>CM052194.1:12480070-12645148 GCA_028455805.1 Lasioglossum figueresi | reverse complement strand
TACCTATACTACATAATATGGGTGTAACAGTCCCCTAAAAGTTACTATGTATTTTTCATTATTTTATAAAAATATCAAGAATATGTCTGCCCAAATTTTTAGCCATATTTTCTCAACAATATATACCCAAAGAAATAAATTTATTGAATATTTCAGACAAATAATATTTATTTTGCATGATGATCCGCGGTCTGGTCATCTCGAATGAATGAAAGTGTATTGGCCTTAATAATGTATTAATAGTGCACTCTCACTTATATGTAACGTTTATTTAAATAATTCAGAGATCAGAGATGATTGTATTTCTCTTATAGAAGCGTTCTTGAAAAACGTTTATAATTAATTATTTTCATAAACCGTTCATTATACAGATCCTTCAACATCTACACGCGTTTTGTAATAAATATTTTCAAGGATCTATATATGGAAATAACAAGCATGACAACTATTGAGTCGCTCCGAGGTTAAATCTTCATTACTTAATAGCGTGCAATTAGCACGCTTGAAATTCCATCGCATGCGGTAAACGATGGTATTCATGAAAATTATTAGACACTCACCATTATCCAGATATTTGTAATTTTTTTTATCTGAGCACTATCCAGCTCCATTAAGGTTGTTTTGCACATATTTATAATATATCACATTTCTAATTACAGTAATAGTACTTTTGTATGTAGTAAGTAGACTAAGGATCTTTATGCATTATAGAAATTTCCGAAAAATGCTGTGGTATCAATTCAACAGATTTTAGTACGATCTTTATTTATTTTGGACCTTCAATTGTTATTACCAGTTTCTTAAAATTTGTCTACAAAAAGCATGCAATTTCCAGATAAAAAAATTGTTTTAGAAATATTAAATAGATTTGACAAGGTTTCCAAAAGAAAATTGGTAATTTTCTCAATCGAAAATCATATTCACAGAATTCTCATTTTTAAATGCTTGTTCTAATTATATAGATTTGATTAAATTTCATTAATATCGACTTTTTCGGCTAAACATTTAGAAAGTAACGTGGATGTATTAAATACCGATATGAGACATGGAATGTCCATCGAGCAAACAGGTTTTCCGTTTATTTAAGACGTCTTCGTACCGAAAACGTCTGTGTACTAATCAGAATTAAAAACAACCGAGTAACGGTGGGAAGATCGAATCAGAATTTGAAATTTTCGAACGGGAATTAAAAGAAAACGGTTCTTCACGAAAAGACCATGACGTCGTGTCTCGTTGGCCGAACAATTTATGGGGATTCCGTTCGAGTTTTATTCTATCCTGCGCGGTTTCACAGTCGAATATAAAACGATTAGAACGCCGAAAATAGCCGCCAAACGAGTCGAATTTGTGAAAGGAGGAATCCTGCGTGGAATTTCAGAAAACTGGTCCTAGAGTTCCTCGTACAACCACATGAAATTCGCCAACGCGGAGATCATCGCGTATTATTATACTCCGGTGAAATTTGTGAAATTTCGGGGCTCGGTATTCGATACGATCGCCAGCAAAGTCCACATTATCGTCCGTCATTTCTCAGACCACACAATCGGCCTGGTTCCCGCGTTTCGTATCCCCGTTATGCCTCGTTCATAGGCTCGTTTCTTCGGCTACCATAACGAGGGCTCCGCTCAATCACCGATAAATTTAGAACGTCGCGTATTGCGTCGAACGTAGGAGCTTTGGGAACAGAATTTAAATTTCAAGACTACTTGAAAAAGAGTATTTGAACACCGAAGTTTCCATTCTCGAGAAATTCTCGATATTTGAACTAAAGGGTGTCCCAAAATTCACGCAAGATTCGAATTTTCCGTGCCATTTGTGCGGTAAAGTGTTGCCAACGGAAAAAAACGACAGCGTGTCAGCTGACAGTTCAGGGTTATTAAAAATGGAGTGCTGCACGACAGAACAACGCGTTTTCATTGTTTAGCAATATTTTAAAAATAATGAAGGTTTGGCAGCTGCAGTTCGCAAGTTTCGTACAAAATATGGTCAGCTCATGAGGCAATAACAGGTACTCGTGCTCGCTATCGCGACATGATAATCCAGTTTTTGGTGCTTAAATTGCAAGATATGGATGTGGACGACATGTGGTTTCAACGAGACGGTGCCTCATGCTATACAGGCCGAGAAACAATTCAATTACTGCACGAGTCATTTCCTGGTCGTGTAGTTTCCCGTTCTGGTGATCAGGATTGGCAGCCCGGATCATGCGATTTAACACCGTTGGACTTTTTTGGGGGGGGTTTTTGAAGTCTAAGATTTATGTCAACAAGTGCACGACCACCCACGCCTTGAACGAGGAAATCGAGCGCAGTATCAACGAAAATCAACCACATTCCTGCAAAACGGTCATCGAAAATTTCGATGAAGGAGTGCGTATGTGCCAGCAAAGCCGTGGAGGCCATTTATCCGATATGCTATTCCATACATAACCCTATACCGTATACTTTACTTAATAATAATACTTTATGAATCAATAAAAAATTCACAATTTTTAATTAAAAACCTGTGTTTTCAATCAAAATTACTTCTTGCGTGAATGTTGGGACACCCTTTATAATGATTTCGTTGAATAATGAATTTGGACGCACTTTAAAGCTTGAAGCCTCAACTTTTGATGACCATCATTCATTTTTTTGCAGGATCTTTGTGCATGATATAGCAGGCTAAAAACTGAGGACACGTTTTTTTAGTCGAAAATGATTCCTGTTGGTTAAAAAAATTTTTTCTTAATGAATCTATTACAGATTTGAAAATCGAATCAAGCCCTTTACAATGATTGCTTAAAAATCTACGATTTTTGGGCTGTTTTATAAAACAAAAATGAGGAACAAGTTTGGTAATGCAAGGTCTCCATGACGTACCTTACGTTATTAAGTTGACTGACTAAAAAAAATCGTACATAAAATTTTTAAAAGCAATTACAAAGGGGAAGCTCCGATCTCCAAATCTGCGGCGGTTTCAGTCACGAGAAAAATTTTTCAATGTTTCCACAGACGTTTCAATTTGCAACATTTTGAGCGAAACAGTGTGTTCAGTTTCCCAGTCGCTAAATCGTGAAAACATATTTTGGACAAAAGTGAAAGATGTACAGCAAAAGTAGAAGCTTCATGCTTTAAAGAGACTCCGGGTATATTGTTCTATTATGTTTTTTAACGAGATGATTACAATTTAAATATCGACAATTTCTCGAGAATGGGAACTGTAGTTGTTCTAGGGAATTGTTTTCAATAATTTGAAGAATCCTCGTCTGCGAAGACTTCATAAACCGGGGAACAATAGCTGATACACTGACAAGAACTTCGCAGTACTAGAAAATGTTAAGAGAAGTAGGAAGGAAGCAGTAAAATGGCGGTATCCCGGCCGATGCGGGCTAAAGTTTCCTTCCTCGTCGCGGTGGTGGAGAAAGTATACACGCGCAAGAAAGAAATTCAAACGATTCGCGGGAATGACTGTGATGCAGGAATGTTTGAGCACCTCTCATTGAATTTCCCAACCATTGGTTGCGCAACGGAGATCGCTTCCGATTCTGGATAATCTTGAGAACGCGGGAAACTCGGTCTCTCGTTACAGACGATCTACCTTTAATCTCATTTTAGAGAAGATTCGTTCGAGAAGATAACTCTCTCCCTCTCTCTTTTGAGGACCAAGAAATGGGAGCTGAAACTTTCTCCGGGAGAAGAAACCGAATCCCTTTTGTCGCCGTTGATTTCACGTCGGAATCGACAGTTTCGTATCAAAGATACAATAAATGGGCTGTGGATCGTTGTGCGAATTCATATTTTAATCAGCGAATTCATATTTTAATCAGCGATTTCATATTTTAATCAGCGATTTCATATTTTAATCAGCGATTTCATATTTTAATCAGCGATTTCATATTTTAATCAGCGATTTCATATTTTAATCGGCGATTTCATATTTTAATCGGCGATTTCATATTTTAATCAGCGATTTCACATTTTAATCGACGAATTCATATTTTAATCGGCGAATACATATTTTAATCGACGAATTCATATTTTAATCGGCGAATTCATATTTTAATCGGCGAATTCATATTTCAATCAGGGAATTCATATTTCAATCAGCGAATTCATATTTCAATCAGCGAATTCATATTTCAATCAGAGAATTCATATTTTAATCAGCGAATTCATATTTTAATCAGCGAATTCATATTTTAATCAGCGAATTCATATTTTAATCAGCGAATTCATATTTTAATCAGCTAATTCATATTTTAATCAGCGAATTCATATTTTAATCAGCGAATTCATAGTTTAATCAGCGAACTCAACTAGCGAACTAAAAGTGACTATTTTACATTCCTTTATAAAAATAACAGCAATTTGTCTATCCTTCTTTCTTACTGACTCATTTGAAAGCTTGAAGCTTCTACTTTTTCAGTACATCGTTCACTTTTGTCCAAAATATTTTTTCACGATTCAGCGACTGGGAAACTGGACACACTGTTTCGCTGAAAATGATGCAAATTGAAACGTCTATGGAAACATTGAAAAATTTTTCTCGTAATCGCAGATTTGGAAACTACAGCTTCCCCTTTATAATTAAGCTTCTTAAAATTTGATGTACGATTCTATTTAGTCGAGTTACGGAGCTTTGAATAAGTCTACACCCAACTTTACAAGAATATAAGGTACATCGTCTCATTCCTCATTTTTGTTTTATAAAACAGTCAAAAAGAAATCGTAGATCAAGTGTCAAGCAGTCGTTGTAGAGTTCAGAACGAAGTGTATTACACTCCTTAGAAGTGTGATGTTATAAATTGAACATAATTTGTTAATTTGAAGAGTAACGCGAGAAAGGGTGAACTACTATCCTAAAATCTTTAGTGTAAAAGTGGGCTAATTGTTATTGCGAATCTCTCGATTATGCTTGGAAGTTCGAAGAGAGTCGAGCTGGGTTAAATAGATTTTCTCCCGGCTGCCTCCGCCTCGAGTTTCTTCGTAATCTCGTTGAATTTGTAGCCGCATGAACGAGGTAAATAACTCTGTTAGGAAGGAGAACGAAAGAAACGAGGCAGAATTATGGCGGAAATATTCATTAGACTGTACTGGAAAACTATAACGTATCGTGAGTACGACGGTGTTCTGATAGGATCGGGACGAGAACGTGGTCGAAGGTTTTCGAGGTCGTAACTGTCAAAGTGCTGGCGGAAAATCAGAATTCATGACGAGTCGACGATGTTTCAGGACACAACACAGCTCTGTACAAGCGAAACACGTAAATAGGTTTCTAGCTTACGGGGAACTTTTTACGCAAACTAGTTCCGTCGCGCAGACCAACGTCTCTGTGAGTAAATCAGTTCGATCGCGAAACAAAAGGAATATATTAATGTTGCGACACGACCCTGACGAACCAAACACGTTGCAGTCCCTATCACAAGAACTAAAGGAGTTGCAGATACATGTTGTGGACCTCATAAATTATTGAACATCATTAATTATTGTCATTAGTTATCTAAAGTCTTGCAGTAGGTACTTAAATTATTAGAATCGCAGCTGAAAAAATTATTTAGTGACGGACAACGTTGTCTGCAGCGTAGCCAATGTATATTTGCAATGTATATTTGCAATGTATATTTGCAATGTATATTTGCAATGTATATTTGCAATGAATATTTGCAATGTATATTTGCAATGTATATTTGCAATGTATATTTGCAACGTATATTTGCAACGTATATTTGGAATGTATATTTGCAATATATATTTGCAATGTATATTTGCAATGTTTACACATCGATAGCTCATCAAAGAATAATTTATGTTCTGTGCAAATTATAGTTTATTTAATCATGTATTATGTATAGACAGATATAATTAGACTGCGTATCTGTATGCATTTATAGCAAAATTGAGTATTGTAGAATAAATTCAAAATTGTTGGAAAATTTTAAAAATTGAACATGTCAATATATGATTTCTCCTCTATTAAAATCATTAAGGGAAGAAATAACATTCAATTTAGTTTCTATTTCTTGCAATCGATGCAGATAATTTTTATTTTGCATACAGATCCGCAGTATAATTATAATAAAAGAAATCCTTGAGGCAACACGGAAGCAATCATTTTTAATCTTCTAAATCAACCTTCGAAAGTATTTGATTCAAAATCTCTAGTCTGTGATTTCAATTCAATTATACAGTTAAAGGTTTCTATTATTGTGAAACTTTAAATGCAAGTTAAATACTTTGAAGTAGAATACACAATGAAATAAGGTACGTAATAATTAATAATGTTATTGAGCTTTGAACAATGAACTCGCGAATCTATACATACATTGCATAGTAGTGCAGGTATAGTACGAGTGATTTCAATACGCGATAGAAGCATCACCACTCGGAGACTTCAATGCTTGGTAGACGGTACCCCATTGATTCGCGAGGTCGCTGAAGGAATATTATCGACAAAGTAACATAAAAATTTTTTTTCATATTTTTCACACTTTATAGTCAAAGTACACCTACTTGAAGAAAAAATCAAGTTGCTAATTTGGGAATTTATAGACATATATTATGTAAAAACGTACATAGAGATAATTTCACGTTGAACAAAAAAATGTATTCGTGTAACAGGGAAAGAGTTGATTAGACCGAATAAATAAAAATAAAATAAATACATTTCACCCACTTAGAGAAAAAATCAAGTTACTAATCTGTGTATGTATACATAGATGTAAAAATCTAAAGATAATTTCACGTTGAATAATAATTTATTCGAGTAACAGGGAAACAGTTGAATGAAATGAATAAATAAAAATAAAGTTGCAAAGATCAGGTCACTAATTTGTGAATTTATACATACACATATAGTATGTAAAAATTTAGAGAAAATTTCTCGTTGGTCAAAAATTTATCCGAGTGACAGGAAAAGAGTTGATTAAACTGAATAAACAAAAGTAAAATAAAATTAATAAAAATAGACTAAAATTGAATTAAATAAAAATAAAATAATATGAATAAAAATAGACTAAAATTGAAGTAAATAAAAATAAAACGAATAAAAATAGACTAAAATTGAATAAAATAAATATAAAATAAAATGAATAACAATAGACTTGAATAGCAGAAGAAGAGGAGAAATAGATTCGACCGCCATGAACTTGTAAGGAGGACTGTCCCACTGTGGCAAACGGATCATTCTGAAACGAGGAAGAGAGGTATGCCAGTGGTGTCACGTAACGGCGTTAGCGAAGCCTTTTGTTAACACAGTTGCATAAGATTATGCAAAAATCTGGGTCGGCGATCGCGACGAACGAAACCAATCTGGAGTCCGATTGACTTCGGCGACTGATTACGTTGCAACTGGCGCGCCGATGCCTTTTGTTTAGACTTAGAACACTGAACACGTACGACCGTGTCCGTTAAGAACGATCGTGCCAGTATCTGTCATCGGGAAATTCTGCCGAGAGCTTTGTTCCCCGCCGATCCCGTAATCATTATAAAAGCGCACCCCGCGCGATACCGATCGAAACAAGAACAACGAAAGTGTGGAAAATTTATGTACGGCACTGTGCGCGCTGATGCACGCGGAAATACAACGGTGCTAATGACCCAGAAGAGAATTACCGTCTGTACATTTATTTCGGTTTAATTGCCAAGTGTAGTCGGAGCAATTCGAACTGAACGTATACTGTTGATTAAATTGTAATTAATGATAATTGCCGGTCGTTCACGTAGTTGCTAAGAAACTACAGGCCCAGACGTCGAATTAAGCTTGCGTTCTATCTTTAGCACCGTTTGCTACCGAAATCACGTTACTCGTGTCCACCATAGTTTTCGTACAGAAATTACGTTTACGAACGCGCAATGTTGCATTCAGACGTAAATTAACGCTGAACGTACCGAACACTAAAAGTCAGTGTATTGCCTTCTGGAAATGGAAAGAATCATTTCATTCGGATTCTGCGTGACTTTTATTGTAATATGCAGTAGTAGTAGTATTCATTGTAGTATCATAACACTAGATTTGCGGTTTAGAAAGTAACAAGAATGTGCCTATCCAACTTTTTAGCCATTTTTTTAAATAGTATGTACAAAAAGAAATAAATTTATTAAATAATATCTCATAGATGCGTCTTCATAATCAAAGTAAGCATAAATTAAAAATATTAAAACCGGTTATTCATTATAAGAAGTAATTCTTCATCATTCATGAAGAAGTTACTGGGTGAAATATAAAATAGTGAAAAATATAAAAAAATCTGAGAATATTGTTACGTTGTTTTCAACGTAAAAAGACAATTAAGGGATGAAATGAATTTTTACTCAAGTACTGCTTCCCACAATCGATGCTGAATATTTTTATTTTTCATAAAGATCCGCAGTCTAGTTATAACATTTTTTAATATTTCTAATGATGAATATGATAATGTTCTGAATTCTCAATTAAATCGGTGTCCAATTTGCTCATTCTGTACATTAAGTAAAGCAAACGTATATTCATAATGCTATTTTCTTTACATATGACAAGAAGTTTTACCATTGCGTTTGCCTTTACCGGAAATATCTTTGACAAATAAAAAAAGAATAAATAAAAAACATTTAACTACGTCGGACAGGAAAGATTGTACGAATTACGCAAAAATTTTGAAATCGACTTTTTCCGAATTTTCGAGCGAAATACCTCACTGAGCGTCGATCGAAATTTCCGACAGACATCGTGATTCTGCGAGAGTGAAGAACGGTCAAATCGCGAGATAAGAAAGTAATAACGTTCGAGATCGAGGGAAGGGGCTTTCCAAAAAAATGCTCGCGGAGAACGTCAAAAGGAAGGAAGAAAAGGAGAGAGTGATAGAGTGGAAGCGGCCGAGGAGTATGCTTCTTCTTATACGGGCTCACGGATGAGTTCACGCTCGTGAAATTAGGACCTGGTCCGAGGACTCGATACGAGAGAATGCAAACTTTCATCGCCCGGAGCACTCGGACGCCGGGAGAGTGATATCCACGTGTCCACTTTCATGAATTGAATCTCACAGCATGGCACATTTTTCCCAGAAACGATTCTACTATGTACTTCGTTGGGAATGTGACCCTCTTACACGTCGCGACACGTTTGTCCAAATTTCATTTTTCCCCCGCGGAACTTTAACCGGTTAAAAAGCGTACGACCTCGAAAATTTATCGCTGAATTCATTAAAAAGTGACACACATTTGATCGAAGTTAGATTCAACATAAATTTCCTGTAAATTGATTCTCGGATGTATACTAGTGATTTTTTCCCGCGGAACCTTAACCGGTTAAAAAGTGTACGACCCCGAAAATTTATCGCTGAATTCATTAAAAGATGACATACATTTGATTGGAGTTAGGTTTGATATAAATTTTCTGTAAATTGATTCGCAGATGTATACCAGTGATCAATTTAAATTGTAGATATTCGTCGCCTTACAATACACGTCAATGTTGAGAATCACTGGAAATACGTGTTGTATGTGGGTGACACAGTTCTTCATGTACAGTGTGTCCCAGAAATGTTACACTTCGTCGAAATTTAAAAATTTAAATTACTGAGGCCATTTGGAGTAACTTTTTCCTGTGCGTAAATATTTTCTGTGGCTTTGTTAAGGAGTTGTTAAAGAAAATCATGGACCAATCGAACATTTTTGCAAAGGAAAAAGTTACTACGAATGACCACAGCATTGCTTCTTTCAAGGAAGTACAACATTTTTGGGACAACCTGTATGCAATTTAGAAGTTACTTTTTGTCATAATATTATACGAATCAATTCTTGACCTTATTTTCTGGTCTTCAAGTATAAAAAATAATCCTCATTATTTTCTATACAATTTATCTTTATGCAGTTATAGCAGAATTGTGACTAGATAAAATTCAAAATCGTTGGAGAATTTAAAAAATTGAAGATGTCAATATATAATTTCTAATTTATTAACAATTTACCTACCGAAAGCCTATTAATAGGATTTTCAAAAATTGTGCTGTACCAAAAGAAAGCATAGAAATTTTCTTTCACATTACAATCTTAAATGAAACTACTAGATGACGTTATTGATGAAATGAAAAATTATTGATGAAATAAAATGAAAATTGCTGTCACTGTTCAGGGTTCCATTAAAAAGTGTTTTGCTACGAACCATAGATTTTTCAAAATTATTCAATAATCACCGGTCGGAAATGTGTTAAAATCATTAAGGGAAGACACAACATTCAATTTGGTTTCTGTTTCTTGTAAGCGATGCAGACAAATTTTATTTTACATAAAGATCCGCAATCTAGTGATGACAGATTCGCTCGATTTTGAATTTACTGAATCGAATTCTTTTTCGGTTTTCTAAATTCAAACCCAAGAGAACTTCCGCAATTATGGTACTATTTAATTGCTACAATTGAATATGTATATGCTCATTAAAAATTTGAAGTTCACGATAACAAGAACAAGCCTCTCATCTGCATATTGTGCGCGTTCATTTCCTTTCAACGCTTTCGACGCCATCGATGCGAAATAGATTTGTTAACCGTCGTCGCGGTTACTGGACTGTGGATTTTTATGCAAAATAACAATGATCTACGTGAATTGCAAGTAACAGAGTTTGAATTAAGATGTATTTCTTCTTTTAGTAACTTTAATAAATTGCAAAAAATACGGAAAGCTCAGAACTATTTTAAGCTCTAGGAAAAATCGATTAACGTCATCTAGCTGGTGCAGCAAACTACGTAAGGACACTGGCGGCAATAACCGTGACCCGACGCGTCCCTTTCGAATTCCCAAGTCGTCCTTGATCACGATTGAAATCTGTCTCACTGTTACTTCACTAGATATACGTGGTTTGCACGCATTTAAATATCGCTGCGAAACCGAGCCACAAGTGTTTCGAATTCGAAACGCACTGCAATGCCGTAGAAATCCTTATTCAACTTCGCATTTCGAAATGTTGATGACATTGATACTACGAGCTCGTGAAATTTTAGAAAATTTATGGAAAAGGTTAACTTTTTAATTCTGGGATCACTGCAATTTTGATATTTGAAGATTTTAGGATTATAAAATACTAGAAATGTTTGAAAGATTTAAACGGTATTTAAAAATTTAGAATTCCGGGTCCTTCGGAACATCGAAATATAAATTGTTAAAATTTTACAATTTTTAATACGTTCAAACTTTGAGATATTATTTCTAAATCTTCGCGAGATTGTCAAGTAACCTAACATTTCTAAGTGTTGACTTTCTGAAACCTAACTGAAAAACATTCTTAAAGCTTCTTAAAGTCGACTGCGAATATTTATGCAAAATAAAGATTTTGTGCATCAATTGGAAAATGCAGATCATGCATTAATATACCGATATTCTGAAATTCTTTAAATCTTTCTGCTGCGTTCCTAACAAGAATCGATCACTAGAAATAATAAATAATAGGTATACCTCTGAATCGGTGGACATTTGTAAAAGAAACTTGCCGCAAAATTGTTTACACCATAGAAAATTGTTGTTAAAGTTTGTTTTTACACAACACGTTCTACTCGTCGAGAAGAGACAAAGTTCGAAAGTAATCACATGTCGCAAACAAATAGTTATCGAGATATGAGCTGTTAAAATTTTGGCAAAATTTGATCGTGTGAACTTATACATACATATAGACAAAATTTAAAAAGAAGTTTAAAAGGACATTATGAATTTGAAGTTGCAAAATATGAGAAAAATTTTATATCCGTTGTTATGCATGGGTACTTACAAATTTTTCAGATGCTCCTGTTCCTCCGCCGAATCCATAGCACACTATTTTCTCACGGCAAATAACTGTGCCTGTCTTCCGAGGCGTATTTTCGAAGAACAAAACACCATGCTTCTACACAATTATTAAACACTACACAACAGACTTTTCCAAATAGTGACAAGGAACGAGAAGATATTACTCCGACCACGATCCAAATAGTTCTGCGATCTAAATGCGATTTCTGAGGAAAAACTCTCCCCTCCCACCGTATTTTTCGAGAAACATCTGTGTCCCTTCGCGTACCGTTCCTTAATTATATTACTGCGGGCACAAAGGCCCGACCACAGGTAATACTCTTGAAAAGGACGTTGTAGCAAGCAAAAAACGCATTTTATTATTTTACAATCACCGCGCTCCGATAACTTTAACTTCGGCAAATGCAACACGTGCGACGAACATACCGAAACGACGAGTAAACACACTCATAAATCACGCCATTGACGACCGGAAGTAATACCAAAAGGTATTTCTTTGACAGTTTCTCCCTTCTCGAACTAATGTCCTACCAACACGCCCGCGTCCAATTAACCCTTTGCACTGCGAATTATTTATCAATTTTCTTAACAATTTTCTACTATTTTCAGTGTTTTATTTGACAAACTGATTTTAAACAATTTTGTTTACTAATTATATTAGATATAGCTTCATACTCTATTGTAATTTATATTTGTGAAACTTGAATTTTTTTATCTAAAAAATAAGACAAATAAATAAAGGAAGAACCCAAATACAGCCCGCGTCCAATTAACCCTTTGCACTCCTAATTATTTTACAATTTTCTTAACAAGTACCTATTTTAAGTGTTTAATTTGACAAACTCATTTTAAACAATTTTGTTTACTAATTATATTCGATATAGCTTTAAACTCTGTTGTAATTTATATTTGTGGAACTGGTATTTTTTATCTAAAAAATAAGACAAATACATAAAGGAAGAACCCAAATACATATAAAAACCCGTTTTATTTATATTTTTGTTTCTCTGATGTCGAGTCACTTTCGACAAAGGAGCGCATTTCCCCACCTAAATCCGCCCTTAACCATTCATGAAAAAACCGGGGCGATAATCGCAGTACTATTTTGATCGTGGTCGGAGTAACTTCTCCTTCGCAGTCACGATTCCAGAAAGTGTGTAGTGTTATAATGCAATTTGCAATTTTTGTACACGAATTTTAAGAAACTCGAGTCAAATAAAATCTTATTTTCTGTGATAGTAGCCTTTTTAAATCTGAAATAAATTCAAATCGTACTAAATTCTGTCATATTTTATATCCTAGCATCTTTTGAAAATTTTCAAAAGCGATAATTGCATAAAGAACCGCAGTCTAGTGATTGTGTAGAAGTGTGGTGTTTCGTGCGTCACAGTTATCAAGACGTATTCGCGTGAATGGCAGTGAGCTGTGGATCCGACGGAGGAACAGAAGAATCTGAAAAATTTGTAAGTACCTATACTTTACATTAGTATTTTATAACGTAAGATTAGTATTCTTATGTGTATAACAATGAATATAAGGTTCTCTTTCATATTTTGCAATTTCAAATTTATCATTTGAACGGGCAAGGAATGTCCTTTTAAATTTCGTTTGGCTCGAAGCACGCACACGATCATATTCTGTCTCATATTGCCCACAATTATGAAAGTGGTCTAAATGAAGAATTTAATAAAACGAGTTTATCAGTTATTTCACACCACAGTATTTTAAACTAAGTCAATTCAATGTAATTTTTACGATATTGTCAAAAATGAACCGTTAGATAGTGCTTGTTATTTCAACATTATATGAAACTCATTTAGTGTGTTAATATACTTTTCCTTTAAATATCTAGAAACAAGAAATACATGACAGACCACTTTCATAAATATATGGTTACACATCTAGATAACAATTTGTTCGCGACATATGGTTCCTTTCAAACTTTTTCTATTTTCTTTTTCTATTTTATGCATTTATGACAAGATGAGGATTCAAGGATGTTAGTTTCATCTTATCGAAGTTAATATAGAAAAAATGTAATAATTTATAATCTATAGTCGTTGCCAATTTCGTTTCGCTCGAGGCACGCACACGATCGTATTCTGTCTCATATTGCCCACCATTATGAAAGTGGTCTAAATCAAGAATTTAATAAAACGAGTTTATCAGTTATTTCACACCACAGTATTTTAAACTAAATTAATTCAATGTAATATTTACGATATTGTCAGAAATGAACCGTTAGATAGTGCTTGTTATTTCAACATTATATGAAATTCATTTGGTGTTGTTATCAGACTTTCCTTTATAATTAAGCATGTACTACAATCAAAATCAATGCAAATGTAAATAATTTCAATCTTCTCACATTTATAAGACGACATACATATGTGTCCATAAAAAAACCCGTTAGATAGTGTTTATATTATTTCAACATTATATGAAATTCATTTAGTGCGTTAATATACTTTTCCTTTAAAAATCTAGAAACAAGAAATACATGACAGACCACTTTCATAATTATATGGTTACACATCTAGATAACAATTTATTCGCGACATATGGTTCCTTTCAAACTTTAACAACAGGTTTTTTTGTTACAAAAAATTTTGCGGCAAGTTTCTCTTAAGGGGCCCCTAGACGATCAATAATATTGTCAATACGCCTATCAATAATATTTACGAGTCGCACTGAAAGGGCATATTGACCGTTTAGCAGAGGTTCAATGCACTGACATATCGTTAGTTTCTGTGTTATTGTCAATCAAGATTGACAATATTATTGATCGTCTAGGGGCCCCTTTACAAATGTCCACCGACCCAGAGGTGTAGATTCACCTCTAGAACGGACGACCATTAATTTTTATACGCCCTGTACAAATAACAGAGCGTGTTCCATTTTCTCGATGCTCCGTCCATACTTTACCTAAGAGAATCGAATGGGTACAAATCGCAGAATGCACTTTGTTGTCTCTAATTGGCTCCTGCCGAGAGTCTGCGCGCAAACCGACATCGTGATCATTTGGAGAAAACGGGGCTACGTGATGTTTCGTCGTGATTTCACTTTGATCCGCCACAAGATATTTACAACGCGTCTCCTAACTTTCAATTAGTCCGACTTTTCCGCGATGGACCCCCACACAAATTTGCAGTTTCACTTGGTCAACGTCGAAAGTAACGTTTCAGAAAAAAACGTCGGTTTCTTTTTCGCAGAAATTCTGTACAGTGCTGTTCGCTTGAATAGCCTCGAATACTCCAAATAACAAATTAATGACGTCGAAAAAGAATTCGATTCTCTTTTCATAAATCATGATAGTAGTAGGGAAATCCATCTGGTCCATCCAGATTGAATTTTTTCTCATGTGAGAATATTATATTGTGCCATTGTTGAGTCCAACTCATATGCGTTCTAGCAAATTCGAGTCGGGCTTCAATATGCCTTCTCACTAACGCAGGTTTTCTTTGCATTTTCTTGGGTTTTATGAATGGAACACTTTGTATGACACGTCGAATAGTTGAAACTGTCGATTTTGTTCCAACTTCCTGTTTGACCTTCTTAAGGGAAACTGCTGCATTCGAAATTTTACGTAAAATTGATCTCCTCTCCCTCTTCGTTGTAACTCGTTTTGTTCTCCATTTATAATTTTTTCCATAATTTCCAAGATTATTACAGAAATTATTAATTACTTCAGCACTCATATTAATTCTTTTTCCAATTTCTCGGTTTGAATATCCTTCCTCTTTCAAAACTTTAATTGTTCCAATTTCCTCGACAGTCAATGACTTTCCAAGACCCAGATCAGCACAATGATAATAACGAAACAAAAAATAATGGATATAATATTTAACATAGATGTGAAATGTAGACTTGTTGCGGATATGTCTTCTTTGATCTATCGCAAAGCGACAACTAACCGTGACTAAACAACGTGAGGCTATTCATGTGGATGCATCTTATTCTTACAAACACAAAGTTTCTTGCAAGTGTACATATCGATGTAAACATATATCTCTTACAAATTCATATTATAAACGAATTTAACTAACAAGCAAGAATTTTGCCCACAATTCCTTTCTTTGATATAATCTTATAAATATTTTCACCCGAGGCTAATCAAGTGAACAGCACTGTACGTCATTCTACGAACGCACGAATAACATTTTACTTTCTTCGACGTAATTTCCGTTAACAAATTTCATGCATCGGTTCGTGCGATATACTTCTGTCGCCGTGTCCTTTTATGTAGGCATTCGGGACCTATGACGCAAATGTCACGAAAATGTCGCTACGCCAGCTTGTGGCCAATCCATTTGAATGTAGAAACTCGATTAAACAGAATGACTCGGTCTCTGTTGCGAGACTACACAGTGGCAAAGTAATTCAGTACGTAATACTTCTCGAAAATTTATTTTCGTGTGTTCCTCATTTTTTGACTGCTTCGTTTGTCTTTTAAGGCGATGGCGAATTGGGGCAATAGAAAATACTTTAACAAAGTCGAACAAATATGAATGTTATGCCATTCTTTGTAGATAAAATAAATTTGATTCTATCTATGAAAATATAAACTTTCTATTCTCTTCTATGACATTTTTCGGGATAAAGACGTTCTAATCACTGCAACTGCTAAGAAAATGGTACGGCAAATGGTTAATATGATGTAAAGGTAAGCAATATTTTGTAAATCTCTTCTTTGCAAATTTCACTGTTGTCAGATGAGATAGAATTAAAAGAAGATGTTTAAAATTGCTGTACCATTATTTATAATATTGTTTACATTATTACATATTTTACTATCTAATCAATTGCTAAACCTTATGAAAATTTTATAAGTTGTATCAATTTTATATTCATGAAATTAAAAAAATGATAGAGAATGGAAATATTCTAGTTAAAATATTTAATTTTTGAGTTAAAATAGTTTTGAGTGCAAACGATTAAGTTGTTTTTAATACAAAAATAAATATAAAAATTCGTGAGGATACTGTATAGGAATATTCTGAAAAATTTAATACGCTTCTACTGAGAGAAAACATAAATGTTCCTCATAATGGACACGGAAAGTGTCTATTTTGTATAAAGATCCACAGGCCGTTCCTAATTAATTAATTCAAAAATATTGCTAACTTAAGTATATGTGCAGAGACCAGAGGTGGGCATTATTTGGCGAAACAAATATTTCAGACACTATTGAATATTTTAGATTTTACATTGCTTAAAGAAAATAGTATTTTAAATAAGATATACAATTTCGAAAATAATATATTTCTATTTGAACAATCTGAACCTGAAAATAAATTATTTCTATTTCAACAATTTGATCTACGAAACAAAATATTTCTATTTGAACAATCCGAAACACGAAATAAAATATTTTACTTTTTGCATTGTTATAATACTCTGAGAAACCGTATAAACATACAGTATATCTTATCGTTAAGAAACGATTTACACTCATAAATGTATTGAATTGGAACCATTAATTTCAGCAATAATATTTAAAATTGAAATTGGAAATGAAGACGAAATACAAATATTTTCAATATTCTTCAAATAAAATACTATTTTCAAAAATTACTGCCTCAAATAAAATATTTTATTTTCAAAGTTGTACACATACTTTAAAATAAATAGGATTATTTACTATTTACTACTTAAAATACTATTTTATAGCACTGGCAGAGACAAATAAAATATTCGCCACGTTCAGTACCGACATTTCTAGTTCTCGCAAGCGTATAACGTAGTTAGCCAAGTTAATAAAACTTGTTAACTGGATAATTTTTCCATCGTTAACGCAGTTATGGACGCAATCCAAACTTAATAAAACTCTACTGACATCTTATCGCGCAGCAAACATGGACATAAAGCGTTTCATACCAATGGGAATAGCATGATGCAACTGTACTCGAGCCTACGCATGAGCGCAACACTATGCACAAAATTCATGTAGGTCTAAACCGTTTTAGACAAAGTAGTAGTAAACTGTCTTTAATCGAATGATAGTTTGTAATTCACTGGAAATACTAATTGCGATAAATCCTTAGTTTTATTAATGCTCGCTTAAATGATTCACTAAATATCTACTGAATTCTACAAATATGAAACTAAAAATTACGTACTGATCGATTTATTTCAAACTTTATTAGCTTATTTTACTAACACCAATTTTTCGTGCCAAGTTTAAGCTATAGTTAAACAATTTGTTTCAGCTAAAACATCATGGAAAAACATCATTTACTCGAATAACATACTATTAGATGCACGTATTGGCTTTTTAATGGAACTTACTTTTCCATCGTTCGTTGAGAAATAAGAGAGTAAAATTCTTATAAAAAGCTCAATGTATGCATCTGTTTCTATGATATTTAAGTAGTATTTGCTCAAAAATTCAGCTAAATATCTTCAATGAGTTGGGCGTGGCAGTGATATTTTCCTGAAGCCACTTCCGAAGAACCGATTTTCCAATTTCACCAGAGGAGTACAGCCTTAGCACGCGAATTTTGTGGCAAACGTCAAGAATGTAGCAAATATCCACCGGAAATAGACGATTTCCCGGTGGAGCCCGCAGCCTTTAATTAGCGTACGACACGAAAATACTAGGATTGGCGTAACGGCGAGTTCCCAAGAAACGTGTAAATCAGCGCATTCTCAGTCTCCGTTTGATTAGGCTACGAAACGCCATGCGAGGACGTGTACGGTGAACCGCGTCGATCCGGCGTTACAGCACACGGACAAATAAAATGGCGGTCGGAAAAGGAATTCCTCCCTTAGAAGGCTCGACAGAGAATTGCGCGGATTGCGCAAATCGCGCAGAAACCGCGTTTCTCGCGGGTTCGGAGGCATCTGTTTCCTTTTTCCATCGGATGGAGAAAGTATCGCGGGCGCGGGAGGAAATGTGCCAAACGGGTAAACAAAGAACGGGGAAAAAGCATTATACTGTTGTTGTAACAGTACTGTTCTCTTTTTCGTTCGTGGAAACCGTAAGCCTCTTTTGCTACATTTCATTTTCTTCCTTATTCCGTCGGTTGATTTTAAGCAAGCGAACGAGAAAGGAAAGTTTGAACGAGAAACTGTAGAAATACAGGTTTTTCCAAAAGTATTATACTTTCTTGGAAGGGCTGATATCTGGGATCATTTAAAGTAACTTTTTCTCCTTTACGAAAACCTTCTCCACGGCTTCGTTAAGAGGTTATTAACGAAAAACACGAATCAATCAGGGACCTTGTTTAATAATTCCTTAAACAAGACTTGGAGAAGATTTTCTTGAATCGGAGAAGATCTCCGAAAGAAACAAATTACTTGAGATTGCTGCAGGAATTATCACTTTTAAGGAAGTACAACATTTCTGTAGATGTCAGTAAATTTGATTGTTCTCCTATCTCGGACATAAGTAGACACTTTCTTCTGTTACTTGTTCGGAAAATCGTTTGAATCAAACATAGACATTCGAAGCTTTTCTCCCTCGATTCTACGGTTTCCGAAGGTCTCCACGCATGGAAAATGTTTCGTTTTCAGCTCGCTTTCCGCAGATTTCCCAATATCAGAAAAGGTAGCGAAACGAGGAATCACTTTTTCTATCGCGACCGAGATTTCCACTTACATTAATCGGTATCTACTTGTTCGATCGAAGGCTTTCCCTTTGAAATACTACACGAGGGATCCAATGGTTTCTCACGATCGCAACAAGAATCATTTTCTCTCTCTTTCTCTCCTCACAATGTTATTAACGTTCTCGTTATTCGCTGCAGTCTGCAATGCACATTATGTTGTAATAAATCTCATAGGAGATTTCCTAATAAGAATTTTTTTAAAAATCGCACACATTTTCTCTCACTGCAAACGATCTGTCAATGTACGTAGATCTCTTTATTGGCGATCAAGTGTTGCATATATTCGTTTATTCGTGAGAAAAATGACATAAGTCAGAAAAAGGAAATTTTACAGAAGAGCCATTTGAAATTGTCTAAAATTGCCAATTTGTTTTATTGCATATCACCAACTTAGAAGTGTAAAATAATTTGTTGTTATTTAGATACTGAGTTAATTGTCATGTACGTTACTTATAAAGTACACCACAATTCATATATTTATTATTATACTTTTTTTAGAAATATAGTTTGAGTTGTGTCACTTTCTTTATGAATTAACGGTATCGTGATTTTAAAATATTTAATCGTCTCTTAGTTACACGGTTTTCCTAGACCGGGAAAAGAACTCGCATAAATCGAGGAACGAGTGTATTTTTATTTATACACTTGTTCGTTGATAAGTAGACTGCAGATGTTACTTAAAGGAGAAATCGTAAATTTTTCAACAATATTGAATTTCATCTACTCAATTTTGATATATAAATGTACAAAGATCCGCAGTCTAGTGATAAGTCGTTGTAGCAATACGAATATAAGCACGAAAGTGAATGTGCTCTTCGCGAAAATTACGCGGCGGTATCATAGCCCGTGGATCAGATTTTTCGCGTTCCCGACGGTTTTAGTGGGAACAATGCACTCTTATTAGCTTCAGTCTGACAGTTCAACTAATCGTTGTTAACACTCGAAGAAGACTCGCCTTGAAAAAGAACCGCGGTTACGATCTTTTCTATCCTTCTCCGAATGGAACTGCCAATTGTAAAATGTTTGCGGTACTGATACAATCCTTTCTCAGTATTGTTTGCGATAATAACTTACATTTCGCGGGACCGATGTATCAAAAACGAAGATTAAGAACTCGTAATTCAAAAGACGAAACGTTGAGCTAAACACAGGCTTGACGAAAGGCTTAATGACGAAGCTTCACAGCTTCGTAGGCCTGACAGAATTATCAGTGTGCACACACAAGTCGTTCTGTTCAAAAACATGACACTTATTATATATCGGTTATAATCACTTATTACGTTTCGATGTCACGATAATTTCTTAATCATATCGCAACAAACAACAGAAAATTAATCACATCGCATCAAAATTTTTATTTCATTTCTTAATAAGTTGAAAACGGTATAAGAATAGTTCTAAATTCTTTTAATATTTTTACTCGTGTTCTTCTATTAATTTTTGTTGTATATGCATAAAATCTGCAGTCTAGCTATTAGAGATAAATAATATTAGGAATATATAAAATATTAGGAATAAAAATTCTCTACCTCGATTGCAACGAACTGGAGCAAAATAAAAATTTATTTTCTTTCTAAATAAGTTTCAAAACTGTACGACAATAATTCTAAATTGTTTTAATATTTTTACTCGTGTTCTTCTATTAATTTTTGTCGTATATGCATAAACTCTGCAGTCTAGTTATTAGAGATAAATAGACTGCTGACTTTCATGCGAAATAACAATTCCCTACCTCGATTGCAACGAACTGGAGCAAAATAATAAATGATTTTCTTTCTAAATAAGTTTCAAAACTGTACGACAATAATTCGAAATTCTTTTAATATTTTTAGTCTCCTGTTCTTCTTGTCAATTAAACGCGCATAAAATCCGCAGGTTAGTGATAAAAGAAAGAAGAAACGCGTGAGTTCGAGCAACTTGACAAGGAAAACATTTTAATGGGACAAAAAAACAATTGTTATCGAGTTTGTTCACGCTACTCGCGTGTTCCTTGGTATACTTCATTTCTTCATCATATCGCAACAGAAAATTATAATCACATAGCATCAAAAAATTGATTTCCTTTCGTAATAAGTTCAAAACTGTATACAATAATTCTAAATTCTTTTAATATTTTTAGTCTCCTGTTCTTCTCGTCAATTAAACGCGCATAAAATCCGCAGTTTAGTGATAAAAGAAAGAAAAAACGCGTGGGTTCGAGCAACTTGACAAGGAAAACATTTTAATGGGAAAAAAAAACAATTGTTATCGAGTTTGTTCACGCTGGTCGCGTGTTCCTTGGTATACTTCATTTCTTGCTCATATCGCAACAGAAAATTATAATCACAAAGCATCAAAAAATTGATTTCGTTTCTTAATAAGTTCAAAACTGTATACAATAATTCTAAATACTTTTAATATTTTTGGTCTCCTGTTCTTCTCGTCAATTAAACGCGCATAAAATCCGCAGTTTAGTGATAAAAGAAAGAAGAAACGCGTGGGTTCGAGCAACTTGAAAAGGAAAACATTTTAATGGGGAAAAAAACAATTGTTATCGAGTTTGTTCACGCTGGTTGCGTGTTCCTTGCTATACTTCTTTTCTTGCTATACTTCTTTTCTTGCTATACTTCTTTTCTTGCTATACTTCATTTCTTGCTCATATCGCAACAGAAAATTATAATCACATCGCATCAAAAAATTGATTTCGTTTCTTAATAAGTTCAAAACTGTATACAATAATTCTAAATACTTTTAATATTTTTGGTCTCCTGTTCTTCTCGTCAATTAAACGCGCATAAAATCCGCAGTTTAGCGATAAAAGAAAGAAGAAACGCGTGGGTTCGAGCAACTTGAAAAGGAAAACATTTTAATGGGGAAAAAAACAATTGTTATCGAGTTTGATCACGCTGGTCGTGTTTCTTCGGCTAGTCCGAGCGGCGATCGCATGATCAACGCGAACGGAGGCGGTTCGTTGCATTATCCGCGTGATTTTTGCTCGGCGGTGGTTGGCCTTGCGGGCATTACCTCCGTGTTCCATTCACCGCGGCAAAAGAGGGAAGATCGTCGCGCGCGAGAGGCCAGCTCGTTCGTCTTCTCGGTGAAAGAGTCGTCTACGGCTCGTTAATATGTAATATACGATCGTATCGAAGCTTTTGCGGACGCGAGCCAGACGCCGCGGATACCGCAAACGGACCGCTGCGCGCGGCGCTCGTTGCAAAACGCCGCGATAACGGCGATCTTATCTGCATACGCAGTTTGTTTTCGCCCGCGTCCCGTTCGGCGCTTCTTCAATGTCGAGACGCGCCGTTCCCGGAAAAAACTCTTTGTCCCCGATGGACGCCGGACGAGCGGGAACCAGCGCCGACGACAATCTCTTTCGGATAAACGCGACACAGTAGTACACACTTACTTTACCCTTCACAGCAACATTCGGACGCTTTTAAAAGGATGGTAACTTTCTGTACATCGGATCATATATGACTTGAATATTCTTTGAGATGATAGAACAATAAGTTTACTAAAAGACGCGAATTAAAATTTACAGAGAAAATACTAAAAGTATGTTGCTCGCAACTTTTTCATGGGGGCCTATATTGGAAATTTAAAAAATACATCTTGTAGATCTGTGTAAATTATACATACCCTGAAAATTTTATAAAAATCGGTCAATCTTGCAATGAACTACAAACGTTTAATCCTTTGCGCTCCGAATTATTTTTCAATTTTATTGCCGACAATTCCCAACTACATATTTTAAGTGTTTTATTTGAAATTTATTTCGTGCGACTTTTGTTCAATAATTATTAGACTGCGAATCTTTATGGAAAATAAAAGATGTTTGCGTTGATTGCAGGATACAGGAGCCAAATAAAAATTGTATTCTTGTTTTAATTGTTCTATTGAGCTGAAACGAACACATTGATGTACTTAAATATCTTTTATACGTCCGCTGCTTTAAATTGTACGTACCCATTTTTTGTCATAAATGCATAATATCCGCAGTCTACTAATTACATTAAATATAGCTCTCAAACGTTGTTGTAA
This sequence comes from Lasioglossum figueresi, assembly GCA_028455805.1. Classification (NCBI taxonomy): domain Eukaryota; kingdom Metazoa; phylum Arthropoda; class Insecta; order Hymenoptera; family Halictidae; genus Lasioglossum; species Lasioglossum figueresi. Next base: position 12,621,783 of record CM052194.1, on the reverse strand, counting down.
TTTACAATATATTCGTGGAACTTATATTTGTTTTTAATTAAAATATAAGAAATTAAATATATGAAGGAAGAACCAAATAAATATAAAAATCCGTTTCCTTTACATTTTTCTTTCTCCGATGTCGAGTCACACTCAACAAAGGAGTGCAAACGTTTAAAGATGGTGAAAATTGCAGTTTTTCTTGATTTTCAGCCTATAACTGAAACAAATCTGAACATTTTTGCATCTTTCAATGGCTGTATTTTTATTCCGTATCGACCGATTTTGATGAAATTTTAAAAATATGTATTATTGACACAGATTTACATACTTATTATTTTTAAATTTTCGGTATTGACCCACATAAAGAAAATGTAAACAAGAACTTTTATTATTTTCTTCGTATTTCCGACCAATTGCAATTTTTCTGGGCGACTCGCTCCGTTCTCAGTGTACAAGATACAACAATGAGATACAAACGTAACGAGGAACTGGAAGACTAATTCTCGCCACCTTGCTTCCGAGGCGTTCCATTACAGTGGCAGACGTAATTTGTTTTAATGATTACGCGCGTGCAATTTCTCGCGAGCAACGTCAGAGTCATCGTACGAAGCGATTCCGCTTCGAAATTAATTGAAGTCAGTCATGTTTACGTATCGAATGCTGCATACAGGAATGCTGGACACCGAAAACACGTTTAAGTAGCTTAATACTTTACCTACCGGAAGCTTATTAATAGGATTTGCAATAATTGTGCTGTACCAAAAGAAAGCATAGAAATTTTCTTTTACATTGCAATCTTAAATGAAACTATTAGATGACGTTATTGAGGGTAACTTGTTAGTTCACAATGAAAATTGCTGTTACTATTGAAGATTCCACTTCAAAAGTGTTTAGCCATGTACCATAGATTTTTCAAAATTATACAGCAATCACCGGTCGATAATGTGTTAACATAACAATAGAACGCTATTTAACATTTTTACAATAAAATATTCTAAATCATTGAGGACTATTAATTTGCTAATTCTGTACACTATGAAACATCCACATTAATTTTTATATCAACCCCTCGATGAACACCATTTAAAACAGAATCTATTAAATACACAAATTGCATGTGTGTCATTAATTTCCTTTAATCAGCAAAAAAAATGCAATATTGTTGTATAAATTGTTGTTGTATAAATTTGCTTCTTTTAGAAAATTAGAAATGACAAGTAAGTTTTGATCACTGTGTACTATTTTTTGTTTGTTAATATGTCTTGTCTTGAATGTCTTGGCAACGACTATAGATTATAAACTATTACATGTTTTCCTCATCTTGTCATAAATGCATAAAATTCACAATTTAGCTAAAATAGATGTTTCGAGTGTTAAACATGCGAATTGGTTAAAGAATTAAAATAGTTCATTTAAAGTAGCGTAACTTTGTAAGATCTCCTGTTGTCGGAATGAATCGCCACGGCCGCCACCGATCCCATTAGCTTATCGGCCTTGAAAACGGGGCAGGAACAGTGAATGAAACCGATTTTCACGCGGCCGATGCATAATCCGTTCGGAAATTGGGATGTGCGAACCTCGCGCACATTAGAAAATAATGCCCGACGCTTCGTGTGTTACAAACGGTATAACGGTTTGCGCGGCTAGTGGTGTTCAGCGGCGTGCGTTTTACTCGGGCGTCCGCTTCTTCGATCCCTCGATCTCTCGATCGGATCCACCATCGGCGATCGGCGTCTGGATCCACGCGTTTCACCGGGCCCCGTTCGAAATGGGTCCAGTTCGAGCGGACGTTAACGGTGTAATTTACGAATTTCTCGCCGGTCCACAAACTTCCACCGAAAAATTACAGTTTCAGATTGAAGAACAAGTTTAACACCAAACCTGTCGGCCATCAAAACTGACTGACGTGTATAGTATTATAAAAATAACAAGATTAAATTTATTTATATTTTATACTCGAGTCAAAAAATATATTCAATAAACTCCCATGAAAACAACTTTACAATTTCAATAATTGTCAAATAAAAAATCTAAAATAGGTCATTTGACCCCTCGTGGCAGAGTTGTGCAGAATTACAATTGAATTACTCCAGGAATTATAAGTACAATGTACTTGAATCACATTGTAATTCAGCCATATTGTAATTTATAATTCAGATCTTCATTCAATTAAATTACAATGTAATTCGTGATTGCAATTGGAGTACAATTACAAAATACTTTGCAATTAAATTACATTAATATCGAATTACGAGGACGAGGAATAGAAAATACGTCGCATAGACAGCATACAGAAGTATATGAACGAAAAACATAAAAATATATCGCACTCCTTCAAAGTTCTGGATTGTAATTTGGAGAGCTGTATTTTAATTATATCGGATTTCAATTACACATCTGATTAAAATAATCAATAATTGAATTAATTGAAAGGTCTGAGTTATGTAATTCAGTTACGACGTAGTTGAATTACTATATAATTAAAATACAATGTAATTCAATTACATCATTCAATTACATGTAATTCAATTACGTCATTCAATTACATGTAATTCAACTACGTCATTCAATTACATGTAATTCAATTACGTCATTCAATTACATATAATTCAATTACGTCATTCAATTACATGTAATTCAATTAGCGCAACTCTGGTTACGCTGCTTATTTTCTGCATCATTTGGGTCACTATACTTTACGCGATGTATTGTAACATCGCGCACACCGTTACGCCGCTTTACAACATCTCGCGGCTTTTAATGTGTTCGCGCTTATTAACGTTAATTCCATTGAATCTATGCACTAATCTTGCACCGTAGTCTGCGCCGCTAATCCGACTAGATATCTCGCAACATACGTTCACCCTTGGCAAACTCAGACGAAACAAACGATTCGAGTGAAGAGTCGAGCAGTTTCGATGCAACACGCTTGCAATTTCTTGTTCAGATAATAAGTTTCAATCGATCAATCAAATCAATGTAATTTTTACAATATTGTCAAAAATCATCCGCGGTCACGGAAGTAATTGTACCATTACAATTTCATTATCTAGTCATCAAGGAACTATTTTCAATCACAAAATTATGCTCCAAAGTGTACAGATTTAATTTATTTACTTTATATTTGAATGATGGAAAACGGAAGTATAGATATCATTTGGCAATGTTAAGATTAATTTTTGAAGCTAATTTTTGTAGTTTTTCCTTATATTTTGAACTATTACCTAACCCTTTGCACTCGGAGCTATTTTAACTTAAAATTTATGGATACGATATATTGGTATAGCTCCTCGTACAATACCTAATTGTTTAGTAATTGATTAGCAGACAGCGAATTTTATGCGTTTATAACAAAAATGAGTAGATGTAATTTAAAACAGTATAACATTAGAAGAATTTAAAAATACTGTTATATTATTTTCGACTTATTAACCATATTAAGAAAGAAAATAAACATCCATTTCGTTCCAGTTTGTTGCAGTTCAGGTAGAACATTTTTATTCCGTATGCAGATCTGTTGATTAGACACCGACATACTTAATTATTGTAAAAAATACTTTGAATAATAGTATAGCAATTTTTAATGGCGTCTCAGATGAAAAAAATTCTTTACTTCAAAAAATTGTACTTTGACCAGCTTTTCGGCGTTTTGGAACACTGCGCGTAGTGCTAAAAATTTCATAGTCGAAAAATAAGGTCCACCCTAGTGTACAGCGTTGCTAACGACAATACAATTTTCTTTTTTAAATATATAACTTTCGGAAAACGACGGAGAGACAGCTGCCGAATTTTCGCGAATTCCACGCAGAAATGTTCGCCAGTGAAAATATTTAAAGCGCAGTAGGCAGCCGGCACGCAGCTCGGCGACAGCGGCTGCGTTAAACACTTTCTAATTCGTCGCGACAAGAAGGGAAGAAAGACTTGTCGCGGAACACGTTGTGCAATCCGCGATGCAGGAAGAGTGGTAGGAAACTCGGTTTTGGCCGGATCGAACGCGACCGCTCCGTAGGAAAAGCATTTTCGATATATATTTCTTTTCTTCCTCTTCCACTCCCGGTGGAGATAATTGTTCGAGGCACGAAGCGGTCTCGAGAATAATTCCTCCGGTAAACAGCTGTTCTTCCGCGTCGCTGGCAAGATAACGTCTCTGGTTCCCATTAATAGGACATCCACTTTAAAGTGGCTCGTGTAGCTCTCACTGAAGGAATTGTCCGAGAGCTCGAGCAACTGTTTTCCTGTTGCAATTAAGATGCACGATGTTAACGCGTCGGGACAGCCGCTAACAAACGCGCGCCGTGTTCGTACGCCCGGGCTTGAGCATTCGTTATCGCGATTAGGCAAATTCAATTTAGTTCAACCAACGCGGACCTTTCCCACCGGAAACTCTGCGGGTTCGGATGATCGAGTGTGAGAGACGTCCAGTTTTCTTTTCCTACGTACTTTTTTCGTCTTCGCAGTCAATGTTCGCCATCTATTCTTAACCTTGAGTTGCTCGCACTCCATTTTCTACATAACTGTTTACGTAAAATTCCGTATGACTCCAACGTAAATAAATTTTCATTGAATGAAATAACTACTTCAATGCAAAATAGGTATTTTCTAGTGTAGACGGCAGCTTTGTTTAGGCTTGAAACGCTAAATATAATGTTTTGACCATGCGATTGTAAGTACTATATGCGAGTAATTAAAAGCTAACTTTATTTAAGATTGATAAGTGATGATGTTTGATTTTGATGCCCGGGCTCGAGCATTCGTTATCGCGATTAGGCAAATTCAATTTAGTTCAACCAACGCGGACCTTTCCCACCGGAAACTCTGCGGGTTCGGATGATCGAGTGTGAGAGACGTTCAGTTCTCTTTTCCTACGTACTTTTTCGTCTTCGCAGTCAATGTTCGCCATCTATTCTTAACCTTGAGTTGCTCGCACTCCATTTTCTACATAACTGTTTACGTAAAATTCCATATGACTCCAACGTAAATAAATTTTCATTGAATGAAATAACTACTTCAATGCAAAATAGGTATTTTCTAGTGTACACGGCAGCTTTGTTTAGGCTTGAAACGCTAAATTTAATGTCTTTATAATGTGATTGTAAGTACTATATGCGAGTAATTAAAAGCTAACTTTATTTAAGATTGATGAGCGATGAAGTTTGATTTTTATGAAATTTTAGTGGACAAATTTATTTAATCATTTCTGATCGATGCACCTTTGTAATTTCGATAATTGTAAAATGAAGGTTAATACCTTGCACCACAATTGATTTTACGGTTACAGTGATCAGAACTTCTTTGTCATTTATAATTTTCTAAAAGAAGGAAATTGATATTTGTGCTCATCACATTCACGTCAAATTATTTTAAACTAAATTAATTCAATGTAATTTTTGTCAATAATGAAGCGTTAGATAGTGCTTGTTATTTCAACATTACATGAAATTGATTTAGTGTTGATATCCTTTTCCTTTAAGTATCTCGAAAGAAGAAAAATATAATTTGGAACATTTCATAATTCTGGGCACATTTATGGGAACTATTTAGCGCAACAATATTGAATTTTATTGCAGTTTAAAGGAAATTAATAACAGACACGTAGATTCTGTTCGAAACCTTCATCACAAGTGCGACACGATATTAGAGTGCAACGGGTTAACACGTTGACTGCCACGTTGTTCACATATGGGTGACAGTGCTCTTTGACTGGATAATAAAATTAATTTTTACTGTGACGCATTAGAGTAAACTGTGGTTATAAATTTGAATTTTTATAACGCGAGTGAATTAAACATTGACTCTATTGACAAACTTTAATTTTTTAGCTTCGGTTGTTTAACACGTTGACTGGCACGTGCCAGTGCTCGTAAAGGCAATACAAAATTAATAAAATGTGTAAGACTAAAAGGAAATTTGAAAAAAATACAATGTTTTACTTATGTTGTAGAAATAAACGAAAGCAATTGGTTCGAACAGCTTCTACCAGTTAATAAAAAATAACATAATGAACGAGGACATTTTTTCCTAACATATGGAAAGTTAAAAACGACAGGGCACAAGCGAACGAGGTAGCAAACTGTTCCAATGACTCATTGCAGAGGTAAACGTCACACAATTCGCCAAGGCCACTGGCCCGTCACTGAACACTACAATTCGGAGTTGATTCGATTACTAAAATATCACCGGAACTAGCATAACGCCAGATTCTAGAAAATTTGCAATTTATAAGAGACATTTATCATTCAATCACAGTCATGGTCACACGACACTAAAATCCTACCAGTCATCTCTTTCCTCGTCAACTATTTTAGTATCCTTCGAAACTATTTTATCATTCGCAAGTCATTGCCAAGAATAGGACAGGAAAGTAGTATTTTATTTCTATATATTCTATATTGTGTTGCTTTATGAGAATGACGAATTTTGAATTTATTTATTAGTGCTCGAAATAAATGAATCTTCTCGATCATTTACCATGGTAGGATCCTTGTAATTTCTTGTAATGTATAAATCCTTGTAATTTGACACAAAAAAGTGCATACAGACGTATGTCCTATTTGACCTTGTCTCAACGTTATAGCTACTTTTATCAACTTAGTTTATGCATTTCACTTTGTAGTTCAACTTCAGTTTCGGTTTTGAAAATCAGTTTGACCCTTCTGCAAATCAATTTCACCATTTTGTAAATCAATTTCACCCTTTTGAAAATCAGTTTGACCCTTTTGCAAATCAATTTGACCCTTTTGTAAATCAATTGCACCCTTTTTCAAATCAGTAATGCAATGTAATTTCTAATATATGAAAACTGTATGTAGATGTGTATATTCATCGTAGCCATTTACTGATTAATAAATTTTAAAAGTGAAAGTACATAAGCATTTACACCAATAAATATGAAAACTAAATAAAGACACTTCAAGGTGGCAGTACGTTTTCGAATAGAATATACAACACTGACAATTAACCTAGATTTGCAAACGTTTCATCCAAATTCTGATTTAGCAGCGAGCAATGTTTCTATCGGTCCCAATCCGAAGTTCAACGTTGATCTCAAAGAATTATATTAAAAGAATGTAAAATAAAATTGGTAATAAAAATTGAAAGTTGCAAATATCCGAAGATTTGTAGCTTCAGCTACCCTCGTACAATAGCAGTACGTTTTCGAATAGAATATACAACACTGACAATTAACCTATAGTTGCAAACGTTTCATCCAAATTCTGATTTAGCAGCGAGCAATGTTTCTATCGGTCCCAAACCGAAGTTCAACGTTGATCTCAAAGAATTATATTAAAAGAATGTAAAATAAAATTGGTAATAAAAATTGAAAGTTGCAAATATCCGAAGATTTGTAGCTTCAGGTACCCTCGTACAATAGCAGTACGTTTTCGAATAGAATATACAACACTGACAATTAACCTATAGTTGCAAACGTTTCATCCAAATTCTGATTTAGCAGTCAGCAATGTTTCTATCGGGCCCAGTACGAAGTTCAACGTTGATATCTCAAAGAAGTACATATATCAAAAAATAAAATTGAAAATTGCAAATATCCGAAGATTTGAAATTTCATGTGCAACACTAATGTCTCTATTACACTATTTCTGTCGCCATTCTAATCGAAAACCAGTTGTTCTAGTGTTAACGCAATGATTCACCAATTTACCCCAGATCTAACATCTAGGATACCATTGATTCGATACAATACGGAACGAATTAGCCGCGTTCCTATATTGTAGATCTTCCGCGTGAACATGCGGCAGACTTTCTAGCTAAGAAGGGTTGAGATGATCGGGCACGAGAACTCACCCTCTGACAGCGATCCTGGAACAGCAGCGAGCAGTATAGCCGCTAGGATTAGCAGTTTGGTGAACCAGAGCCTCCACATGTCTTCGCCTCCCATGTAAACCGTATTAATGCGTGGCCTGTTACATGAGCACCAAAAACGCGAGGGAACTATGAACCTGTCCGCACACCTCGGAACCACCTTGCACGGATCGTAGGGCCGATTTCTCCGATACGTCTCGATCACGGATCCTGGATCGACGACGAGCGCGGATGGATAAGGTGAAATCCGTCGAGCGATATTCGACAGGAAAGGAACAGGTGGAAACGAAAGAAGAAGAAAAGTGTCTAGGACAGGTACGTCGGTGTTGAACGTGTGTCGCGGCGCGAGAACAATGAAAAATTTTTCCAACTGGTCACCAGACAGAGCGGTTAACGAGAACTCCGGTACTCGACGAGCGGAGCAGCCGACCGATTGACCTTTCTCCGAGTGCGTAACTTTGTCTGTGTCCCGGTGAGGACTGAAGGGGAAGCAAGGCCCGCCGTCGGGTGTTGGGAACCGGAGAAAGGTGTATCGAGAGAGAGGCCAGAGGCGAGCCGGTAAGGCCCCTCTTCTGTCGCTCTTTTACCCCCACTTTTCCCGGAGCTCTACCTCTCGTACCCTCTTTCACTAGGCCCGTTCCCCTCTTCTCTGTCCTGCCCTCGGCTCTCCCTAGTCCCAGCTTCTTCTTCTTCTTCCTCCTCCTTCTCCCCACGATAAAGCGGGACCGTTCGACTGGCGCGAGCCTCTTTCCTCGGGAGACTGTTTTGTTGTCATTGTAATTGCACGCCGGTAGGTGCTCGCCGTAAATTATCGCGGACAACGCGGCCTTGACTGATAGCGCGACCTATTTCTTTTCGGATGTCCTTTAATCATCATCCCTCTTTCTCTCTCTTTCTCCTACATTTCACGAATTGAATCTCTCCCTCTTGACAACGGATCTTATGCATTTAAAATAAGTAAGAGCAATTTGATGCAGAAAGACCTAGATTAACCGGATCCCGATTATAAACAAATATACGTTGAAATATTATTATATTATGTTCAAATATCTTCTCTAATATTTTTTCAAATTCTTTTAATTATCTTCTGGGTAGATATATTTTTTTTGAGGTAAGGTATATATAGCCATTATTTTAATAGAATTGAGATTTTCTCCCATTCAACGAACTAATGTAGTAACGCAATGAGACTTTTACACAATTATACGACACTTATTGAAATAACATAAAATAAAATGAAGATTTAATAATCAAGTAATGTAGATACACAGTTTTATGTTGTATCAAAGTTGTGCGCATAGAATATTATTTTTCGTTTAAATATCAGACTTTTAATCAGCTTTTTCAACAATTTCTCTTGGACAAAAAAAATGTATTAAATACTTCTTGTCGTCTTCGATTTGCTATGATAAATAATCAACGGGAAACCTCTAATTCTTTATTTTCATAAACCGGTATCGAATAACGTTAAAACATAGTAAAATCTTCTTTAGATTCTTAAACTTATTTGTTCTATTATTATATTATGAAGAAAAATAAATTTTCAAAATGAGAAAATTTAGTCTGAAATGTAATGTACATTTTAATTATTTCCCTCGTATAATTCAGATCTTCATTCAATTAAATTACAATGTAATTCGTAATTGCAATTGTAGTACAATTTTTAAATACTTTGTAATTAAATTACATTAATAACAAGTTCAGCGGACGAGGAATAGAAAATACGTCGCATATACAGCAAACAAGTATTTGAAAGAAAAACGTAAAAATATATCATTTGGAGAGCTGTACTGTAATTATATTGTATTTCAATTATATTGTATTTAAATTATATTGTATTTAAATTATATTGTATTTTAATTATATTGTATTTTAATTATATTGTGTTTCAATTATATTGTATTTCAATTTATTGTATTTCAATTACACATTTCTCATTGAATTTCTCATTGAAATAATTAGTAATTGAATTAATTGATAGGTTTGAATCGTGTAGTTCAGTTACGACATAGTTGAATTACTATATAATTAAAATACAATGTAATTCAATTGCAATGTATTTGAATTAGCACAACTCTGGGTTCGTAGAACATTTTTATTTTGCATACAGAGATCCGCTGTCTAATTATAACTATGAAAGGGTGTAGAAACAATGTTTCTTTCCTCTCCTGAATAATACAGTACGATGAGGTGCGACATGAAACAAAATATGCATGAAGAAAGTTGTCTCATCAATTCTAACGGCAGACGATTGAAACGGCTGCGTGCTGTTGAACGCAACAGTTACATTTACGCTAATTTACCTGCCTATTTGCTCGGTTCTAATTGTCGAACTCGCCACACCTTTCAATCTTCCGCATCTTCTGAAGAATCTGCGAACTTGAACTAAAAGAGTTATTATCCTTGAATTGGGCCCATTACTCCTAAAATTGGTATTACAATTTTTTGTCGCGGCAGAACCCGGAGAAATTGAAATTTTTATATAAATAAATATATAATTTTATATATTAATTGTACTAGCCTATTATGGCGTTTAGTAGTCAACGCTGCTACACTGAATCGATTTCAGTTCGACATCAGCAAACAGATGTGTCCCCGAATTCAGTAGAAAGTTTCAAGTACGAAAATTCATTTGCAAAATAGGTGAAGAGACCTTTACACTCTCTCTCTATTCTCCGAGGATCTGGTAAAAATGACTTTCCAAAGCCTACGGTGCGCCCGCGAGCTTACTAGGTAGATTTACTTTTGCCCGAGGTGAAAAGGAATTTATTCATAATGACCACTTCGAAATAGTAATTGACCTTCTTACAATTCTCTAAACTTAACCTGAAATACTGTCTGTGAATTTCAGGAACATTTGTGCCCATAATTATATGAAAGTGATCTAAGTCATTTATATATATTTCTTGTTTCGAGATATTTAAAGGAAAAGGATATTAACACTAAATTAATTCCATACAATGTTCCATATAATATTGTAAAAATTACATTTAATTTAAAATAATGTGATGTGAAATAACTGATAAACTCGTTTCTTTTTTAAATTTTGACTTAGACAACTTTCATAATTATGGACACAATTATAATCAATTATAATCAATTTCAATGAAACTTTGCACATGTATATATATAACTTGCTTAGACCTACCAAAAGCACCTACTAAATTTTCATTACATAAAATTTTCATTACGTTAAATTTGCATTACATTAAATTTGCATTACATTAAATTTGCATTACATTAAATTTGCATTACATTAAATTTGCATTATACATAAAAAAATTTTAAAATCGCGACCTTAACTTTTTCTTTCGCAATTGCGACCAATAACAATTAATCCTTCAAACGTCTCAAAAAGAACTGAAGGTGTTGGGTCTAATTTCGAAAAAGTTATTCGTTTTTGAAAGGTGTACGAATATTGTGTACACCAACTGAACGTACATGTAGATTAACATTTATCGAGTCCGCTCTTATGTTTCTCATTTCTAAAACTTTCGATTGCCGAAGCTATTCTACCGAGAGGATTCCAGACAGAACGACAGACGAAAAGGCTGAAGAAATGTTAACAGCGGCGCGATTGCCGTAGCTATTTCCACCGCAACACGTGGCTCAATTTCGCGGTCCACGAGCGAGAGGTGTCTGTCCGTTCGGGATATAAAAAAGCAGCGACGGAAAAACGGGCAGGAAGAGGGGAGTAATTTCTCCGGTGGAATCTCTGCGACGGAATTCGAGAATCACTCGCTAAGCGAGTCAACCAACATCGACACGAATACTTTGGGAGACGAGGACTCCTCCGAGGCAGAGGCCGCAGAGAGAAGACGTTCGTGAATGTAGGTCCTCGGGTCGCCACCTATAATGCGAACCTCCCACCTTGCGAGCCGTGCCACTATCGTACAGGTTCCTCCAACAACCGTGCCCCCTGTCTCCTGACCGAGTTCATTCAGCGCGACAGGTGGACCACCATGTTTAGAGATGTTCGACCGGATTCGGTTTGGCAACTCGTCGTACAGCGCACCGTCGCACAGTGTGACATTTCGATCATTTAGGGGAACTTAATTCCAAATTGAAAATTTTTTACCAATTCCTTACTTACTCTTACCTTGAAAACAATACCTCCGTAACCCAGAGTTACTATTGTTTTTAACTTTTCATCGCATTCAGATAAGAAAAATAAACCTCAAATGAACTATTCTGGCTATACAAATGATGAAACTACATCAATCACCAGTGATACTTGAATAAAAGTATGTGTATTTGAACTTCAATTTTTATTATATTTATTTTACTGATTATTCAATCCTTTGTAGTGTTTGAGTGTGATCCGGAATTTTTAGAATATTGTGTAGTTAACATTATTCACGGTTCCGCGAATTGCGAACGATTTAGCATACGGAAAAGTAATAGTGCGAGAAACACTGATTAATTTTAAATATAGATTTTAAACCCGAATAAAGCGGATTAATTGAATAAATAATTTAAAATAGAATTATAGTGGGAAATAGACACTCCATAGTGAACGAACATTTAGTTGGGTTTTAAAAAAATTAGAACGGTATTTCTGAAGGAATTTTGAACAGTTTGATGATCAGTGTTCCGAAACGATTAAATGCTATCATTAAAGCTAAAGACGGCTACATTAAGTACTAAAAATATGATCTACTTAGCGAGGTGCAAAAGTGTTGAAATGCATTATTAATAGAAAACAGGTTGTATATACTATTAAGGACCAAGATAAATTATTATTTTAGGTATTTTCCAAAGTTTAATAATATTTCTTTAATTGTCAAAAAAATTCATATTTTTCAAAAGCGTTTATGTGATATTTTTTGTAATTTCGAATCAATAATTCTAATCATTGCATCAGTTTTGAGAGTCACTGTATGTGATTTATTGCACGGCCAATCTGAATGATACAAATTACGATGCATTGTTGCATCTGGCTTAAACGCGTCAGTTCTGCGGGTCGTGTAAACGCCGCGTCATCCGCGTCGTTCTTCCGCGTAACGGAAGAAGTTCCCAATGTGGATGCAGAAAACCCGTGGCAAACTTGAAAAGGCCGCGGCTGGTACTTTCTAATTCGTCGGCACGGATCTGTCTAACGTCGAGGCGGATTATCGTCACGTATAATTGAGCCGGCAGAACGCAAGGACGTCGAGAGCTCGTAAAGCCCAAGCAAGCGTAAAAATGACGGCGTAGTCCGCAAGCCTGGTGGCATCTGCGGCTACCACCGGGAATCGAAACGCCATTATATTAGTTCCACCGTTACCTCTTCGCTATGCATCATCGGCTGCATCGACCGACATTACGATTACCCGCGGGAAACATTCGACTGTGCTATCCTACAGTTGCGAAACTTGCATAATCCTGATACAATTGTGCGTAACCATTTCGTAAAAACGATCGCCGAAACCTTTCCACTTGCTTGTTTTCTCCTTCTACCTGAATCGCAACGAAGGTGAAATGCCCTAAGTGTGGACAAGCCAGAAGTGATGTCTAAATCTGGACAATTGAATTTTTATAGTAAAATCAATAATTAAGAGATTAAATAATTATTTTATATATTCTGAGGTCTTAGCTACAAGCAGGTGTGAATATTATTTGATCAAGTCATCAATCGTGTTTGCGACTAAAATCAAGTCGTTGCTTCTACGCATAAATGGCAAATTATTTAACTAATGTCCTGATGTCAAAATCCTGATGTCAAAATTCTGATGTCAAAACGAATCCAACGACCTACATTGTTATACCCTTAACCCCTCGCCGTACCTTTTCTTTTACAGTTAAAGTGATTATAGAACGTCTTCATGCACAAAAATGTCGTAAAAGAGAAAAGCAAATGTATATTTTTTGTATGGCTAAATTTATTTTAATGCTTAAATATTGATTACAAACGAATCAAATTGGATTTCATCTAAAATGAAACGCATAACATTCATATTTGTTAGACTTTGTTAAAAACCTTCATCGCGAGTCTGGCTAGTCAAAGTACGGCAAGGGGTTAAACTTCCAAATAAATAGTGCTAAAATCTTAATGGACAGCTAGATTAGCCGCCCTGGCCACTGTGTGTCGGTGTGAACACAGTGATATTATAAATGTTTTTGGCCATTGTTAAAACTTCCAGTTGTTCCCAGAAGAATTAGAAACATCGGCTGTTCAGCGTACAATTTTGAAGCTCGAGGTAAAAAGTGACAACATCGAAAATCTTAAGCAAAATAGTCATCAGAATTTAAATGTTTAAAAGAAATATTCGTTACTGTTCCGAGAGCAACAGAATCGTATATCACGTCGCAATACCTTCACCGGTTCAGTCGAAGGATGATTGTTTGAACTTTGTACCTGATTGTTTCAATGTACAGTTAGGTCGGTCTTAAAGATGTAGACATAGACCTTCTAATTTGATGATTATTAACCTTAAGGACCTGCAACGTAGAAAATAGGAATTGCGATAGCACGAAGATTCTCCTCATTATAAGATGCATCAGGCACTTTTCACATAGAAATTGTTTTGACAAGTGCCTTTCTTATTCTTTCGTGCCAGTCCTACCAATTATAATTTTTTAAACGTTTGTCTGCAGGTCATTTAGAAAACCAATGCTTCTAATTACTTTACTTCTAATTAATCGTCCATGTCAATGCACGTAAATTATTTAAAACACACTTTCGCGTAATTAACCTGTTCAATTCCAGACCTTCTCCACTGAATCATCGAGCATGTAATTGCATAAAACAATTTATCATTCCGATATGTTCAGTCTCATTTTTTAAAATTTATCAACGCCTTTGTAACAAAAGCGAATAGAATGAGTTTTATTTTATTGTATGATCGCGTTATTTTCAAACTTAATCCACGAAATTAAACTATTTTAATCGAATGACATCCATAGTAGAATTATCGATCCTTGCACACTGTAATCTTATAATTATATTCGTGACGAAACTTTTCCAATCTTTAATCTTTCCTTCAGAATGTTTCTCGTAAAGCAGTTTTCTCTGTGACCGTTTTTGCACCATAAACATCCATAAGTTTTTGTTTCGATCTTGACCGGTTTACTGCTGTTTAATTTGCAACACAGCATGGATTGAGCATTGGCTTCGCGTCTGCTGAGTTTGGTACGCGATAATTACAAAAACAAATGGTATAGAAAGTGCAATTAACCGGCGAACGAGTTTGGAAGCAGCATCGAAGTAATTAGCCACGAGATGTTCCAGAATTGGTATTGATTTGTTGACATCGAATCCATTAACGTGATTTATTCGTTCCTGCTTTTCTTTTTGTTTGAACAGAAATAGACGAGAGAAGTTATTAACCTATAATGGAAATGCAGAATATACCGATATAATTTAGCAAAGCAAGAGCCTTGCGAACTTTCACTCTTATCCGCGTGATCACCTTCCCCCACTTGCATTGCTCCATCAGATCGATCCAGAGTCTTCCAAAGAAATTCCTTACAGAACCAACATGCATATCAAATGTACACAGAGAAATTAATTTACCTAATTTCGTAACACAAAACTGCAATGAATTTCCATCTATAAATATTTAGACATCGCAAACTAGCTTAATTTTGTCTAAAATTAAATATTCAGATTCATAAAGAGAGGGAGATTGAAATTAGAAAATGAAGAAATTTTAATTTTAGTGGAATTAACACTTAGTATTCGAGGGGTGATTGAGAATCACCATTAAAATTTGCTGTACCATGATTTAAAATATTGTTTACATTATTAAATATGTTGCTATCTAAACATACATTTATAGACATCGTAAACTAGCTTCCGTTTAAAATATTCAAATTCATAAAGAGAGGGAGACTAGAATTGGAAATTGAAGAAAATGTCAGTGGAATAAACCTTTAGCACAAAATTGCAGTACCATTATTTAAAATATTGTTTACATTATTAAATATATCTAATCAGTTACTCTAATCAGGTATCTAATCAGTTACTAAACATTTAATTATTGTATAATGTATTATATCAATTTCATATCTATAAAATTAAAAAATCATATAGACTGGAATTATTCTAGGTGGGAAGAACTGTTTAATTTTCGATGAGTTAAAATAGCTCTCCGAGTGCAAAGTGTTAACTAACATTAAAATAAAAACGTTACTGTAGCTCTTGTTTCTGTGCAGTGTCTACAATTCAGGAATCGTATACTTAATTATTTCCTGTTATGTTCCCATGTTACGCAACAAAAAGAATTAAGAGAAAGAGAACGAAACTAGTAGAATCAAAGAAATACAAGAATGAAGTTTTAAGGGACCACAAACAGCTTATTCACATGTTCCAGTTTCGTGTGATATTTCGTAATCAAATTTTTTTTTCTGGTGTTTCCCTTCCTCGCGACACCTTTGTTCGCTGCTGGAGACAGCAATTAGCGCAATCCGTCGAATTGCGCAAACACAACCGAGCTAATTCGCTTTCGTATGTATTTCTTAAAAGATTCTTTTAATTCTCCTAATGTAGGAAAATACACTTTGAAAAATATACTTGAGATATTTAATGCAAGAGCAGGATTCTCTCAGAATCTGATTCAACAGCATATTCAAAAAGTTTACCTGTTCATTACTCGCATATGATATGATATGAAACTTACAGTTTCGAAACCTTAAATTTAATGTTTCATGCATAAACAATGGTGTCGACTACACTAGCAAATATCTATTTTGCATTAAAGTAGTCAAAATTTATTTATGTTGGAGTCGTATAAAGTTCCATGTAAACAATTATGTAGAAAGTAGAGTGAACAACAATCAAAAAACATAAATCATCAAAACATCAAAAACTGCTGCATTTCACAAAAGTTTTATTTCATTCTTCATTATCCAGTGATGAAATGTTTTTATTTACATCAGTTTTACATTAATTACTTTTGCCGAGGCAGTAACACGCTATAAATAGAACAGCTTTCAAACATATTTTCCCAGTAAAACTCTACACCTTATTTTTCTTCAACTTCCAGATTTTGCTACTGCGCATGGTTATTGTTCAAGTGGAATTATTCATATGGAATTATTCAAATGGAATTATTCAAATGGTCAGCTAACAAGAAAACGTGTTAATTTCCATAAAAATAACATAGTTTCGTTTTGTTCGTCTTACAATAGCTTTGGTTGTTTGCTGACTTTTTGTAATGCATCATTCAAATGCTTTTTGCCAAATCTCCTGAATTTGAAATTGGGGAAATATCTTAACTCGCCGTTCCACTTTCTTAGCATGTCGCATTGAGGTGCATTTAAAATGTCAGGTATTTCTAAAATAAAAAAATTAGTAACTACATCAAATTTGAATTTCAAAATCATTCAAAATACGTATGAAGCTTCTTACCTATCCCACATGTATTGTACTCTTCTTGTTCACGTTCCTTGCTCATCCTTAACACATCCTCTCTACTCGCATGTTGCCTATTCTTCCTTCCACCTATAGAATGTTTTATTTTTATTTGTTCTAATTCTTCATCATTTCTTGCTATGTACCTACGAACCATGTAGAAAATCATAAATGCATTCTCCTGTTCTCAGTTCTTGTTTACATACATTTCTAGCAATCGAGCAGTTAATTCAGGAGTATAGGGACAAACATCTGGTACCATGTGCTCCTGTATCCACAACATTTTCTCTCCTATTATATTCTGTTTTATTAAGCCTCCTACTTTCGCTTTCTGCCTATTTGAGATTCTAAAACAAAACTTAATTATTTGCTACTTATTCCAAAGAAACTTATACAAATACATTGTTAGCACTAAAGTTACTCGGCGTTGGAAGTGACTGGCATATGTGCCCATAATCATGAAAGTGGTCTAAGTCATACATTTCTTGTTTCGAGATATTTAAACCATTGCCCTATGATTTATTTTTTTGTAGATTGTAATTTCCTAAAGAAAGAGAAAATTTATATCTATTGTATGCCTATATGTTCTCCAATAGCTGTACATTAACAAAACCCCAAATAGAATTTTATTTCTATTTAAAGGAAATTAGTAACATACATACTTATTAAACTCTGTTCAGAATCTAAAAGGGGTTAAGGGGGTAGGCTCATTTCCAGGATTGCAAGGGTTTTCTCATTTCTCCATAATGCAGCGATGGGGTTATTGAGTTCTCAAAAGCGCTAAATAAAATCTAGGCCACAGTCGCCCTCAAAAGTACTATTTTTATGTATACGAGGCACTTGCATAATTTGGCAGCGTAATTTGCATTATGCGGAAGCATAATGCTGCATATGTAGCTATTTTCATAAAGCTGCGACAGCTATATGCTGCTGAATAATGTAAAGTATGTCTCGTAAACGTAAAAATAGGACTTCTGAAGGAGACTGCAGACTAGATCGATCTATTATCTGGCGCTTTTGATTACTTTGTAATATCTAGAAATAAGAAGATGCATCCCGTACCTTTGCAATTCTGGAAACGAGTATATCACCACTAAATGAATTCCATATAATGTAGAAATAACAAGCACTATCTAATGGTTCATTTTTGACAATATCGTACAAATTACATTGAATTAATTTAGTTTAAAATAATGTGACGTGAAAAAACTGATAAACTCATTTTTTTATGTTTTAACTTAAACCACTTTCATAATTATGGGTACATATGTCGTCTTATAAATATGAGAAGATTGAAATTATTTAAATTTGTATAGATTTTAATTATAGTGCATGCTTTTAATTAAGTGCCATCATAATTTCAATAAAAGGTGGTTCGGATCCCACCGTAATAAATAGTAGGTCCCGCTGAAAAGGCGACAGGGAGAGTGGAAAGAAGGGAGAGATTGGTAAATGGATTTGAAACCCTGAGGGGACCAAATAATCATATCATAATTTCAATAAGTGTGCAATAAAAAAACTGATCATTTAACTGTGGTAAGTTTAGTGCTGAAATTTGAAATAGTGTGATGGAAGATGGAAATACTTCTTCGCTCTTTTTACGATAGCAATAGATTTCCTGCTACTTGGATGGACAATTTTCTTAGCCTTCAAGACCACCTTTTTCATTGCAGTCGACTGTCAAAAAATATTATTAGAAAGTTAGTACACAATCATAATAAGGTAACATTTTGTTAGAATGCAGATACGATTATACATAAACTTGAGACTGAATAATACTTACCATGATCGTAGCTTTATTTATTCCAGTTTTTAACCTACAATCACCAACAATATTTAACAACAAACAACACACCGCGTGTGCATGCTAAGTCACAGACTTACACATCAGTTGACATCAGTGCAGACATAGCACGCAATGCATTTTTCTGTCTACGGATCTGAATTACCGACTCCGTATATAGAAAATGCGTTGGTACGATAGCGGACTCTATCAAAATGGAACGGTCAGCTAGCGAACTACATGACGTACCAACACAAAGCGTGTGTGTCTGCGGACGCCGGATTTTAAAACATTGTCACCCGTTGAAGGCACGGACAATTATGTATATGTACATACAGGGTATACGAAAAGTTTGGAAACGGTCGAATATCTCAAAAATAAAGCATTTTAGAGAAAAATGGTTCAGACATATATTTTATGGTTTCGCAAGGGCTATAAGATGGCGCCATTGGTTTGACCTTGAAGAATCATTTGAAGGACACGTGAAGGTTACCTCAATTTTTTTAAATGGCACCTTCTATTTTTTATTACATATTCTTGTAGCTAATCTCGAGAGCTTTCCAAATCACTGGAATCAAATGTTTTTTCATGAATTACTTTTCGAGTTATAAGGCTTCAAAGGTACAATACCGCCGGTACAATACTGTCGGATTTACATCTCTTAACGGGTAAACGGGTTTTTACTGAATTAAATGTTCAAATTGTTTTCCTTCTGCTGCTTGACAATGACCTAATCGTAGATAAAATTCGTTTAATACGTTTCGTCTCATTTCTGGTTAGGTAAGATTTACTTGGTGCAGTACGCGTTCCCTAAGGTCTGCCAAATTAGCAGGTTTCGTTCGTACACATTGTTTGTTAGCTGATTTTGGTCTACCACTCCGCGAGCGGTCCTTGACAGATCCTGTTTCTTCAAATCGTCTGACAGTTTTTTGAACTGTAGACTTTGGAATGGGTTCACGATCTGGATAAGTATCGTTAAACAAAGTCGCTACTTGTTCGAAGGACCTAACGCGGTCATCATATCCTCGCATCATTAATAATATAATTCTTTCCCTTTCAGTCAATACCATTTTGGCGACTACCGAAGGTCTTTCTTACTTTTGTTGAATGTAATAACGACAAGTCTGTCGATAACGAAGAACAAAACTATTACCATCGACCGTGCAACCTCCACATGGTACATCTCGGTTAACGCTAATGCCGGCGGTATTGTACCTTTGAAGCCTTATAACTCGAAAAGTAATTCATGAAAAAACATTTGATTTCAGTGATTTGAAAAGCTCTCGAGATTAGACTTTTCGAACACCCTGTATACCTCTTACAGGCAAAAACGAAGGAAATAGAGAAATCAAAAATTGTTTATTCCCTCACTACTTGTTGGGAGGACGAGAAGCTGCGTTAGAGTCCTGAAATCAAAAAGATAAAACAAGAAGATAAAACAAGAAGATAAAACAAGAAGATAAAACAAAAAGATAAAACAAAAAGATAAAACAAAAAGACAAAACAAAAAGATAAAATAAAAAGATATTAATATCGATTCGTACAATTCTATTATTGGCATATGAAAAGATGCAAATGCTATTTAAATGATTTAGGAAATAAAAAGTGTACAATTTTTCATTAATACTTTGAAAGGAAATGTTCAGTATTAAACATTAATTGTAAAGATATCTTACATTCTCTCCGCCTTGAAGAAAGCACGACACGTTGCCCTCGATCTTAGCTATCAATGTCGTATTTGTCCGTCAAGGTAGGCAGAAGTAGGCGTCCAGATAAGCAGACTCAAAATATTTTATACCCTTGGGACTCTGTAACAGAAAGAATAAATTCATTTAATCTCAATAAAAAATAAATCATTAAAGCTGAATATTTATTCATTGTTCATTCATGGTTTGAAAAAGAGATGTTCAATAACACAATTTAATTGGGAAGATAATTGGTAATCACGCTCACGTCCTCTCCTGCTTGAAGAAAGCACCGAATAGCATCGAGTAGCATCGAGTAGTAACGATCTGGGCTACCACTATGGTCTTCCGATCCATGGATTCTTTTCCCTTGGAATCAGTAACAGAAACAACAAATTCATTAATTTCAATAGGCGAACAGTCGGAAACTAAATCAAAATTAATAATAAATAAATAATTCAAATGAATATAAAATCAAAATTAATTTTAACGAAAATGAAATAAACTCAATTTCTATCGCACGACACGAATTCAAAAACAATTGATTGCCACGGTACAAGAGCAAATTATCGCGAGAAGTCAACACGATTCGTGAATAAATTTAAATCAGTGAAAAATAAATACACAATATTCTTTATTTTTCACAAATGGAATTACAATATTATACGTGTACATATCGTGGTGGCATGAAAAGAAGGAATCTTGACAATATAGGACTCTATAGAGACCTATACATGTATAGGGATTGGTCTAAGACATAAATGCACACGCCATGAACATTTATAGTTTATAGTCTCCCTGTAGTAACAATAATATATTCTTGCGAATATGCCTAAATTCGTGAACTATAACAGTAGTCGCGATATCAGTATGGTACTGGGACTCTTACAATTAGTGGTGATATATTGTGCAAGATTTCTCGCGCATGCGATTTTAGCCACACAATCAGTAAAGTAAAATTCTCGATTAAATGAGATACCTTGAACACCCCGTAAAATATCGGTACTTTCCCGCCAATATACATATTTGCCCCAGAGTTCCATTACCTCGTCATCATAATATAAGTAGATACGTTATTATTTTGAACGCGCATGCGCGAGAAATCTTGCATAATATCTCGCATAGACTCACAATTAGTGGTCTGCGATAGCAATGAGGTTCTATATAGAAACACTCGAACGTGTTATATTAGGTTCGAGGGAAAGTTCTGTCGTTTTTTGAAGAGAACATTTGAATAGATTTATAAAAATATATGTTTAATATTATTCAATGATATAATTTCCATTATTTGTAACAACTTGTTACCATCTTTCAGATAACCTGTCAATTCCTGTTTCCCGATGACTCACTAGCAACATTTGTTTTCCATTTACATACAAGCAAAATCACCTGCTTATTTAACATACGACAGAACTTTCCCTCCAACCTAATAGAATCAAATAGTGAGCGGATTAATTTATTATAATGAGCATTTTTGGCGTCACGAGGAATCAATTGTGACTTGTATTACATTACAATACCATTAGTGAATAGAATTGGAATGATTACCATACTTTTGTTAACTATTCATTTCCTATATTTTGTACCAATTTTCTGATCACTTGTGATCGGTCTGCTCACTTGTGATCGGTCTGCTCACTTGTAATAATCGGTCTGCTCACTTGTAATAATCGGTCTGCTCACTTGTAATAATCGGTCTGCTCACTTGTAATCGGTCTGCTCACTTGTAATCGGTCTGCTCACTTGTAATCGGTCTGCTCAATACGTGAGAAAGTATATAAATAATGTATGATAATTACGACATGAAGAGGTGTTTCATTTAGTGACAAATGCGAAAGATTCGCAGCAAAATAACAATAATTTATGGAAAGTAAATCGTTACACGTTACAATTAAGAAGATTATTGAAACCGCTAGCGATTTTGCTCAATGGATAAAGTAAATCTCTACTCGGATAAAGTCGCTACAATCTGTAGCTGTTTCCTTTTTCATCTGTTCTCTTTTTCATCTGTTTTCACTTACATACAATATGACTATTTAATCTTTATATTAACCTGTTACAAATGTTTATATTTTTATTAGATTTCTACCAATGAAGAATTTTGTAAACGAACTTTTCACGATCTTGTAGAATTTATTTATTACGAAGGTTTAGTTTCCTCACGAGAGCAAAACGAAGATGAAAACACTTTTTATACTTTTGCTAGTGTTCATTTTTATAACCTATGGATCAAGTTTTGATAGAAAAAGGATTTCGAGCTGTTGCAAATGTAACGAACAAACTCTAAGTAAAACAGACGCCTGCGAAGAAGATGAAAATATTGTATCAGACTATTATTACGACTGCGATTCAACCAAATTTGGCATTGTCCAGAAGATTCCATATTCTCGTGCCGGTCCAAGGTGCGACTCGTTGCAAATTGATTTCTCATCGGCTTGCATTCGATGCGGGATGTGTCTCGCGATTGCTGAAAAGGTTTACCTAACATTCTCTTACTTTTCATACTGTATCCTGCGTTCTCGAAATAATCTAAAACTGAAATGCATCCTTCGCAAAAAAGAAAAGAACGATTTAAATTACACCGGGAGTAGATTGCGTAAGAAACAATATTTTGAAATAATTAATCATTATATGAAAGAGTAACACGCGAGGACAGACTTGCGATAGTAAGGTTATCGTAATTAAAAGTAAAGTATGTACAGGGTGTAACTAAATGTTTGGTCTTGGCTGCCATAGGCGTATTCTACATCTTCAGATCGATGTGTAGATCTGTAAAGAAAGTTGCCGCAAAATTGTCTTTGATCTTATTTTAAAGTCAAACTTTATTATCATATAATGCTTAGAAACCAGTGCAATAAAACAATTTGTTGACCTTTTGACCGTGAACTTCAAGATTAAACTTAGTTGTCCAGTGTCTGGTGGAATTTCAAAATTGTCCTTGACCATGAATTTCAAAATTGTCCTTGACCATGAATTTCACTGTCAATTTTTTTTAAATTGCGTGGTGAACAGAATACTATGCAATAAATAATTTGACCTTAAAAGGCAAGATCAATTTTCGACCAAATCGACTATATTGCAGCAACATTTTTTTACAGATCTTCATCGATCAGAAGATGAAGAATATTGCCTATATGGCAGCCAAGACCAAACATTTCTTTACGCCCTGTACAAACTGCATCCTAATTTAAAAGTATTCTTCGAGCACGTCTCCGATCTCTAAATCATTACATTCTGCAAAGTATTTTTCCGCTTAGATAAGTCAAACTTTGGTGGACGTTCACGAGATGATGTCACCGAGTGCATGTTTAAACGATACCGAAGTCGAGCTTCTTTTGAGAACAATCTGCGACAACTCGTTCCAATAGTACGTTCACATAACAACCATTTCAATGATAATCGTTCCAGTTTGAACGTGAATACAATGTAACCATTGCTTTGAAAAACGATGAATTATCTGTACAGCTATGGTCTCAGGGAATGCGACGGTCAAAAATTTATTTGCGACAATTTACCTGGCTTCACTTTGCTGTCCACTTCGGCGGATGGGCTGTGGGGAAGCAAGTCAGTAATTCGAATAGAATAAGCTTCTTAAATCATACGATTTGTGCATACGAAATGTTTGAATTTCTTGATGAAACATAGTTATGCAAAATAAAAATGTTTTGCATTGATTGTGGGAAATAGGAATAACATAAAAATGGATTTCATCTCTTGACGACTTTGTTGAATTAAAAGCAACATTAGAACTTTCTTGAATTTTTAAAATCTTTTATTGTTTCATATTTCACCCAACGAATTTCTTCATAAATAAAGATCCGCAGTCTAATTGCCACATTGTTTTCCGTTGACGAATGTCGAAATATTTGTTTATGAAGTCAACTTGCTTTGCTAAATTGACTAATTGTTACACGACGTTTTAGATAAGAATTTTATACGATACATCTGCTACAAATCAGCATACAATCGTATTTTTTTGTCGATACGTAGACTAGACGTATAGCTTTAGTATTATCTAACCAGTGGAGATTCAGTGTTATCTAATGTTTACGGTTACTTACACATCTCGCCACAAATTACCATTTTATTTGGTCTGATTACATTGAGTCATGCAACTCGCATTTATCCAGTTTCCTAATAATAATTTCATCATTTTATAAATGACGTGCGATGCACTTCGATTTCTGCAGTTCATTATGAAATCGAACATTTGGTATGTATCAAGCCAACATATTGATTAACAAATTACAGTAACGCCTATTCTTGTTAGTATGTGAACATAATCTTTGTTCTTGAATTTTTGTATATTTTATTCATTAGCGATTTCACTACAATGGACGAGATATCCCGTCTCCATGATTTCGTCGTACAATGCTCTGGATGAAATATCTGGTGTATCTTTATTATTCATATGAAATGTTTGATTTGAAAATTTGATGAAAGGTGCTTAAGGTGGTAGACTCATTTCCAGGATTGCAAGGGTGCGGGTTGCGCCTCCTCATTTCTCGATAATGCAAAGATGGATTTTTCAGTAGTTAAAAGCGTTAGATAAAAGATCAATCTAGGCCTCAGTCGCCCTCAAAAGTCCTATTTTTACGTTCACAAATCGTAATTTTCATTATTCGGCAGCATGGAGTTGTCGCAGCTTTATGCTTCCGAATAATGCAAATTATGCCTCGTAAATGTAAAAATAGGACTTTTGAGGACGACTACGCTTTCGACTACTGAGAAACACCATCTTTGCATTGTCGAGAAATGAGAAGGCGCATCCCGCACCCTTGCAATCCTGGAAATAGGATTACCCCCTTAAAAGTGATAAATATAAAATATTCTATATTTAACACAATTAGAGTTTTCACTGCTTATTTTGTATGGAATGTAAAGGGATGATTGTAATAGATGTAGAAGATCTAATATACAAAACAGAAATAGAACCCGCAGAAAAAATCTCGTCGAACAATAGAATGTGTAATGAAAAGACTAAAGCATCTTTGAACCAAAATGTTTTCAATAAATTATATGAGAAATATTTCTTCGCCTGTCTTCAGACTGACGGATCTGTGTCATTATTACCTGGATGAAATTAACGAGGTTCACTTATACGAACAATGGCAACACTGGTGCAACGACGAGGAGACCACTGCCGACATATCGGACATCATTTGCCGGTAATAACAAAGAAGTAATTCAGTGAAACTACTACCCGTTTCTTATTTGATTGTCCTGCAGAAGTGAAATTGGTTTGCTGCGAGACTGCAGAAACATGAACATTCCAGAGACGTATGGATTTCCCTTCAACACTTACAACGCCAAAATGAAAATCACCGCGACATATGGAAAATATGGCAGGCTCTAGCGACGACACCTCTAAAAATCGGGCAATCACTTTAATAACTACTTCATTCGTAGCTCTTTGTTCTCATTTCTCATGTCACATTTTCTCAAACTACTTCGTACATCCGAATCATTGATGCAATAAGAAAAAAATTATGTTCACACGTTCTGTATGCATAGTTTAACTCATTTTCCTATGTAGTTTCCATCTTTGAACCGGTTTCTATAAACCACATTCAAATGGACTTCGGTCCATTGGCTTCAGGCACATAAGGTGTTTGTTGAACCATTGGAGTTTTGGAGTATTATCAGACGATAGTCGCTACGCTTAACGAAGAAAAACACATTTTAAGATGCGAGACATCTCATTCACTCGACATCTATATTCAATGCGTGAATCTGCGTCATTCGTGAAAGGGAAAAACTGTCATACTACCACCGGACTTGTTGCTCTTCTGATCGCGTCTGTATTTCGTCCGCAGCAACTCGGAAAGTTTCGATTTATTGAAACTGGCCTGCGTTCGGCGGTTCTGGAATCGCGACTCGAAAGAGGGCTGATTTATCAGATGATTTACATTAAACTCGTCGCTCTTCTTAGAGGACAATAGTCCGCCGAATATTCGTAGATCTCGCGCAGTAGAAGGAGAGTCTGTGGCGAAATTTTCATTTGGTTTCGTTAGGTCATGTCGCGTCTTGTCGTTCGCTCGATGCTCGTTCTCTGTTTTGCAATTGGGGTGCAGATGCAAATGATGGAACTGCGATAGATGGGGCAAGCGAGACAGGTTCGACATCAGACGACGCTGACGCATCCTTCGCACTATAACGTTCTTCATTTGCCGTCGTTTGAACCAGATTCTCTCGGCGATCCAGATCGAAATCGCTGTCAATCCACCGGCGATCAGGATGAAAAAGGCAGAATAAACGTCGGCCAACCTAGCGCTGTGGAAAGTGGTAGACGATTTGCACTGCGGCATCTCCGGCAGCATCCGTTCCGTGATTCTGGTCTGGACACCCCGTTCACGTATTCTCAGAATACTAAAAATTCAACCTCTTAATACGCATAATCGACGAAGTCACATTAACACCTTGCCGTAACATTTTCTTTACAGTTACAGTGATTTGAGTCTTTATCCCCAAAAATGTTGTAGAAGAGAAAAGAAAATGTATATTTTTTGTATGGCTACATTTACTTTAATGTGCCAATATTGATCACGACCGAATCGAATTTCATTTCATCTAAAAAGGATGGCATAACATTGATATTTGTTAGATTTTGTTAAAATCTTCATTACGAGTCTGACTCGTTAAAAAAAAGGATATCAACACTAAATGAATTCCATATAATGTTGAAATAAATTATTATTAATTAAATTAAAAATTACGTTGAATTAATTTAATTTAAAATAATGTTATGTGCGAAATAACTGATAATCTCTTTTTTTTTAAATTTTGGCTTAAAACACTTTCATAATTATGGGCACATATAAATATGTGAGAAGATTGAAATTATTTAAAGTATAGATTTTAATTCTACTACATTTTGATTCTGCAATTTTCCTTAACACAATGTTCGAAATACTTATTATTAGACTCCGGATTTGATGTATTTATAACAAAAATGAGCAAGTGTAATTTAAAACAGCGAAAATATTAAAAGACTTCAAGAGAACTTTCAAATATCAATTTATATTTAGCTCCTGTGTCTTGTAATTGATGAACAAATTTTTTATTTTGCATAAACATTTGGAGTCTACTTATTATTAATTGTTAATTACCTACTTTAGGTTAATGATCTTTTTGTAGGGGCACGAGTGAGCCATTGGTAGAGCAACCATCGTGAAGGTTTGGGGAAGTGGTAATTCCTTCAAGGTACATCGTTCTTGTATTAAAGTCGTTCGAAGTGCACGTCGTGCGAGGGTGGCACTGACGAAGAAACCATATTGGCCCTGTACAGCTTTCGTCAAACCGGAAGTGGTATCTAATCGAGACTCCCGGTTGTTGAAGGCTCTTATGTATAGCTCGCGGAGGCTGCTGTCGTTTACATTCTAAGGAAAACAGGACAACATAAAAATTCAATAGAAAAGATAAGGTACGAAATCGAAGTTTTTCTCGAATATTTTAGAAAATTCCAAAGTAGAAATATGTATGATTTATGTGAAAGATTAATCGATCACCGACGATCGAATGACAAGTATTAGTCATGTTAATCATCTGTAGATCTTGCAGTAGACAAATAGAGACAGCTTTCTGGTTTCTTCGAATCGAAATGAATTCACAAATAATCTATGAACATTAACGAAAAATGTGATCATAATCTATTAGAAAATATAAGAAAAATACACAGAGGAGAGGTGCCATTTTCATATAGTTTGAACATTTGCATGTGCCATGTATGCGCAAAGGGTCCTCAGTTTATCGATCTTACCCGAATATACTCGTCATCGGTTATGCTGTACCCTAACTTGAAGTTGTGTGACAGGAGATCGGAAATTGACTTGATGCCACTTGCTTGGACCGACAATATGGAGGTAATGAAACCAGCGTAAGCGTTGTACATTACTAAAGCGAACATCAGACTAAATAATAAAACGGTCTTTCCCGACGGGTTGCGAGGTGTCCACGCAGAACCTGCATTTTAGAAGTTTTTGCAATAATAACTTGAACACTTCACATGAAACATCTGGTTTATTTCGTCCTACGAAGATGTAAAAAGTGCCAAAGATCTCTGGAGGATCATATGTTCCTGGTTTTTCTATGTCATATACAGTGGCTCGCAATAATATTAGGACACTTTTAAAAAGATGATTACTTTTCCAAGACTGAACTGTACGACTTGGATTTCTTGAGACGTTAGACCAATTAGTTTACTACATGAAAAAAACAAGTACATAAAAAACAACTACATCAAAAAAATTCAAATCGTATGATCCAATCTTTTTAAAAGTTTCCAAATATTACTGCAAGTCACTGTAATGTAATTAATTTACATTTCAAGTTTCTACTCTTTGTAAGGACAACAAATTTCAATTGACTCAGTTATCGAACCTTGCATGCACATTATGCTAATGCACCATAAGGCAGTCTCTCCGATACCAACACATTTCTCCTCTTCAGAGTGCAGAACAGTCTTCGCGGTATAAATGATCAGACCCATCACAAACAAAATGGCGACGTAAGTGAAAGCCACGCATCCCAAAAGATAGTTGTTGAAAGGTTGGCGAAATATGTCTCTCATGGTTCCGCTCTCCAAGGGATGATAATATATGTTTCTCCTGTTCAAACACTCACATATTGAACAAACATATACATATTATATTACATGTTACATATACATATACATATTAAAACTGTTGAAAAAGTATGATCCTATGACCTTATTTACATTACTTGGGGCATTTGAATAAACAATCCTGCTCATATACGACAAAAATAGATCAAATAGTTCCAGTCGTAACGCATAGCACGGTTTTTGTAGTAATTTACAATTTTACCATGATAGCACCTTGTTTAAAGGTGTTAAAAACTAGTCAGCCAGGTCTGCCTCGAGCAGATATCGAGCATAGCCTGATAGCCTGTAATCGTACGATGCGAGCAGATGACGGGCATTGTGCTCGGAGTCCGTTCGATTTTAGACAGCACGGCCTGCCAGCATAAAGCGATATTTATTTGGACGCAGAAGTATCGCTTTATGCTGGCCCGATGTGCCGTCACAAGCTGAAGGCAGATATGAAGGCAGACCTGCCCTCAAATCTGCACTAGTTTAAGAGGGCAGCACAGTCGCACTAATGTGACGAATTCCGTTATACAGAGCAGGTCGCACTAATGTGGCAGATGTAGTTAAAGGAAATTTCTATTGTACAAATATGTAGCAATCCTCCTTTTTACCGACAACATTAATATTTATTTTGTGCACATGCAAGGAGGGAAAACGAAATAATAAATCATATAACCTCACTCGCCACATCAATGCGACCGTGCTGCCCTCATTCTGCCATCAGCTCAGAGCCGGATTAATCCAGCGCGGGGCTCGTAGCAAATGTTACCAGGGGCCCTACATTTGCATGATAATAAAATGAAACACAACGAATGACCTATTTTTTAGCAAGAATATCTGTTAACGGTAGCCAGGGCTGTTATACCATTTTTCAAGCAACATTTTCCGCTCCAAGCGCGGGGACCGTAGCATTTGCTACTTCTGCTACGGGGCTTAATTCTGCCCTGCCTCAGCTTGAGCCTGCACACCGTGTCAGCATAAAGGAACACTGATTCTAAAACTTGAAGTACGGTATTCTGCTGGCACAGCCTGCTCTCCAAAATCGTGCAGATGGATACCAAAATGGATACGTATGAATGAAAAAGTATGCAGTATCGTTCATTTCAAATACCGTATGGCAACAATCGAAACTTCATAGTGAAAAGTAGAATTGCTCACATGTATCGAATAAGAGGATGGCTAAACGTCATTTCCGTTTGGCGTTCTTCGTTGACGGTTATGTATCCCAGGCCTATATCGACCGCACCAGTAACGACATCACCTAGAAGATCGCTCCAAACTTTGTTGTTCAAAGTACCCAGTTTCTCGTGGTGTACTAATTCGATACTGCAAAATCATGAAGTCATATAGTTCCATGATAGAATTCGCAACTGCATATGTTTATGATCGAGACGGTATAAAGCAAACAATATTTCCGAACATGTAAGATGGGAAATGCAAAAATTCTCTTGATCGTGCTCGTCCGAATGATACAAACCTCGCATTGACACTGCCAGTAACGAAGTTCGCAAAATCGAGAAGTGGCACGATATCGTTCGCCTCTAACTGATCGGTAACATCCATCTGTCCATCGATGGTTCCATTTAACACGCCGAAAACGATCGGCATCCCTTTAAAGTCGTTTCTAAGCTTCACGCTGGCTGGACTCTGCAACGACCAAGAATGTGGATCCCAAGAACCGAGGAAATTCGTCACCAGGCTGGTGTTATCCGAATGACGTATTTTGTACACATGGACGAAGTAAAAAACCACCGTCCGGTTCTCCAAAATGGCGTAGTTCAAATTCATCGTCGCATTTTCAACGGGACGCGTCATCAAGGCTGACTTCCGATATATATAATGGCTGTCGTAACGTTTCAGACAGCAATGCGACCTTAAAAATATAATATAGGATTTCTCAGTCAAATTTCTATCCATCAAACTCAGGTTTAATATGTCTCTGTCGCATTAATGCTCATAAATAAACTCTGAGTTGTATACAAAATACGAATGCGAAAAGAGAATGTCTTAGAATGATTTTAAGGAGTTAAAAATAATGTAACATTATTCATTCAATATATTTACAGTTTCGTTTTATTCGTCCACTTTTGCCATAAATGCATAATATCCGCAATCTACGCATGAAAGTAAAAAAAATATTACCCCTGACAGAAAATATTAATATGTTAGTTATAGGTAGATATAGGTTTATAGGTAGCTGTAGATTTTGAACAAATTAAAACAAAGTGATTCAACGAATTTAAGAAAGTTCTCGTATTGTTTTCGACATATTCAAATAATATTAATAAAAGAGCGGAATTTTTACTTAGCTCTGGTATTATGCAATTGATGTAAGAACATTTTCTTTCACATAAAAGTCCGCAGGCTAGTTATACACGATTATAAATGGATACATATAAACTTCATTACGGAAAGTTTACCAAGTTGTCGATCATGATTAAGTACGGTATAGGATTAATTTGAATAAACGTAATCACCTTTTCCAGAATGTTCTTGATAAATTCTGAATCCCGGAATATGTCAAGGAAGACGTAGCGATGATCACGTCGCTGTCAATACCGATATTCAAATGCCGAAGCACTGTGTCGATAGTCGTATCTGTGTTCCTAGTTGTGATCATCAGCCAGGAGATGTAATAGTTGAAAAGAAACTTCTGAGAGGCCTGTAAAAGTATTTTACAAATAACGAATATAACAAAATACTCTTAAATATTCTTAATGGGAGAAATTGATTTGCAATAGGGTGAAATTGATTTGCAATAGGGTGAAATTGATTTGCAATAGGGTGAATTTGAAGTGCAAACCCTATATTATAACTAGACTGCGGATTTGATGTATTTATGACCAAAATGAGTAGGTGTAATCTAAAACCGCAAAAATATTAGACGAATTTAATGCTACTGTTATATTATTTTCAATCTGCAAAACATTTTAAGAAAGAAATTACATTTTCATTTCAGCCCAGTTTATTGCTATTCAGGTAGACAGTTTTTATTTCGCATAAAGATCCGCAGTCTAATCATAACATATTAAAAAGCTGTAGTCCAGGTGACTGTACAATATCTAAAATAATACGAGATAACGACTTAATGTTCTTCGGAGAACCGTGTGGCAAACTATGCCTCAAGCAACAATCAGTCTTTGAAGGATCGTCACTATTGATTCCACAAAGTTTGACGTCACCAACCACCTTTTTTGTCATGAATGGTAATGATTAGTGTCATTATTATTATAAGACGGAACACTGATAACTTCGTAAACGTCCTTTGATACACATTAACATTAACCCTTTGCACTCGGACATATTTCAACTGGAAAATTAAACATTTCTTTTGACCTAGAATAATTCCATTCTATATTAATTCTTTTCTTTGTATGAATATGAAATTGATATAATACCTTACACAATACTTAAATGTTTAGTAATTCATTAGATACCAACATATTTAGTAATGTAAACAATATTTTGAATAATGGTACAGCAAGTGCTGCGAATGCTAAGGGTTAATATATTTATTATGTAGTTTATTACTCAATTAATCAACGAATTCGATTATCGATTGTTTCTGACACAAGCGTCTGCACCCCGTCACAACAAAATTGATCAATCGCGTATCTACAATATACAAGTGTCATACTTGAAACACGTGATACCGTGCGCCGTATGGCGTATACAATAAAAGTGTGTAAATGCAAAGATTCGAACGTTTGAATACATTTTTCGAATACATTTGAATACATTTGAATACATTTTTCGAATACGTTTGAATACATTTTTCGAATACGTTTGTATACATTTTTCGAATACGTTTGTATACATTTTTTCGAATACGTTTGTATACATTTTTCGAATACGTTTGTATACATTTTTCGAATACATTTGAATATGTATGGTAAGATCGTTCGATGAAATACAAAACAAGTGAAAAGTTCAATGATTTTTCGAGAATTGTGTGATTCAGACCACTTTCACAATTACCGGCGCATGTGTCGTACGGTCATAATCGAATGTGGAAATATCTAGAACCATAAATCCGCATCGATCATTAGCAAAATTCAATGTTGTTCCGAGAAATGTCGAAATTTCACGACGCTTGTAAACACTCGTGATGTATCGAGATGAATGAATGATCAATTAAAGCGTTCGTTCGCTTGAACGGAACGATACCAATAATTATGCTTCTGTTTGAATGTACGTATACGTGCTTCTTACCACGTGAAGAACATTCTCGGAGGAGGTCAGATTCAGTCCGTCCAACAGCACGATCGATCCGATTCGGTGTTTCCGGATAATAAGGGCGTCAGGTATGTTTGGATTGATGGCTGACTGAATTGATACGCTGATTCCTTTCTCAGCGAGACAGGCAAACAGTGGTCTTGCATAAGCGAATACACAATCTACGCAAACATCCAAAATACAGATTTTTCGAAAATGTTCTCCGAGTGTTTCGCTTTGGACTAAGGAGAGGTCACAGCAGTGGGGTCGTCGATATTAATTAAACTTTTTCTGCTGAATCTAGAGCAAAAATAAGCAGACCCATGTCCGAGCGGTTTTGACACTACTCATTATTTATAAAGATAATTAACATTTAATTGTGTGGTATCCAGAAAATATTTGGATATACTTCATTTATTAATCATATTTTCATTTCTCCGGGCTTTATCCGATTTCAGTATTCCTAGTATTCATACAATAGAATTCTTATTATTCTTCAGTATTCGTAGAAAAAAGGACTTAACTTAAAATTGAAAGTAAAACAACAAAAGTAAAAAGGAATATTAATCGCAAGAGAGATTTGAACACGTAACTTCTACCACCCTCGGTACCATAGCTATTGCGATATGATTCAGAAATGAAGTATATCAATGAATTTTCAGGATATCAATGAATGTTTCAGGATATCAATGAATGTTTCAGGATATCATAAAATTAAACATTAATTATCATGATAAATAAAAAAGTTTAATTAAAATCGACGACCTCACCACTGTAACCTCTTCTTTTAAGTTTCTAGTAACTTCAAAAGTTCTAATCGGTTCTGGACAAGTAATCATTTTTAAGTATCACACACATGTCTAGGAAATGTGTAAATCATCAATTGTTAATAAGACTAAAAATTGGTCGACTTGAATAAACCAGTCGTCATTAAATGAAACATTGAAATCCACACTACAGTAAAGCCTTGATCTAAGAAATTCCCTCGGGTCCGTGCTGTTTCTTAGATCTTGTGGTTCTACCATTTCCTTGTGACCTTGTTCACGAGACTTGTAACAAGTTTAAAAGGCCGTGTTTACTGTATTTAGTTGTGGATATAATATACAATTTCATAGACGAACGAATATTGAAAATATTGAAAAACCTATGTTGTGAAACATGGTTTTCCTATTTTCCTATAAAACATTGTGAAACCTATTTGGCGAAAGACGATTTTCCAATAAAAAAATAAATCAATAATTTTCGGGTAGATCACGCGGCCTATTATTTTATAAAAATGTACCCTTGAAAGTTTTTACACGTATCCAATATTTACAGTAATTGAGGTTGCAGTTACCACGTCGCAACAGTGTCTTCACTGGTGTAAACAATTTTTATCATCACTTTGCTTTAATGAGCCAGTATATTAAACTAGTTAATATTAAAGACAATAAACCATCGTCATTCCGATTTTCCTTGACGTAGCATTTCGTAATGGCGAAAAAATAGATGAATAATGAATCGGATGATTATGAAAATGCCTGTACTATTTGCAGAGACGTAAACACCTTCTTTGACGTGAAACCGCGCAATGATAATGAAAAAGTTAACAATCAGGTTGCAGAACGTTGGGAGACAATTGTAGAGCATAGTATTGATTATACAATCGATTAACAATCGATTATACTTTCTCCAATTTTATACAAGGTCCCCAGTTATTGATTTCAAATTGTACGTACGTGAAAAGTTACGCAGAATGCCTACAAATTATAAATATTTTTGGTGAACTTTCTTCCTCCAAGGAGGGAATATAATAAGAATAAAATCAGTTCGATATGACAAAACAAACTTTACCATAATTTTTTAAGAGAACGATTGAGTCTTAAATTTCTTCTGCATTATTTATCCATGCGACGATTAGAATAAGATGCAATAAAAAAAAAATTGTTAACCTATCGACCTTGAAATTCAAGGTGAAAGTTAATTTTGCGGCACTTTCCTTACATCCATTTATTTTTATCATTATGATAGTTGTATACACATTCGCAAACATGAAATTTAATGTTCTCACCTAAGGAACTCAGATTGTCGAACAGCACTATCTGATCCCATAATCTCCATTTCGCGAATTCCAATATCAGTTGCAACGTTAACGGAGACGGTAAGATACAAGTGCTCGTCGCCATACAGAATGTTGTCATCATAAAAAATCCTACTCTCATTTTTCTGTCGACAAAAGGACAAAAAAAAACTCCACCCGAAATGCGAGGGTGGTTCAAGAGTAAAACTCGGTTCGGGTAAGACTCGGTTCGGGTAAAACTCTATTTCATTAATATCTTTCAAAATACTAATAATCTCCACTTGAAATCAAATTTAATAATTCGTATAATTAATACGAATTTATATTCTATATATTATATTTATATCCATTTGACTTTAACCCTGATTGAAGACTGAAGGAAAATATTCGAAATATCACCGAAAACAATGGGCGAGAATTTGATGAATAACTATTATTGTAAAACTTTGATAGAATTAGCCGAGTTTCGGTCAACAGTAACCGGAAACATAATCCGCCTTGCTTCCTCACTGACGCCTGCACGAAACACCTTAGACAACGATCGAACATAGACTGAGGACCATCTCGTAGGGTGTTTCCGATTCCTTCTCGCTTCAACGCATGCGACTAAAATGACCGTAGGGATCGTGGAAAAATACTTTTTCTTTTTACTCCCTCGAGTGGCTTAATTACGACAGCGGTGACAGGGCTGGTTAATAATCGACCACTTCCCCTTAAGAGACTCTGCGTACGACTCTGCGTTCAACTCATCGTCGTCAGTGCGCCATAATAGTTTCACTGACTGATTGTTGGTTTAACTTTGAAACTGACTATCGTTTCATTTCATAGGAACCGATGAAAAATTTGTGCAGTGTTTATAGACTGGAATTAAGTAAACTTGTGTGTACCTAGGAAAAACAGCGCACCGATTGTATTGACGTTTTCACAGAAAACCTGCTAATGAGGACAACGATGTGTCGATAATAGTGTTTGCTCGGCTTTGACAGAAAATCAATAGAATTGATGTAATCGATACCATAAGAATCGACGTTATTTATAAAAGATTACGCTCGCGGTTT
Organism: Lasioglossum figueresi; assembly: GCA_028455805.1. Taxonomy (NCBI): domain Eukaryota; kingdom Metazoa; phylum Arthropoda; class Insecta; order Hymenoptera; family Halictidae; genus Lasioglossum; species Lasioglossum figueresi. Next base: position 12,585,238 of record CM052194.1, on the reverse strand, counting down.
CTACAGACCTGATGTCAAGATTTTATTAGTTTAAAATGTAATAGCCCTTTTATTTTCGGCAAATTATATTTGATAATGCAGACAGGAAAGAATGACGTTGACGTCATAATTTTAAGAAAATTATTGTAAACTTTGTGTCATTAGTAATACTGATTGGTAGTAGTGATTTAATTTAATGTAACCTGTGGCTTTATAGTTCCGGATCGGTGGCCATTTGTTAATGCCAAAGCGTAGTTTGCATTATTCGGAAGCATACAACTGCGAATGTAGCTATTTCATAGCTAAATGCTGCCGAATAATGCAAATTACGCATCGTAAACGAAAAAATCGGACTTTTGAGGACGATAGCGTCCTAGATCGATCTTTTATCTAGCGTTTTTGACTACTGAAAAACCTGCAATCCTGAAAACGAGTCTACCGTCTGAAATCCTATTGACAACAATAGCATCGGAAGGAAAGAGTTTGTAACTGTTTGTTTGGCTTTCAGGAATACAAAGTATTACACACGTCAATAGACTCAATATCGAGGGAATTCTTCTTTCGTCACTCATTAGTAATGAGTCCTTACATATTCAAGCATTTTCTTGCTTTAAGCAGATTTCCTGTGCTGACAGGTTCCTGCGGAAAACAATGGAAATAGTCTTTGATCCATCGACCACCTGTGAAAAAGGCCATGCAGTTTTGACGATCATGAATTTAAAAATTGGTTCTCACAGTTTTTTTAATTCTTTAGAATTCGTTCTAATTCTATGCGGAATGACTAATAACAACAATTTTCAAAGAAGCGTGTGACGAACATTTACTTACGAGTTACATAAACTTCTCGCAAGAAAGTCGTTTTCGCGACTTTAAATGAATCATGTTATGTCCAAGAACTTTTGTTATTCCGAAGAACGATTCCTCGATTTAAATTTCAAACATTCGGTATAATATACGATACGGCAGAAGTCGATGCACGTGAAAAATACGTGAAACAAGGAAGAATTGCGTTCAAGACGGAATAGAAGAAATAGCGATAATAAATTACGTTTATAACATTAAACACCGTGCGTCAATTTATGTCACATACGAGTTCAGATGCACTTTTTCTACGTTCTTACGTTCAGTGTTGGGGTTGGAAAATACGAATAAAGGTAGCGGAGGAAAAGGGATATCTCAATCACGCAACTAGATTAATTAATTTACGCAATCTACAATAGTGTGAGAAATGATCTCTTGGATGAGAGGTCGATCGCTGTCGTGAACACCGCAATTCCCATCTTATAATTGTAAACTGTCATAAAATTGCGACGAATTTATGACTAAAAAGGCTGTATAGGTTTTGCGCTCTAAATTCACCCTTTTGCAAGTCAAATTCAATCTTAAGCAAATCAATTTCACCCATTTGCGAATCAATTTCACCCTTTTGCAAATCAAATTCAACCATTTGCAAATCAATTTCACCCATTAAAAATATTTAAAATTAATTATATATTTATTTAGATACACGTGAACGGTGTCATTACTGCGAGGGAAACGTAAGACGCAATACGCTTCAATAAATACATACATGTATTCTCACTTTTTAAATTTATTAATCGGAAAATGGCTACAATGAATATACATATCTATCTACACACAGTTTTCATACATTACAAAGTTAATATATAGGGTGTTCGGTAACTGGTGGTACAAGCGAAAAGTGGGTGATTCTACATTAAAAAGTAAATAAAAAATAAAAAATTTGTTCATGTGAGGCTTTGTTTCCGAGAAAATCGACTTTGAATTTTCGCCGGGTACGCGTGCACTTGATCATGTCTCTTTTGCGTCAACCGATTTCGATGAAATTTTCAGCATGTGTATACCTATCGTACATCTACAAAACGCATATTTTAAATTTTCATTACAGGCTCTAATAAAAAAATTATAAATGGCGCCTCTTTTACTTTCTCGTGTAATTCTTAGCAATTGCAATTTTATCAAAATCTTTTCTGCATGTCATTTGGTAAATCAATTCTTCTAATTGCTCAAAAGAAGTCAGGTAGTTTGGTCCGATCATAAAAAAGTTATACTGTTTTAAAGTGCGTTTAAATACTTTCGTGGTTCACTGTACTTCACCTAATTGGTACCGTAATATGGAACAAAATTGGACTTTGTCTTTCAGATTAAGTTTCGTACGATAAAATGAAATGTCGCGTAATATACAACCAAAAATAATCATTAACACAAAGATATCTGCTATAGAATTCGTTCAAAGTCGCACGCAAAAGCTGATATAATTAACGAAGCTAATAAATCCACGATGAGACTCTTGTTTACAGTTTTGCGGAACATGCGATGCAGATTTTGAGAAAATACTTATCGGATATGATTAAGAACAGTGACAAAAGTGCATTTATTTTCGAAGAATTATTGTGGGCCGCAAGAGAGAGAGAGAGACAGAGAGAGAGAGAGAGAGAGAGAGAGAGAGGTAACAGTTTGTTTAGCAAGTAACAGACAGAAAAATAATTTTGCGAATGTATTTCCTGAATGATTTAACCCGACTATAAATTTCATTATCTTGCCACGCTTTTTCGAAAATGCTTAATTTTGGACGTACTTCCTCAAACAATCAATTAATGTCATGTGTGATTCAGCACCTGCATGGCTAACTGAAGATAAAGATCGATTTCGTATTCAAAAAGTGAATACCGAAATCATATGAAATAGGGTAAACTGTATTATTGCTGGCACCGCAGTAGTTATTGGTATTTTTGATTTAAGGACTTCATCTCCTAGACAGACGACACACACCGCTAGACCACGTGTACGTACGCGAGGATTGCAAGGGTCCGGGATTCCACTCCTGATTTCTCAATAATGCAAAGATGGGGTTCCTTTGTAGTCAAAATCGCTAGATGAAAGATCAATCTAGGGGCCATTTGTCTCAAAAGTCCTACTTTTACGTTTACGACGCGTAATTCTCATTATCCGGCAGCATATCGACAGCCACGATAGGCGGCAGCACCGTCGCCTGTCCATTGCTTTCTCGCAGCTTCGCGAAAAGCTATCGAATAATGAGAATTACGCGTCGTAGACGTAAAAGTAGGACTTTTGAGGCAAATAGCCCCCTAGATTGATCTTTCATCTAGCGATTTAGACCACTAAGAAACCCCGTCTTTGCATTATTGAGAAATCAGCAGTGGAGTCCCGGACCCTTGCAATTCTCGCGTACGTATACGTGGTCTAGCGGTGTGTGTATCTACTGTGTTGACTGTGTGAAGTCACGCGCGAGTGTCGTCTGTCTAGGAGACGCAGTCCTCAAACGACTGATATCAAGAATTCCTGGCGTAGAAAATCATTTCTTATAGCTTCTTATTTATGTTTCAAAGCAACGTTGTAAGTTTTAATAAAAGAGTTCCACATATGACTGTTAACAAATGTGCCAATGACTGTACTACAACTCGTGGCAGAAAGTTTTTGATCGGAGACATTGATACGGATTTTACAGAAAACATTAATGTTTTAGAAGTATAAAATATTATTTTATGGAGTTAAAAACTGATGGGAAATTAAAAGGGGCTTATTAAAGAATGAAAAACAACAAAATAACATAAGTGTCCGTTTATTATAACAGAGAAACGAGAATATAAACAAAATGATACACGGAAAAAAGTTTCCGATTAATAGAACTGCTGGAAGAAAGTTTCCGATTCGATTTACGCTGTCTAACACCAAATTTGTTCAACAATTGCTGTTGGGTGATTCTTATACAGTCTTTTTGCGCTGATTCCGAATCTGCTCTTAATTTTTCTCCTAGACGCGCAGTTTTTTAGAAACGATTTTGAAAAGAACCATATTTTTCAACTTTAAACAAATATTATGATGTTATTATAAAAGATATTAAATTGTTCATTGCAGCAAAAGACTCTGTAGATTTTTATGAATACAGTGACTTCCAATATTAATACATTATGAATGTTTAAACGTGTTTGAACATGTCAAATCGCTAGATGAAAATATTTTATTTTCAGTAATAATATTTAAAATTGAAATTGAAAATAAAGACAAAATACAAATATTCCAATATATTCTTCAAATAAATATTTTATTTTCAAAAATGACTGAATCAAATAATATATTTTATTTTCAAAGTTGTACACATACAGTAACGATCAGTACTCGAAACAGCCCAGATAAATTAAGGCCCAATGGATAATTGAGACCCTGAGAAATAATTAAAATGTACATTATATTCCAAAATAAATTTTTCATTTTGGAAAATTTATTTCCCTTCATAATATAGTCATATTTAAACGCATATTTGTTTATAATCGGGATCTGGTTAATCGAGGTCTTACTGTACTTTAAAATAAATAATTCAAATTATTTATTATATCTACTACAGTGGAATCTCGGTATACGTCTGCTTCGGAGTACGTCCAATTCGGTACAACCTATTTGGACGTGACAAATTTTGCTCGGTATACACTTTTTTGTATGAATTTTTTTTTTTAATAATTATCTCATAGGAAAAGTTAAATTAATAATCAGTTATATTCTGAGTTGATGTATTATTAACTGACTGATCATACAAGTAAAGATCAGTAATGGAATTACTGATGAGGTCGGCGTATGATCGCGAAGCTACACAACACGGAGAGATGCAAGAAAATGATCAGTCGAGTGTTTCTTTTTGTATTTTAGCACTAAGCAGAGTTTAAATTTAAAAATCTATAATAAAATTTCATTTTTTATTTATGTTTTTAAACAGTGTTTAAATTATTTTACAACCCCATTAATGTAGGTATAATATCAATAGGAGTTTTTTTCCATGAGAACGGATTAATAATTTTTACATTAATTCGTTCCTGATGTTTGGACTTATACCGAATAGGATGTACATATATCAAACCAACCTTTCCCCATAAGAAGTAATGTAAAAATGATTAATCCGTTCTCATTAAAAAAAAAACTCTTACTGATATTATACCTACATTAATGATGTTGTAAAATAATTTAATCACTGTTCAAACACAAATAAAAAATGAGATTTTATTATAGATTTTTATATTTAAACTCTGCTTAATGCTAAAATACAAAAAGAAATAAATGATATTCTATTGGGTTGCCAAGAAAGTAATTTCGGTATTTTAAGATTAAATAAAACTGAATTTCTTTATTCAAGCGATGAACTTTTATCAATAAAATATTTTCTTGTTTGTTCTTTCTGGAAAAAGATCATCGAACAAAAGGGGAAATCTCTTATTCATTAAAGTTCATTGCTTGAATAAAAAAATTAGGCTCTATTTCACCTTAACACTTTACTCACCGGAAGCCTATTAATAGGATTTTCAATAATAGTGCTGTACCAAAAGAAATCCTAGAAATTTTCTTTTAGAATGCAATCTTAAATGAAACTATTAGATAACGTTATTGTGGATAACTTGTTAGCTCACAATGAAAATCGCTGTTGCTATTGAAGGTTTCATTAAAAAGTGTTTAGCAATGTACCATCGATTTTTCGAAATTATGCAATAATCAAAATTAAAATACCGAAATTACTTTCTTGCCAACCCAATATTTTGTGGAAGAAGTGTCCCCTTGCAATAAAACCTGACATTCTGGTCGTTTTTCCTTTTTCCGTCTTATGTCGCTTTTCACTACTTTGTTTCTCTCTTCTTCTCAGGACGTTTCTATTGCGATTTCTTTGAACTTTTTTGCGGTGGTATTTTTAAAAATTCACGTAATCCAATTCAATTGACGTATTCCGAATTGCACGTACTCCAAAGCAGACGTGTACCGATTTACCACTGTACTTCTTATGGGAAAGGTTGGTTTGGTATATCTCCTATTCGGTATAAATCCAAACATCAGGAACGAATTAACGTTGTATACCGAGGTTCCACTGTATTTAAAACACTATTTTCCCCAGGTTTGATCGTGGGACCGCAGATTTCAGAACGTTGGGTCTGGTAATCGCAATTTCCCGCAAAAACAGTCTTCTCAAGTCGAAGGTTCGCCGAAAAGAGAAAGAAAAATAAAAGAAAAACTTTTGGTAGCTTCGCGACAAGGACGTGTTTCGCCCGCGGAAGATCACGTAGGCCTCTGTTCGTTCCGCGGATCCATATGTGGTCCGCGTCGTGGCGCCACCGTTGTTTCCGGCGGGCGCCGCGGCGCGCCGTCGCGATGACTCGTGTTTGTCAGCACTCGGCGCTCGTATTTAGCTCTGGCCGCGTGGTGCCGGCATCTCAGTCTTGATTCGCTGTCAGCTCGCCGAATAGCACGGATCACGCTCGTCGAAAGGTGAATTCTCTCGACACTAACGCCGATATCCACAACTCGAACACACTCGTGTTGGCCGTGGTCCATTTGCGCGCGGTTTTATTGCCCGGTGGTTGGTGGCATTTGTGCGCGGAGCGTATCGGTGGAGAAACCTAGCTATCAACAACAAAGAGAAACGCGAGGGTTCGTCGAGGGTGAAGAAAGAACAGGTAAGCAATTTCATCATTCTCACCCTGATCTACAAACCCACAACCGTTCGCGAGATGTTACGCGAAGAGGTGACAAACTCGAATCGGCGAAACGCACCTTCTCGAACGTAAGCCGAACACACCAGAACACGTTATTCGATTTCTCCGTCTATTTATTCCGGCGAATAGGTTAGCCGTGCCGATATTTTTGCAAATAGGTTAACCGTGATATTTTTTCTTGTAGCATTCTTTTTTTCCTCACATTCGACGACACCTTCGCGCGGCACCATCCGCGACCAGGATGTAACGGTGTGTTCCATATAATCTATAGTATGTTGCTCGTTATACACGGTGGAAATCGTGAAAGGAGACGTGCGGATAATCGCCGGCGCTGTTTCGTTTCGTTAACAGAGATTTCACTTCTATGTTCGCGCGTGTGTATGTGTTTGTGCTTTTTTTCTCCTCCTTGCAAGATGTATTATTCGTAGGAGAAACTTTTTTCGAGGATACGAACGTTAGCATAATAAACTTTGCGGCTCGATTCGGTTCGCACGTGCGATCCTTTTTGATCCCGTTCTCGAGAGCGAGCGAGAAATGAAAGTCGGAAAGGTGCGAAAGAAAGAGAGACAGAGAGAGAAAAGCCAGTTCCGCGAGTTGCTCGCGTATTCCTCAAATGATACAACAAGACAGCGGGTCTTCATGCAAAATGAAAATGTCTTTTCCTTTTGTTACTTTCTTTCTTGATATATTTATTAGTAGACTACGGATTTTATGATATACAAAACAGGAAATGTCTTAGATCATTGTTGTGTTGAAATCAACGAAAGAGGACAATTAAGAAGTGAAATTAATTTTTGTGTAACTGCTGCTTTCCTTAATCGATGCAGGATATTTTTATTTTGCATGAAAATCCGCTGTCTATCAGGCTGAAAATTATGTAAGAATAGTTTCAATTTCTTCGAATGTTTTACTGTTTTAAATTACATGTCATATTTGTCATCTTCGTACGTATATGTGTAACACTCGATCTATCACCACCGGTTTTCTGGATTTTCATTCTACAAATTATTAGAATTATAAAGACGCTTTCATAAGAAATGATTTAATAAATAATTTTACCAGAGCAAGTATTACACTAACAACCGTGTAAAGTCTAAATCAATTAAATCTTATCGTTTTCGTAAGGCAATATATATCTGTTAGTTTTATTGCTACGTTGAGTGATTCTAGCCAGTTTCTCTGTCCTCTGTAATGGTCAAAAAAATTTCCAAACACAGAAGACAACTGAAATTTGGTACACAGGTAGCCCAAGGTGGAGCACAAATATGTTTCTATCCCGAAAATCCTTCAGAATTAATTGCTAAAATTAAATTATTCTTATTTCTCTGTCGTCTAGAACAGAAAAAAAATGAAATTTGGTGTATGTACAGGTTAGCCCAAACGAGTACACGAATATGTGTTTTAATCTCGTAAATCCTTCGGGATTAATTGCTAAAATTAAATTAGTGTTATTCCTCTGTCGTCTCTAACGGTCGACGACGTAACGTCTACCTCAGAATACTGTCTTTAATCTGTAAGAATCCTCTATCTTGACAATTAATTATATAGAAATGCTTAGACCCTGCTCTTCTAAAATTTATTATTGAAAAAACGCGATCGGTGTCCCAAAATTTTAAGTTTACCGTTATTATTTGGGCAAATATTGCTGTGTCTGAATACCATTAAAATACTTTTCTGTGGTATAATACTATTAACTGAAGGTGGTGTGGAAATTCACGACATTGATCAGATTTTAATGTATTTAGTTTCCAAAGGTAATCAATCGACAACAAATTGGTACAACGATTGAGTGTTAAAATGAAAATTTGTGCAAATATGTTAAATATAAAGGTTTTTAATAATCTATACATTTTGGTTGGCGACATAAGGGTGAAATATGTCATTAAACGTAGCCTATAGTCTAAAATAGCGGCATACCTTCAAAAATAAGCGAGCCGTTGATTTTTCAACGGTCATTATGCTAGTAAATAAATAGAATCCGCTGTCTAGATACACTATAGAAATCCAACATCCGCCGGCAAACGTGATTTGTCGTGTGCACGATACTAACGACCGGTTACGTGTTCGATTAGCCGGTACGCACGTTGGCCTCTCTTCATTTACGCGGTGATAACGAAATTTGCACACGCCCAGCAAAAATAGTCGAGTTCTCCGTACTTTATTTATAAATCCTGCTCGGTGTCTCCTACGTGTCGCGGATCCTTTACCAACTTTCCACTGCGAACACACTTTCGTGCACAGTCACTTCAGCCAGGATGAGAGATGCGTGAATGAGAATAACGGATTATAAATTTAAATTACAATATTAATGCGACGCTAGACGGTCACAAGGACGTTTGCTAACCTGGCAGGAGATTATTCCAAATACATACAAAGCAAGAAATTTAAATGTGTGTCGGTAAATTTCGGTTAGCATAATGTTTTAGGAATATTTTTAAAAGCATAATTCAATTTAATTTATTCGAAGAGAATATTTTGTCTAAACTGAAAGAACGAGGAGGTAAATATATGGAAATTTGCGAGATTTTGGTTTTTGAAAAGTTTTCGGTATCGCCTGAAACGTAGCTGTTTCGTTAATAGTCCTTAAATAATAGAACTTTATGCAAAATAGTAATGTCGTATCCGAATTGCAACAAACTGGAGTGACACAGAAATATATGGAAATTTGCGAGATTTTGGGTCTCGAAAAATTTTCAGTTTCACTGTTTCATTAATAGACCTTAAATAATAGATCTTCATGCAAAATATTAATGTTGTATCCGAAACGCAACAAACTGGAGTGAAACTGAAATTTATTTTCTTTCTCAATATGTTTAATGGATAGAAAATAATATAATAGTATTTTTAAATTTTTCCAATGTTTTTACTGTTTTAAATTATATCTACTCATTGTTGTCAAAAGCGAAAAGTAAAAATGTCAAGTAAAAACTCGTTTTGAAAGAAAATCGTTGGCAGATTAGTGGAAAAATAGATCGCGATGTTTGTACGCTAATTTTGTTATACGTGGATAAAATACATTTGATAGGAAACTCATCGAAGACGAAGTTTATTGTTTGATAATTCATTCATAAATTGAGAATTATGAAACGATTTATGAATATCGAACAATAAGTTTAAATTGACGGAAATGATAATGGATTTGGAACAAGAAATAATGAATTTTAGTTAGCCAGGCACATTATAATTCAAGTCAACCGACTACAGGCAAAGTAGAGCAGGCTATCCGTTCCACACCTGTTGGTTTGTTTACAAACAATTCTGCAACCGTTTGTTCTTATCGAGGAAAAAAATTGAATCGCTCGCTCGCCGTTGAGTGAACTTCGAAACAATTACAACTGGTATCGATACGTTGTGATCGAAAAGCAATATCTTGTAACCAGAATTCGATTGTTCAAAATTAATATTTGAAAACGATAATTCTCTCATTCGAGGATTATTATTATTGCTTTATAGTATTAGCTTCAACGAATGTTATGCAAACTTGTCACTAAATTATTCAGTTTCAGAATGAGCAATTTGTGATGTGCTGTACTTAGAACCAAAGAATGCTAGTGATACCCTAAAAAAATTTCAAATATCATTTATCGCCATTTGAAACCTTAAAAATTCAAATAGGTTCGCTCCAAAACGGTATAATTAATTGACTTATCTTTGTTTACCCTGTAGCGAAGGCTGTTATCTTCTTTTTTTTAATATTGAAAGGACTAGTTACACTGGCTGATGTTAAGCGAGTTTATCTATGCATAAGTATTTCTATAATTGTCGGTAGAAATAATAACAGTAAATTTTACGGATGGTTGACTACTTACAATTATAACAAATTCATTCGGTTACAATAACATAACGTGTTCACCGTATGTTCGATGCAAATCGATCTTCTCGGCCTGTCGCATTTCATTCTTCGAGGATCCATTGACATTTCGTGACGTGTATATCATCCACGAGGTGTCATGTTCAAGTCCTGCCATAGTCCCACGTGAGAGGGTATAATCGGCCACCGGAAATGTCGATTCAATTAAGGTCGATTACTCGCACCGGTTCCATCCCGTTTCGCAGAGCGCTGCGCATCGTTTGGAGAAAAATAACTATATATTGCAAATGGAAAATTGATATAGCGTCGTTAGAAACATATTATGTACATATTTCGTCGAGGACAAAAGACACGAAACATTTTTTGCTTGCAAGTACTGTAAGTCGTACCTTGAGTTGTCAGAAAACCGCAGACATTTACTGCAACAATTTCGCGAAAACCGAGGTCGATAGAATTATTATTTCTTCTCTTTATAATACATGCTAACCCAACAATGTATGTCCTCATAAAATTGAGCAATAATTTTCCTGTTGTATTCGTTATTATTTATTTTACTTATTATTGCTTTAAACCGATTGGTTTACTTAGCAAGTACAATATTGTTACATCGCTTCTAAATTTTCGTTTGATTCGAGGTTTATATAGCTTAATTGTTACTGTTTTAATCGATTCTCCACTGAGACTTCGAAAGTTGTAGATTCTTTATTAAATCGATTGCAAGAAATAGGAAATTAAATTCAATGTTATTTCTGCTTTTAATGATTTTAATAAAGGAAAAATCATATATTGACATCTTCAATTTAAAAAATTTTTCAACAATTTTGAATTTCATCTTCTTAATTTTTGCTGTAAACGCATAAAGGTCCGCAGTCTATTTATTACATTACTTTAAAATTCATCAGATCTTGTCACGAAAATCTTTGCTATCTTTTAACGAGGCATCTGACTCGAAATCGTTCGGTGCGCGCCGAAAATCTATTGTAAGCGAAAGTGTAATTCTAAGTTCCGTCGTTGACCCGATTTTGTCACACCACCGGCACGGTAGATAGGCAAGTCGCTTTCTCGATTGCCAAAATCGCTTCGAACTGTGATTTGTGCCTAATAGGTGTTACTCAAGGACGTCTTTCTTTCTTTTTTTTCGTAATCCTTACCTCGTTGTTTGCCAATGTCACACAGAAAGGATTTTCCAAAAGTCGTTCAGTAAATTAGCCTGGGAAGCATGTTACTGCAAATTGCCTGGTTAACGAGCGCTTCCTGAACACCGTGGCGATAACAGCACAAATATTTGCACACGCGTGTGTTAGCCTTGAACGACGATAGGTACCGGCTACATGGGACAATGTTCGACTAGAAATCTTTTCGACAAAAGACCACACACGCACCGTTCTTTTTACACCAAACCTAACAAGCATTCAAAGTATCTGGTGAATGGGCCTTGTCAAAATGGCAACTCTTAATTTATTGAGACGTTCGCCCAACTTCAAATATAATATTGAACGAGGAAATTTATTACATTATTTTTCATTAAAGAAGTTTCGTAATTTGAATAATTTGAATATGCCTATGAAATCGCGATACGTAGATATGTTGGACGATTAATTCACACCTAAATTGCATTTTACATTAATAGGCAGCGAATCATTACGCAAAATAAGAATTTTCTAGAGTAAAATAAAAGTTGTTTAACATGTTAAAAATAATCTAACAGTTTTTTTTAGATTCTCCTAGTGTTTTTACTGTTTTTACTGTTTTTACTGTTTTATCTTACACCTACTTATTTTTACATTTACATTGCAATTGGTTCTTCAATCGTCTTCGCCTTGAACGAAAATGGAATAAATACATTTTCAAAGTATTGCAAAAATATTTCAGAAAACCGATCGTTGTTTTTAACAGTTTTAAACCATTTATAACGTGTGGCAGCGATATACATTTTCCAGTACAAAACGTACCTTTTCAATTTCCACTACAGTCTCAAATACTTTTTTTACACGTCGTAACTAATCCCCGTAAGTTCTTGAAAAGCTCGACTCGTATCTCCAATTTCTGGAAAATTCACTTCGTTTTCACCGTGCACGTGTATGAACTACATCCACGCGTCTTTAAATTGAGTAATTAAGTCACCATGTTACCAGGTTGTAAGAGCGTCAACATTCAAACGAGGACATTTCAATTCTTAATTGCAACTTGAAACAATGATTCACTTTTCCTCATTAATGAGTAGACAGCGCATCTTTATGCAAAATAAAAATGTTCGACCTGAATGATAACAATCACGAGTGAAATAGACATTTATTTTCTTTCTTAACATGTTTAACCCTTTGCACGCCGAATTGGTTTTCAAGTTTGTTGCCAACAATTGCTTACTATTTTAATACGTTTCATTTGAAATTTACTTCAAGGGCCAGTTCCTTGACTGCTACTCATTTTAAACAATTTTGTTCACTAATTATATTAAATATAGCTCTCAAACTTTGTTGTAATTTATATTTGTGGAACTTATATTTGTTTTTAATGTTTATTCACTAATTATATTAAATATAGCTCTCAAACTTTGTTGTAATTTATATTTGTGGAACTTATAATTGTTTTTAACTAAAAAAATACAACTTAAATAAATATAGGAAGAACCAAATACGAATGAAAACACGATATTTTTACATTTTTCTTTCTTTAATGTCAATCATACTCGACAAAGTACTGCATAGGGTTAACCCTTGAACTCGAAGCAATTTTAATTCCAAAATCAAGACATTTCTTGTAACTCAGATCATTTTTATCCTATGTAATCTTTTTTACATTGTGCACATCGAATTGAACCTGTTTTCTCATACAACAGTTGAGTTTTTACAATTTATATTGGGTTGGCAAGAAAGTAATTTCGGTATTTTAATGTGAAATAAAACCGAATTTCTTTATTAAAGCGATGAACTTTAGTCAATCAAATATTTTCTTATTTATTCTTTTTGGCAAAAGATCATCGAACAAAGGGGAAAATATCCTATTCGTTACAGTTCATTGCTCGAATAAAACAATTGGGCTCTAGTTCGCATTAAAATACCGAAATTACTTTCTTACCAACCGAATAGAATACAGACGAATTTAATAATATTAAAACTGTTTTGAATAAAGATATGACAAACGGATAATAAATTGAAAATAATATAACATTAGTTTAAAATTCTTGTAATGTTTTCACTGTTTTAACACTAAACCTACCGACCATCAAAACTGACTGATGTGTATAGTATTATAAAAATCACAATATTAAATTCATTTATATTTTGTGCGATTTTTACTATAATATATACTGGAGTCAAAAACTATATTCAATAAATTCCCATGTGAAAACACCTTTACAATTTCAATAATTGTCGAATAAAAAATCTAAAATGGGTCATTTGACCCCTCGTGGTAGGTTTAGTGTTAAATTACACCTGTTCATTTTTGTCATAAATGAATAAAATCCGCTAAAATCTATTAATGAATGCACGTACAGATTACGCGCGGAAACAGAATCGATTATAATCGTGTGATCTATTCTGATGACGCAGAACTGGTTTATTGGTTTTTATCGGGTTGATAATTCACGATAGATTGCACTGTTTCGTATCGATGTATCAATATCGAAAATGTCCAAATTGGATCAATCTTTGTCCCGGCTTAAGTTTTATGATGTACCATATCGATGCGTATGTCACGGTGGTATCACGTGGCGATAATGTTGCTCGGTCGGTTCAACATAATACGCATCGCATGAAATCCCGTCTACATCTATAGTGCTCCCTCGCATAACGCAGGTGCTAAGGACACGGATTGGCCGCGTAGTTACGCAGCTATCCCCTCTTTTTACCAAGATTCATGATGTTATTATGCGAGGCTGCCTCAACCCGATCGTTGTGTATCATCCGTGTGGACGAGGCACGTTTAACCCTGGAACATCAAACTTATTTTTTGAGACATGTAATTCACACTCGGACCTCAGAAACCCTACGTTCTCTTTTAGAAAAAGAAAGCAGAAAATGTGAATATTTTATGGTTTTGGGGGAATAACTAATCTTAATAGAACGCGTAGAAAAAAATTCAATCGTGGTTCGTTAGTTTACAAAGAGTTGTAATTCGTGATAGTGAAAAATAACAAGCAACTCGTGAGCATGTTACATTATAAATTAATGACGCTCTGGATTTCTGAGACACCACAGTGCAGTGCCAGAGTTAATTGTCAAAAACTTTGGCTTATTTTGTGCTTGAACTCGGCGTCACCAGGCTTGGGCATCATCGAAATAAATTATTCGAAAAATATTAACGTGATAGATAATATATTCTCTTTATTTGACCAATTGTCATTTGAAATAATCGTACGCCAGTTTACTTGTACAGCCAAATAATTTTTTCAAAAGTTAATTGTTTTAATTTCTTTCATTTTATTTGAAAAACGACTGCAGAATTACCAGATGTAAATTGAATAATTAGACTCCGGGTGCGTTTATGCAAAGTAAAATGTTTATGCATCAATTGGAAGGCGCAGGAGCTAAATATAAACTTATATTCTTCATTAATAATTCTAATGTGGTGAAAATAATATATTAATACTCTTAAAGGCGTTTAATATTTTCACTGTTTTAAATTTTACTTGCTCATTTTTGTTACAAATGCATCAAATCCGGAGTATTAATCATCAATTTAGATACACGAGTAACCTCTTCTCGAGGCGAAACTATTTATTATTTTATTTGAACAATGCAACTGAAATAAGTTCCAGCGAACAATTTCGAAGTGTTCATAGTAATTTGGTTTAGCATCGTACGTGTAGGTTGTTACACTGTGTTATCGAAAAATTATTTGTACAATTCTGCGAACCATTTTGTTCAGAAAATTTGTTTCATTTATTAACTGTAGCTGACACTACTCGATATCTCGAGGTTGAATACATTTGTTATGTATTCAACATACATTAATAAATACGAAATCAGGTCGTTTTCTTTTTTATTCATGAGGTTAGTGTCGCTCGAACATCTGAGGTTATTGGCGACTATAAACAGAGGACAGTAGATTGAGTATACATTATGAAGAAGCGATTATATAGAATAGAATCGGTGTATAAATGGTTCAACAAGGTCTCCCCGAATTGCTGCAAATTGCGATAGTCTTGCAAGGTTTTGGCAGAACGTCGATAAAATTGTGCGATTACCGTAACACGAGTGTGCGATAAGATCCTAGTCTAGATTTGATTCGAATTATTGAAACGTGTCGCTTCTAATTTGATACAATTGCCTTCTCTTTCAAAACAATTCAGTATGTTGCACAATAAGATTCTTAGATAACATTAAAATAACAAGCAAAATTACTGTACACGTATACTTCTAGTTACATCGCCACTTATACTTTTCTTAGGACAATCAAATGTTTCGTGACATGCGGACAAAAAATTACCTTCATGAAAACATGAACTGGCAATTTACCAGTTTTTTTATATCAGTTTGTAAATGAAATGAATATCAGTATGTAAATGAAATGAATATCGGTACTGCTGGACATGCGTGTCCCTCCCCTCCGACCAATCTGCTCCTCGGTTCTCTCGCGAGACTTCTTTCGAGTCACGCACAGTACTTTCTAGGAAATCAAAGATCAAAAAAAAGAATCTATAACTTTCGTAGTCAGTGAAATCGATCAAAACAGAAATAATTTGGCTATATAAAACTGGAATGAAACTAAAGTTTAAAAACGATGTAACGCCTATGTAATGCAAGCTACATGCAACGATATTGTAATTGCTAAATAAACCACCCGGAAATGTGAATTTACCCTTGCCAAAAAACGTAGGCTTAAATAAATTCCGAGTAACGATCAACGTCCACCTATTTGCGAGATAGTCGGAATACCCGTTCGAGCTGCGAATAAATTAACAAATAAATGAACGCATACGTGCGCACGTTGTAATAAAAACCATGTATCGTCAAACGAGACACGAATCTATAATTTTTCTGTCGTAGTAAAACGAATTTACGTCTACGGTTTGTCACATAACTGTTTCACAATCGTTGATACGATCAATATACGTCTGTCGGAAGCTATTGATGAAATTAATCTGTTCATTTGCATATTACAGCAGAAATCGAAATGATGAAAAATGCAGATATTCGACCTCTGAAACACGTAGATTAAAGTTGTTCGCCTCGACCTGTCGATCAGTAGCGGACCCGCGCGAATAGTTAATAAATACATCAAGATAGTGAATAATATACACGCATGGCGAGCAGTGTGGCCAGATTAGGGGAATTGATTCGAATCGAGGGGAATACGGTGACCCCCCTATCTCTGCCAGTACCGGATTAGTCACGTGACACATGTACGGTAGAAGGGGAAGGATAGAGTGGGAGACAAGTATTAATCCGGTGACACTGATCACCAGACTGCGGATCTTTATGCAAATTAAAAATATTTTTCAACAATTGTGGGCAGCAGGAGTTAAATAAAAATTCACTCCATCTCTTAACCCTTAGCACTCGAGTGTAGGGCTGTAACTTTCCTTCGAAGGTCGAAGATTTCGAAGGTTAGCTTTCTGGTAATTCGAAGGCGATGAGAATCAAAGTTTTTAATTTCGAACCTCCGTAGTAAATTATTATGACGGCCACGGTAGATATGTGGTAGGTGGAGAGTTTACCTATCTACATTCGGATTTGCGCTTGTTTCTTCGCGCAAATATAATTTAATAATTATAATTTAATTTTTTAAATATAATTTAATTACGAAAAGTTCAATCGGAAACTTCAATGTCAGTCACCGGTGACTGACAGTTAATATTTTTATTTATAAAAAATCGTGACACGGTATAAGATTGCGAAATTTCGAAGCTTCGAAGCTTCGAAACTTTGAAACTTTGAAACTTCGAAATTTAGAAATTTAGAAATTTAGAAATTTAGAAATTTCGAAGACTTCGAAGACTACGAAGACTTCGAAGACTACGAAGAATTCGAAAACTACGAAGACTTCGAAGACTACGAAGAATTCGAAAACTACGAAGACTTCGAAGACTACGAAGACTTCGAAGACTACGAAGACTACGAAGAATTCGAAGAATTCGAAGACTTCGAAACTTCAAAGGTCCCTTCGTTCCTTCGAAAACTTCGAAGCTTCGGAAAAGTCACAGCCCTAGTCGAGTGGCGACTCTGAGCCGCCACTAAAAATTGCTATAACATTATTCAAAATATTGTTTAGATTACTAAATATGTTGGTATCTAATCAATAGACTGCGGAACTTGATGCAAAATAAAAATGTTTTGCATTGATTGCGGAAGCAGGAATAACGTAAAAACTGATTTCATCCCTTAACGACTTAGTTATATTAAAAGCAACGTCACAACATTCTTGAATTTTTAAAATCTTTTACTGTTTTATATTTCGCCCAAACAATTTCTTCGTAAATGCATAAAGATCCGCAGTCTACTAATCAATTATAAAAAGTTTAGGTAATGTGTGAGGTATTATATCAATTTCATATTCATACAAAGAAAAGAATTAATATAGAAAATGGAATTATTCTAGGTCGAAAGAAATGCTTAATTTTCCAGTTAAAATAGGTTCGAGTGCAAAGGGTTAATAGATTTTGTACATTGAAAACATCCTAACAATACTCTTAGATTTTTCTAATCTTTCTTCGTAAATCGGGTAAAAATCCGCAGTCTACTGATCAATCACGCGTGATTTATGAGGATTCTGTCAGGAATCTCCGGCGGGTACGAAATTTCCATTGACAGGTGGTTAATTTATTCCGAATTTGCACCGTGTGACGTAACGTGTCATTGATCAGCTCGATGGCTTCATCAGAACCTGGAATGATCTCAAAGTTCAACAAAACGTCGATTCACTCTGACGCGACCGCGTGTTGCGCTCTTGAGATTTTGTTGCGCGCGCGTCACAGATGGTGATCACGGTGCACGACGTGCGTGTGTGACACTATGAGCGGGTTCATCAAGGTGAGATTATCGTGTGTAATTCGTGCGCGACAAGGGGGCACGGTTTTCCCGTGTTGTTCGCCATCCTTGATTACCAGTTTCCATTAAGCGACGACACTTGCCGCTTCGACGAACTAAATGGTACCAGTTCGAACGGGCACCGAGAACACCTTCAAAGGCTCGTTTCTAATGCAATCTTCCGAATTTCTTTGAGAATTTAACCCTTTCCACTCGGAGCTATTTAAATATTCCAATTTTTTTCATTTTGTGGGTATGAAATTTGTGTAATACCTCAGACACTTTTAATAATGTAAAACAATACTTTGAATAATGGTACAGCAATTTTTAGTGGCGCCACAAGTCGCCATTCGGGTGCTAACGGTTAAAATGATTAAAAGAGTAAATGCATTTTCATTTATCTACTGTCTAGCATAGTTGTCTTGAACAATTTTCATTTGGCATAAAAATCCGCGGTCCGATTATAAGGTATACTCCAGAGTTTACAGTATTTACAACAATATTTTGAATAACGATACAGTAATTTTGAGTGATTTTAAAAGTGAGTTTAAACCTCTGGTGTACTGGTTGAGTCTGTCAGAGCCGCGACGAAAATTGTTCTTTATTTAAATTAATGTTAAGATAAGAAATAACAATGTTTGTTAATGAAAATGCAGGCAAATGATTTTTTACCTGTACATTGTAAGGAATTCTATTCACCTGTGCAGCAGATGGCTGAACATTAGCTTGTGTTGTGACGTATTTGAATAAACAGACTTTTTTAATGGGACGTACAAGCTGCTAAATGAGTAGTTTCAGAGATAAATTCTATAGTTTACATTGCATTGTACTTACCAAGCACTTAACAAGTGAGTGATACTTGATGTCTCGTCAAGATGACGAAATTATTTGCGCGGTTCTTATTGTACCTATCTACGAAAAATATATTAAAATAAAAAATCTGATTATCGCAACAGCCATGGAACTATTAGGCCCATTTTTATAGAAATATTTTGACAATGTATGCCATAGTTTGTGACTCTTCTGCTTATTCGAAATTAACACTGCACATATGCGATCCAACGAGGTGAATCAACGTAAGTAAACAAAACACCAACGCGCGTCCTACGCTTACTGTCCGAGGAATCGGCCGTAACATCGACTCTGTTGCACTCAAGTGACATTTTTTTACCTTTAATGACTGGACTCGATATTCACTTATTGCTAGTCGAAATGACTGACTCCTAATTTTTCATTTCCCAATTACTGAAATTATAAAAACGTGGCTTCAGAATTTGTCTAATTTTTCATTTCACAATTACCGAAATGATAAAAAGGTTATTTCAGAAATTTTCGAGCGAACTTCTTCATTAAAGCACATAATATAATAGAAATGATACGATTTTGTTATTACAAAACAATATACATCAGTATTTATGGGATGAGAAGTATGATAATGTAGTCAACTTAAAAGTTCGTATACAGGAGACGATGGAATAGTTAATTTGAATAGCAATCCTCTTATAGTTGTTTTTTACACCTTCGATAACAATGCAAGTCTGTTATAAAGCATACGGTTGTGAAGACATAAATCTACTGCATGCACAGTTTTTGTTAATGCTCTGTTTCTTCTAAAAGAAATATGATGTTTTGCTTGCAGTTAAAAGCCGTCATCTCCAACTAACAAACATCTATTGAGTAATAGAATTCATTATAGATCAGAAATAATTTATTTTCAGCCTTCCGACTACAAGAAAGAACTGGTTTACAAAGCCTCGTATCGTTACCCACACATTCTTCCGTACATGCAAAGCAAAGTGTATGGGTGCGTGGATTTACTATCACGGAAAATTGCTTCGCTTTCCTATCTGTCCCCTACTATTTTCTTTCCTTTCTCTTCCTAGCTTCCTCAGCCATTCTGTCGGTTCTTCTATGTAATCAGTACACTGCGAATTTTATACATTTATGGCAAACATTGGCGGATGTAATTTAAGAGTATCCATACATTTCTTACAAGTTAATAATATCATTAAAAAGATAAGTAAATGTCCATTTGGTTCGTATGTCTTGCAATTAATCCGTACGATTTTTATTTGGCATAAAGATCCGCAGTCTAATAATTAATTCTTGTATGAAACAAAAATCAAGTTAATAATATCACTAAAAAGATAAATAAATTTCCATTTAGTTCGTATGTCTTGCAATTAATCTGTACGATTTTTATTTGGCATAAAGATCCACAGTCTAATAATTAATTCTTGTGCGAAACAAAAATTATCAGTTACAAGAAACAACTCACTTAAAATTTCTATAAAAAATTTTCAACAGCGATATCAATTTTGCTTGTGAAGCAACAAGTTACCCTATCAAGACCAGTCAAGATCGCGACCTAATCATTTTATGTTATTAGACTGTGGAAGTTTATGCAATTTGCAATTTTTTTTAGACAATTTTGAAGAAGCAAATTAAATATTTTCAGTGGCAATAGCCTTTGTAGATCCGAAATACACCCCCGCTCAAAATTATGTGGACGACACGTTTAATTTTTTATACGGGGTCTAGTTTATACAGTCAATAATAAATTCAGTAGATACCTCATGAATAATCATAATTATTGTCTTGAGTAGACAGGAAACCACGCTAATGGATCATCGTAGATTGAAATGATTAGCACTGTCGAGGAAACTTTTATTTATTCAAGAGATTGTAATAATTAAATTGTACAATTTGGTACTATTCAAATAAATTATACTTGCAACGAAGTGTCCACATATTTTTGAGTGGGACTGTATATCAAAATTTGACTAAATTCTGTCGAAGGATACAGTCTGGAATGTTTTGAAAATTTTCAGAAGCTATAAATGCATAAAGATCCGCAGTCTTTTACATTTAAACATTTTAAATATTTTTTAAACATTTAGCGATGCCATCAGCAACCCCAATTATTGAAAATTGAAAATGTGAATTAATTTACTTTGATTTCTCGTATTGGTTTCTTCGGTTCTAATATAAATGAAAATAGTATTGCTGCTATTACTATGAGGTATCTGGAGGGTAGAGAAATTTAAAACAAACTACTCTCTATGGATGGTAGAGGATTAAAAGAAATCTTTGCACGCTATATTTTTATACAAGGTGCGAATAAAAAGAAAACTTTGCACGCTATATTTTTATACAAGGTGCGAATAAAAAGAAACCGAACTCTGACAGCTTATTTCGATTTAGAATCAGCAACCGGCCGGTTTTACCAGGATTTCCGGTGCACCCTGTATACCGCGGTATCGATCGATCCCCGGGGAAGCGTTTTCATACAATACACGTAATCCACCAGTGACGTAACACCGGTTTTCACTTTCCAAATTAATGTCCGGCCGACTGAGAGCCGCTGGTTCACGTAACACACGGACGAGGAAGCTATTGCCGAGGGAGCTCGCGATTCACGCAGCATCCCGTGTCTGCTGCATGCACTCGATGCGCTCGATGCACTCGCGGCGGCCGCGCACGTGACACGGTCGCGTGCATAAGCTTGCGCACTCGGAACCTCGACCGATGCAACCGCAAGTTTTGAACGATCCCTGTGGAACCACTTGTTGATCGATCATACTCCGCGACATTCAGGTAACTAGAAAATCATGATTTCAAATCTAGGGAATTTATTTTACTTTAGAGCTTGTACGTTTTCTATTTATTCTCGCGAATTCTTGTACACACGATAACGGAGCTGCGTACTTTTAATCCTGGAACATCATACTTATTTTTTGAGACATGCACTTCACATTCGAGTCTCGGAAAGCCAAAGTTGTTTTTTTTTAGTAAAAAGATAAGAAAATGTGGGTATTTAATGAAAAGAATTAAATCATGTTTCTTATTTAACAAAGAGTTATAATTAGACTGCAGATTTTATGCATTTATGACAAAAACGAAAAATGAGTAGGTGTAATTTAAAACATTAAAAACGTTACGACGATTTAAGGACATGCATATGTTATTTTAAATTTATTACAATTGTTGAAGTTAGGAGGAAATTTTTGTATGGTTCTTGCATATTGTAAGTGACGAAGAAAATTTTTAGTTTGCATAAAGATCCGCAGTTTAGTTGGAATCAGAGGTGGGCATTATTTGGCGAAACAAATATTTCAAATACTATTGAATATTTTAGATTTTATTTTGCTTAAAGAAAATAGTATTTTAAATAAGATATACAATTTCGAAAATAAAATATTTCTATTTCAACAATCTGATCCACAAAATAAAATATTTCTATTCGAACAATCTGAAACACGAAATAAAATATTTTACTTTTTGCATTGTTATAATACTCTCAGAAGCCGTATAAACATACAGTGTATCTTATACAAAGTGTTTTCTGTCAACAATATGGTATATTAAAGAAACACGGTATATTAAAGAAACACGGTATATTAAAGAAACACGGTATATTAAAGAAACAAGGCAGAAACACAATCTTGCTCAAATGATGTAAGAGTACGCATTGAATATTCATCGAGAGATTTTCGAACGTTCGCGAATTTCGTATTTTTCAATTTGCACAATTTGCTTTTGCGACTGCTATTTTGGTGACAAATTGTACATCTCTGAGCGAATGATTTCGCAATGGAAATGATAATTAATCACTAAAACTTAACCTTTGTCGAGGAGTTTGGGCCAGCAAACACAAATTACAAGAATTACAGGAAAGTCTAAATTATTCTTGGGATGAATTATGATAATTGCATATATTCAAAATATTCGATGAGATATTTGTTACATTAGAGCCTATTAAAAGTTGAATTTTTGATGAATCCAATTTAGCATAAGTCTCTACAAAACTTATATTATTTTTAAATTGCAATTTAAACTGTCGATTCGTGGTTGTTATTAAAGCAAAAGGGAGAATTCTAGTCCGTCTCCGAATATACAGGGTGAGCCCGAAGAAACAGAACACCTAAATATCTCCGTTACTTTTCGTTGTACAAAAAAACTTCTCAGGACAAAGTTACACCGTTTGAATGGCCATATGTAACGGTGTAAGAGAAAAAAATTTCAAGGTCATTTTTTACGAGATTTCAAGATCATCGATGTTCTTTAAATGGAATGATATATCTTCGTTAACGTAATGTTGTAGCTGACAAAATAACGAATGTATCCATGTAACACAATATGACCTTCAACCCAGAAAAATGGAATAAATAAAATTCAACGTGTAAGATTCATTTGCTTTATTTCTGTTACGCAAAATGTTCAAAAATATTCCCTTGAGCTGCTATACATTCATTTAGCCGTGAAGTTACAGAACGTACTGCTGTGTAATTCATTTCCGAGGGAATCGACGCACAAATCCTGACGATTCTTTCTTTCATGTCGTTTACAGTGGTTGGTAGTTCATGATAAACATCGTCTTTCAGTTTTCCCCATAGATAGAAATCAAGGAGTGTATGATCTGTTGAGCGAGCTGGCCATAATACGGGTCCGTTACGTCCAATCGAACGATTTGAAAACTTGTTATTTAAGAATTGTGTTACGACACGGAAAGAATGGGCTGGACATCCGTCATGTTGATACCACGTATCTTCACGAATGTCCAAGGGTGTATTTTCCAGGAGAATTGGTAACGATTCTCGTAAAAATGCAATGTATTTTTCTGCATTTAATGTTCCGGTGATAAAGCGAGGTTCAATTATTTGGTTGTTTAAAATTCCGCACCAAACATTGACGGACCATGGTCTTTGTTTGTCGACTGTGCGTAACCACCACGGATTTTCAGATGACCAATAATGCGTGTTTTTTAAATTTATCTGCCCGTGATTCGTAAACGAAGCTTCATCGGTAAATAATACTTTATTAAGAAATGCTCTATCGTTTATCAATTGTCTCAATCCCCACTGGCAAAAGTTTACACAATTTACAAAGTCTCTACCATCAAGTTCTTGGTGAATTGATAGGTGAGATAGGTGAAAGGGGTGAAATTTTTGTTCATGGAGTATTTGCACTACACATGTTTGACTAATGCCACTTTCTCGTGCGATTTGCCTCGTACTAGCTTGAGGGTTTGTATCCACTGCTGCCAGAACATTAATTGTGTTTGCTTCTTTCCTTACAGTCTTCACCTTCGTACATTTTTTATTTTCAACACTACCAGTTTCACGGAATTTATTTATCAAATTGGAGTAAACGGAAACTGATGGACAATTACGATTAGGATATCGGTCCTTGTACAACCGTACTGCTTCTCTTAAACACTGTCGACTTTCTCCATAAATGACAATCATATCAATATTATCTTCCTTCGAGTAACGCTCGATTGCGAAACGCTCATCGATAAACTGATAGATTAGAAATCCTAGAAACAGTGAAAATCTGATAGCAAAAAGGTCTTCGGAGTAATTAGTAATTGATAAACACGATTCTATACGAAGGCATAGGTGAAGGTATATCATAAATGTCTTCGTGACAACACCGAATCTGTTATTATGTTGTGTATTGCGGTACATTTGAACGTATAGCAGTTCAAGGGAATATTTTTGAACATTTTGCGTAACAGAATTGAAACAAATCTTACACGTTGAATTTTATTTATTTCATTTTTTGGGGTTGAAGGCCATTTGTAGGTCATATTGTGTTACATGGATGAATTCGTTATTTTGACAGCTACAACATCACGTTAACGAAGATATATCATTCCACTTAAAAAACATCGATGACCTTGAAATCTCATAAAAAAATGCCCTTGAAAATTTTTTCCCTTGCACCGTTACATGTGGCCCTTCAAACGGTGTAATTTTGTCCTAAGAAGTTTTTTTGTACAACGAAAAGTAACGGAGATATTTAGGTATTCTGTCTCTTCGGACTCACTCTGTATAAACAAATAGACTTAATTTCTTGTTGATGCATTCACGAGACATTGAAATTACTCGTGTACTATTGTTATTTTTTCATTATTATTGTAATTCGCTGATTTTTACCGCTGAGTAATTGTGACACGGAACAGTGTATTCTATTTGCATGTTTTACGAGAATTCCGTTTGCATGTTTTACGCGCAATTTGCAATGAATGGACGATAGACGCAACAATTTCTTCGCATTTCTACACGGTGTTTTTCATCTGTATAATAGTTGCTCGCTTATGAACCATATTAATTACGTAACGCGATTGTCACGGCACGTAAACGTATGTTACGTGTCCCGTTACGCTACCTTCCTCGTTGAAATGCATTTCAATTTCAATCACAGAAAGCGCGTTCCTTTCTGTCAGTTTGCATTTTACGCTCCAATAAGCAATATTGCATTATTATGAAAGAATTTATGTGTGGTCGGTTAATTTCAACTAAGATTTTCGTCAACCTTTTTAATTACTTGATAGAAATGTTGTTATGAAAAATATAATGAAAAATCCAACTTTTTCATAACTTCTAGAAAAATATTGTCTCCATTGCCACCTATCTTAACAATACCATTTTCGAAGAAATCAAGACAGTTTCGTGCTGCTTCTAGAATTTGTCATTACACTTTCAAAAAGTAATTTGTTCACGTCATGTAGTGAACTAATTGTTCTAACTTCTTTTAAAAAAACCAAGTCGTATGTCCTGGTCATTTTAAAAATGTAAAAAAACGCTGTTAAGGGACGAAATGAATAAATTTGCATAAATAAATTATGCAAAATAGAAGTGTTCTACTTGAATTGCAACAAACTGGAATGAAATAGAAATGTATTTTCTTTCTTAATATATTTATTAGTGGACTGCGAAATTTCTGAAAAAATTACGAGTGTGAAATTTCTGAAGAAATTAACAGTGTGAAATATAAAACAGTAGAAAATATAAAAAGTCGGATAACATAGTCATGTCGTTTTCAACGTAAAAAGGCTGTTAAGGGATGAAATTAATTTTGATTAAACTACTGCTTCCCACAATCGATGGAGAATATCTTTATTTTGTATAAATAAATTATGCAAAATAGAAGTGTTCTTCTTGAATTGCAACAAACTGGTATGAAATGGAAACTTATTTTCTTTCTTAATATCTTTATTAGTGGACTGCGAAATTTTTGAAGAAATTAACAGTGTGAAATATAAAACAGTAAAAAATGTAAAAAAACCTGAGGACATTGTTACGTCGTTTTCAACGTAAAAAGGCTATTAAGGGATGAAATTAATTTTGATTGAACTACTGCTTCCCACAATCGATGGAGAACATTTTCATTTTGAGGCAGGTCAACAGCAGGTCAACCGACCCGCTGTCTATTCATAATGAGCAAGATGCTTGCGAATGAATCAGTAAGAAGGATTAACGAAATACGCGATTCGATCATGCGGAAACGTAATCGTGCATCATTGACAGAGCTTTATTGCAGAAAGATCTGTTTCGGACGGTTCACTGACCAGATGACACGAAATTTTTCGTGATCGAGTCGCGTGCGGTCACGCGATAGACAAATGCCACGTCAAGTTGGTTGATTCGCGATCACACAAGCCGGCAATAAAAGTTTCCATTGCATCATCTCGCGCGACTCGTACGTCTCATAAGCGTCGCTCGATTACTTATTGTTAGCGAGTGCAGTTCGAATGCACACTGCGTCCGCGTCTCATGATTTAGTACTCAGAACTGTGCACAGGGAAGCACACACACCTGAAGTACTAGTGGTAAATCTTCTCAGCGAAGAATACGTGTGGCTCAATTGTGTGCACCTAACCCAGGCAAGTCAAACTCGTTTACCACCAAGAGTAGTAAATAAAGACTCGAAATAAAGAAGAAGCAGAATTTTTTTTTATCGACATTGCAGTTACACATATGAAGTACAAAAATTGTTTTCTGTTCAAGTTTACTTTATTTGAATGAAACTATTTCACTTTTGTTTTGAAGGAACTTGCCAACGTTTTTCAGTAACCAACTTTCAAAACCTGGTTGAATTTGTTGAGCTGTAATTATTTTTGAAATTGATTGTACACGGCCGGACTGTTGATCTTGTCCTTTTATTTATTTGTTCTAGTATTTTATAATTGTACTTCAATTGCAATTACGAATTACATTGTAAGTGAATTGAATGAAGATTTGAATTATAAATTACGATATGACTGAATTACAATGTAATTCAATTACTTTGTAATTATAATTCCTGGAGTAATTCAATTGTAATTCTGTACAACTCTGGTTTTAGATCGACAAAGGATGTTCCCATTAAAAATAGGATTTTATTTCATTCCACTTTCTTAAAGTTTGTCTACAAAATAATTAATTACTCGTAAGTAGTTAAATTACTTTGTAATTATAATTCCTGGAGTAATTCAATTGTAATTCTGTACAACTCTGGATTTAGATCTACAAAGGATGTTCCCATTAAAAATAGGATTTTATTTCATTCCACTTTCTTAAAGTTTTCCTACAAAAATTGGAAAATGCATAAACGTCCGCAGTCTAGTTATGAGACTCGGACAATACCCGAAATTCATGCACTCGACGCATCGCGTCGCGACGAGTGCACGTGCTCGCGCGTCGGATCCATGCAGACGATTGTACTGGGACACGTGCACCAATCGCACTTCCACACTTCACTCGCCGATATTCGTCGGATACAACAAAAGTTCATTGTAGAAATAACCCACGATAAAACGGTATCGCACCACCCGAGCCATGTGTCATCGTGTGTGTGTGTGTGTTGGTGACGCGCCAATCAAACTTGATCTTCGCCTACAGTAATATTAATATTTCACGCCACCGCGAGAACCAATAAAGCCGTTACATAACATTTGGCATAATACAGATTACTCGATCGCCTCATTAATTCTTTGCTTTATTGGTCGAACACGCTCTGTCGCGGAAACGACAATGAATTTGCGCGGTTATTCACGCAAAGTTCATGGTTTTATCGTATGTATCTCTTGGCAATGATGTACTGTATTTTACAAGTAAAATACTTTAGGACAAAAAAGTTTAGAACAAAAATGAATATACTATGATATAGCAAAAACTTTAAATTCTTCGACTTATTGCAATCGTTTCAGAAAAGAGTATGATAAGCTTTTAAAAACCGTTACACCGATTTTCAGTTTAGAATACAGAACACAGATATCCTATATATTAGATTGTCCCAAAAGTTTCTTTCTATACTAAATATTAGTTTATCCCAAATGTTGATTTTCGATTTATGCAAATAATAAAAATTCATGTTATGAAGTACCAAGTTATCGCATTGTTTGTATTTGTATTTATTTAGCAACATTAAAGGAACACATTCCAAAAGTAAACATTTCGGGTAACCTAATATTTACCTAAGCTCTTATTCCTGTTTATATAAAATTCCGAAATATTTTCTTAACACACGGATTGATTTCTGAAACATAAGCTTGTTCAATAGTGTGAAAAGATTTTTCGGTGCGATGACCGTAGCACGAGTAAGGATTTCTCATAACCTGAGACAAAGCATTATAAAAGCCAATTAGCACTAGCAGCTGGTGTTACATATTCACATAATTTCTTGTCCGTCTGATTTACACGTGGCTGATAAACATGCTCGAAAACGAGACGCCCTCGGGCACGCGTTTCTGCGATAACAATGAGTAATCTGTAAAAACGGAAGATTCCACATTTCGGTAAATTTCCTGTAGATTCGGAATCGGCGCGATCGTAGGTTTTCCTTGATCTGTGTCAGGAACTATATTTAGTTCAGCGTTTCCCGAAATGCACGTTTCGGAAACATGTGTGCCGTATATTTTTTTCTATATTTTCCTACCAGTATATTAAGAGTTTGTTTCGAAATGTTTCTGTGGTAATTCTGTTCCGATCAAAATTATATTACAAATAAATAATTATAATAATTAGACAGCGGATTTGATGCATTTACAGTGACTCTCAAAGCTGTTGCAATGATTAGAATTATTGATTAGAAATTACAAAAAATATCACACAAACGCTTTTGAAAAATATGAATTTTTAAAAAAATTAAAGAACTATAAACATAAATATAATATATAAATATATTAAACTTTGAAAAATATCTAAAATAATTATTTATTTTGGTCCTTAATAGTATATATATAATCGTTTTTCTTGTAATAACGCATTTCAATACTTTTTCACCTCACTAAGTAGATCATATCGTCTTTGGCTTTAATGATAGCATTTAATCGTTTCGGAACACTGTTCTCCAAACTGTTCAAACATCCTTCACGAATACCGTTCTAATTATTTTAAAACCTAAGTAAATATCCGTTCTATAATTCTATTTTAAATTATTTATTCAATTGATCATCTTTATTCTCGTTTAAAATCTACATTTAAAATTAATCAGTGTTTTTCGCACTATTATTTTTTCGTATGCTAAATAGCACTAAATTAAATTAAGTTCAGCTTTAAAAAATCCCGTTCGCATTTCGCGGAACCGTGAATAATGTTAACTCCACAATATTCTAAAAATTCCGGATCTCACTCTTGATAATCAAGATGATCTATATTAAATACTTCATATTTTACAGAATTAGTGTATAAATCATTGAATAATATTAAACATATACTTTTATAAATTGATTCATATGTTTTCTCTTCAAAATACGAAAGAGCTTTCCCTCCAATCTAATATATGTATGACAGAAATGAGTAGATGTAATGTAAACCATTAAAAACACTAGACGAATTTCAAAATACTTTTATATCATTATCAACCTATTGGACATATTAAGAGAGAAAATTAATTTCTATGTCACTCCAGTTTGTTGCAATTCTGTCTAATAATAATACATAATTATATTACATAATATTACATATTGACTCGTTGCGATTCCTTATAAAATTTGCTTGAAATCATTATCAACCTATTGGACATATTAAGAGAGAAAATTAATTTCTATGTCACTCCAGTTTGTTGCTATTCTGTCTAATAATAATACATAATTCTATTACATAATATTACATATTGACTCGTTGCGATTCCTTATATAATTTTCTTGATATCATTATCAATCTATTGGACATATTAAGAGAGAAAATTAATTTCTGTCACTCCAGTTTGTTGCAATTCTGTCTAATAATAATACATAATTATATTACATAATATTACATATTGACTCGTTGCGATTCCTTATAAAATTTGCTTGAAATCATTATCAACCTATTGGACATATTAAGAGAGAAAATTAATTTCTATGTCACTCCAGTTTGTTGCAATTCTGTCTAATAATAATACATAATTATATTGCATAATATTACATATTGACTCGTTGCGATTCCTTATCAAACTTTCTTGGATATAAAGTTTGATTACGTTAATGAGAAAGCCTTGCATATAATTCAGCAGTCTTACATAAAATTAATGATGTCGGAGGCTAACGCTTTTCCCGAAACGATTTATAAAACTTGTGAAGAATGATCGTATGATTCCAGTAATTGCGCAATATGAATCATGCTGCTCCTCCGATAGTTCATCTATTTTTAACTATCGACACACTATTTGATTGAGCAAATTTCTAACGAAACTTATATTTGTCGTTCTATCGCGATCCACCTTTGAGTATAGGAGGATAGTTATACTTACATAGCTACGAGCCAGTGAATTTATCACGATTGCATGTAAATTATTTCACACAATCTGCTCTTTTATACAGAGTAAATAACGTTTATCGTTTTTTTCAATGTTTCAAAGTTCGACTTGAATTTTCTGCAATGTACACCTGTGTCCTCCACCGCGTGTTAATATTACAATGTTCGGACTTCAACCTGTGCAAGACATTATCCTTGTTATATGATTATCCTACATGAATTTTAACTGCTTCGGTGTTCTGGACTTTGTCATTGTACGTGCATCATCGTCGAATGTGCACAAAAACAGCACACACACATTATTTGATGCACTTATTCATGCAGCAATTTGATAGCATCAATTGTTTGTGAAATTACATAAAATTTACATAGCCGCATGAATCATAGCTAGTTACCGCTGACATGACATTACGAAAATTTATAAAATAAAATATTTATACGTTTGTCGACTAACAGAAATTTGTGGTGATCCCAAATGTTTTTAGAACAGCTTTCAATGGTTGGGCAATAGTAGGAGTTGAGGGTCTAAAAACATTAATTTTGCAAAAGAATTACTGATGACTGGGCAGCGGATTTTATGCGTTTATGATAAAAATGAATAGCTGTAATTTAAAACAGTAAAATTATTTGAAGAATTTAAAAATATTGTTGTATTAGTTTCTATCAATTAGACATATTAAGAAAGAAAATCAATTTCTATCTCACTGCAGTTCGTTGCAATACAGGTCGAGAATTTTTATTTTGCATAAAGATCCGTTGTCTACCGATGACTAATCGAAGCAAAACGAAAATGATGAAATCGAAACGAGTCACACGACCGTGCATATTTAAGATACACAAATTGTAATGCCTGATTTTCTTAACATATACTTTTATCATGTTGTGCATATTTCTTTATTTCAATTTGCTTATAAATACACAGTTTTATCTTAGATCTACGATGAAATTATCTTATGGCTAATAGTAATTATTCAAAACGCAACTGTTAAATTTTTTTATTGAAAAAAAATAAACCGTTTACACCTACACTTCTTCGGCAACCAAATCCGAAAACGTTGTTTCGAGAAGCACACTTTTCACAAGAATCTTAATAATTCCACAATTACACTGTTAAAAAGAATGTCAGAGATGAAAATCTTCTTTTAAAAGATAATCTCGAAAGCAAATTATTGCATTGCGTTGCCTGTTGAATAGTTTTTGAAGAAAGTCTCAACCTTGAAACATGAGCGTTCCGAATCTATCGAAGACGCCGCCTGTAAGTAATCCGTTAAGTTGAGATTATGATATGTATTGATGGCCACGCGTGCGAAGCCGAGAAGAGAGAGGATTATGGCACGATTCAGAGCGTGTTATACATAGTTCCATTCACCATTGTTGAATCGCGCTATTCGCAAGGATTTAATTTCTCCACGAATTTAAATTGAACGGTGTTTATCCAAAGCAAGCGGCTTGTACAAATCATGTTTATTCATATAGAAAATATCATTATTCATTCCATGATCAGTCAATCCCCTTGCTTTATGATTTAGAGCAGGCGTGTCTATCCATATTATTGATTCAATGAAATTATATTTAATATTAGATTAATATTTAATATTTATTGAAATGTTAAATAGAAACGTGATGAGTAGACTGCGGATCTTTATGCAAAATAAAGAATGTTTCCATTGACAGCAAGACACAGGAGCCAAATCAACATTTTTTTATCAAGCTTAATTTTCATATTAAGCTGAATGTAACACACTGATGTTCTTAAATCTTTTTTTATATGTCCACTGATTTCAATTGTACTTATCCATGTTTATCATGAATGCATAAAATCCGCAGTCTAGTGATGAGATAGTAAAATTTCATCTACATCCGCAAATAGTTGTATCAACAGTTTCACATAAAATAATTATTAGCATAAATTTGAGTGGTGCCGCATCGTCCCCAATAGTTCACTTACGGGTTAAGATTTTTTGGTTTCTATGACATTTTTTTTTAGAAAGAGTAGATTTACAGGCTAACAATCCAATTGTTATCGCATATATGTATTTAAATATATTTAATAATATGTATTTTTAACATATAAATGATGTTGAAATGATATAATTTATTGTTTTAATACTAAGCATGTAGATCACCAAACTTTTTAATAAGTAAATACATATTTTACGAAATGTTTTTTAATTTTATGAAACACATGCTGCGACCGTTGTGATGCTCATTTCTACTTAAATTAGTTATAAATTTTCAATCTGTACAAATCTCTGGGACTAATTCTTTTTGCAACTATGACTAAACTGTTGCATTTAAAATGTTAAAAATATTGGAGCAATTTAAGAATATTCTTCTATTTTTTTCGACTTATATTAAATGTATTATGAAAGAAAATAAATTTGTTTTTCACTCCAGTTTGTTGCAATTCGGGTTGAAAATGTTTATTTTGCATGAAGATCCGTGGTCTAATGATAACAAACCAATATAGAATGTAATGATGTCAGAAGAGCACCGGATATTACTCAATAGCATAACAAAATCGAGAATGAATTTTTATAATCGCAATAAAAGTTCCAGAATGATGGATTCTGTTGAAATATTAATAACTGGACAGCGGATTTGATGAATTTATATTAGCAGTGAAACATTAGAAGAATTTAAAAACAGTTACAGAATTTTCAGCCTGACGAACATATTAAGAAAGCAAATAAATTTCTGCTTCATCCCGGTTTTTGCAATTCGCGTAGAAAATGTTTATTTTGCTTAAAGATCCGGTGTCTATCAATAATTATACTAATTTCGATGATGACGAAATGAAATTTAAATCGTTTAAACTTTCGATGAAGTAAAATACTTCATGCATGTACAAATAAAAAAAAAGATCAATACTGAAGCCTCATTCTTCAGACTTTTAACTACGTCGAACAGCAGAAACTGTACGACTTACGCAAAATTTTGAAATCAACTTTTTTTCGACTTCTCGGGCCTAATATACCGAAATATCCCGAACGAACATAGCAAATAAATATGGACATGGCGGTTACTTCTCATTGGCTGAAGATATTGGATTAAGACTTTACAGATCTTTTACCCTTATAATGTAGAGTACCTGTACTGAAAATCATTCAAGTTCAACAAGTGTATCAGGTTTATTCTGTTTCCATAGGTTCGCCCTTTTCTTCGCTCATATCAGTTATTGTTAAAAGCTGAAATGCTTCTGGAAATAAGTCTTGTTTTATTTTTTGTACTAATTGTGATCGAAGAGAAGATATCAGTGGATCAGATGTGACGAGAAGTTGTTTAATATATCTTCATTTGTAGCCACCCTGTTAAATTTCCTACACTTAAATTCCCGGAACTTTCGAAATTCTTTATTTCTTGCTTCTTGCACTTCTTCATATAGTTGCCCGATAGGTTTTCTCAATAATTTTGTTGCCATGGGTAAATAGTTACAAATAATTCCGCAGTTTCCGTCGCAAAAGTTTATGTGCAAATTTTTCTACATTAACTTTTTGTCCGGATGAAATGGCTTGGAGAACCACAGCGAACCTGTAAATTAAATTTTCATCAACTCCAGTGATTGCTGTCGTAATATTAGAATTTTTTAAAAATCTTCTGGCAGTATTTCCATCGTTGTACGTACCAGTTCCTTGCTTAACCTTGTCCACAATTAAACCCAGCTCAGAACGAAATCTTTCTCGAACAAGTAATTTTTTACTTTACTGCATTCTTTTGTATTTTGGCTTTGATGTCGAATTTTTGCATGCAGAGACGAAAGTCCAAAATATTACTTCTCATTACAAATGAGATACGTCTAGCAGATAGAAACTCGGCTAACCGCCTATACTATTACTGAGAAGCAATTTAAAGAAAAAAAAACGATAGTGAAGCAAAAATAAAGAAAGACAGTGGCAGTTGACGTTTTAATGTGATTTTATACGGCCCTCGCATCAGAAAAGCATACAACAAACACCATTGAATTCCTTAAAGAAATCAACCACCTCCACAAAATCTAAAACACCATAGAAGTTCGTCGATAACGACCTAGATGTTGATGCGACGTTAAATCTTTAATAAAAAAAAAAAGAAACGAAAGAAAGACAATGAGATTTAGATCACAAAATAAGAATTTAACCCACTTTGACAATTCGCGGTCGCACAAAAACGTAGATCGAGGGCGATACGAATAAAGAAAAAAAGCTAAACGTGCTTCAATAATTCTCTAAGTGTAAATATAGACGAAGTTTTATCATTCGCACAGGTTTAAATTAAATGTACACGAAGAATCGCAGGTATTCGCAGCCAAATTTTTCAATTCTTTAAACCTTGACATTAAAGGTTGAAGACGATGTAAATTAGACCCTGAGCGATATTAAGCGATTTTCGTGATCACAGGTTGAAGAATATTTGAAATGTTGGCCTCCATTAGACGTCTCGTCCGATCAAAACGGCAGGTGTGTGAAACTGTAGATCATAGTCCACTAATTAAAGTGTAAAAGTTTTCTTTAAATTTCGAAGAGCCCATTCAAGAGAAAAAGTGAAAAACTAAAAAAAACTGCAATGCAAAATTCACCTTGAGATCACGAAGTTTACTACGGTTTTTAAAAGAATATTTCGACGTCTTCCTATACTCCAAAACTAGATGAAAGATTCGCCGTTGTTAGAAACGTCAATTTCGAACTGTTATATTCAGTCCCATGTCGAGAAAATATGTCGTTTCGTTCCACTGTGCGGCGGATTTGAAAAGAGTGGAAAAGCAATCGATCTGAAAAAGATTCGGCGGACGTGCGACTACGAAACGCCGCTGTCGGCTTCGATAATAGTAGCCGGTCTTTGGATTGGATAGAGGGACGTCTAAATCAGACACGTTGCGACGTCGCCAGTACTGCGACTCAGCTGAGATGGTCTGAGCCAATCCCGGCGCGGTTTGCTGCTCTCGCCACCTGAAACTGGCGAATGGTGTCCGTTGAAATCGTACGACTCGCCGCCGACCATACAACTCCCGGCAATATCGTATCGACGTGTTCTCCCGCGTGTGGATCCCGTGGAACTTACAGCGGGAACACGTGGTTGAAGTGCGTGACGCAATGTATTCGCAACGGTTGCGGCTGCGGTTGCGGTTGTGTTACACGCATGCCATAAGTCGCGCGATACGAAAGCCCAATCAGAAATCGCCGGATAATGCTCGCGGAACATATCTTGCACCGGAAGACGCACGCCGTGACCCCGAACCGAGATTCGCCAGCTCAAGAGTCAATA
The DNA here is from genome assembly GCA_028455805.1 of Lasioglossum figueresi. NCBI lineage: Eukaryota > Metazoa > Arthropoda > Insecta > Hymenoptera > Halictidae > Lasioglossum > Lasioglossum figueresi. The sequence continues at coordinate 12,549,216 of CM052194.1, read as the reverse complement.
GGACCATTGTTACATCTTCAAAAGAATTATCATTCGAGATGTAGAAATCTTTGTTAACCGTTTGCACTACCGTATGCAAACTTTCTACGTTCATTGCAGGACGCGTAAGCCACATTGACACTTGTTTCTCTTCTCAAGGGAGTAGACTACTTTTGCCAGGATTGCAAGAGTGTGGGATTCCCGTTCTCATTTCTCGGTAATACCAATATGGGGCTTTCCAGTAGTCGAAAACGCTAGGTAAAAGATCGATGTTGAGTGCTGTCGCCCTCGAAAGTTCTATTTTTTCGTTTACGAGGCGTAATTTGCATTATTCGAAAGCATGAAGTTATGATAATAGCTGCATGCGCAGTTGTATGCTTTCGAATAATGCAAATTACTCCGCGTGAACGAAAAGATAGGATTTTTCAGGGCGGTATTTCCCTCAAAAGTCCTATTTTTTCGTTTACGAAGCGTAATTTGCATTATTCCGCAGCATGTAGTTATGATAATAGCTGCATGCGCAAGTTGTATGTTTCGAATAATGCAAATTACTCCGCGTGAACGAAAAGATAGGACTTTTCAGGGCTTTTCATTCTCCCTCGAAAGTCATATTTTTTCGTATACAAGGCGTAATTTGCATTATTCGGGAGCATACAACTGCACATGTAGCTATTTTCATAAAGCTGTGACAGCTACATGCTGTCAGATAATGCAAATAATAGCCTCGTAAACGTAAAAATAGGACTTTGGAGGGCGATCGCGACCTAGATTGATCTTTTATTTAGCGCTTCTGATTACTGAAAAATCCCATCTTTGTATTATCGAGAAATGAGAACGCGCATCCCGCACCCTTGCAATTCTGGAAACTGGACTAACGCCTTAAAGGGTTAGGACACAGTAACAAGTTGGCAAAATATAAGATATTTAAACAACAGTACAGAAAAAAGTGAATGATCGATTAATATATGATTTTGTATTTCAGTTTACTATTTTATGAACTATAAAAAAATGCTTGTAATATTTAAAAAATCATTGATTCTTATGCCTTTCGTCGTCTTTCCTCGGAACATTTTTTCTTATAGATGGCCAACTGGTGTACAAGATTCCTACAAATCGAATTAACTATATAAAAAATCCCAAAAATGTCATAAACTGTGATACATTCTGTAGGCATTGACGATCCCACATTTCAATTTTTGTAAAAATTGACAAAATGGCAGATATTTTAAATTTAGTATTTAGCGAAATAACGGGAAAATGAAAAAAAAATCGATCGTCGATGCCGAATAGATATTATAATGAAGATAACTGTAAAATTTTAATGTAATCGCTAAGGTAGAACTCGAGATATCTTGTACACCGGTTTGAAAAACGCGTTTAAAGTTTACGAATATAATTTTTCTATAAAAAAATATTTTTCGATTTCCTCAAAATATTACTGTGTCCTAACCCCCTTAAGCCGGCAGAGTTCAGAATTACTGTCACCGCTTCACCTTCCTCCCTCTCGCGTTTTAATAACATTCTAAACCTATTCAGTCCCAAACAATGGAATAAGATGATTTTTACATAGAACGTTATTTATTTAGATTTACTTATTTATTAGAGCCACGTATACTACTATCAATTTTTTAATTGAACTCGTAACCGATGAGTAGACAGCGGATCTTCATGCAAAATAAACATTTTCTTTCATAAAGCCTATTACATAATAGGATTTTCAATAATTCTGCTGTACCAAAAGAAAGCATAGAAATTTTCTTTCACATTGCAATTTTATATGACGTTATTGAGACTGACTTGTTAGTTCACAATGAAAATTGCTATTGAAGGTTCCATTAAAAAGTGTTTAGCCATGTAACGTAGATATTTTTCAAAATTATGCAATGATCACCGGTCAATATTTTAACTGTTTTAAATTACATCTATTCATTTTTGTCACAAATGCATCAAATCCGCTGTCTACTGATAAGTCAGGATTTATTATAGTCACTGTTATTTTAACGTTCTTGTACTTTGAAATCTAGTCAGGCAATTGTGTTAATCATATTTATATAACTAAAGTGTGGCAGTTGACGTTTTAATGAGATTTTAACGGCTTTGTAATAATACAAAATACTGCTTGTTTAAATCCTTGAACTACTTACTTTTGCCACAAATGCATAAAATTGTTCTATTCGTTGCTTCCTCTTGTGACCAAGAGAACTCACAATTCCTAACGCAAACTTGTTCGTGATGTAGACATTCATTGACGTGGACACTGTCGGGACGTCTATGTATACACATTAAGTGGCAGTTACTTACTTTTTTCTTCTTAAAATGACAGTGGTCGTCTTTGTTAACCTATGATCAGAGTCAGTACACAGCTCTGAACAAAAACAGGTTGACACTTCGTATGCGTCTTGTGCAAAATGTTTTTTGTATCGAGGCTTCGGTTAGATCCTATCATGGTGCCTCTTTAATGATCCTGACCTTCGCGTGAACATGCGAGAAGTTCTCGATAACGCGAGTACCATCGTAACAAGTTCAATCTCTATTAATTGAAAAGTAGGAAACAACGGGTCGAGGCTAAGTCAACGATAGAACGGATATTTTGAAATCCGGTGTCACTGTCACTGTTACTGTTTAAGGTTAATACTAGGAACGCTTGCCAAGCAGATAGTATCTTTAGGCGACTAAACTCGGAAGTCTTAGGGCTTCTTTTTTAATCATTGCTGGCGGGAAGGACACACGCTTTTTATTGCGATTTGGGTTTGTTATAAGCGTTCGTGTACACGTGTTCAATTTCGAATATTTAATAAAACCGAACATCTCTACTGTTTAGAGTAGTAGTCAATTTTCAATAATTATTCGACTGCGGATCTTTATGCAAAATAAAAATGTTCTACATTGACTTGTGGGAAGCAGAAGTGAAATAAAAATTGATTTTAGCACTCGATGACTTTTTTTACATTGAAAACAGTATTACAATGTATCTTAAATTTTTCTAATCTTTTACTGTTTTATATTTCACTCAACCAATTGTTTTATAAATGCATAAAGATCCGCAGTCTAATAATTATACACGTGTTGAATTTCAAATATTTAATAAAGCAGAGGTTTTTATACAGTTTACATTAAATGTATACATATAATCTACAAACACAAAACCATGAAATTTAGTACGATTATTTATTTATAGTTACTATGGCTACTAACATAGTTAATGGTAATAATACATTTTTATATGTTCCCATTTCTGTTCATGCGCTTTTATAAATATAGTTAATCTAATTGAATCTTAATCTAATAAAATGAATATTTTTTCTTGTCGATTTCTTAAAGCATCTACATTTATCAGTCTGATAATCAATAATTGTGCAACAGATCGCTGATTTCCCAAGCTTCCCAACGATAAAAAGTGCGCTTTTTATTCATTCCATATTACTTCTTTGATAAAAAAAATTAGCAATTACCTTTTAATTTTTCTCATCGACTATCTACTTAACATATTTACGTAGATCATTTTAATGTGCCAATAATTGTGCAACAGCTTTGAAAGGTGCGCAGTTTATTTTCCCAGCACATTTCATACGTCAATAAAATAATGAACGATTAAATAGTTCTTTTCAAAATGAATGTACACTACCAAAAACATTCGAAGTACCGCCATTTTGTTCAATTAACTCGTTTCATATATTTTATCTCGTAATTATTGAAATTATAAAGATGTGTTCATTAGAAATCATTGAATAAATTTCTTAACATTTCTATTGTTATGAAAATTGCTAGAAATCTAAGTCAATTTGTTCCTATACTTTTATAAAACAACGTATACCAGTCACATACATATATTTGTGGTCGGTGCGGTTACTGTTAATCGATTTGGCAAATGAGCGGCTCATTGTTGCTTCGACGTGCCAATATCCGTGCAACAGCTTCTGAGCTTTTCAAAGCTTTTCAGCGACGAGAACCGCGCACTTTAATTTCTGAGAAACAAGAAATTTCAGTTTGTCGCAATTTACAAAACTTTATCGAATGTAACGATTAGACTGCGGATTTCAGGCATTTATGAGAAGAATAAGTACGTACAATTTAATGCAGTGGACATGTTAAAAATATTTAAGGACATCAATGTATTAGTTTCAGCAAAATAGGATAATTAAAAGAAGAATACAATTTGTATTTGGCTCCTGTGTCCTGTAATCAATACGAACCTTTTTTTATTCTGCATAAAGATCCGCAGTCTAGTAATGATACTAGGAAGAGCACCGGATATTACTGAATAGTATAACAAAATCATCAATGAAGTTTTACAATCATAAAACACCTTAGAAAATGATGGGATTACGTTAATATATTAATAACTACACTAATTTGGACGATAAAACACTTGAAAATCGCTAATAAATGAACGCTGTTTCAGAGACTTTTCAAGAACGCAAAGCGTGCTGTAAAATCTCTTGACTTTCGTCGAAATAGAGCACTTCTCGGGTATACAAATAAAAAAAACCATACTGAAGCCTTAGTCTTCACTAAATCTATCGAGTACTAAAAGCGATTAAAATGTTTTAGCTTATAAAAATGACAAGGCCCTGTTTATTTAGATTTTGTGCAACTTTAATTACAATATGTGCTTGAATAAAGATTTTCATCGAATCAATTTCCATGCAAGCAACTACATAGTTTCAATAATTGTAATATGAAAAATATGAAACCTGTTAAAAATATTTAAAAAAAATTGTACGACTTCTGCATAATTTTGAAATCAACTATTTTTTCTTTCGACTGCTCGGGCCAGGTACCGCAGTGTGCGACGGCAGCTGCTGTTTCGAAACCTGTCGAGCGACAAAAATGTTGGCGAAGTGTCCCGCTATTCGTGTGATTCGGCGAGAAGTCAATACCCGATACTGATCGTTAAAAGGGCAAGCCGACTCTTTTTCTCTGTGTGGTAGCGTTCCACTCTCTTGGAAAGATTCGCCATGCTAGGATTGTTAGAATCGCGTGAACGATCGACAAATCGGAGCTGGTCGTCGAGCTCGGTGAATGATCAACGGAGTACGCAGCCGTTAACCGCGCAACCTTGGCACTGACATCGGTTGCCAGCCTTGGGAAGAAATCAGTTTCCCGGTGCCAGATTCCCGTCTCCACGGATTGGATAGATTCGATCGGATCGATTCGATATATTCGAACGGAACTGCATCTCGATGACTGGATAATCGGATCCGATACACTCGCCGGGTATTCTCGTCGCGCACTCGACCGTTCTTTGATCGTCGGTGGATCACGTGGAACCAGACTTCGTTCCAACAGAGACTTCACGGTCACTAAGTACACCTACTTGGCAGTAGCGATGGTTTCGATCTCAATGTGTACTCCGGAAACCAAATCCGATTCAATGTGAACCGTAGAATTGGATTTCTAATAGTAGAACACGATCAATGTGTGTACGAGCCGTGTCCACAAAATTATTTGGCTGGCAAGAAAGTAATTTCGGTATTTTAATACATTACCAACCGGTGATTATTGCATAACTTTGAAAAACCTATGGTACATGGCTAAACACTTTTTAATGGAACGTTGAATGGCAACAGCAATTTTCATTGTGAACTAACAAGTCACCCTCAGTAACGTCATCTAATAGGTTCATTTAAGGTCGCAATGTAAACGAAAATTTCTATGCTTTCTATTAATAGGCTTCCGGTAGGTGTTAAGGTGAAATAAAACCGAATTTCTTTATTCAAGCGATGAACTTCAATGAATAAAATATTTACTTGTTTGTTATTTTTGGCAAACGATCATCGAACGAAATGGATAATATCTTATTCATTAAAATTCATTGTTTGAATAAAAACATTGGGCTTTGTATCTCACTTTAAAATACCGAAATTACTTTCTGTCAACCCAATAATTATTAACTGTATTCTTGAAACTACAGGGTGTCCCAAAAAATGTATACACACTTTAACACGTTCGCCATTTGTTTCACTGTTTGTCCTCTCGAGGTTTCTCGCAAATTTTCAGGAATTATTTTTAGTAATTATATCAGGAATTATATTTTTTTTTTAGTAAAAATAATCACACGAGTTGTACAGTAAAGCCTCGATCTAAGAAAACGGAAACTGTAAGATCTACGTAGAACAAATATCCCCTCCACTACTAATCTAATTACAAAACTTCTTTGTTTTTCATTATTTTTTTTATGGGACTTTCATCAACTTATTGCAGCATTTTTCTGATTAAAATGACACTGGACACGTCTTCTTCGTGAAATATTGTACAATCATTTAGCTAAGAAAAGTTGTGAACTATCGAAATACTGTTTTATGATAATTAGCGAACATGTTAACCGCTTGCACTATTATTTATTTTCTAGTTATAGTGATTAGTAGACTGCGAATCTTTATGCAAAATGTTTTACATTGATTGTGGGAAGAGCAGGAATAACATGAAAATTGATTTCATCCCTTAACGCGATTTCGTTACATTAAAGACAACATTACAACATTCTTGAATTTTTTAAATCTTTCACTGTTTCATATTTCACAGAGCCAATTTGTTCATAAATGCATAAAAATCCGCAGTGTAGTGATTAGACATTTATCGTTCAGAACATTTACTTCGAAGGCTACGTATCGACTACAACAAAATATAATTGTACTTTGATTTAAAGGAAATTAATAACATATTTATTCAACTCTGTTCAGAATCTTCATCACGAGTCTGTCTCGATATTGCAGGGCAACGTTAATCGTGAAATAACGCAATACCATGTCATTTCGATTGGTTTCGTAAACGTTTTCGAATCGAATCGAAGTCTCACCGCAAACAATTAACTCTTTCATTGCGCCGCGTTTTAGGTCGAAGCTATCAGTACTTCGCAGAGAGATATTCGCATGATAATCTGCGGCAGGCCGAGATAGTTCGCGATACGATTAAGAGAAAAATAGAGCTACGATTGAATTGCATCATTGAAACGAACTGTTGAAACTATAGTCATCGCAGAATCATTTAAAATTCAATTATATCGGTTTCGTAGAATAACAAGTGAAATTTAAAGAAGTACTAGAAAATTCACGATCAAGGAACTTCTTTGAACTCAGTTATTTATTGTGCCATTATCGATAAGTGCAATTCCTGGTAACGTCAACGTTTTTTTCCGTTTTGCGATAACATACATAATGTACAATCCATCTTTGAATGGAGAATCGTCTTCAAGGCAATAAGGAGGTGTTTTATAGATAATATTAAAATTCTCTGTCCTTGCAGATAAGTTTCGAGTTGTATCTCTCTTTTTCCCCCAGGTAATTCGTTAGCTAAGCATACGATAATAAAGACTTAACCAATTGTAAGTATATAACTTTTCTACAAGTTCATTGGAAAATTACGCGAGGGTTAAATAATTAATTATTGTCACAGTTACTTTATTCAGTATGTTCAACGTACTGAATATTTATTGAATCTCCAGCATGTTTCTTACTAGGAAGCACCGTATAAAACAGAATTGAACTGGCTGATTGAATTGAATTCAGAAGTCATTCTGTTCAGAGATAGCAGGGATTCATTTCTATCGATTTATCTTATTGGATTATCGAATGAAATGGCGTTTAAAAATTTATGAAGAGACCAGGAGAAAAAGGTCACGCGAAAATAGAAAATTTGTCGTGGACAAAGAATAATAGACGGGAGATAAAATTGATAATACATAATTGCAGATATACAATTGTATTACGGTTTACGCTACGACTTTGGAAAAATTAAACAAAAAAATTTAACAAAAATGGAAAATGAAATTACCCTGCAGTTCATGCCATGTAAATAATTATCGTACCAGTAACCGATCGTTCTGCGTGCAAAAAATGTTCATACATACAACTTCATTTTTTTTCGTAAACATTTTTAGAATAATTTTAGAGTAAAAACAATTTTAAAGTAATGGTGATTACATATTCTGTGCATTGTAAAATCTCTGACAGATCTATGAAAGTTTTATTGTACAACCGTGTATTTGCACACACGCTTTGTCAGCTTGTCCTCGCCAAGGCGAGCAGATGTGAGACCGAAACGCATGTGTGTGAGTGTTCGTAAAAAGTAGACCTATTGAAAGGACTGTTGAGCGTTTTCAACTACCTACGTTAGATGTGGGGATGTCTTTTTAGAACGAAATGGCCCCTATGCTTCCGAATCAGGTGTGCACGGTATGGGGTCCCAGCTTTGTGTACGAAAATTGTAGTGCGCAGCACACATGTTCTATAATCTAACCTGAAATTTAAACTCGAAGCTGTTTCTCTATACTTATTCCAAGAAAGTTCACGAAAATCTCTCTTTCGCTCGAATAGAGAAATATTCCTTTAACCCTAAACCTACCGAGCTCGAACCCCTTGCTAATCAAAGATTTTAAACAAACTCGAACAAATATGAATGCTACGCCTTTCTTTTTAGATGAAATAAAATTTGATTCGTTTACTATCAATATTTAAGCATTAAAATAAAATTTTCTTCTACGACATTTTTGGGGACAATGGCGTTTTAACCCTTAGCACTCGAATTGATGACTTTGAGAGAGAAGCGCCTTTAAAAATTGCTATATCATTATTAAAAATGTTGTTTACCAATTTCATATTTATAAAATTTTAAAAATCATACGGAATGGTAATATTCTAGGTCGAAAGAAATGTTTAATTTTCGAGTTAAAATAGCTCCGAGTTCAAAGGGTTAATCACTGTAATTTGTAAAGAAAATATTACGACAAAAGGTTAAAAGTAACTGGTACGTGATCCTTTATAAAAATGACCAGATTAATTTTCTGTAGACTCTACCAAAGACATCTATACAATCAATTCTTACGAAATCATTGTTATTATTTCAATGATTGTAAAATATAAAAAATCTGAAACCGGTCATTTCGGCCGGTGGTGGTAGGTGTAGTGTTAACCACTTCCCCTACGATTAATTTTACGGTTCCGGTGATTAGAACTTTGTTTGTAGATCGTAATTTCCTATATGCAGAGTTGTGCTAATTCAACTACATTGTAATTGAATTACATTGTATTTCAGTTACATAGTAATTAAATTGCGTCGTAACTGAATTGCATAATTGAAATCTTACAATTAATTCAATTACTGATTATTTTAGTCAGATGTGTAATTGAAATACAATATAATTGAAATACAGCTCTTCAAATTATAGCACAGAACTTTGACTTAGTGCGATATATTTTTATGTTTTTCTTTCATATACTTTGTTTGCTGTCTATGCGGCGTATTTTCTATTCCTCGTCCTTCTAAATCGTAATTAATGTAATATAATTACAAAGTATTTTATAATTGTACTCCAATTGCAATTACGAATTACATCGTAGTTTAATTGAATGAAGATCTGAATTATAAATTACATCGTAGTTTAATTGAATGAAGATCTGAATTACAAATTACGTCGTAGTTTAATTGAATGAAGGTCTGAATTACAAATTACATCGTAGTTTAATTGAATGAAGATCTGAATTATAAATTACGTCGTAATTTAATTGAATGAAGATCTGAATTATAAATTACAATATAACTGAATTACCATGTAATTCAATTACTTTGTAATTATAATTCATGGAGTAATTCAATTGTAATTCTGCACAACTCTGCCTATATGTTCTCCAATAGCTGTATATTAATAAAACCAATATAAATTATCTCGGTTTAAAGGAAATTATTATATTAACATACATTTTTTATCAGAATCTGTTCGGTATATTCATCTCGTGTCAGACACGATATTGTAAGGCAAGGGTTAGGTTAGGGTTACCAAACAGACGAATATCGACTTGCACCACTTTTGCATTAAACGGCTCAATTATTTTCAGTGCAAGAGCACTTGTGAAAGGCGAGTTTATATTGCGCTCGGGTGACGAATAGTTTCACTGTGCGTTTGAGATTCGTCTTGGTAGCTCGCCGTAACGTGCAGAGAACACCTATCCCATAAGAGAAACCTCGAGGTTAGTAATATTCCACAGGGATCGTTGTCCACTTACGCAACAGAGATGTCCGGATTAGGTTCGACTGTTAGTGTGACACGCGTCGAGGTTAAGTTTCGCGATACGGTATCCATGCGAACACCTGTTCCTCGTTATCTTCGACGACCCTCAGAAGCCACAAAAGCAATGGATGAAAGGGAAATAACTGTCGTCTGAAATTCATAGGTTCTGGCCTTCGCAAATATTAATCGGTTAATGTCCAACGTTGTGTTAGAAGCCGTATTGCACTTGCAATTTTTGAATATCATTTGCGTTCTGAACGTCCATATAGTATTGGATTGGCAAGACAAAATTTCGGTATTTTAAGGTTAAATATAGAGATAGAGATAAATTTGTTCATACAAGCAATGAACTTTAATGAATAAGATATTTTCCCTTTTGTTCGATGATCTTTTATCAAAAATGAATATAAAGAAAATATTTTGTTGATTGGAGTTCGTCGTTTGTATAAAGAAATTCTTTAGGTTTTATTTTACCTTAAAATACCAAAATTACTTTCTTGCCAACCCAATATTATTAGGCACTGGATCTTTATGCAAAATAAAATGTTTATACATAATTTGCGCGGAAATGAAGCTAAATCAAGAATTATTCCATGTTTAAATAATTTTAATTGATTGAATATAACGTCTCTATTGATTCTATGCGTTTATGACAAAAATTAGTAGCCGTAATTAGAAACGTTAAAAATATTAGAAAAATTTAGAGATGCTGTTATATTATTTTTGACCTATTAACACTAAACTTATCAATGGCGGTCAAATGACCGGTTTTCTATTTTTATCTTACAATTATTGAAAGTATGCAGTTGCTTGCATAGAAATTGGTTCGATAAATTTCTGTTGCTTGCATAGAAATTGATTCGATAAATTTCTGTTGCTTGCATAGAAATTGATTCGATAAATTTCTTTATCCAAGCACATATTGTAATAAAAATTGTACAAAATCTAAATAAACAGAGCCTCGTCATTTTTGTGAGCTACAATATTTTAATCGCTTTTAGTGCTCGGTAGGTTTAGCGTTAAACATATTTTGAAAGAAAAGATATTTCTGTTTTTGGGGGAAAGTTTTTATTCTTCATAAAGAACCGCTGTTTAATTATTGCTCATATTTGTAATATGTAAACCGCCGGTTCACGTGAATACACGAGCGACGATGACCCTGGTGAAATTTTCCAAAATATGTAAACAGTTTAATTGGGCAAAGAGGAAGCGTGACCGAGATCAAAGATCGGGTTCGATACTGACTTGCATAGGACATTGTTTTCTTTTTATGTCTGTTTATGTCTGTTTATGTCTTTTCATGTCTGTTTCATTAACTGTTTAATATCCGTCTGTTTGACCCGCTATCGACACATTTACTGTCAATTTGGCAGTCGTAAAAAGTAGCCGAAGTCGAAGCAACTTGTTTAGAAAACGAAAACAGCGAAGCTAGGATCTATGATATTAACACTAGTTTTACGAGTTCTAACATTCTTGATTCACGATTATTAATATTGTAAAGATGCTTCCCTGAGGAATTATTTACCAAATTTATTTCTTGGGGTATATGCTATTAGAAAAAAGGTCAACAATTTGGATAGACACATTCTTGTTATGCTTTTATAAGATAATGTGAAATAATTATTTCAAGAGCTCCGTAAACCTAGTGTCAAGTACGGTTTCAATTTTGAAAACCAAAGACATTAACACTAACCCTACAACCACCGGTCAAAATAAGACCGGTTCCAGATTTTTTATTTTACAATTATTGAAATAATGAAAATTATTTCATAAGAAATGATGGCATACGTAGATATCTTTTGTATACGCAGTTACTTTTAAAGCTCGGTAGGGTTACCGTTAACACCATGCAATATAATAATTGTAATACCATTTTAGCCTTACTTAGATAAGATAAACGTATTCGTGCTTAGCACGTTAAAGACTAGACTTTTCGTTTCTGTTATCGCCGCGCGCGCATCGGTCCTTGCGTACTTGTTCAACGTGTTAATAATCCTTTTACTTAATTCCCCGTTGTGCAATCATTAATTGTTTTTACACTGAACGGTTCAATTATCTACAGTCAGTTAATTTGGGGCAAAATATATGGTAGAACGTCAGTTATATAAATTAACTACACAAGAGCAATGTTTTCAGTGCATTGACTGCAAATATGTTGACCCTTTTTTACACAGAAATTGCAACTCGAAGAACGGTTGAAAACTATGTCAATTATATATATGTAAGTAGAAAACTCTTTGTAGATTCTTTTACCAAGACAAGACGTGTGGAAAATTAGCAAAAATTTTATCGATGACTCAATATATGCATGATTAATACATAATGTTATTACAATATACATCGTTAACGGCGAGAGGTTATCTCCATGATAATGACCTGAATTATTTTGTATACATCGACGATCTCATGTGCTCCGTGAACACGTGATCGTAAGATTATCTTCTAACTAAATTCCGTTTATCTGGCCGGGTAATCAGAGATTCACGTAACCGAGACCTGAAAGCATCGTGCTTAAATAAATTATCAGATTAGATACTGGGATTTCGAAAATCTTGTTAATTGTAACTAGACTAATAATCATGCATCCTGTAGGAACTTCGTTGAACGTTCTCGAAAGTTTTTAATTACATGAATTAAGATCGTTTTTTCGGACGAGGTTAACTACGTGACGGCTTTCATTTACGATGCTCGGTGTGCAAAAATTTTGAATTGAACATTTTTAACAACGTTTTATCACATAGATCGCATGAAAGTTATTTTTCAATTTCAATTAATTGCATACATTTTATTGACAATCTGAACAAAGGTGTCGACTACACCATAAAATATCTATTTTGCATTATAGTAGTTCATTCGTGGAATCAAAATTTATTTACGTCAGTGTCATATAAAGTTCCATGTCACCAGTTATGTAGAGAGTGGAGTGCGAGTGACTGAGACTTAAGAATTGTTATTTTCGTTAGATTAGACCTTGCATTATGTGTATACAAAAAATCCTTTTCGTTAAGCCGGTAGACTCGTTTCCAGGATTGGAAGGACGCGGGACCCGCGTTCTCATTTCTCGATAATACAAAAATGGGGGTTTTCAGTAGTCAAAAACGCTAGATAAAAGATCGATCTAGGGCGTGATCGTTCTCAAAAGTTCTACTATTTTTTTTGTTAACGATCGTAATTTGCATTATTCGGTAGCATGTAACTATGAAGATAGTTACATGCGCAGCTGTATGCCAGGGTGCGGGATTCAAATTCTCATTTCGCGATAATACAAAAATGGGGGTTTTCAGTAGTCAAAAACGTTGGATAAGAGATCGATCTAAGGCACTATCGCCCTCAGATGTCCTATTTTTTCGTTTATTAGGCGTAATTTGCATTATTCGGCAGCATGTAGCTATGCAAATAGTTACATGCGCAGTTGTAGGCAAGGGTGCGGGATTCGCGTCCTCAATTCTCGATAATACAAAAATGGGGGTTTGCAGTAGTCAAAAACGCTAGATAAAAGAGCGATCTAGGGCGCTATCGACCACAAAAGTCCTATTTTTTCGTTTACGAGGCGTAATTTGCATTATTCGGGAGTATGTAGCTATGAAAATAGCTACTTTTGACTTTTGAGTGCGATAGCGCCCTAGACCGATCTTCCATCCAGCGTTTTTGACTACTAAAAAACTAAATTTTTGTATCCTTTGCAATTCTTTTGCAAGTCCATTGTTTGCAATCCTGGAGAAAGAAGTCTACTCCCTTAACCTCTTAACTGCGGAATTTAATTTTAAAAACCCCCCACACAGTGCGGAATTAAAATCAACCAACGACGAGTATACACGTCGAACGCAGAGCAATGTGTCCTATTACAAAATTTAACGAAAAACAAAGATAACATTTTTATTTGATAAAAAATTAACCATTCATTCTTCAAAAGGTTCTCGTTATTGCACGGCAATAGAGATTTTGATTGACGCGTATACACGTCGAACGCAGTTAACTGGTTAAGGAGTTGAGAAAACAATTTCCTCTTTCGTTGCAAACCTCGATTTCTATAGTATGAAAGTAGCTACTTTTGACTTTTGTGGGCGACAGCGCCCTAGATCGATCTGCCATCCAGCGTTTTTGACTACTAAAAAAAACTCCATTTTTGTATTATCTAGAAATGAGAACGCGAATCTCGCCCCTTTGCAATCCTGGAAAAAGGAGTCTACTCTCCTTAAGGGGTTGAGAAAACAATTTCTTCTTTCGTTGCACAACCTCGATTTCTGCACGCATTTTCGGCCCCGTTCCGTGCAACGAGCCCGGTTCTACTGTAAAATTTACTAAAATTTCATCTGCGATAATCTTTCAAGAACCAATATCTGCAAGAAGCTAATCCCGCACGTAAGAATATTACGTAACCTCTTGAAAAGGGAGGTGGTAGAAATGGTCGAACGTGTTTGAATAACGCTGGCATAATGTCAAGGTGATGGAGAACCGTGGTGTCTGCGCCGACTGGTAAAGCCGTGCGGGTCAAGAGACTCGTTGGAAATTTCGAGTAGAATGATCGCATAGTCGCCATAGTTGGTATCCGGGTGGCAAACGAGTCTGCGCCGCGGCGGTAGGACGTCCACGCGATCCTGTCGGCAGTCGATAGACGACCTCGTTCGAGTTAGGGTCAGCTTGAATCCGACGGGTTTCTGCGATCCGGACCGGGTTCTACATTCCCGAAGGTGCTCGATGAAAACGAGGCTTTACAGGTGCCTCGGATGCGTCCCGGAAAACTATAACCTGGAGTCTCGTTAGCTGGCATTGATGTTCTGATCAAGGGCCAAGTATCCTCGAAGATCCGCTCGGGTAGGGCTCTGCTTTAACCTAGAGCAGGGTTTCCCAAACTGTGCTCCGTGGAGCACTAGCGTTCCGCGGGAATGTAGCAAGTGCTTCGCGAAAAAAACATTAATAACAAAGCTTTCTACATTTTGACCATAATAATTTTACGTACGAATAATTCATGAGATTCGTGTGTTGGCGCCACAAAACGTTAAGCAACAAGAAACAAGTATCTTTTGTTTCTCTATGATTTAATTGATAATGTGTCATTACATGTACAAGGAGCTCCGTTAAAATTGAAAGACGCTTGAAGTGCTCCGTCAGAGAAAAAGTATGGGAAACTCTGATCTAGAGAATGTAGATGTTGTGTTGATGTCGTGTTCGGCTTGCCGGACGATGGAGGACACTGTTTATCCTGAAATCGCCCGGTTGAATGTAGAACACATCGTTTTTTCCCGTTCGTATCGATCTCTCGCCGGGATGTTCCGTTCCGGAGGGAGGACGCGGGACAGACGGGCTTCGTTTCGCGACGTTCACACGTGACTCCGGGAGCACGGATGATGACCTAGAATGATGTCGGAAGTAGGCGGTATGTAAACTTCCTGGCCGATAGACAGGTACGATCGCCATTTCTATTTACCCGACGTTTTACTCGGCTCGCTGGCCATCCGCGATCAGAACTGTTACTCCGACCTGCTGTCCCCGATTCCACAGTGTTCGATGTTTATGCGAAATTATAGGGATAGTTCGACGGAACGATCGAACGCACCAGGACTACCAGCAGCTCCGCTGCGTTCCCGTTCGATTAAACATTTTCTCTGTCCCCTTTTTTGCCCGGGAATACTTGAATGGACCTCATTGCAACTGTTGCACTAGATGCGGCTTCGGAAAAAGTGGGGTCCAGGGTCCAGTCCGGTTGCAGCGTTACGCGTTCTGGATCCAGCTTCGTATTTTTAGAATCAATTAACATGGTTAGCGGTATCGAGTCGCGTGAGATCGGAAAATTAGATCTAACGTTTCGCATCCATAAAATCGATTTCAGAAGTTTTCCTAAGTCGTACAATTTTTGCTGTCCGACGTAGTTGAAAGTCTAACGAATAAGGTTTCAGTGTTGTTTTTTTATTCGTAAACAGTATTGTTTTTTTATTCGTTGTTTTATTAAAAAACAACGTTCACTCATTAGCGATTTTCAAGTGTTCTAAGGAAATTAAAATAATAAATAACATCATTTTAACAGAATAAATAAGAAAATATTTTCTTGATTAGAGTTCGTCGTTTAAATAAAGAAATTCGGTTTTATTTCACCTTAAAATACCGAAATTACTTTCTTGCCAACCCAATATTATTAGGCAGCGGATCTTTATGCAAAATAAAATGTTTATACATCATTTGCGCGGAAATTAAGCTAAATCAAGAATTATTCTTTGTGTAAATAATTTTAATTGATTGAATATAACGTCTCTATTGATTCTATGCGTTTATGAGAAAAATTAGTAGGCGTAATTAGAAACGTTAAAGATATTAGGAAAATTTAGAGATGCTGTTATATTATTTTCGACTTACTAACACTAAACCTATCGCTGCCGGTCAAATGACCGGTTTTATATTTTTCATCTTACAATTATTGAAATTATGCAGTTGCTTGCATGGAAATTGATTCGATAAAATTCTTTATTGAAGCACATATTCTAATTAAAGTTTCACAAAATCTAAATAAATAGAGCCTTGTCATTTTTGTAAGCTAAACCATTTTAATAGCTCTTAGTACTCTGTAGATTTAGTGTTAAAGGTCTGAAGAATAAGGCTTCAGAATTGTTTTTTAATTTGTATACCCGTGAAGTACTCTACTTCGTCGAAAGTCAAGAGATTCTACAGCAAGCTTTGCGTTCTTGAACAGTCTCTGAAACAGCGTTCATTTATTAGCGATTTTCAAGTTTTTTGTCGTTCAAATTAATTAATCGGTTAATGTCCAACGTTGTGTTAGAGTCAACATTGCACTCGCAATTCTTTAATATCATTTGCGTTCTGAACGCCAATTATTGGGTTGACAAGAAAGTAATTTCGGTATTTTAAGGTGAAATAGAGAGAGAGAGAGCTAAATCTTTTTATTCTATATAATAATAAAATATAAGATATTTTCCCTTTTGTTCGATGATCTTTTACCAAAAAGAATAAATAAGAAAATATTTGATTGGTTATAGTTCATCGTTTAAATAAAGAAATTCGGTTTTATTTCACCTTAAAATACCGAAATTACTTTCTTGCCAACCCAATATTATTAGGCAGCGGATCTTTATGCAAAATGAAATGTTTATACATCATTTGCGCGGAAATTAAGCCAAATCAAGAATTATTCCTTATGTAAATAATTTTAATTGATTGAATATAACGTCTCTATTGATTCCATGCGTTTATGAAAAAAAGTAGTAGCCATAATTAGAAACGTTAAAAACATTAGAATAATTTGGAGATGGTATTATATTATTTTCGACCTGTTAACACTAAACTTATCACTGCCGGTCAAATAGCCTACAGAATTTACATGCAGAAATAATTTTTTCCAGCATTTCAGTGGAAACGCAAATGAAAAAATGTTTCCAACAAAAGTTGTACAGTGTTTAAACATTCTGTGTATAAAACTAAAAAAAAAAAAATTTTTTTCGACTAAAAATAAAAATCATTTTGATTTTTTAAAAATGTTAAAATGCATATTTGATCTCATAATGTAAACACGAATTCAACGACATGCCATACCATGATATTGTGCCCATAAATAACGCTGAAATTATTTTTTCTTGTTTTTTCTTATTGTGGTTTTGAGTTTGATGTTAGCTCACTCGATTCAATGAACTTTCTCGTAAGAAAAAAACGCTGTGTTAAACAAAAAACGATAAAAAAGAAATGCATTAAGATAATTTATAAAGGTAATTGTAATTATGAAGTTAATTATGAAGGTAATTTATTCCCATGTGGAAAAGATTATCGTTTTCATTTCACGCATCGAAACTGGCTTTTTGCCGAGTCGAAATCCTTCCTCGTGGTTTATGACTCGTCGATACATGTATCTAATTGCCGATAAACGTTGAATAATTGGTGTCGCGCGGGATCAAGTATTCATTATCGCGCCGTAATTTTTTCGCGGTCGAAATTTCTGCTCGAATCAGAAACCGTGATGGCCACGGAAATTTTTCGGCTGTCTGGACGTCTGCGATAACAAGCGTGGAAGTAGACTAACGAGCATCATCGTGCTCGAAATATTGACTTCCTCGTTCGTGTTTCTAGCACGGAGTTGAACGATAAGATAGCGAGATCAATGAAATCGCGATACGATTGTGCTCGACGTTTTGTGCAATCTTAGGAACATTGTGTCGTTGTTTATACGAGGCTTGCTAATTGAAATTAGAGATAAGAGTGATTTCACTGTGATTGCAAACGATTCTTGTTATTATTGTTTCCGACGCTGCATAAGTTGTCACAGATGGAGTAAGTAGATTTTCGTCGTATGTTTTTACGTGTTACCCTGTTTGTACGTTCAAATTGATGAACAATCAAAACTGACTGAAATGTGTCGTTTTATAAAAACGAAATCGTAGAATTTATATAGATTTTTTGTGATTTTTATTATAATATGTACAATCATTTCCAGTGAAAGCATCATTATAATTTCAATAATTGTCAAATAACAAACCAGAAACCGGTCATCTGACCGGCGGTGCTAGGTTTAGTGTTAATACTAGGTTTCACGTTAGTTTATAAAAATAACAAGAATGTGTCCATCTAAATTGTTATCCATTATTAAAGTAATATGTATCGAGAAAAATAATTTGTTAATTCAAATTTTTCTCGCTCTGTCTGCTTTTATTCAAATTGTGCTGACAAAAACGAAATTGTATGACAGGCTTGCGTCATACGTTAGATCCAACGTCAATGTTAATGTTAATTATTAGAACCATTTACATGTATACGACGCAATTGTGAAAAGAAAAACCAGGTACTTACGCAATTCATGCTGAAAGAAAATTATAATTAATACCGATGGTGCGACGAACAGTGCTAAATAAGCGTAAATCTAGTTTCATCGTCCGATTAATAGAATAACGAGAGTTCTCTTTACAGAATTCTGCGAAGATAATTAAAAAGTTAAGTCTTTGATTGAAAATGATTTGCGGTGCTTGAGGTTTGGTTACAATGATTCATGATTTTAATGGTCGAGCACGAGCGTTCGAGTTCACCGAGGGTACATTCGAGCTTTCGCACGGCAGCAGAGTTCGAATAATCGGGGCAATGATTATCGATCGTCCTGACGGCAGAACAACGTTCCTCAAAATGTAGTTTCATTTTCTCGGATGTGCATAAATTGTTTCCGACGCGATTAGTTTCCGCTGGAAAAGAAACTTCCGCTCCTTCGGTAAATGGAAAGTGATGTAAATTCCTCTGGAACGTGTAAGAAGTTAACAATCGACTTTATAAAACTGTACAAAGAAAAAAGGTCACAGAATAATTAACCTTTAAGACTTTCGAAATGGATCTCGATAATCCAACAACCGAATTGATTTGTCTAATATTTATTTCGATCGAATTTGTGCATAGAAGTTAATTGAAGAACAGGTGAAATTAAGATGAGGAATATTTTAGCGTAACCGACGCAAATACGGAGTAGAAAAATGAAAGAGTTTACAGAATAATTAACTCTCGAGACTTTCGAAGTGGACCTCGATAATTCGAGATAAAGAAGTTTTAATTGAGAAACAGTTTAAATTAAGATGAGGAATATTTTAACGTAACCGACGTAAATACGGAGTAGAAACATGAAAGAGTTTATCGTCGATCTATGAAAAGAGTGAAAATTCTCTGAAACCTGAAGATTAATATTTTTCGATTTAACGGTATATACCTCCGCGTTACTGAACAAATGATTACGTTTTGCGTTCGTTACTTAACGATATAAATTGTTTCTTTTACAGAAGCAAAAAAAGAATGGCGCCAAACATCACCAGCACTCCAACGGGAGTGTTGTACGAAGGTGAAAAGCTGGAAGACACCGTGATTGATCAACAAAAACCGAAGTATAAGAGACAAATCGTCTGGAGGAATGTAATCATTTTCACATACCTGCATTTGGCGGCAATTTACGGCGCGTACCTTGCCCTCACTTCCGCCAAATGGACGACAGTACTTTTCGGTGAGTGAAACGAATCTTTTGAATCTGTGCCGCTTCGTAGCGGAAGAACAAGCTTTCAAGAAACAATGCGATTTATGCGTTGGCACGAGCCGCTTCTCAATCTTTTCATGCAGTCACTGTAATTTTCAGCCTTACATTCGAATGTTATTAAACTCCGTGCTTGCGTGACTCGTGCCGGTTCGAGTTACAGAAGAAGCTTTAATTGGATCACAAATTCAGAAAAGTCGGCTCAGTTCGGCGAAACGAGCCGCTGATAGCGATGTGTGACAGGTCGTGTTATATGTTCGGAAAATTTCAATATTGCCGTATCTGGCTGTTTTTTTATCTATATACAGTGCCGGACAAAATGATAGGGCATGTGATGTATTTGTATATTTCATATAACGCAATAGGATATATGTAGATATCACACACCCTGTATGTTAGATATGTCCTTCAAAGTATCCATATAGAATTGCAAGTTTGTATCTTGTACACGAAAGAAATTGGAGAAAATAATGTAGACACGTATTGATTTTAGTCGGACGAAATGATAGAACATTATTAAAAAATAAAATTGTTCGAACAGAAATATTTTGTTGAATTCCAAATTAATATTTAGTAAAACCACCTTTTCGCTGTATAACATCTACCAAGCGATTAGGAATTGATTTAAACAATTTTTTAATACGTTTGTGTCTTAAAAGACTCCAATTTGTAACAATGCTTTGTTTTAATTCCGTTACATATTTGTCTTGTTTTCCATTCTCATAAAAGTTTCTTGAAAGTTCTGCCCATATATTTTCAATAATATTAAGGTCGGGCGAACTCTCGAGGCATGTCACATTTTTAGAACTAAAATAAGTTTTAACACATCTTGCAACTGCCTGCAATACGAGTCGCGTGCTTATTTAACCGATCGTCTATTAATTCAAGATATTTTGTGCTGTTTACACGGCCTGATAAAAAATTTATGTAATTTTTTCCCCGATATCCAATACCGGCCCACGCCATGACACCTCCGGCACCCATTTGTCGACGGATTAAATATTGTTCTTCTTTCCTTATATCGTGGAAATAGTAGTTCCAGCCATCAGGACCGTCCAAATTAAATTATTTTTCATCGCTAAATATCACATTTCTCCATTTCTTTTTCCACAAAACATGATCGCGAGCAAACTTTAAACGATCTTCTTTATGTTCCTCGCTTAGAGGAGGTTTTCTTTTTAGTTTTTGTCGTTTAATTTGTTTACTTGCTTTGGAGAATACGTCGCACAGTTCTTACGTTAGCTAAAACACGCGCTTCTTCAGCGATTTTTCTTGCAGTTCTCTTATAATTAGAAGCTATGCGTAATATGGTTCGTCTGTCGCGTTCTGTTGTAGCTCGAGGTGTCGAGTGAGTAGGCACTGGACTTAGAACCTGGTGTTTACTGAGGACAGTAATCACGACTTTACTGTATATGCGTCCTATCAATTTGACCGAGCATAGTCAGCCCATGTTTACACTTCTTCCTCTAATTTCTTTTGTGTACAAGATACAAACTTGCAATTCTATATGGATACTCTTTGAAGGACATATCTAATATACAGGACGTGTAATATGTACATATATCCTATTGTGTTATATGAAATATAAAAATACATCAAAGTCCTATCATTTTGTCCGGCACTGTACTATATTTGTATATATATTTTAAAGTATGTATATTTATGAAAAAAAATGTATATAAAAATATAGTATATAGGTAAAAGAAAAACAACCGGATATGACAATATTGAGATCTTTTAAACATATAACACGACCTGTCACACATCGCTATCAGCGGCTGGTTTATATGTATACACATATGTATATGCCTTTTTGTTCGTGAAAATTGATTTCTCTAGGTTATTTCATTAATTTGATGGCTATCGGTAAATATTGATTAATAATTGTGCGGAATCAGTTGATGGCATTCGACCCCAACGCTTGTCATATTTGTATGTATGTATATTGTAGAATAATACCAATCGTACGTATTGAATTCGACGAGACTTTGATTTCATTCGCATCAGTTCGATTCGAAGGTTCAGTAAATATTGAATTGAAGGTGATCTGTTCGGAAATTCAAATACATTAAACATATATTTTCACTTTAGCTTATGCGTTGAAAAACGTGCAAGCAAAATATTTGGAAAATGCGAGATAAGAATATTTTATGTAGAATTATGTAACAGTTTATTGATTTATATTTGCACAAATATTCGTGATTAATTTCATCGGGGAATGGTTGAAAGTCACATTTATCTGCAAGTATCTAGAACTTTGAATAAATTAGGATAAAGGAGCTGATTAAATCATGCTGACTCGTGTAAATAATGGTACCAGTTTTTTAACGTTAATCGTTCTTTCGTTGTTTCTCTGTTCACAGCCTTTATGCTATACATAGGATCTGGTTTGGGTATCACCGCCGGCGCTCACAGATTATGGGCGCACAGAGCATACAAGGCAAAATGGCCGTTGGAATGTTGGCTGATGCTTATGAACACGATGGCGTTCCAAGTAAGTTGACGATTTCGGCTGTCGAACCATTCGTAACTGTTAACTAGAGCTCCACATTTCACGTATAAGTCTCATTAGTAGATTGCGGATTTTTATGCATTTATGGCTTCTAAAAATGTTCAAAAAATGCTAGAATATAAAATTCCACAGAATTTAACTATAAAGAATACTACCACCGAAAATGAGATTTTATTCGTGCCCACTTTCTCGAAATTTGCCAGTAAAAATTAAAAATTGCATAAACATCCGCAGTCTACTCATTAGGTTTGGTACAAAACCTATGGCTAATTCTAAACTGCAAAGTCGAAATGTTATAATTTGACTGAAACACAAAGCCTAAGAATACGGTGATCCTTTTTGCCCCAACCTAATGTTTGCCATTCGTATACATCGAAGACTATCATATCACGGCTGAGACCTGGTACGACGAAGAGTATTGAATTAATAGCAAATGGAATGTTTAGTCTCAGAGCAGAATAGTAGTCTGTATTTACAGTCACAATATACATGTAATGAGATAGCATTATTATTCTGGGGACTCGCGTGTTCTCGCAGGAACTCTGTCGGTCTTTGTCATGAGCAACCACTAAATATTTTCCTCGATTTCTTGTTCCACAGGACGCGGCGATCGACTGGGCAAGAGATCACAGACTTCACCATAAATACAGCGAAACAAATGCCGATCCCCATAACGCGACAAGAGGTTTCTTCTTCGCGCATGTTGGTTGGCTATTGTGCAGGAAACACCCGGACATCTCTGTGAGAGGAAAGGGCATCGATTTGAGCGATCTAAGAAATAATCCCATCCTTGATTTCCAAAAGAGGTAAGCCTAAGCCCTGCTCGATTTTTCTGACAAGTAGTAATTAATTCAATTAAAATCGTGAACATAATTATTGAAAAAAATTATTCGGGCAAAGGTTCTTATAAAGAGCCACTCTTCTTTACGGATTAGGTTAATCTCAAGTATGAAGTCTTCTGGAGACTACAGTAAAAAGAAAGGCTTGGGTTCTTCCTGATAAAATGGAAACGAATGTCGTGCACGTATACAGATGAAAAAAATGAGTTTCTAACATGTGATTCGCTTCTTGAAACAATTATTATACTTTAATGCACATGTTAGAAGAACAATTCTTTCGCTTGATGATTCTGCACGCACAAGCACATCGCGGATCCGAGTACCTAATTTATCAATTTCGGACGTGTTACAGTGAGACACGAACCGATTTGATCAAGCTTTCCGTTGGTCATCGAGACACGCGTGAGATGTACTCTCTCTGCAAAATCTTTTTTACCTGAGCACATTAATCAGAAGCCTAATTGCCTCATGAATATTAACGCCTCTGGCATTGATGCTATCGTAAACTACAAAGACATTTTTTTTATCTGTGAACTAAGCACGTAACGTGTTTGACATTTCATGTTTACCACGCGCAACAATTTCATTGCGAATTCAGAGAGTTATATATTATGATTAACAGCGTTGAGTTTCTTCCTCATTGTTGCCCACGAATTTAATTGGTCCTCGAAAATTACTGTCTTTGAGAATAAATTTCGGAATATTACCATAATTTTTTTACTTTATGGAGATTGTTCTTTAGATTGAGATTGGACTTTATGGTAATGTGTTCACAGGCACTACAAATTCCTTATGCCAGTGATGTGTTTCTTGGTACCCACTGTCATTCCGGTTTACCTGTGGGGTGAAACGTGGTCGAACGCTTATTTCGTACCGACGATCCTGCGATACGTTTTTACACTGAACGCTACGTGGCTGGTCAACTCCGCTGCTCATTTATTCGGCAACAAACCGTACGACAGGTTGGTAGAAGCTATTAACAGTTTAACGTAACAGCGGTCTGAAGTGCTACATGCAAATATCGAAACTGATATGCATTACCATAATATCAATAATACCGAGATCAAAATAATTACTGTTTGCAAGTGGAAAAGAATACGATATTACAATTTACGATAGTTGACATATCTTATACGTAAAATGTTATAGTACAATACCAATATCAATCGTTACCTCCACAACCACGGCTACTAAACACCTAAAGGTGGGATCTTCTAAGCGCGTCTGTACGCAGCGTTTCGCGATTCATACTACACTGTTGTAACTTCATGCTGTCTGTACGCGCAAGTTTGCGTTCGTGACCAATGGAGTATAAAAGGCCTCAGGATCGCAAAACGCTGTGTCCAGACGCGCTTAGACGATCCCACTTTAAGCTTTGAGAAACGCAACATTATATCCTTTCTTGCGGCCGTAACACTGCACTGCAAGATTTGGAGGCAAAAGGAAAACCGAAAAAATACCGGTATTTATTCAGGTATTGCTTAAAGAGGTTTTGTTGTTCGGTATTACTTAAGGAGGTATTGTTGTTCGGTATTACTTAAAGAGGTATTGTTGTTCGGTATTACTTAAAAAGGTATTGTTTAAAGAGGTATTGTTTAAAGAGGTATTGTTTAAAGATTAATTACGGATTCCCAAACGCGGTGCCCGAATTCGAGGCATAGCAAGCTGTGCCATCGATTGACATTAAATCGGGTGATTTGATTGACTCTAGGTTTATCAACCCCTCGGAGAACAAGGCGGTAGCTATAACAGCGTTCGGAGAGGGCTGGCATAACTATCACCACGTGTTCCCATGGGACTACAAGACCGCCGAGTTGGGCAACTACAGATTCAATCTGACGACAGCTTTCATCGACTTCAACGCGAAGATCGGTTTGGCGTACGATCTGAAGCTGGTTCCGAGAGATATGGTGGAGAAACGAGTGAAACGAACAGGAGACGGTAGCCACGAACTCTGGGGCTGGGGCGACAAGGATCAGTCGCAGGAGGATAGGGACCAGACGATAGTGACGCACACTTTAAAACAGAACGGTCACTAGAAGCGAACCGCGAAATGGCCGATCGTTGTCGCGTTAAATGAACGGCGGCTAGTTCTTTGTACAGTTATTAGAACGGGACCTGGTTGAGCTATCCGAGAAACTAATCGGAACATATTTTGGGGTATCAATTAGTATTTTTAGTTACGCGGTTGCGGGAACGCCAGCTACGTTTGATATTCCGCGAAACCGATCAAACGCTATCTTTTGGATGATGCACATTACTTGAATCGGAGTACGATACGAACTTGATTGAAATGATCATCGAATTAGCAAAGAGAACTAAAAACAATACCGTAGAAAAAAAGCAATCAATGTTTTACCGAATCACACGTACAATCACGCTATCATGGTACAGTGTGCTGTTGTCCATGGCGTGAACATTGATTTCCGCCGGGATAAGCAGCGCGAGCTGCTCTGACACGTTGAATACAGCTGGCCTTTACGATTACGCGACCGATTTGATGGATCATTTGGCAGGTTCTGAATGTCCTCTCGGTGATTTCCCAACAACAAGCCACCCGCTCCAATCGGCTTGTTTAATCGTACCTTGTTTCTGCGATTGCGTTCTAGATTCTAACGATATAAGCTCGCGTTCGACGATCGGTCGGAAGCGTCGATTGTTTGACACATAGTTCAATAGTTCTCCTCCGCGGCTGGTGAGATTAAGTCGAATAAACGCTACCAAAGTCCCTCGGTCGTAATGTGATCATCCCGCCAACCATTTTTTCTTCTTTTTTTTTGTTGGTTTCATCGTTCGGCGCCTAAGCGCGGTTAGTGAATAGACTTTATTTAATGTTGCCCCGTCGGTTATTGATCAACCTTGGACCAACGAGGCGCGTTGCGGCTGCCACTGTCGGCATAGGAGTATTTATTTCGAAGAGAGCACATTGCCGAAACATGACGGACGCCCAGTTGTTTGATCTTTTTACACTGATCAGCCGCTAAGCTGGCAAGATACTATTAACTTGTTAAACGTAACTGTGGAATTGCATATGGAATTCAAGTCCTAGTATATTGGTAGGATCAATGACTTCATCATCGAACGAGGACCTATTGTAATTATTGTACGATTCGAGTTCGATGGGGAATAATTGATAGATGCAACCAAGAGCAGCGGGATGCTTCACATTCACAGATTAACGGTTTCATTAATTATCTCTTGTTTCTTACTCTATTTTGTCACTTTCACTGTTCAGAACATTACCAGAATTTCCCCTGAAGTCAAGGAACCGTCAAATGTATACGCGAACTACCCCTCGTGCAAGCTATTTTGGTCAATGGAATTACCGTTTCTTCGGATTTCTCTCACTAAATTCGCTCCGCGACAAATGTGTACTAGAACGAGGGGGGTACTCACCATACGATATAGCAGAATTACTAGATGCGTTGCATCAAACTGCAACCGTAACGAGCTTATGAGAAGCTTATCAGGTACCTGAACGCAAAATAAAAAACAAGGCGATAATTCACGCTTTCTAGGATTAAAAGCGACCATTAACGCATCCTTAACTAATTCTAGCGGTCTGTGGGACTAGCGCGCGACTAACAGAAGGTGGTAGCACTCGATGATAATGTGTGAACGAAACGAAATTCATTAATCGGGTATCTAAATGTTGACGCGACAAACATTTTGGTTACTTTAAGGGTATAGTATACCATGTGCGTAATTGCGATTTACCACACATGTCATTTGTATGATCCTTTGCAAGACACTATATATTGCAATATTATAAATTAAGAGAAAGAAACACGTTTGTTACGAAAAGATAAATATATCTTGTATACTTTCCTGCAAAACCAATTGAAAAGCACTTCGATCGTCGCAACGTCCTAATCGGATCTACCTAATAGAGAGTGGAATGCTTTTTGAAAGAATACTCGAATGGAACGAAAGTATGTAACGTCGAAGTATATTTTTAACAGACACTTTTGAGCAGTCCCTGATCTATCCTTGAAAGTAGCAGTCTTTAAGAAGACGAGCACTAGAACAATCATCGGATTGAACATTTTTGTTGAAGGAATCAAATGCTCAGAAGTTCCGTAACAAATAAAACATTATTTTATCGATGAAGAGAGAGTGCTCAGAAGCTTTCTAACGAATGTCTATAACTTTCCGGATCCCCGTCCTCACTTCTACGATGTAAGGATAGTTGAAGTCGTGTATTTTCAAGTATTTTGGTAACGGACTTCTTAGGTACCTCCGTCCTATCTCGAAGTCAAGAATGAAAATGTTTCGTTCGAGTAAAAGTTGCAACCTTTAAAAAGACGTCTGAAATTTATTTAAGCTTTTCGTTTGCGTGTTCTCCTATGTTCTCAATCCTTTCATGACAATAGTTTCTCTCCTTACCCTCTGTTCCTTGGTGTCTCTCGAAGTTGTGCGGGTGCAGAGTACATCGAACTTGTGATTCCTGTATTATAGTTTGAAAGAATGATCGACGCGCCGGGAATGCGGGGCATTTTCGGATTTTTCACGGCGGTTCAGAGCGCACAATGCCAACACGACGACCTTGAGAAGTGTGATTTTCCGTAACTATACCGGTCCGAATGTCGGCGTTATTATATGATAAAATCACACGGTACGTCATATTTTTAAAACTCGTCTCAAACGTCCGTGGAGTTTCTCGATTAGTGATACACGTATCATAGAAATCGCACACACGCGTATCCATTTTTTCTAAGAAAAATTCTGTATGTCCGTTCGCAGTGTAAAACTGTGAATTTGAAGAAAACTTTCACGGTTAGATGTAAGGATTAATCTTACACATTAAAGCAAGAAGTTGCGCTGTTACCAGGATAAAGAAACAAAGATATTCTGTTTTGTTAAGAGACCGAACTTGTGGTAGTTTGGTTTCTCTTCCTGTTGCGGCAGAACTTTGAATTGACATTAAGCAATGCGAAGGCAACAATTTTTTTTTTCTTATTTATTTTGCTCTTTAATTTGAACATAATTGTAATCTAGATGCGTGCATGTATAATACGCGCGTTTGGTTGTTTTGGTTTCAATAAAAGCATGCATGGTATGAAATAAAAACGTTTACTCGTTCCTTGGTTTCCCTCTTTGTTTATAGAAACAGAGGATATTGACATGTGTTTAAAAAATCGAAAATCTTTTTCTGCTGTTCCAGTTCCTATAACTACACTCATTCGAATTAAGAGTTTTCTTTATTTTTGGATTTTGGACAAGCGCGTACTTGAACACTCGAAATACGAAATACAAAATATGAGATATAGTAAAGTTAATTTTATGTATAGAAATGCATAACATTATTTTAACTATTACGAAATTTTACCGGTAGCAGATCAAATGTTACCGACAGTTCGAGGATTTAGGCGTATTAGCGAGAACTGCATATTCTATATACTTCATTTTTACTCTGCGAACTCGTACTCTTTCATTAAAAACCCGCCTTTATTTTTAATTACAGTCTGACATATTCAGGGCATCCTGACAAGTAGTTTTTCGAATGTTTTCAATTTTATATTTTTCCATGCTTCTTGTAGAAGTTGCCAGAGATGTCCCTTTAGAAAAGTTAATTCCGAACATTGTCTTACACTGGGTGTATAAACTATACAAGAGTATTATGGACATAAGAAATGTTATTCATCTAGTTAATATTTGATATTATAACGATGGATCATTTCAAAATTTCTCGATATATTCGATTTTTTAAAAAATCAGCAAGTGATTTCAAACTTTTGGCCGGTAGTGTATGTCTGTATCTAATCAGTTACTAAACATTTAGGTATTGTATGAGGTATTACAGTAAAGTCGCGTTTATTGTTCGCGATCGGATACGCGATCACTGTCCAGTGCCTACCCCCTCCACTGTCATGCTGTCCTTCTCTACGTTCGGCTTTCTTTTGAACTCTCGGCGCGGTCGGTGCGGTAGACAGTCATTAAAAAATAATGTCGGTATGTGATCACTATCCGTGCAAAACACAGTCTGTTGGACAGTAAACGCGACTTTACCGTATACCAATTTCATATCCATAAGATTCATAAAATCATAGGGAATGGAAATAATTTAGGTCGGAAGAAATGTTTAATTTTCTAGTTAAAATAGCTCCGAGTATGTATAATTGGAATGGCTCGACGCTTCAACGCTAGTGAATGAATTGGAGAACCTCGAATCTTCTTTGAACGCTAATCCAACGTTCAGGTTATAGTACACAATGTAAATGTAGCTGATAAATGAAGCTAGCTTACAATTTTAAACGTATAAACGACTCGATGAGTCTGTTCATTATTTTCACTAGCGAAACTGTAGTTGTATTTTCGCTGCGTTGTACTCGGCGATATCTTTCAGCTTAACAATCCCATCTTCCATGGTACTCTTTTTCTTTGCAACCTCGTGGAGAAGATCTCTGACATCCTCGGAGACCACTGTTTGCAAGTTTTTGATATACCCGAGCTCGTACCACATTTTTAAGAAAAACGTGCTACAGCCTGAGTCGTATGTGCCAAATTCGCCACTCTTCCAGTCCCATGGGAGTTTGTAATGATAGGCTGGCCAGTTAGTTCTTCGGATGAAGAAGATGGACAAGCCCGGAGCTGCTTTGGCTCTATAATCAGTGGATCAATACGTTATACTTTGAGCAATGTGTGGAATGCGCAGCTTCTTAGTCAGTCGTTATTATGGAACATGATTGACAATTTTTTAATAAACTACAGATGTTATACACTCGGCTAAACTCAATAGCTGAAACACACAACTGTGAAGACAGTAGAAGAATTTCAAAATACTGTACTATTATTTTTGATTTATTAAGATCGTTAAAAGATTTCTCTTAATAAACTGCAGATGTCATACACTCGGCTAAACTCAATAGCTGAAACACACAACTGTGAGGACAGTAGAAGTTGTGTAATATGTATCTCCAATGTATTTCCGTTCCTTGTAATTGACTTAGTCAATTTTTGAAGTGAAAACTTGTATTATGGATCGCTTGTCGATACACTGAGAAATCTAGCAGTGAGCAAACTCTTAAATACATATCTCTCTCACTCTCTATGTACACAGAGGAATGATACAATGTGTTTATTTACAAGTTTAAGTTCATGGTCGAATTTCTGTTACCGTTGAAATCTGAAATGTCGCTGAAAGTAAGTTCTGCATTAATTAGCAAATTTTTAGAGTTCACGGTCATTTCAAGGTCGTGCTATTAAACATGGATGAATGCACAATAATGTTTGCTATAACATACAACAACAAAAAATGTGTGTATATATGTAAAAAAAACACGAATGGCCTTGAAAAAACGATTAAAAAATTACAATTCTTTATTATTACGATTCTTCCATCTGATTCGTCTTTTGAAACCATTTAGATTACGTTAGGAACATTTTTTGTATTATCAGAGATAGAGGAGATATTTAGGTGTCCTGTTTTAGACGAAACAACCTGTATACTAGAGGACGTAAGAGAACACCGAAATATTCGAGTAACGAACTTCCATAAGGCTGGACGTCTTTAACAATCTCTCGTCGGTGTTATAATTTACGTGTTTAATTGCTCAATTGCTCTTACGAAATCCGAGAATCAGATTCAGACCCATATATAATACAAAAGTTCAGACGTTTAGCTTCGTGATTTTACAATAGAAACCATTTTGTTGAAATTAACTCTGATTTACTTTATTTCGAGTGTATGCCGTCTGCACCGATAACGACGGTGCCGTGACTCTTTGGCATTTTAAAGAATAGCTTGTACAACAGGGAAACGGTATAAAAAATGGACATTAACTGGCTCTCGTTGATGCTCCAGATGATCAGAGCACTGTTCACCAGCCACGACACGTTCACTGTTATGGCAAACCGCAAAATTCCAGTGATCATCACAGTGAGTCCCATCGTCTCGTCCCAGTACTCCAATGGTGCATTCAATGGCAGCAGTAATCCGAATACGCCAAAGATTAGCCAGTAGAAGCTAGAAAAAGAAAACGAGACTCGTTCGGAATTTTGCAATTGACGAAGTGTCGCAATTAACACATGTCCGCGAGGTTCAACAATCGAAAACAAAAATCGCGCGATCCGCCGTGTCTGAACGGGCTCTAATAGTTTATAATACATGGCCGAACTGTAATAGTTTATAAGCTATAGCTGTCGCCAAGACATTCAAGACAAGGCATGTTAACAAATAGAAGACAGTACCTCGGTGACTGTAAATCGAGCAACACGTACAGCGTGTCACAAAATTATATGTCGCCGCAGACACCATAGCGCGATTATACATCCCCGATTTATTTAAAAAAAAAACAAAAAATTTGATATTTTTTTGAACTTGTTTTTCAAGTTTAAGATCAATTTTGCGGGAGGTTCCTCATGTCATTTTCCACTAAATCGGGGGTGTAGAATCGCGCTATGGTGTCCGCGACATATAATTTTGTGACACCCTGTACATTTAATAAACAACTTTTATAAAAAGTACTTTTG
This sequence comes from Lasioglossum figueresi, assembly GCA_028455805.1. Lineage (NCBI taxonomy): Eukaryota > Metazoa > Arthropoda > Insecta > Hymenoptera > Halictidae > Lasioglossum > Lasioglossum figueresi. The sequence continues at coordinate 12,517,411 of CM052194.1, read as the reverse complement.
AAGCAGGTACTTAATTTTAAAGAGTTTACTTCAGTGATTCACATTATACCAATGATCAAAGGTTCAATCAAGATTACGCGATCGACAAAATATTTCGAATATAATGAATGACGCACTAGCATCAAGCCACAAGTAGATCTTACTGCTTTTGCGCCCAGACGTATAGATCCTCATCTAGATCGTGCATGTCCACCTCGATTTTCGCCTGTTCATAATCGATCTTCGGGGATTGGAAGTTTCCCATGTAGTGACTGTATATGAATCCTTTGTTGTGGTTGTACGGATCCTTGTCGGTTCCGTAAAACTTGTGATGGATCCTGTGATAGAGCACCCAGTCGTAGATCGGCCCCTGCAAACGTTGAATTCTTTCAGACAAACGTGCAAATTCTAGATCTCTCTTTCTCTCTCTCTCTCTCTCTCTCTCTCTTTAGGATGCAGGCGATCATCCAAGCATTCGATTGACTTAATATCCTTGAGACGCTTACCACGCCGGCGAGGGTGTGAGCCAACATGAGGAAGAGTTTGAGCGACCCTGATGCCTCAAAACTTTTGTGAGCCCACAGCCTGTGGGCGCCCACGGTCACGCCAAGACAGCCGAGCGATGTTATAAGAAGCGCTGTTGTTTAGAGGAAACATTATTACAAAAATCATAATATTGAAATTTTATGAACAATTACACTCCTATAATTGTATTAATAATTATATTGGGCTGACAAGAAAGTAATTTCGGTATTTTAAGGTGAAATAGGGAGCCCAATTTTTTTATTCAAGCAATGAACTTCAATGAATAAGATATTCTCCCTTTTGTTCGATGATCTTTTACCAAAAAGAATAAATAAGAAAATATTTTATTTTATTTATTTTATTTTTATCTATTATTTCATCTTAAAATACCGACATTACTGTCTTGCCAACCCAATACTAATGTTCCATTCTAAGTCAATTCTCGGTTCTGTGTTGTGACATAGATCGGTACTGAACACTATTTATTTGTAGCTTCGTCGACCACGCCAAACGTAGAAAAGGACAGCATGTAAACACGGACCGCGCGGCCGAAAACACAACAATAAATAGCGTATCGGTGAGACAATACTAGTGCAATACTGAAACTTCTTTATTTGTAATCATTTCCAATGGAAGCATCTTTAATTGTAAAACACAAAATCTGAAGAAAATCTGGTTTAGTGTAAATACGAATCACGGCGCTGTGAAAGCTTGCAAAATGTCTTACTAAAGAACACGGTCATCCATTTGGCGGAAGTGAACAACAGCCAGAGGGCGTAAACGCCAAGAACGTGCAGGTGTATGTACCACAGCACAGCCCCCCATTTGATGTCCTGCTTCTTCACGGGCTCCTTGTTGTTTGCCATCCTGGTACCACAAGAAAACAAAATTTAACACTCGTGGAAACCGGAGGGAGTCGACGAAAGTTTCTCAAAGGAAAAACTTGGACAATCATTCACTTCGGAAAAATTTCTTTTGGTCTGGAAAAGTATTCTCACGACCGACAGGAACAAAATGCCACAAATCTCGGAACTGTTCGCCATTTAAGGAGCGTTACGATGAATGAGACTCTCGGATTAGAGAGAAACGATACCCTGGTAATTATCTTGGACGTTATCATGGTCAGGTTGGCCGTGACGACGAACTTTACCTTGGTTTTCGTAGCACGAAACGAGCTTCTAGAGAACGCGAGGCGAACTACGACGGCTAATGCCGTTCTTCAGATTCGTCGATTGACCTCCGCGGCCTTCGTTCGAATTTCATTATTGTCCTTTTCACACCGTCATTTCCTTTGTTTTTATGCTCGACGAAGCGATCATGCGCAGCCTGGCAAACCAATCGCGATTTAGTTAGCTCATAGTGTACTCCTACATTTCGCTCGTTTCGTACTGCAACTACGCATCCCCTCTTCTCTTCCCTACAAAACCAACAACCTGCTCGGTGTAATATTTCAACAAATTGAAACATAAATGTGGTTTCTAGCCCCTGCTTGAAATAATTTAGAGCGGAAACAGATTCAATTGCCTTGTACTGTCCGCACACCGAGAGTTGGCAGTAAATTTTGACAGTGGGGTGCAGGGGGATCTGCGAGTCCCCACTTTTGACACAAGACTGCGACCCCACTCTTGCGCTTAGGTTCTGGCAGGAATGCCGTTTGCTGTCTTCATCAAGCGATTCGGCCAATCACGGAAGACGTGTAACGCGTAGTAGGAATATCACGTGGTACCTACAAGTTTCTCATTGCCAACTTTCGGCGTGTGGACAGTACATAGAATATTGAGTCACGTTCCAAGTAAATGAAGTGTTGATAAGCATTTGAAGATTAAAATGACTTGTTTTCAAATATTTAGGCTGAAGTGAAGTTCGTTTCTCATCGCAGTTGCGATTCTTCACCGCAGTATTAGGGACATTCCTAGTGATTCTTGTGTCGCAGTAATGAGCTCCGCTTTCGCTGTAATGTACGTAATGCTGAGGGCTTAATTTGGTTATTACAAAGGCGAGAGAAGATTCTTTTTATATTTTTATTGCTTCGAAATAGGTACCTAAATGATAATAAAACTTTCCTCTAGAAAATTTAAAGCATTATAAAGAATATACAATCATCGGAACAACAGCAGTCCTTTGGTGGTTTTACCTTTTATGAAGAACGTTTTTTCAAATCATGAGATTATAAAAATATGAGAATTATTGATACTTTCGTTTGCATTGTCAACAAGAATACATTCTCATTAAATTGTATACAAATTGATTCAGGACAAAATATTTATTCTTACGTATTTTAATCTCATTGGGAAAACATACCGCAGTAAATTGTACACCCGCAGTAATAGGTACATCTAGCCTATGAAAGTACTTTTATCTGAATTGTATCGCAATGTTTTCATAGTACAGTAAGAGGACGATAACTTTTAATATTAGACCATACGACTGGGATGTTTTTGAGAAGTTAGACCAATTAATTTACCACATGACGTGGAAAAGAAATCTTTGAAAAAATTGCAACTGGTTGGAACAACAGAGAAAATACTAAAAGTTGTTGTGTACAACTTTTTATATGGATCCATATTGAAAATATTAAAAAATACATTTTGTAAGTCTGTGTCAATTTATACATATTAATAAGAGTCACTGTAATTTGGCAACAAAGAATTTCCACTGGTAGCCTGTTCAATAAATTAATACGTGTAATAATATAATATATGCGAAAAACAATGGAACCACACAAATGCTTGTATAGCATAACCCGATTTTAAATGAATGCTGGGAAGTGGTGCGCGGCTCTCGAAAGGGTACGGAAATCACTTGAAGATTTAAATGAACTGAGGATTTCATTTGAATGAAAATTTATTGGAAAACGTAAAAAACTGGAGTAGAATTAATTAATGATTCAATCAGTTTAGTGCTCGTCGATTACGCAGTTGCTGCTTCTAGTTTTATAAGCTTTACAATGTTTATTCGTTCGAACGTACATAAATTGATCTCCACATTTGTAATTCGAGTTGTTCTCGCCCTTCGTCTACGTTTAAAGCTTACGGCTACGGCTCATTACAAATAACGGTTGTCGTATAAACGTGAATTCTATGGAAGTTCAAGTAGAACCGAAATATAAAATTCGCTTTTTGAGTAAACATTCGCGAGAGGAATGGTACGAACGACGTGTAATTGCTTGCTATCGTATCTAACACAAAAAATAATACTAAAACGTGTGTTCTATCTTAACCCAGTATCGGTACAATAAATAAATTACAGTGAGTACTTTGTCGAAGTCGAAAACATTTGCCTGGCAGAAAAGTTCTTGAGGAACTATCATTTCCAGTGGAGTCGCAGAATTACTATACACAGTCACTTGTCGTTAACATTTCGGACAATTATTTATCGTTACATTTTATCATCGCTTCAATGTCACTTTCACAATAAATTTTCAATTCTCTTTTAACCATCCTGCACTTTCCACTCTTCTGCTTTTCTTATAATTTTCATTTCGACACGACAATCAAATATAATAGACGGCTGAACTTTCACTCAGGGGACCAAAAGTTTTCAACTTTTCTGAATACAATATTACACAATTCGACGAAAAAATGATAAAACTTAAAATTTTTATGCGCGGAATCCAAGTTTCAGTGTGCGGAGTTCGTTTTACAGTCATACACGAGTAAAGTTCCTCGATTTCAAGCGTGTTTGAGAGGTTGGAACGCTGCCATATTGGTTTCCGGTGATTCCAGACATATGATGTACTTGTACATAGTAAGTTTTGGATTCCTCGCACTGGAATTTAAAGTTTGATCATTCTTTCGTCGAATTGTATGATATTACATTCAGAAGAGTTGAAAATTTTTGATCCCCCTAGTGAAAGTTTAACCAAATCGAATGTCCTTGTGTGGACGCTGGCTTCTGAACAGTTTCCGAAGGCAGTGAAAGAAAAATGTAAAAATATCTCTATTTCTCTTAGATCACAGAACGAGAAGCCCAGAGAATACTGCGACTACTTCACTCCTCTTCCCCCATCGTGTTTCGTTCAACAGAAACTTTCCACGACGTCTAATTAAAAATACAGATTCTTTTGTACACTGTCCCGTCGAATGTTAGGTGTGCAAATAAGTTCGGTGCCTTCTGTTCAGGCCTATCGAACACAATTTATTAAAGAGATCAAAAACAAATCTATATAATTACCAAGTAGATGGGAGAAAGTATTACAAAATTGGCGAATGCTTGGAAACAATCTTGCATACGTTCTCTCGCTAAAAAGAGACACCGAACTTATTTGCACACCTAATACATACATGCAAACTCACGAAGTCAACGTTCCGATGACAGTAGCGTTCAAGGAATGGATCTATATTCGCATTCGTCGACGACATAATACTTTTCACACGAACGCGAAACGAACAAAGACGTTGAAGAGTTGTCCGGAACGTTACCAATCGTCGACATCGATCCGAACGAGAGTCAACGTGATCTTCTATCACGGAAAATAAACTATTATTGTCCGTATTTCCGAGCACCTCGCCAAAAAGAGTTATTTGTAGACGAAACTCCATGGTTCTCGCAATATTTGAAATCGAAACCGTCAACAGCCGACCTGTCGATCGATATTCGTCATCTTCTTGACCCACTAGAAGAAAATCTGAAGGCTGATTTCATTCTCGAGCGACCTAAATTGACTCTATTTTAATCTAGTTCATCTGTTTCAGTTCTCGAAGATCCTCGGATGGGATATCGGCATCGCCATAACCCCAAACATGGCTGCCGTCGCCAGATCGGTTCGCTCTTCGTCGAACCATCGATGGGGACACGTACTTCCGGTCGTATGCCCAGCCAATGTTCGCGAATGCATCGATGAACCCTGTGGTGATGTTGTAGCTGTAGTTACCCAGTTCTCCAGTCTTGTAATCCCATGGGAACACATGGTGGAAGTTATGCCAACCCTCGCCCAAAGCTGCTATGGAGACCGCCAGGTTTTCCACCGGCGAGATGTGCCTAGTAATATTTTAAATTGTTTATAGTTTATGGCGAACGAGTTCTCGAACTTTTCTTTTATGAGCTATAATCAGCCAAAAAGTTTCTTACACCGTATTTTTGCATTTAACATAAAAAAAATTGGAAATATTGGAAAATTAGAATAGAATAAATTTCTTAAAATGCGTTCGCATGTTTTGAGTTTCTGTGGAGTATTAGAAGAATTAGTTTACTATTTTATTAGTTTGTTAGTTTAATAGTTTATTAGTTTACTAATCCCAAAACTTTCGAAAAGAATTGTATTTCATCGGAAACACTCGAATTCAACTGCGATGTGTTTTGGGAATGTGATTTTTAAATGTTAAACCGAAAAAAGTTAGACAAACTGATTCGTGTTCTAGGAACAGAAGGAAGAATAAACTTACTTGTCGTACGGTTTATGACCCCACATGTGCGCGACACTGTTCACACAGAAGGCTACATTCAGAGTCACGCAGAACCGGAAGTTGAAGTTTACCCAGAAAGACGTCCACAATGATTCAGACCAAAAGTAGCATGGCACACTCACCGGAAGCGCGATGGTCAACAGGAAGAACAGAGGAACGTAGAGTCTGCAAATGATAATAACACATTGCTCGAAACTTTTATCAACTTCTTGTTTAACCCTGTACGTCAATATCTGGGTACTTGATGATTGGGTACTGGGGACTTGATTTTAAAATTTCTCAATTCATTGAAATTGGAGTCATAAAATAATGCGCTAAAATCACGAAGTCTAACAATGTGATCGACTTAGAAAATGTTTATATTCATACAACTGCAAAGTATAAAGTAATCACTAGACTGGGAATTTTTATGCATTTATGGCTTATAAAAATATTCATAAAATGCTGGAGTATTAAATTCAACAGATTTTTGTACGAGTTTTATTTATTTTGGTACCACTTTCTTAGAATTTGTCTACAAAAATTTGAAAATGCATAAACATCCGCAGTCTAATAATCATTATGGACAAATTCGAAAATTTTTGTTCCGCGTTTTCTTACTTTTTCTGCCACATGACGATTGGGTCAGCTTCCAGATCGCTCATGTCAACAGCATCGCGTTTCAAAAGGACGTCCGGATGAGGTGTCGTGAACAACCAGCCAACGTGTGCGAAAAAGAAACCCCTTTTCGCGTTATGAGGATCGGCATTGGTTTCGCTGTACTTGTGGTGAACTCGGTGATCCAACGCCCACGCATAAACATGTCTCTGTGCAAACAAAGTCGATGTTACTTTTCAAATTCAAACATCAATCTTACTACTAGGCTACGGACTTTATGCATTTATGACGGGAATTCTTCACGTCACTTATTTTTTTTTTAATAAATCGCGTTCTCTGCTCGAGAACTTCTGTTACGTTGACGAACGTTTCAGCGATTTAAATTTCAAATATTCAGTGCAATATACATCACAAAGCCGGGACATGTGGATAGTACGTGGAACAAAGAAGAATTGTATTAAAAACAAAATATAAAAAAAGCGATGATGAATTACGTTCATATACGTTTGTTTAATACCATTCTGTTATGGTAATAGGAAACCTATCAATTATTGTCGAATGTGAATGATTCGTTCTTATTTATTGATTTATTTCACCTTGAAATTAATAGACTTTTATTCCTACCACAGGTTCTTGTGTTTCGGGAGACAGTCACGTGTACACACATGTTAGACACGTGCATTTGGGTAAACATAAAGCATTCGAGAAAATTGCTAAGATGGGACTTTTAAATAAACCTGAAGATACAGACAATTGTTCAGTTTGATTACAGTGGGGATAGAATGAGGTGTTCAGCTTACCTGACCGCTTATTGTGAAGAGGAGGACCAGAAGTAGTCGCAACGGCCATTTCGCTTTGTAAGCTCTGTGGGACCATAGTCTGTGAGCTCCGGCGGTTATACCGAATGCGGAAGTGTATATTGTCACGAACGCTGTGGGAGAGGTCATGCTTTAGGTACAGTGTTATAAAAAGGAATGGTCATCCGACTTCTAGGAGTGAATCCACACCTCTACACCTACAGTTACTCGAATTAATATACGGACGCTCTAAAAAAGAAGATAACTTTTTTAATATTGTACTATACGATTTGAACTTTTTTGGGAAGCTAGAGCAATTAGTTTACTACGGGATGTGCAAAGAAATTTTTCAAAAATTGCAATTGATCGGAATTGTAGAAAAAATACTAAAAGGAGCATTTTACAAATACATGTTACTATTGTTGTATTTTACAAATACATATACGGACGTTCTAAAAAAGTAGATAACTTTTTCAATATTGTACTATACGATTTGAACTTTTTTGGGAAGCTAGAGCAATTAGTTTACTACGGGCTGTGAAAAGAAATTTTTCAAAAATTGCAATTGATCGGAATTGTAGAAAAAATACTAAAAGGAGCATTTTACAAATACATGTTACTATTGTTGTATTTTACAAATACATATACGGACGCTCTAAAAAAGTAGATAACTTTTTCAATATTGTACTATACGATTTGAACTTTTTTGGGAAGCTAGAGCAATTAGTTTACTACGGGATGTGAAAAGAAATTTTTCAAAAATTGCAATTGATCGTAATTGTAGAAAAAGTACTAAAAGTTGCATTTTACAAATACATGTTACTATTGTTGTATTTTACAAATACATATACGGACGCTCTAAAAAAGTAGATGACTTTTTCAATATTGTACTATACGATTTGAACTTTATTGCGAAGCAAGAGCAATTAGTTTACTACGGGATGTGAAAAGAAATTTTTCAAAAATTGCAATTGATCGGAATTGTAGAAAAAGTACTAAAAGGAGCATTTTACAACTTTTTTATGTGATCCAATATTGAAAATTTAAAATATACGATTTGCAGATCTGTGTCAATTAAACATATTCTGAAAATTTCGTCCAAATCGGTCGACGTTGAAATGAGCTACAAACGTTTAAAGATGGTAAAAATTGCAGATTTTCACGATTTTCGATCTTCAACTGAAATAAATCTAAGAATTCTTACATCTTTCAATGCTTGTCGATTTTTCCCGTATCAACCGATTTCGATGAAACTTTTACAGTGCATATAACTGACACAGCCTTACAAAACGTACTTTTTTAATTTTCAATATAGACCCACATCAAAAAGTTGTAAAATGCAACTTTTAGTATTTTTTCTACAAATCCGATGAATTTTCGAAAAAAAAAATTTTCACCTCTTGTAGTAAACTAATTGCTCTAGCTTCCCAAAAAAGTTCAACTCGTATAGTACAATATTAAAAAAATTATCGTTTTTTTAGAGCGTCCGAATATTAATTCGAGTAATTGTACATTTACATTTGTAATATGAAATGGGAGGTTCCTGAGATCATTTCAAGCCACACTTTCCTTTGCAAAAATGTCGTCCGCGACTTTGTTTAGGAGTTATTGACTCCTAGGAGTTATCTGAGGAACCTCCCATTTCCGGATGTTGAAGGAATGTTGAGACACCATGTACAACAGGTATGTTTGTAATTTTCTTACGTCAACGCCATTAACACTAACCGTACCACGACCGGTGTCATAATTCTTATTTTTCCAATTGTTGAAATGATAAAGATGTTCCCATTAGAAATAATTACATAAATTTATTTATTCAAGCTCATATCGTTATCAAAATTGTGAGAAATCTAAATAATCTTAGTCTTGTAATTTTTACAAAGCAATGTATATCAGTTACCTTTTATACTCGTTACTGTTAGTGTTAATCGTCGATAAGAAAAAAAGTTTAATAAGAACCATATGTCGCAAACATATGTTAAAGTTTTTGCAAAATTTGATTGTGTCGAGTTATACGTATAAACCAGGGTTTCCCAACTGTGCTCCGCGAAAAAATATTAACCCTTTGCACACCGAATTATTTTTCAATTTTATTGCCGACAAACTCCCTACTATTTGAAAAATACTACCTCTAATATACCTAAATATACCTATTATTTGAAAAGTACGTAATAATTTCCGACTCAACGAGTTGGCTTACTGGTGATATCCTTCAACAGTTGTCGTGTCAAATGTTTTGATTTAAACATATACGACCACATAGTTCAATAGTTTTTCACGTGTTTCATTGACGCAACTAATATTCATGAGTTAGTATATCGTAAGCAACCGACCTAGACGCATATCTTCTAGAAAATATTCTACGTCAACGGTTGTTGTGTGAAATGTTTTAATTTAAACAATATACGACCACATAGTTCAATAGTTTTTCACGTGTTTCATTGACGCAACTAATATTCATGAGTTAGTATATCGTAAGCAAGCGACCTAGAAGCATGTCTTCCAGAAAATATTTAAAACAGCATACGTATCTTCTAAATTTTCAATATATTCCCACATAAAAAAGTTGTGAAATACAACATTTAATATTTTTTCTACAATTCCGATCAACTGCTATTTTTGAAAAAATTTCTTTCCACATCCCGTAGTAAACTAATTGCTCTAGCTTCCAAAAAAAATTCAAATCGTATAGTGCAATATTTAAAAAGTTATCTTCTTTTTTAGAGCGTCCGAATATTAATTCAGGTCCCTGTATGTAAATCATAGTTACCGCTCCGTATAATTTCCTACGTAATTAAATGCTTAATAAATCTTATCTCATTATTTCCGGCATTTTGTGACGAAATGTCTCATTGTGTGCAAATAGTCTGTCCAGTATACGTAGTAAACAAATCCTAGAAACTCGGAAACGAGAATTCAGTATTCAAAAGGAAACGAGAAATTATTCAGTAGTCTGGAAGTTTAGACAATACGAGTATGGAATGTCACACACAAGTTCGACTTTCGCCGGAAACGACTTATCTTTCGTTCGTGTGGCATCGATTTATCGAGTAAATTAGAGACGCGACCATGCATCTAACATTTCGAAATTGGAATCAGATATCGGTGCAAATGAAAAATATATAATTCGTTCAGTATTAAATAATAATATGTTTACTCTTTCTTTATAGATTTGATACAAACAGATTAACAAAATTATGCATTAACTTTCTGGGGATCGTGGTAAAGCTTCAATCTTCTTGTCTGTGGTAGGGTCAATAATTAAACAAATTTTCTAATGTTTTTAGAAATGTTACAGCAAAAAAATCTCTTGAGCAAGAACGTGCCTTTTATTTCCTATCCGTTATACCATGCAAAATATTTTAGAAAAATAAAACCAACGATGGATTGCGAAAGTAGATGCTTAAAGTTTTGATATGAGACCAGGTTTATTGTTGTACGCCTTATTTTTACGAAATTATAATATGTAATTCAAATATTAAAAATATGTAGAATTTCGGAAATTTAGTTTGGCAATATTCAAGTTTTAAAATGAGATAAGGTTCATTGCTGTACGCTTCATTTTTACGAAATTATAATATCTCATTCGAATATTAAAAATATGTAGAATATCGAAAATTTAGTTTGGCAATATCAAAGTTTTAGAATGAGAGCAGGTTCAGTGTTGTAGGCTTCACTTTTACGAAACTATAATAATTCGTACATTGAAAATATATGTGGAACATTGGAAACTTAGTGTGCCGATATTCCAGTTTTAAAATAAGATCAGGTTTATTTTTGTACGCTCCATTTTTACAAAATAATAATAATTCGAATATTGAAGATATGTGGAATTTCGAAAGCTTAGTGTGCCAATATTTTTCAGAGCTACCTTGAACGACGTGTCTTCATCGTACTTGCGGTTCTCATAATTTGCGTAACGCGCGTCGCCAAAAACGGCGTCATAGATTAATAATATTCGTACAGGAAGTGGCAACCAACTATTTCTGTCCTTGGTACGTATTTTCTCCGCGTTACCGTCGCGACCTTGACATCTCGATGAAGAATTGACATTTATCGTACTGACCGTGTCTAATGACGTGGTTCTCGGTCATTTTTTCAACGGACAGCGAGAATGCGTGTAATTCAATTATGCGTGGGACTCGATTATGCGTGCCCGAACAATTGGGCGGTTTCTTTGTGAATTCCTCTCGCATTCCTTCTTGCGAGTGCCATGTTATGACAAACGGACAATGATTCTGTTGCGAACTGGAAAATCGATCGTTGTAACAAATTATACACAATTCCCGGAAAACATTCTCGCTCGGCAAACACGATCAGATAACACCTGTATGTACGTGTGTGTGCAAAAAAATGTTACATAAAACAAAAGCTCTCGTCACGGGCTCAAGCGACAACGATATAATCATTGTACAGGGTATATAAAAAGTAATGGTCATCCACCGATCCAGAGGTGTAGATTCACCCTTAGGACGGATGACCATTACTTTGTATACACCCTCAATACATTGCGCAATGTTACATGACAGAGGAAGTACTTATTAACCCTTTGCACTCGGAGCTATTTTAACTTTTAACTCGAAATTTAAACGTTTCTTCCAACCTAAAATAATCCCATTTTATTAGAACGAGTCATAAATAACTTTCGATACGGACAATAGATTCTATCAACAGTGAAACGAATTAATATTCGATTAAAAAAGACGATCACTTTTTAAATATTGCACTATACGATTTGAACTTTTTTTGGGAAGTTAGAGCAATTAGTTTACTACAGGATGTGAAAAGAAATTTTTTCAAAAATTACTATTGACCGGAATTGTAGAAAAAATACTACACGTTGCATTTTACAACTTTTTTATGTGGGTCTGTATTGAAAATTTAAAAACTACGTTTTGCAGATCTATCTGTGTGTGTTAATTACATGCGCTGTGAAAGTTTCATCAAAATCGGTGGATGCGGGAAAAAACGACATGCATTGAAAGACGTAAGAATCCTTAGATTTATTGTAGTTGGAAGCCGAAAATCGTGAAAATCTGCAATATCTACGAAATTTTTTGATAGATTTTGACGAAATTTTCAGAATATGTTTAATTGATGCAGACCTACAAAACGTATTTTTTAAATTTTCAATATAGGACCACACATAAAAAAATTGTGAAATGCAACTTTTAATATTTTTTCTACAATTTCGATCAATTGCAATTTTTGAAAAAATTTCTTTTCACATCCTGCTCTAGCTTCCAAAAAAAGATATCGTCTAATTTGGGTCACTGTAGCTGCATCAGAACCTAACCTAATATATAATTTTTTTCGTTTTACAAAATATAAATTAAATTTTTTAGTAATTGTTTAGATACCAATATATTTAATAATGTAAACAAATATTGTTTACCTTGTTCAACTTTTACTTTAATCATTTTAAATTTTAACGCTTTGGATTCGAAGCCATTTTAATTCCAAAATCAAGACATTTCTTTCACAACCCACATCATGTTTATTCTATGCAATCTTTTTACATTGTGCATATCAAATTGGATCTATTTTTTCATGCAATAGTTGAGCTTCTTACTATTTATAGAGTACAGACAAATTTCATAAAATTAAAACTGTCATCTTGAATAATGATACAATTTTTAATGACGACTCTCAATCACTACTCGAGTGCTAAGGGTTATATGATGCTATGAAGCTTCATGCAAAATAAATAAAATAGTGTAACAATTTTCGTAAATTCGTCTAATGTCTTTACAGTTTTGTTTATTATATGTACATTCATCTTTCTCTGAAATGCTCAAAATTCGTGGTTTATTTATTATTATGACAAGAATATTTTAATTGCATCGTATTTTATATATTCGTCTGAATTCTTAACAATTTTAGTTCTCAACGAACACAATTCTCGTTTTAGATTGCCATAGTGAATAATCATTGAAATTTCCTCTCACGTGCGCCATTATTTTGAAACAGCTAACAGAATAAACGGTTCGCGACCTTGAATTCTTTAACACTCTGACGGCAAATATGTCTTTCTCAATAAAGACTAATAAAAAGGTGTAAACTAACATTATAAATGAGATAAATACGTTATCTGACGTTAGACTAATTGGATTAATTGTCTCAGATTTATCTATATTTAACGAGCTTTAATGCTCGATGAATAAATATTTCTCTTCCAAAAAAGCTGATAAAAAGATAGAATGACATTAAAAAGTGAGTTCGATACGTTTTCTGACATCTAACTTATTCTTCTGAATGTGGAGAGATTAATTATTTATCTAAGATGTACAGTCGATCTTAAAGATTGCGGGGCTCAGAACTACGCATACAGTTACTATACTATCTTACAATATAATTTAAAAAAAAGTAGAACATTGGATGCCTCAGTTTTTGGTAGTTACATCCATTTATTTTTTTATCAATTGTTATATTTTATCTACAGTTACTATACTATATTACAGTATATGTATAATAAAAAGATAGACACGTGCCAAACCATCGACACACTCACAAAGGTCACTAATAACCGCAGTTAGGTACATGTAACCTTAAACACGCAATTAAAGAAAAAGAAGTAGAAAATTGGATGCCTGAGTTATAAAACAGCGGATCTTTATGCAAAATAAAACGTGTATGCATCATTTGCTCGAAAATGGTGCTAGATAAAAATTTATTTGTTATTTAAATAATTTTAACTGTTTCAAGTTTCACCGAATCATTTTCATTATAAATGCATAAAATCCGCTGTCTAGTAATTACATTTATTTTTTTATCAATTGTGAAAGTAACTAACAATAAGCGGTGGACTGCCAAGATTTATTACATATGTTATATTTATTAATTACATTTATTTTTTATCAATTGCAGAAGTAACTATCAATAAGTGGGAGACTGCTAAGATTGATTTCTATGGAAAATATTTTCATTCGAACACTCACCCCATAGACTAGTGAGGAATTGCGCTTCTGTAAAGATGAGGTACAGTCCGTAAACGCAGCCGGCATGAATAAAAATTTGCGCCACGAGGTCCGGCCATCTGATTTGTGGAACGTATTCTGTTTTGCTGTTGCGATGATTCTCGTCGACCGTCAAAAAATCCTGAGTTTCCGATACTCTCCCATTTTTTAACTTGGTCTGCTTGCTCTCCGTTTCGCAAACCTCCTCCGTGGACGGCACGTGATCCTTGCTCAAGAAAAATGGCGCCATTTCTCTTCTACTCTCGGCAGATCTATTGATCCTGTTCCAATCGATTTCTCTAGTTCCGATCATACATTATCCAATCGATACTGCAATCACAATATTATTTCCTGTTAGCAACACAGTCGGATCAAAATATTAGGTTGTTCCAAACATTGCTTTTGCAACGTGAACGCCTAATACAATTCGAGCATGTGCAAACAATGTGATCATTTGCTCTCATCGATGAGATTCTCCCCTAAACTTTGTCTCGCTTAACCTTGAAAACTCATCTGAATTTGCATTACTAAATGAGCACAATGTTTTGCAAATTATGCGAATATTATACAGTGCTGTTCACTTGATTAGCCTCGGGTGTAAATATATATAAGTTTATATCAAAGAAAGGAATTGTGGGCAAAATTCTTGGTTATTAGTTACATTCGTTTGTAATATGAATTTGTAAGTGATATATGTTTACCTCGATACGTACACTTGCAAGAAACTTTGTGTTTGTAAAAATAAGATGCTTCCACAAAAAATAGCCTCACATTGTTTAGTCACGGTTTGTTGTCGCTTTGCGATAAATCAGACAAGACATATCCGCAACAAGTCTACATTTCACATCTATGTTAAGTATTATATGCATTATTTTTTGTATCGTTATTATCATTGTGCTAATATGGGTGGCGGAAAGTCATTGTCTGTTGAGGAAATTGAAAAAATTAAAGTTTTAAATGAAGAAGAGTATTCAAACCGAGAAATTGGGAAAAGAATTAATAGGAGTGCTGAAGTAATTAATAATTTCTGTAATAACCCTGGAAATTATGGAAAAAATTATAAAGGGAGAACAAAACGAGTTACAACGGAGAAGGAAATGAGATCAATTTTACGTAAAATTTCGAATGCAGCAGTTTCCCTTAAGAAGGTCAAACAGGAAGTTGGAACAAAATCGTCAGTTTCAACTATTAGACGTGTCATACAAAGTGTTCCATACATAAAACCCAAGAAAATGCAAAGAAAACCTGCGTTAATGAGAAGGCATATTGAAGCCCGACTCCAATTTTCTAGAACGCATATGAGATGGACTCAACAATGGCACAATATAATTATCTCATATGAGAAAAAATTCAATCTGGATGGACCCGACCGATTTTCTTACTACTATCATGATTTACGGAAAAAGAATCGAATTCTTTCTCGACGTCGTTCATTTGTTATTTGGATTATTTGAGGCTATTCAAGTGAACAGCACTGTATTTTGTTTGACAAATTCGAGAGGTTCAAAGAAATTGTACGAGTTCATGTCGTTCATTCAGAAGAAAAGTGACGTAAGCCGAGAAAAGGAAATTTCACAGGAGAGCCATTTTAAACCTACGGAGATGGCGTGATTATTTATAGCTTCTGGGTTTTGTAAATCAATTTCACCCTTTTACAAATCAATAAGTATTTTTAATTATGTTTTTATTAAAAAAATCAAACCAAACGTAAATTAATCGTTAAGAAATTTGAAATTTTACTATTGCAAAGATATACGCAAAATATTTATTTAAAAATAATTAGTCATTACTAATTATCAATTCATTAACTTTGTAATGTATGAAAACTGTGTGTAGATTCATTGTAGTCATTAACTGATTAATAAATTTAAAAAATTAAGGTACAGATGTATTTATTGAAGCGTATTGAGTATTTACTTTTATGTTTCTATATAAAAAATCTACAATTTAATTCAACTAAATAAATAATTGATAATACATATTCTTAATGGGTAAAATTTAAATCAAAAGGATGAAATTGATTTGCAAAAGAATGAAATTGATTTGCAAAAGGATGAAATTGATTTGCAAAAGGATGAAATTGATTTACAAAAATGTGAAATTGATTTACAAAAATGTGAAATTGATTTACAAAAATGTGAAATTGATTTGCATAAGGTTCAATTCGACTTGCAAAAGGGTGAATTTGAAGTGCAAAACCTATACTAATTTCACAGAATCACCTCTCTAAACTCCGTTGATTTTTTAACACTAAACCTACCACCACAGGTCAAAATAACCGGTTCCAGATCTTTTATTTTGCAATTATTGAAATTATAAAAATGGTTGTATAGATATATGATATTTAGTAGAGCACGTATTACAATAGGAACCGTACAAAGTCTAAATAAAATCAATCTTGTTATTTTCATAAGGGAAAATGTACCAGTTACTTTTAAAGCTCGGAGTGAACATTTTGCGTTATTCCACATTACCTTTGTAAACTCAATTGTTCTTCAATACCGTTTTCACACATTCGATCGATCACTAACACACGTTACGATGTGCCGGCAAAGACTGCATGTGACACAGGTGTTATGAGATACTGTCTATCGATCGTAGATATTGCTACCCCTAGCATCACGAACATCATTGATAAAGCTAGTTAGGTTCGAATACATGTTAGTACCAATGGCGACCGCAAGTCACGACTCGCGAAAACCGTAAAGTCCAAAAGTTTATCGATTCGTTCGACGAACTCGTGTTCGTCTTCGCTTAATCGTAACCATCGTGACATTCCACGAACGAATGAATCAATCATACCCGGAATATCATCGTTCGATTTTACCGGTTACGACAACAATCAGATTTTCAGATACTTTTACAGCAGACAGCTTTGGAACTGATAAAAACACAATTTAGAGGAAATAATGTCAGCATAGTGTCTGATAAGATTATACTGTTTGATGAGATCTAATAGATTTCACGTGACGTATTTAAAATATTACTTCGACCAACCATACTCGTGTCTGCCCGCCAACGCACAGCTGTGCGAGATTATTGTTTTCCCTGGATCGATCAATCTTGTTTATTTCCATAGATCGTGTTATGCTGGAGGCGTTTCTTTGAGATTGTCGGTTTGAATTAAAATTAGGCCAAGCAAACTTTCTGGTCGAATTT
Source organism: Lasioglossum figueresi (assembly GCA_028455805.1). Lineage (NCBI taxonomy): Eukaryota > Metazoa > Arthropoda > Insecta > Hymenoptera > Halictidae > Lasioglossum > Lasioglossum figueresi. Next base: position 12,499,993 of record CM052194.1, on the reverse strand, counting down.
TAAGCATAAACAGTACCGAGAAAGTGAGCAATGTTTATCATATCGAGATGTTTTTATTAACATTTAGTAGGTGTAAACTAAAACTGAAATGAGTACGTGTAATTTAAAACAGTAAAAATATTAAGAGGATTTTAAAATGCTGGTGCATTATTTTCAACCTGTTAAACATATTAAGGAAGAAAATTTTCTATTTCACTCCAGTTTGTTGCAATTCAGGTAGAAAATTTTTATTTTGCAATAAAGTTCGCTGTCTAGTCATGATCGTTAGCTCGTGTATGCGGGCATCCAGAGTTGTGGAGATTTGCAATTGAATTACTCCAGGAATTATAATTACAAAGTAATTGAATTACATCGTAATTCAGTCATATTGTAATTTATAATTCAGTCATATTGTAATTTATAATTCAGATCTTTATTCAATTAAATTACAATGTGATTCGTAATTGCAATTGGAATACAATTATAAAATACTTTGTAATTAAATTAATATAGACAGCAAACAAGTATATGAAAGAAAAACAAAAATATATCGCACTTCTTCAAAGTTCTGGGTTATAATTTGGAGAGCTGTATTTTAATTATATTTTATTTAAATTACACATGTGATTAAAATAATTAGTAATTGAATTAATTGAAAGGTTTGAATTATGCAATTCAGTTACGACGTAGTTGAATTATTATACAGGGTGTTCATTTGAAAACTTTCCAGCCGAATATCTCGAAAAGTATGAAAGATATTAAAAAAGTGTAAAACACGTGTCAAAGGATTTCGAGGGGAGAAGAGGGGGGGCAGTGTCAATTTTTTCAAGGTCATTTGAAGGACAACTTTGTTTTTTCAAATGGGAACCTATATTTTTTATTATGGGATCTTATCGTACGTAAAAAGACCAGCAATTTTCGTAGAATACTTTTTTTTATCTGCGCACTAATTTCGGAGATATTTAAAGAGAAGTAGAGCGAGTCATACTTATACTGCGAGAAAGTTTGTAATTTCTTTCTAACTATAACAAATTTTCAAAATATTCTCCGTTGTTTTCAATTTTTGAACGAACATTTTTTAAGGTATCTGTTGGAATAGCTCTACATTCCTGTACAATTCTGCGACGCAAATCGTTGACTTTGTGGGGACACTTAAAGTTTGTTGTTTTTAAAACACAACCGGAAAGCACAATTACAATGTAATTGAATTAGCACAACTCTGCAGGCAAATTTTTTCGGAATCGGGACGGGTACCCAAAAATTTTGAGATTCTCGAATTCATCAGGATTCCCGAAAAAGTAGAGATTGCTACCATCACCGGTACCAGATTCTCGAAATTATCGAGATTGCTACCACCACCGGTACCAGATTTTTCATTTCACCATTATTGAAATTACAAAGATGCTTTTAATGTTTTCAAATATATTTAGTAGAGCAGATGTTATACAATATGAACCGCAGAAAGTTCAAATAAACTTAATCTTGTTATTTTTATAAGGCACCATGTACCGGCTACTTGTAAAGCTCGGTAGGTTAAATGTAACCTCCAATATTAACTTTTAATTGCTCGCATACAGTACTTACAATCTCAAAACATTAAATTTAGTGTTTCATGCATAATAACTGAATAATAATTTATTTATATTCGATTCATACAAAGTTCCATGTAAACGGTTATGTAGAAAATGGAATGCGAGTAACTCAATGTTAAACTCTGTGATTTTAATAATGATCAATTTCTCCGTTTAAGACTGAGGTAAAGGAAACACAGATAATATCATTCGGTGAATCGAACAATATAAAAACATTCGATTATTTATTAATTCCATGTAGTTTAGAATCGCAGTGTTCCGTAATTTTAACATCACAACGAAAGTGTATATTTTTGTTCTCTAGAAAAAGTAAACTGATGTTACCAGATTTTGTTGAATCTAATGTCATTTTCTGTAATCTTATCTTAAGTGCTATTCTTAAGATAATGTCAGTATCAAGAAGAGGATTTACCATTTTTCCTGACTTTTGTGACATAATGAAAAAACAATAGGCTCTACGAATTTCAAGTTGTATCTTTGTTTAACATAAGAAAACTTACTTCCGATTTGCAATCGAGACATTGAACTTGAACTACAGACTGAGCGGATGCTATTTCTTTCACCACCATCCGACAAGGTTTATAGTTTACAAAATACTCGCTGGAGAAATCGTATTTAACGTCGCCATTGAATAGATAACGTTCCGCGAACGAGCTGTGAATCCGCGTATCTTAATCGTGATTTTTCAGGTGAACATATGGCCCCACTTCGTGTCATATCTGTTTACTCATTTTCGGAACACCTGAGCGATAGTCACGATGCTTGCAATACGCTTCGCTTACGAGTTTATTACAATTTATATATTTTCTTCTTCGTTCTACTGTTTCCAATTTGTTCTCGAACTCATTCTCCTACGATCTATTGTAAATGTTTCTTCCGTAAAAGTTTTATTCTTCACGAAGATCTACAGTCTAATTACTACTTTTTCGACTTTTCGTTTTATTTAATTTTGATTTGAAAGAAGACGATGTCTATTCTATTTTTATTGTGATCAAACGTTATTCTACGAGTAATATACTATTTCAGTACCGACGTCCCGAATGTTGTTATCCCGTTTGACAGACGAGGACGTTAATGAAATAACTCCAAGGGAGAAAACAGCATGTCTGGCGCCATGTGTCTTAACTATCACCTAACTATAGGAGGTGTTTTTAATACGCCTACGCCCTACGTCATTTCAAGTGCAGTTAATCGAGAAGGAAAAGGGCCGAGTTATTGGGTCATAGCCAGGGGTTCGCGAGAACCCGAAATATGGGATCGGTTCGGGAACACAAATTTTTTTCGGGATCGATTTCGAGATTCTCGAATTTATCAGGATTCCCGAAAGTATAATTCCCGAAATAATTTATTCTTTATATAACAGGCAGTTATCCTCCTAATCCGTTGGATATAGAAGAAGTTATTCTAAGTAAAAGTTGAATGGTATCAGACGGTGCATAAGATGCAACTAATTTGATGCACTTTTGTGCATCGGTGCATCAGAAAAATGCAACTGCACTTTTTTTTAAGTAGAGGCCTATGTTTTTGACTGTACCGATCGATGCAGTTTCTTGTGCTCTACAAAGAAGTACTAAAAATACTTATGGCGTAAACTTATTCGTTAGGAAGTTATCAAAGCTAAAAGTTCTCTGAATTACAGGGTGTCCCACGCAACTGGAACAGGCAGTACCTCGTAAACGGTTGGATATAGAAGAAGATATTCTAAGTAAAAGTTGAATGGTATCAGACGGTGCATAAGATGCAACTAATTTTATGCACTTTTGTGCATCGGTGCATCAGAAAAATGCAACTGCACTTCTTTTTTAAATGGAAGCCTATGTTTTTGACCTTTTGAACATTTTCTATACCCAACCGTTTAGGAGGTACAGCCTGTTACAGTTGCGTGGTCATAGCACAATTTCTTTTTTCTTTATTAATAGGGCGTAGAATTGCAGTGGAGGGAATATTCGTTTTTCGCAGATCCTATGATTTCCGTTCTCTCGGATCAAGGATTTACTGTATAAATATTCTTCCTCCTTCTTAAGTATCAGACTGCGGATCTATATGCATGTATGGCTTCCGAAAATTTTCAGAAAATGGTGGAATGTAAAATTCGACAGAATTTGGTACAATTTTTATTTTGTTGAGATTTGCGAAGGCTATTCCCATTGGAAATAAGTTTGTACCTTATTCCACTTTCTTAAAATTCGTCTACGAAAATTGAAAATTGCGTAAACATCCGCAGTCTAGTAATTATAGTTATCGGTTTACTCTTTTCTTGTAAGACCCTCAAAGAATATAAGAATGAGGTAAAAATAATTGTTTACAATCAGAATTATAATTTAAATAAAACACATAACACGAGAAAGAGTTGTTACGAATAAAATGGAAAAGAAATCTAAAACTGTGACATATCGATTAATAACATATCTCTGGACGATCTACAATTTGTGTTACTAACACTAACGTGAGTCAATTGCACTGCGCACGAATGAGTTTTTCATGTCACGGCCGTAAAAGTGTCAGTTCTCATGCAAATGATTCTATTTCTTGGAGGCTCGCCGGCAAATGATCATAGACGTTTAATCAGCCCCGTAGGTGGCAAATTAATCTGTAGTAATTACATCCTGCATCCAACAAGGTTCGTTAGCTTTTCTTTCACGGCCGCCGCCCCCGCGTTGTCCACTAAAACATGGTTAATTACACTGTTTCCCCGTAATAAATGATGCGAGCAATGATGCAACGACGTGCCTAGCCACGGAGAAAAATCTAGAACAGTTGTAGGTGGAATTACAATTAGCGAAGATGAACGGCAAAAACCGGATTCGCGGAAGAAACAATTGCATCGCGGGCATGTTAGAGGTCATTGGAAAATGTATAGTGATCAGGCTAGTTATACGGTGATCATACTTTTTGGAGTGGAATAGGGGACAACGAAAAACGTAGATATTAATATATTAGAAACTAGACAACGGATTTTATGCATTTATGACAAAAATGAACACATACAAGGTGTGATCAAAAAGTAAGGTGACTTTTTATTTTTGTCAAAAAATATTTATTTATTCAACAATATTTATGTTGTCCCCTTCAAAGTAATCCTCTTTAGATATAATACGAAGCACTTCTGATAAGCACTTTTTGGTATAGCTTTGAGCTCTTCCAGCGATGCAGTTTTTATTTCCTCAATCGTTGCAAATCTCCGTCCTTTTATGGGTCTCTTCAGTTTTGGGAACAGGAAAAAGTCACAGGCGGCCAAATCCGGTGAATATGGTGGCTGAGGCATGATTGTGTTGTTGTTTCCGGCCAAAAAATTACTCACAAGCAACGATGCGTGAGCAGGTGCATTATCGTGATGCAAAATCCATGATGTTTCCAAAATTCCGTTAAAATTGCTTGGCACGAACCAAACGAGATGCCGACATCATCAGCAACTTCTCTAATCGTAATTCGACGATTCTCCAACACTATTTTCTTCGCTTCTTCAACGTTTTCATCAGTTGATGACGTGCTGGGGCGTCCAGATCGAGCTTCGCCATTAACATCTTCTCGGCTATATTGGAAGAGCTTGTACCACTTATAAACATTTTTTTTACTCAGAGTACACTCACCGTATGCCACTGTCAACATTTCAAGTGTTTTGGAACACTTAATTCCATTTTTTACACAAAATTTGATGCAAATTCTTTGATCGATTTTTTCGACAGCAAAAAATCGCCGAACACGCAAAACACTTCTAACCTTTATGCTTCTCACGAACAAACAAAAAATGCTATATAGCTGAAACTGTGAACATATGTTCGGGACGAGTGTACCAGCATATGAAAAAAAATAAAACGTAAATCGACTGTAGGTATCCCGCGAAATTCATAAAGTCACCTTACTTTTTGATCACACCTCGTAGATGTAATTTAACACTAATCTTACCAAATGACCGCTTTTACATTGTTTATTTTTTAATTATTGAAATTATAAAGATGTGTGTGCTTCCATTAGAAATTATTCAATAAATTTCTTTATTCCAGCACGTATTATTATAAAAATCGTAAAAAATCTGAATCTATTCAGATTCTGAATATATTTAGATTTTTTAAATAAAAATTCAAAGATAAAATTAAGATATTCATCCATACGTTTATTGAATGTCATGATGAGTCACCTAAAAAAATGGCAAAAAGTGATAGAAGAGAACGGAAAATATTTTATTGAACAAATCTATGTATTGTAAGAATTATATAAGTGTGCATGTCATATGACTGAGTGTGAGTGTGCATATATGTTTTTATTGATTTACATGTTATATATGTTTTTATTGATTTACATGTTATATATGTTTTTATTGATTTGCGTGTCACGTTAATGTTTTGTTAAATGAATGTTTTACTACGTTATGATTTTGTTAAAATAAAAACGACAGTCCTCTGCGAGCAATCGAGGAAACATCACGTCCTGTCAAGTATCAATTCCGTGTCAACTCCTTACAGTATAAATATCCTAACTTTATGTTTGAGTTTTAATTTAAACCCGCTACGAACATTCGTTCCAACCCAATATATACGACATATTTTGTACCCGGTATGGTTAGTGTTAAAACAGTAAAAATGTTGGAGGAATTTAAGAATATTCTTATATTATTTTCGACCTATTAAATGTATTAAGACTCCACTTTCTTGCAATTTAGGTTGAAAATGTTTATTTTGCATAACACACAAAAGAACTTTATAGAATCAAATGTTGAAAGTAGAAGAACTGTTCAAAACAAAAATTTCTTGACACTAAAAAAATCAAGAAACAAAAATACAGTTTTTGTGACATAAAAGAACCCAAACTAAAGAAATTTAAAGCTTAAATTTTGTATAAAAAAAAATTAAGTCCTCGTAAACAAACGAAACTAATGAAAAGACCTTTTTTTCACCTTGTAACGGATGTATGTATGTTGGCTCGAGTAGTTATTAATATTTCGACTGCGGATTTTTATGCAAAATATAAATTGTCTGCATCATTTTCAAGAGACTGGAGCCAGATAGACGTTTAACTTTTACTTTGATTTGTAGCTATTTTCACAGCTACATGCTGCCGAATAATGCAAGTTACGCCTTGTAAACGAAAAAATAGGACTGTTTTCGATACAAACTTTATGATCACTCGTTACAAACACTTTTACAATATTTTCACACAAATATATGTATACGAAGACGAAAAGGAGAAAAATGCGCCGCAATGTTCGCTCCCTCGACATTTATATACGAGTACAGTAATGTCCCGATTACTGTCAAACAGCCGTATTTTTGGTGGACAGTGCGGTTGTTATGTTGTGCCCTTATTTTTGTTACTTCAAAGGCGATTCCGAACATAGAGAAGGACAATGAAATTCAAAGAAGAAGCCGAACATAGAGAAAGACAGAATGAAATTCAAAGGAGAAGCCGAACATAGAGAAGAATAGAATGAAATTCGAAGGAGAGTCCGAACATAGAGAAGGAAGAATGAAATTCAAAGGAGAAGCCGAACGAAGAAGGAAGAATGAGTGTCTCTTTCTTTCCAATACGCTGTCCTTTCTTGCGGTCGAAACTTGAATCGTCGATTTAACCACTAAATACAATTGGAATTATATCGTGTCTGGTCTTATATTAATCAGAAAAATGCCAGAAATACGATAGTGAAATTTCATTAAAAAAATAATGAAAATTAAGAAAGTTGAAAATTTCGATTCATTCGAGTCAATGTGTGGTGTTTCCACCGATATACCCGAGACGAGATCAATCATCGCCGCCTTCTGCGCGGCGCGGCGTCGGCCGCCAGTGGAGTGAGAAGGCACTGGACAGTGAACTGAGTATAAACAAAGGACAGTAATACGGATTTCATTGTACATCGTCGTTGGCTACGTAATGTCCAGATTACTGTCAAACAGCCGCATTTTTGGTTGACAGTAATCTGGATCCTGGATCGTATTTTTGTTACTTCAAAGGCGATTCCGAACATAGAGAAGGATTGATTGAAATTCAAAGGTGAAGCCGAACATAGAGAAGGATACAATGAAATTGAAAGGAGAAGCCGAACATAGAGAAGAATAGAATGAAATTCGAAGGAGAGTCCGAACATAGAGAAGGAAGAATGAAATTCAAAGGAGAAGCCGAAGTCTTCGAAGTCTCTTTCTTTCCAATACGCTGTCGTTCCTTGCGACCGAAACTTGAATCGTCGATTTAACCACTAAATACAATTGGAATTATATCGTGTCTGGTCTTATATTAATCAGAAAATTGCCAGAAATACGATAGTGAAATTTCATTAAAAAAATAATGAAAATTAAGAAAGTTGAAAATTTCGATTCATTCGAGTCAATGTGTGGTGTTTACACCGATATACCCGAGCCGAGATCAATCATCGCCGCCTTCTGCGCGGCGCGGCGTCGGCCGTCAGTGGAGTGGGTAAGGCACTCGTCAAGGAACGTAATCTAAACACACGACAGTAATCGGGACATTACTGTATACCGTTCCCCTACACTTATCAACTACCTGAGATTTATGGCAAACGGCTAGAACAGTCGATTCTTATTTTCTACTTCAACCACCGTCCCAGGTAATTAAATTTCTAGGCTCGTCCTTACATGCCACCACATGCGTAATGAATTTTGCTACACGGTTTTTTTGCTTTAAGTTTACAACCAAATTTTTTTCTTTTCCCGAACCTCGCAACTCTTTGTAGCCTGGCGGCCCCGGTTCCGCCACTTTCGGTTTCTCCGTGCTCGCTAGAAACCTTCATCTGAGAAATTCTCCAAATCGAGGTCCTTTTTGCGGCCCAAGTTAGACACATTGTATCTTCCTTTACAACGGTATAGGCTTGAATGCAACAAACGCTATCACGTAGTTGCCAGTGTCAACGAGATTCGGGCGAACTTCTTTGCACTATACACGATTCCGTATCAACCGACTGGCAATAGCCATTCTCCGCTAATCCCTTACAATATTTCACCTTTCATGTTCCGTTTCAACTTCGCATACATGTCTCCACCCCTTACAAAACAGAAAAGCATTTATATCCGTAACAAGGACTTTTGAAAGCGATGGCGCCCTAGATCGATCTTTTATCTAGCGTTTTTGACTTCTGAAAAACCCCATTTTTGTATTATCGAGAAATGAGAACGCGAATCCCGCACCCTTGCATACAACTGCGCATGTAACTATCTTCATAGCTACATGGCACCGAATAATGCAAATTACGCCGCGTAATTGAAAAAATAGGACTTTTGAGGACGATAGCGCCCTAGATCGATCTTTTATCTAGCGTTTTTGACTACCGAAAACCCCGATTTTTGTATTATCGAGAAATGAGAACGCGAATCCCACACCTTTGCATACAACTGCGCATGTAACTATTTTCATAGCTACATGCTTCCGAATAATGCAAATTACACCTCGTAAACAAAAAATAGGAATTTTGAGGTCGATAGCACCCTAGATCGATCTTTTATCTAGTGTTTTTGACTACTGAGAATCCACATTTTTGTATTATCGAGAAATGAGAACGCAAATCCCGCACCCTTGCAATCCTGAATAAATAATTCTACTCCCTTAAATGTATAAAATCCGCAGTCTAATGATTATACTTAATAGGCAATATTATTGTTGTCATTGAAACGAACCGCTGAAGGCACAGAATCTACTGGAGGCCTGAGGTACAGTGGATAACAAAAGTAAGTTAATGCGCAGTTCGTACGGTATGTAAACACCACTGTGGCAAAACGACCGAAGAAATTGTGTTGATGCTTACACATATTTGAAGGCCCGGTCTTCTTGTACATTGTGACTATTTCAGTCTTGCTAAGTTCATTGAGGAATTAACATTAAACGCGTTCTTTCTATAGGGACACAGAAATAAGCATTCCAAAAGTATGTTAACGGTGACAGTTTTTTGAATTATTTGTTGTACAAGTGCATTATTTTTCGTGTGTATCCATAAATTCTTACTAACATAATTGTATTTAAACATTTCAAAGCAAGGTATGCGCGAAAATTTATATTTATATGTATTTTATTGTATATTTTAAATCGTAAACGTATTCCAGTTATATTTATTACGTTTATTTGATTTTATTATAGACAAAATGACAAAATTCAAGCAGTTGACTACCGAAGAACGGAGAATAGTTATTAAAATGCACAAAGAAGGTGATTCGTTCAAAAAAATTGCAAATTGTTTTGACAAAACACCGGTTGCCATGTTTAAAATTGTAACTGCGTATAAGAAAGACGGACGAGTTTCTGTACTACGCAGATCAGGGCGTCCGAAAGTCACTACTAATCGTACGGATAAAAGAATCATAAATATTTCGATAGCCTCTGCAAACTTGTCGGCACCAAAAATACGAGCAAAGTTAATAGAAGAAGGTAGAATAGTTCCGTCTATGCAAACTATTAGATGACGATTACACGCAGCGGATAGACATGGTCGTGTCGCAAGAAAATTGTCGTATGTTAATAAAGAAAATTTGAAAAAACTTATTGAATTTTACGAAAGACATGTTTTAAAAACACATGATTTTCGGGGAAAAAATATTATGGACTGACGAGTCAATGATTCGAATGAGACATAGTCATGGTTGGATGTATGTTTGGAGGAAAGGTGGTGAAGCGTTGTCATATAATTGTACAAGACCGTCGGTAAAATCTATCGAACCAGGAATTATGGTCTGGGGATGCTTTTCACCATATCATGTCATTAAGAGGTAGAGTTAATTCGAAGGTTTATTTAAACCTTCTAAAAGAAGTTATAATGCCCGCAGGAAAGCGTCTAATAGAGGACGATTTTATTCTCCAGCAGGATGATGCACCTATCAGCAAAGCAAAAATTCTGATGAATTATATTCAAGATCAGAATATTAATCTATTAGAATGGCCACCACAAAGCCCCGATCTATCTCCGATAGCAAATATGTGGGCTATACTCAAATTAAGAATAGCAGAGAAAAAACCAAAAAACATTCATGAACTGGAACTTTTCTATTAACTGAACTATTCTCTATCTGTTTCAGATAGAATATCAAACATGTCGCAATGAAAAGGTTATCACTGTGGATACTAAAACGTGAATTCACTTACTTTTGTACCGTCCAATCTTGACTTAACTATCTTGACTTAACGTTATGTAAGAGACAATATTTTCTTTAAATCTGTAACTATTGCAAAAAATTGATTGGCTATTATTTCTTAGATAATTATTAGTTATTATAATAAATTTTTCATTTAAAAGAATGTTTAGTCTTACTTTAATTATCATTTTATCCTTGAAAAGTAGAGTATTAACTTACTTTTATTATCCACTGCACATAATGTTTACGATAGTATAGTTCTACTACAAGGACGATTGTAAACACGAGATCAATGACTATGTGTTTTCGACCGAGCAACGTAATTTGGTTGTTCGACGACGCCTTCCATTTCGAACCGCAGAGGCTTTAATTAGAATTTATTGTTAGGAATTTATATCATAGTTCACGGTCGAATCGGTCTTCCGTCTGTTAGCCCGCATTTGTTAGAACTTATTTCGAATTGTTCCGTGATTGAAGCCCTCGTGAAATAATCGACTGGCGACGGACAATTATAGCGACAGACGAGGGCGTAATTTTCTTACGAAAATTCATATAAAATGGCAACAGAAGACACGCGTCAGTAGAATAATTATTCGATCTATAATTCATTGATCGTTACGAAAAGACGCTAATTGTATTTTGTCATCTAGATGTTTATAAATTAAAATGAAGGTGAGGTGTACCGCATTTGTTAGATTTTCTTTGGAGTTGTTCTTTGATTGAAGCCCTTGTGAAATAATCCACTGACGACGGACAATTATAGTGATAGACGTTGGTCTAATTTTCTTCTGAAAATTCATATAATAGCAACAGAAAACACTCGTCAGTAAAAGCATAATTCATTGATCGTTACGAAAAGTCTCAAATTGTATGATGTCATCTAGATGTTTATAAATTAAAATAAAGGTGAGGTGTACCGCATTTGTTAGATTTTCTTTGGAGTTGTTCTTTGATTGAAGCCCTTGTGAAATAATCCACTGCCGACGGACAACTATAGTGATAGACGTTGGTCTAATTTTCTTCCGAAAATTGATATAATAGCAACAGGAAACACTCGTCAGTAAAAATATAATTCATTGATCGTTACGAAAAGTCTCTAATTGTATTTTTTTGTCATCTGAATGTTTATAAATTAAAATAAAGGTGTACACAGATCGCAACAGCAAATTAGAATAACTCCCGTTGAAATTTCACTAATGCATATTAACTAGTCGTTCGAGTGCAATTTTAGTTTTTGTTGCAAATTCCCACGTTTTTTGTTCACGTGAACAAATCGTTAGATTGACGATTAACCATCTCGTGTGTAATTTTCAGACTGCGGATTTTTATGGATTTATGAAGAAATTAACTCTGGGCGAAATAATAAAACAGTGAAAAATATAGAAAATTTAAGAATATTGTCTAAGAGACCCCACCTTACTATTTATGTGTTATTAGACTTCTTGCGAGGGTTAAAAATGTCTTCCTTCTTCGTATATTGACACTCTTCAATTTTTAAAATTTTGTCCTGGTTCAAATTACAGGTAGCCATTGTTGTCATAAATGCATAAAGATCCGCAGTCTAGTAATAAGTAAATATCCATTCATAAATACTTTCATTCGTGAAATTACGCAAGCTCGATGTTTACTACCTAAACTTCCGCCAACATTCGATACCTCAGTACTGTGTCTCATGATTGAGCATTATTTTAAGAAATTCTTGCCGATATCAGTGTCTGTATGCCATCCGATCATCATGAGTGATTGCGACATGTTAAGAAAATAATTACACAACGGCACGGTTACACCCAAAAACCGTAAGAGAGCGACTGTTCGGTAACGCGTTATGAATCATCACCGAAACCGTATATCCCTTTATATCTTCTATGACGATCTGATAACAGTTTAAATATTCGAATGACTTAACGAGACGTTTTAACGTAGTCGTGCAACAATATTTGCATTAACACTAGACCTATCGAGCAAAGTAAAAATTGACAAAGCTCTAGTTATTTAAATTTTCTTTTAAATATTTGAAATCTTTAAAATCGTTGAAATCTTTGAAATCTCTGGAATCTTTGAAATCTTTGAAATCTTTGAAATATTTGAAATCTTTAAAATCTTTGGAATCTTCGAAATCTTTAAAATCTTTGGAATCTTTAAAATTTTTGAAATCTTTAAAATTTTTGAAATTTTTAAAATCTTTGAAATCTTGGAATCTGCAGTCTAATTATACTTAATAAAAAGTATTAAGCACACAATGCAAGTATTCTTTATTGGTGAGGCTACAGTAAATGTTCAACATGACTTCTTTATGAAATATTCAAAATGTTACTTCCATTTCTGACCATGCTTGACCTTGAAGGTCACTGTGAAGTATACGGATGAATTCGTCTAGACACGAGCTTTCATGTGATATAAAAAAATATACAACATTCCATTTAAAAAAATTGAAGGTCATCTTCACATCTAACAAAATAGTATAAGCACGGAAAAGTTACATACGCCATTGTGTTTTGTATAAAAAGCACAGTACTGTTTCTTCTCTTTTATTTTTTTCTAGTATTTACTATTTACAAGAAAATCACTGGCTATAGTAATAATGTGAACACCCTGTATACTTCTTTATTATATGTAAAGTGTTATACTAATGTACGCTATACAAACCAAACATGGTTTACGCCATCAATAAATAAATAAATAAATAAATAAATAAATTTTCGGGCCAAAAATACCCCACTGTATTGTATATGGGATCGAAATCATTTTATGGTTTGCACCCTATCGGAAATGAATAACGTATCCTTTTATACGGTCTACTTATCGCAGATGTAACATGTATCCACATCTATGTCCGAAATTACGTCATTTCGACAGCAAGGTGCTCCGAGTATGAGATCATGTTATAATACGTGTTACGTCTATCTTATATGAAACGATGAATCACAAGAGTTTCCGCGTATGTATTTTTGTATCTCTCTCTCTCTCTCTCTCTCTCTCTCTCTCTCTCTCTCTCTCTCTCTCTCTCTGTCTCTCTTTCTCTCATGAATTGTAAATATATATTCCTATGTGGCGAACAGGAAGTCTCAAAAAATTCACAGAAATTCAATCAAAAGTCACGTGGATCGAAGTGCGTCAATAATTCCTCGTAAAGAATATTTCGGGTGGTTCAGTTCGTTCTAGGCTAAGTAAATCTCCAACGAATTAAAAAAACTTTAAATACTACTTCCTATTGTTTGTAAAAAATTGTATATATTCCGAACACGATATCTAATCTGTGAAACACTTGTTCCAGTTTGTTACGACACTGGTGTTTATTACAAGCATATTCTTAGAGGTCCATAAAGATTGTCAGTTAAAGTGTAAAAATCCAGAAAATTCAGAAAAATTTGTAACTTCGCACGAATGTGGTTCATGTGATGCTAACAAGTTATATTAGAAGACTGCGGATCTTTATGCAAAATAAAAATTGCCTGCATTGATTGCAATAAATAGAAACCACATAAAATATTATTTCTTCCGTTAATAATTTTAATAAATGAGAAATAATATGTTGACATCTTCAAATTTTTTACATTTTACTGCAATATCTAAAATATTGTCTACACAATTTTGATTTGAATGCATCAAATCCGTAGTCTAGTTATTAGTAATAACTTTTAGTAATAGCTATTAGTAGACAGCGGATGTTTGTGCACTTTTGCAATTTTTGTAGACGAATTTGAAGACAGTGGAATGAAATAAGATCTTATTTTCAGTCGTAGCAGTCTTTGTAGATCTGAAATAAATAAAAATTTTACTAAATTCTGATGAATTTGATATTCTACCAATTTTTTAACATTTTCAGAAGCCATAAGTAAAGTTATAAGCTATTAGTAATAACTAGACTACGGATTTTATAAATTCAAAGCAAAATTGTGTAGACAAAATTTTTTAATTGTAGAAAACTGTAAAAAACTTGAAGATGTCGACATATTATGTCTCATCTATTAAAATTATTAACGGAAGAAATAATATTTTATTTGGTTTCTATTTTTATTAGTAATAACTAGACTGCGGATGCAACTTTTAATTTTTGCAGACAAGAGAGTGGGAACAAATAAAATCTTATTTTCAGTGGTGATAGCCTTTGTTGATCTAAAATAAATAAAAATCGTGTTCAATTCTGTGAAATTTTATATTCTAGCATTTTTTGAAAATTTGTAGAGGCTTCAGCATAATTTATGCATAAAGATCGCAGTCTATTAATAACGAAACAACTTCGTTGTGCTGAAAAATGATTCTGGGTTAGGTAATATTTTCATACTATCGTGTTAGATATTCAGGAAATCATTGAGGAGGTAGTAACATTAAAAATTGCTGTGTTTCTCATAGTATAAATTGTTTAAAACGCAAGTTAAAAAAATGATGGGTGATCAATTCTCGGAGGAATTTTTCTTCTGCCATTTCTCGCATCCACAATACACGAAGACCATAAAAACCACAAGTTCTAACTTCAATTTTCTCTAACACAGTTTCTAACACGTTTTCTCAATTTTGTCCACACCAGCATAAAACGTCGAAACTGTGGAAGTACATCTTTGCTATTAACACTAACCTTACCGAGTACAAAATGCGACTGCTATACATTGTTTCATAAAACAGACAACGCTGAATCCATTTAAATTTCTTGCAATTTTTATAACAATACCTGCTTGAATGAAGAAATCCATTTAATAGTTTCTAACGGAATTATCCAAGCAACTTCAATGATTGTAAACTAAAAAAATGTGACACCGGTCTAGTGTTAAAGGGGGTGAAAATGCTCGTCCCTATGTGGTCGGAAAATGTTATATATTTAATCATTATTGCTAAATGACAAAAACAGAACAATTCCAAATACACGTATCCTCTATTTTGGTCTATAGATTACGTACACAAAGTTACATAAATACCGATAAACAATTAATAAGAAATATTGCAAGGAAAAGTTTCTCCAACAGAGAAGTTCATCGTCCCCCCCATTTCCGGGAACAACACGAAACAAAAGGTATTTTTCCTACCAGATTTAGGATAAGCTTCTCCGTTAAATTCCGAGGAGCTACTCGTTAGCACCTGCAAGATATTGGAGATTGTTGTGGCCACTTGATCGATATCACTGTCATTTGTGCGATCGGTAACGCCGATTGCCGATCTGACAAAATCGTTCGTGGACGCGGTCACGGTCGGCGAACGCCTGAGGCGGATGGTTTCCGGAAACGTACGCGAGGAACACGTGATAGAGGACTGAATAAAAGACTGCCACTTTTTCGAGAGGTCCTTCCGCGCTTCGTCGTTCTGCTCGTCGCGTTAAATAAACATTGTTACTCGCGCTTATACGCGCACCGCAAATAACAAACCCTCTGTGCGGACTCGACTGGTACGAGACGCGCCGAGGATCAACGGAAGATTGGCACGACGCTACGCGCGGAGATGTTTCACAGCGACTGATGATCGATCGCCGCGAGGATTCAACGTCTACATTTTCGTCCCCTATCAGTTTGGACGGTGCACAGAGAGCTATTTCCACGATCTAACTAGACAAAATTCTGTATTGATAAGAATCCAGATGTACGAAACCACATTAGAATTCAGTAGAATGTCCATTTAGCCAGGAAATGTAAAAATTATTGGAAAATATAATCTATAATGATCAACTAATTTTGAATTAAGTGTACTAGGTAATCAATAGACAGCCGATTGTATGCATTTATGGCAAAAATGAGTACAGTGCCCAAAATTACCACAAAGCAATAAGAAATTACCGAAATCAGCCAACTGATTTTTTTGTGAAATCTTATAATTATGTCATAGTAATGAGAACATGATGCACGATAACATTTTAGGATTATCGAAAGAAACCATTTACATGATTACATTCAAAGATATATTATTTATTCGCAGAAAAACATAAAATTATATAGTTTAACAATAAACGAACTGCGAAATTTCCATAAAGCTACACGTTTTTTAAGTAGATAACATCAAACGATAACATTAACGAAAATTTCTTCTATATTTATAAATTAATATTTAGTATAATTGCCATTTCTTCGAATAACGTAAAGAATTCGATTAGGCATCGATGAAATCAAAGCACGAAGAGTTTTTGCTTCGATGGATGTCCACGCTTCGTTCACCGCAATCCATAACTCAGAAACAGAGTTGTACAAGTTGTACAGAGTTGTAGTGTAAAGGTTCTCAAGTAGGTTTAAATGTGGCGAACAAGCTGGCCATGTAAAAATCCTCATATTTTTATCGTCTAACCACTCCTTTGTCTTGATGCATGAATTGGGGCGTTATCATGCTGAAAAATGAAGTTGTCAGTCTCAATTTCTTCTGTAAACGGTATCAAGACCATCTCCAACAGCTCCGTATATTGTGTCGAATTCATTTTATGATTAATTCGACAGATAAGTGTTTTTTGATAAGTGTCTCTGAATACAGCCCAAATCATTAATAGCCACCACCGAAGTTACGACTCATTGGAACGTAATTTATTAGTTATAAGTAGTATTTGTATATCTACTATGTCACTCCAATTTGTTGCAATTTAGATAGCATTTTTTTTATGTAGAATTTTATTTAGACTTCGTGCGGCTCCTATTGTAATGCGTGCTCTACTAAAGATACCTATACAATCATTTTTATCATTTCAATAATTGTAAAATAAAAAATCTGGCTACGGTCATTTTGAGTGTATTAGAAACAATTTTCTCATAGTTTGCTCGGATATTTTTCTTGGATTTCTGTGATGGATCCTCTAGGAGGAGTACTCAGTACTCTTTTACTCATTACTAGACTGTGATTCTTATACAAAATAAAAAATGTTTGTATTGATTGCAGGACACAGGAGCCAAATAAAAATTGTATTCTTCTTTTAATCATCCTATTAAGCTGAAAATAGTAAATTGACGTTCTTAAATACTTTTAACATGTCTACTGGTTTAAATTGTACATGGCCATTTTTGTCATAAATGCATAAAATCTGCAGTCTACTCTTTACTGAAGAAGAGTACGGATGAGTACAGTCGAACCGATTTGTTTCGCAACAAACAGCTGAACGGTAATTTGCGTATTCCTTGATCCTACGAGCCAACGCCAATCAACCTTGACTTTACGTCCAATGCCGCTTCCTCGGTAGTTGCTTCCCCGATAAATGATCTCGTTGAACCCGAAGCAAAGAGGGCATCGGGTAAATCGGTTTGGTTCCATCGCGGAACTTCTAATGTTCTATATGTCCGTGACTCCTATGTCTGTGAAGAAGATGATTGAATAAACATCGACAATCATTGACAAACAATATTCGATGAAAATTGTGAATGTAATTGTTGAAATAATTATGTGGCCGCACATCGACGAGCTAGCCACGTCAATTATTATAGGTGAGTAACTCAAATCTCTGATCAGATTTAGAACAAATTTTATTAGTAGACATATATTAGTAGAAAAATAAAACTAGTCTGAATCGATTCCAAGAAATAGAAACTAAGATGAATGTTATCTCTTCCCTTAATGATTTTAATAGAGAAGAAATCATCTACCGACATCTTCAATTTGTGAAATTTTCCAACAATTTTGAATTTCATCTACTCAATTATTGCTATAAATGCATAAAGATCCGCAGTATATTTATTAGTATTCTTAGAATGCAACAAGATCCAAGTAGCCTCCACTATGATCAATTTTGATTTTCTAGTTTCGGTTTTATTAATTTAATTACTTCGATTTTGTGGCGACTTTTGCGGTTGGTAATGGTCACGTACCGTGTTAGCTTTCATCGGTTCCTTTAAAATAGATGCATAAAACATTGATCTTTGATTTTCTATCATTTTTATGTTACATCATACAATTCGATCAATCGTGTTTTATTCATAACTTCATTTCTAAATTGAAATTGAATCGTAGGAAAATAACAATGATATTTATAATAGAAGGAAAGTGATTTTTCTACGGCGTCCGGATGGCTGCCAAGGCATTCAAAGAATCTCGTAGAAGTCGAAATATGAGAGAAATATGAAAAATTTTTGGTTTCCTCAGATGAAGTTCAGCCATCATCTTTACCCTGGATCAGAACCTACATCATCTTTTAACCTGGATCGGAACCTATACATAATCTTTTATCATGGATCGGTAAAGACACTACATCTTATAGACTTTCCTGTCTAGACCTCAGAGGGCTCTGAGACCTCCCGTACCATTTCCATGTCGCGCCCTATATTACCGATAGTTCGTGAATTTAGGCGTATCAGCACAGATGAGGTATAAGAGTAGACCAATCACCATATGGCGTTTCGTGTCTCACACAATAACAATTGGGTTTTTTACGCCCTCTATGCCGACAAACGAAAAATGTTGGAACTAGATCCACGAAAGAGATCAAATACAAATGGCTAACGATTACCACAGAGGATAGGAGAGTGCTCGCGCCCGGGTTTTCGATGCCACCGGTATAGTGCTGCCCCTACAAAGAATCCTAGCCTGGATCAGATCCCACACCCACGGTAGAGCGGATTTTCCTCTCCCACTTTTAACCTGGATCAGATCCCTCACCCACGTAGAGCGGATTTCCCCCTCGGATTTTAAGATTTTAGATTTCCACGGACTAGTAAACGTTCTGTTTCTAGACTTCGTGCGAGGACTCGACCGGGCTCGAAATGCGAGTTTACCTGCAGGCCTAGTGACAGCGCCACCGACGAGATACTGTTAAAGACTGCCAGCCTTATGGGAAATGGGAGATCGTGTCACTCGAACAATTCGGTGTTTTCTAACGCCCTCTAGGATTTATTCTGGCTGGAGTAAGAAACAGAAGGCCATCGACGTGATCTCGTTGGTACAGAAGGCCACTGACAATGAGTAGCAAGATATATTTATATATATCAGCTGATATCGTCCGCGAAGCAAAAACTATTGAAACGCGACAGTTCTTATGCCTCACCAACGACTCGTACATGAAATCTAAACAAATGAGATAATCCAAAAGGAATTTTTATAAACATTAAACAGCTAGAATTAATAAATTTATCATAGTATTACGTTGAATAAAATAATGCGTGCGAACGTTCATGGTTTAAAAGTTATTTCGTATCTCAAATACTATTAGCCACTTTTAGTAAAAAAATTAGATGGTCAGATAGCCAAAGGAGTGCTTGTCGACATCGCTGTAAAATGAAATTTTTATAACCATTAAGCAGTCAGAAATAATAAATTTATCTGTGAACTGTATCCAATAAATTAATGCGCGCGAATGTTCATGGTTTAAAAGTAATTTCGTATCTCGAATACTATTA
>CM052194.1:12440860-12479970 GCA_028455805.1 Lasioglossum figueresi | reverse complement strand
ACGGGAATTCGCGGTAGATAATATTAATGGGGGGGTTGAGAGACGTTGACAGGAGCGAATCCCAAAACTTTAGTGGACCTACAAACTCAAAGGTTTGTATCGATTTTAAAATAGACTTAGCTTGTACTATTGTGTCCCCTGTATTCTGATCAGACTCTGTAATTTTTTTAAGCAGGTTCACGATTGCCGGCAGTTGGGAGTTCATTGCATGCACATTTGCTTTTGACGACCATCGCGTGTCACAAGATCCCTTTAACGCGGTTTTTAGTTCGGTTTTCAGTAATTTCCAGCGAGCAGCTGAGCCAACAAAAAAATTATATGTTTGCTGGATAATACCAAAAAAAGTTTGCATTTGTGGTATTATATTCGCAGCATTAACACCGATCAAATTAACGCAATGGGCAGTGCATGGTATGAATCGTGCATTCTTATTCAAGGCTAATATTCGTGCCTGCACACATTTATACTTGCCCACCATATTAGCTCCGTTATCGTAAGACTGACCTCGTACATTTGCAATTTCCAAGCCATCTTCTGCTAGTTTGTCAAGAATTTCTCTCGAAAGACCTTCTCCGGTTTTTGCTTCAGTGTTAATAAAAGTGATGGAGCTTTCTTCAATTTTACATTTCTTATTTGAATCAATGTGAACGTACCGAATTATCTGAACCATCTGGTCTTTATGAGATATGTCGGTCGTACAATCGAAGAGGATTGAAAAATATTTACCTTTCTTTATGTTTCAAATTATGTGCGATTGAACTTGTTTGGCAGCCAAATCAATCAATTCGTTTTGTATTTTTGGTGAAAAATAAGAGATTGCACCTTTATTGTGACTGTCAATATGTTTTTTGATAGTACTGTCGTAATGGCTAATCAATTCGATCGTGTTCAGAAATTTTCCACAGTCTGGTCGCCCAATGATTTCAGATGTCTCTCTAAGGGCTTCATTGTTTTTGACGCAGTGCAAAATTGCATCGAGTATTACTTTCAATACATGTCTCCACTTTCCCTTTTCTTTTTCGAGTTGTTCGAGTAAATGGTCATCTACGAAGCCGCCACATTTCAACTTCTTCTCAAACGTCTTCATTTTTATATAATTTGCTCTATGAGATATAGAGCTTTCATGTCTTGGTAAATAGGGGTTAAGATGTTGCCAGTCATTAAAACCATTCAACCAAATGCTGCTTCTGTCATCGTTGAACAGTGTGCACGGGAAACAAAACAGAGAGTCAAGCTATTTACAGTAGATCAACCAGTTCCTGTGTACTTGTTCTCCATTTGTCATTGTTCTCGTGAACCACTTTTTCTCAAAACGGGTACATGACAATATCGTCGCCATTAATAGGACCGTGTTCAATATATAGTTTGATAGTGTCCTTATTAACTGTCCAAGATTTAGGATTATTAAAATTAACGTCAATCGAATTTTTTACTGCGCAATCATGTTCTAATCTTTGCTGATTTTCGGAATTATTCTCAGTAGGTATTCCGTTTGAGTTGTTGAATTCTACGTTTTGTACAATATTTTCAGGTTGATCGAGTTCTGTATTTAGTTCGTTATTTGTATTTCTCGATGTCGATGGTAGTTCTCTTGAGAAGAATTGCTCTATCTTACCGCAGTTTTCTACAGCTGCAGCCTTTTTCTCCTCGCGGATCTGTTTGAACTGAGCACCTGATAATTTCTTCTTTGGTGGCATCCTTATAAACAAATATATATACACAAAGGAATGTTGTTTGATTTCGGGGTGAATAAATTTGAACAATTTTGCTCGAACTAGATAATATACTCGTCAGTCGTCCGCGTGGCAACTGCGGTATCGTGCAAATCATCTTTTGTTTTCTTTCTCGCGCCGTTATGCGCTTGTTCGCGTTTTCCTGTATCGCCGGTGGTCCGTCCAGTCCACGCGGACGACGCGCGACGACTGCGGTATCGTGCAAATCATCTTTTATTTTCTTTCTCGCGCCGTTAGAGACTGTTCAGACACGGCGGAAACCGCGCGTTTTCGGCCACGCGATTTGAACCGCGCGAATCTTATTACATTAGCGCCTATGGATTCGTTCACACGCATCCGCGCGGTCGAACATTCTCATTATTGGCGATCCTCCACGGGGGAGACATGCTGCACCTCGGTATATAAACCATATCAGCGACGCCGGCCTGATGTTCTGGCCAAACTCCTACATATACAGGGTGGGGCAGTAACTATTAGCACCTCAGATATCTTTGAAACTATAAGTTTCACAGAAATATTTGCTGAAACAAAATTGCACAGTAAGAAGGAGGCCATCCGGTGGCGATAGTAGTTTTTTTGCAGGTGGACGTACTTCGGACATTTGAAGGTCACCTCCATTTTTTTTAATGGATCGGTATGTTTTGGCTTCCGTATCACGATAGAGGATCTTAAAACGAGTTCAACGACCTATTACATAAGGTCATTCAAGGTCATAGAAAGTAAAGAAATGCGATAATACTTATGGTTTTGGTAGTAAATGAAACATGTTTATAGTAGGTGTTCGAAATGTTAACCATCACTGTCAATGCACTGTTGGATTCTTGTTACGATTGATTGACTTGCAAGTCTTACGGTGTCAGAACTTATTGACGCATAAGCTGCAATAATTCGCTGTTGCATATCGTAGGACGTAGTTGGTACTTCTTTGTACACTTTCTCTTTCAGTGTTACCCACAGAAAGAAATCTAGAGGTGTTAAGTCTGGTGAACGAGCTGGCCACGATATTGAACCGCCGCGTCCAATCCAACGATTTCGAAATTTTTCATCGAGTTCCCTTCGCGCAATCAATGAATAATGTGCAGGACATCCATCATGTTGGTACCACATGGTTTGTCGTGTAAGTAAAGGTAACTCTTCTAGCAAAAGACCCAATGTATCCTTAATAAAATTAGCATAGATGTTGCCATTCAAATTTCCATTGATAAAATAAGGACCAATAATTTTAACACCTATGATACCACACCATACATTCACAGACCATTGTCTTTGATGTTCAACCTGTCGCAGCCAATGTGGATTTTCCGTTTCCCATAAATGTATGTTGTGTAAATTAACATTCCCGTGATTTGTGAATGTTGCTTCATCGGTAAATAAGACGGTATTAAGAAAAGACTCATTGTTTTGAATCTGACGTATAGCCCATCGACAAAACGCAACGCGATTCATGAAGTCGTTCCCATGCAATTCTTGGTGAAGACTAACATGATACGGATGAAATTTGTGACGGTGCAAAATGCGAAGTATGCTCCTCCTACTGATGCCAGATTCGCGTTCAATTTGTCGCGAACTAATATGAGGATTTCTAGACACACTTGCGAGCACACTGATTTCTATTTCTTCGTTAATTACTTGTTTCTGGCGTTCACTTTTACGAACACCTAAACTACCGGTTTGCCGAAGTTTATCACACACATTTTTAAATGTTTGACGCGAAGGCTGAGACCGATGTGGATATCGTTCAGCATACAAGTTTTTCGCCCTTACAGAATTTTTTTGGCATTCGCCATAAATAAGAAGCATATCGACCTGCTCTTCAAACGGATACATCGTGCCGCATTGACTGATTTATCGGTACTAATCTCATCATGTTTATCTTATCCTGCAAACTATTAAAGTGCCCTTCAAGCAGTGATTAAACTCAGTGAAGTAAAAGGTAAACATTACGCATTCCTCTACTGTTTACAGTACGTATGTTTCATTTACTACCAAAACCATAAGTATTATCGCATTTCTTTACTTTCTATGACCTTGAATGACCTTATGTAATAGGTCGTTGAACTCGTTTTAAGATCCTCTATCGTGATACGGAAGCCAAAACATACCGATCCATTAAAAAAAATGGAGGTGACCTTCAAATGTCCGAAGTACGTCCACCTGCAAAAAAACTACTATCGCCACCGGATGGCCACCTTCTTACTGTGCAATGTTGTTCCAGCAAATATTTCTGTGAAACTTATAGTTCCAAAGATATCTGAGGTGCTAATAGTTACTGCCCCACCCTGTATATATTTTGGACCTACTGTTTTTATAAGGTGGGTTCCGAACCACCTGCAAGCCAACAACACGTGAAAAGCCCTCGGCGAGTCACCTTTCGGGTTTTTCCCGGCCGGTCACCCATCCGAGCGCTGTACACGCTCCGCATCGTTTCACTTCGGTGATCGAACGAGAACCGGTGTTTCCAATCGGACAATGGTCGTTGGTCGCGCGGTCGAACAATCAAAAACAAAAATCGCGCGGTCGAAAACGCGCGGTTTCCGCCGTGTCTGAACA
Source organism: Lasioglossum figueresi (assembly GCA_028455805.1). Lineage (NCBI taxonomy): Eukaryota > Metazoa > Arthropoda > Insecta > Hymenoptera > Halictidae > Lasioglossum > Lasioglossum figueresi. The sequence continues at coordinate 12,475,687 of CM052194.1, read as the reverse complement.
AGCCCTTACGCTTTCGTTCGCGTTTTCCCGCCGAACGACCAACCGAAGATTGATCAGCGCGCGGCGCTACGGCTTTCTTGGGCTTGGGCGTCAGGACGGGAAGCGGCGTCTCGAGCGCCTCGGGCGGCCTCGGAATCTCGGACGCTCGGGACTCGATAAAAATTCGCGCCTTTGCGCTGCATGTAAATAAAAAATTTGGCATAGCGCCCCCACGAGACCTGCGTGCGTTGTGCCCGTGGCAGGTGCCACCTTCGCCACGGCCTAGTTCCGGCACTGAGAGAGTGTCTTCCAGTTTTCTCTGCTTCTTCCATCAGGCCTCTGGTTACGGGGTGCATCTTTGGTGGGTCGTCGTGAGGTCCAATCGGAAAGGTAAGCTCATCCCCTAAACCGATGTCGCGTAGAAGTCTTGCGGGGGAAGATGACATGGGCGTCTTCCTACTTTCCCACGCTCGGTGCGTAAGGCCTCGCAGGGGTGGCCCAAAGGGAAAGTGTCCAGGGATGTGCACGTGCACTCAATGTGCCACGTACTTTAACGTTGCCGTTCGATTCCTCCTAAGAAGGCCCCTTTGTTTGGAACGGCAAAATGACTCCAAGTCCTTGAAGAGGGTTGGAGAGCTGTCTTCGGTTCAGCGTTCCCTCGCTGTCCTTTGTTTAAGTCGTCCTGGTCCCGTGTTGAAGTGTTTCTGCTCCTTTATAAGTTCCAGACGGCCTTCCTTTCCTCTTATTTTTCTTACTCGAGTGACCTTCTAATTTTAGTCGCAAATTCCTTAACTACGTACCTACCAGATTACTACTAAACGGATTATTACTCCGGCATTCAAATACGCGCGGCAATGTGAGTTTAATAATACCTAGGATGGCGCTGGTTTCGATTAGGGCGACATCACAGTAGACAGACACTATTTTTTTGAGCTACAAAGACCGAGCCGAACATAGAAAAGTACAGCTATTTCGCCCGAAACTTTCATCGTAATTAAACCACTAAATACAGTTGAAATTATATCGTGTTTGACATTATTTGAATCAGAAAAATGCTACAAATATATTAGCGAAAGTTTAATAAAAAATAAGTAATAATAATAAAAAAATGTTTATATTGGTTGTGAGGATGCGCGGGCCTTTGAACTGTGCCGGCGACTGCGACTCTCCGCGTCACATTAGTAGTAGCTCACACCGATATACCCGAGTCGAGATCAGATTACTACAGTAGAGGGGATACTTTTTCTGCATTCATCTTTTTGCGACTATAGAGGATTTACTGTACACCAAGTATTCTCGATTAAAGTTTCCAAAATCAAAAAGTCTCATGCTCGTAATCGAAACAGATTAGTCCAGACTAAGGGGAGCCATTTCCTCGATGGTAATTCAGAATCATTCAATGTAACGGTACAGTAAAGTCGCGATCTAGCTCCCATCGCCTGTTCCGAGCAGAGACAGATATCGTGTAAGGCAGGTTTTCCTAAACTTTTTTTCTGATGGAACACTTTGAATTTTGACAGAGCACCTTATGTAATTTGAAGGTTAGGTAATGCTAAAGTGTGTGACGCCAAGGTCTAACCATTGGCTGCGAGCGAGGACGCCCTTTGCCCCTGTGCCGAGGGACGACTTGTGGGGCACGGAGAGTACGCATACACGAATCGCTCAATCACCTTTCACACGAGCATTCAGCCAAGTTCGCAGGCTGTCGGTGTTCTTCGCGAGCCATTGGATGTTATTCGACACAGTTTCTAGAGCTTCCGCGCGGTTTCTTGCGCCTGCGCCCGCTTCGGGGTATTTCGCGAAGAAGTCCGTGATCTCGTTCAACTTCGTCTCCGTGGCGAACGTTTTGGTGATACTTGGGATCAAAGCGCCGAGATTTCTGTCGTTCAAGCTGTACCTGTTCACGAGGAAGTCCCAGTTCGACCGAACCCAGTTCCAGATAAGCGGAGTTCCGATCGGGTTGCTAGAAATGGCGGACAAACAGCCAAAGAAGTCCTGGGATCGAACGTAATTCTCATCGGTGGCTGTTGTGATGAACTTATTCAGTATCCAATCGGAGCGTATGCCAGCCAGACCTCGCATCAGCTTCAGCTTCTCTGTCGAGTCGGTTTCTGCGACAAATCGTCGGAACATTGTGTTCCATGACGCCTCGTCGCCAATATGGTGCATCCCGTAATAATAAATTAGCGCGCGAATGTCAGGATGAGGTCGAACGTCATTCGAGTCTTGTATCCAACTCTTAAATATGTTGCCTGCGTCTTCGAGACACTCTTCGTGTCCTACCGAGCAAGCTAGATCAAGAACTGACGTTAGAGGTCTCAAGGTGACGCGATCCTCGGTGTTTTCAATGGTCCAGTCTATTTCGTGATAGAGACTATCCACCAGGTTTCTCACATACTTCTTGAACTCCGATGACAGGTCGGTAAGAGACAGCAGAGTATCAATAGCTGTCAACTTCGACCCGGCTACATTCCACGGAACAGCATGGTGTTCCTGAGGAAGGTACGCTGTCATATTCATTGGGATGCCGTAATCGAGTTCCTGGGCACCTGCTAAACTGAACGCATCTTCTAAAAGATGCGCTCTATCCGACACTGACAACCTCTTGTGGTAATAGCGGAGAAGGTTGTTCAAAGTTTCCCATTCGGTTGGTTCATAATTAACGCGGTAATATCCCACCTCGTCCGCATTGAATTTGATCCAATCGGTCGTTTCATTCAGCTCGATCTCTAAATTGCTCGCCGCCTTATCGAACCACACGAGAGTTGGTTCGGACGTTCTGTTCGTGATGTACGTGATAGGGATGGTCCACTTATAACCGTATTCCGAGTCAGATGGATCGTACTGAACGTCCGGATCAGCAAGGAATCGTTTCTGCGTCAAGATGTATTTGTTCCCGGATTTCTTTACGTTCACCACTGGGAATCCCATCTGTTTGGTCCATGTGTCCATGATTTCTGTCACCTTCAAATGATCTGGCGACACATCTTCGAGGATTTTGAGAAGGTCCGCCGTTTCTGCGTTATAATATATGAACTTGTTCAAGTATGTGTGGATACCGATGTAGAAGGCATCGGGTTTAATGAAATGTTCCATCATTCGGATCAGTGACGATCCCTGAAAATTAGATTGAATTAGTTGAATCGTAGACCGAACCACGCCACGTGATTGACTTAGACTGTTACATTGTTAGTAACATGTTTTATAGTAGAAAGATCCGAAACGTTATGGTGCAAACAATGAAGTAATTTCGTTTTTCGTGTAAAGACAGCTTTGTTTCCATTTGTTATTACTTAAGGGGGTAGACTCTCGTTTCCAGGATTGCAAGGATGCGGGATGGGCCTTCTCATTCCTCGATATTGCAAAGATCGGGGTTATCAGTAATCAAAAGCGCTAGATAAACGATCAATCTAGGCCGCAATCACCCTCAAAAGTACTATTGTTAGGTTTACGAGGCGTAATTTGCATTATTCGCAAGCATAAAGCTGCGCATGTAGCTATTTTCATAAAGCTGCGATAGCGACATGCTGTCGAATATTATATTCTTAATTATTAATATTATTAATAGAGTCTACCCCGTTACAAGAAAACAAAATGACTTTCCAAACGACCCGATATATTTCCTTAAAAGTTCAATTAAGGTTTGCACTAGTAGCGTACCTTTTTATAGGATATTACATCAAAAATGGCGGTGATTTCATCAGGGTTGTTGACAGACTGGACTATCGGGTGTGAGCTTAGTTTCGCGTCGGTCACGAAGACAGTGTGAATTTGTTCGACGAGGAATAAGTCCATCTGAAACCGTACCAAGTAAAATAGATTCATTGGCACTAAAGACTCATTTGAAGCAGTTGTAGGGAAATATTAGAAAATTATTTATTAAAAAACTAACCCATCCCCAGTCCGGAAGAACTCCATTGGCGCTTTTATATTGCATAAAGGAGGCGAAGCCCTCGTTGAGCCATAGATCATTCCACCAGGACATAGTAACTGTGAAATGACATGTATGTATAGTTGCTATGAATATCGGAAACTTTTTACTTAGAAAGAGGCTTGTTTATTTATATAAATGCAAAAATCTCTTTCGGCCACAAATATGGATAACTTCATAAAGCGCAGGTAGTTAACACAGCTATTTTAAGATCAGTTGTACATTATTAAAATGCTCGGATAATAAATTATACTTACCTAAGTTTCCAAACCACATGTGTGCGATCTCATGACTGATCACGCTGACAATATCGTACATGTTTACGGTAGAACTGGTCTTGTTATCATACAACAGCCTCGCTTCTCTGTACGTGATCAGTCCCCAGTTTTCCATTGCACCGGATACGAAGTCAGGTATTGCTGCCATATCTACGAAAGAAAATTCGGTAAAGAAAATCTGTCGACCACTCGATAGTCATATTATGTATATACGGAGTGACTCAGAATTCCCAGTTCCCAGAATTATCCTGTACAGGTATAATTAGCGATAAACTAGTTCGTCAGCTTACCAAGCTTTGGCAACGGATAACCGATGTCGAACAGGCGGATGTAATATTGAATGACCTTCACAGCTATATCAAGCGGGAAAGTACCCTTCTCCTTTTGAGCCCTGGTGGTGTACACGCTAACCGGAAATGTGCGGCCATCGTGGTTCTTCGCCATGCTGGTAACAGCAACAAAATCGCTGACTATGAAGCACGACAAGTACGTGGACATCGGCATGCTTTTTGCAAAAGTCACCGTTGTCAATCCAGGCGATGGTTGGTGTACTTGCGAACTCTGTAAATCGCGTTGAACTCTTAGCAGAACAAATGTAAACGCGCCAAAACAACTTTTGTTTCGACATATTTTTCAAAAACGAAATAAAGACGCTAATTTTAAAGAATTAATGAAATTAAAAATTACCTCGACGTTCATATTAGACAGAGCACTATAACAGTCACCGGTAGGATGAACGAGTTTCACTGTGAACTCAGCTTTGAAAGCTGGCTCGTCGAAACAGGGGAATGCTCTTCTGGCATAAGTTGGCTCGAACTTCGAGGTAGCGATATGCCTAAAAATATGGTAATCACTGTTAGTGCTACTAATACATTCCTAGAAGTACCATCTAAATCTACTAAACACACAGTTAAGATAAAGCATAATTACAAAAGAGTTCGAATTTGTCTGATAATTCAACAACTTTAGCCCACAGACAGCGGACCTTTTTTTACAACAATACAGTTGATAATGCTTAATTGGTCGGCTGATAGAAAGTCTTTTTTTATTGATAAGCAATGAACCAGGGCATGAACTAGCTCTATTATATTAATTGAGCACGACAAGACACACTCCAGTATAGAAAATGTTAGGGGAACAATTCCAAAAGTCTCGACAGTGAGAACTGTGAAGAAGTTAGAAAATCGGCAGCGTGAACGCGAAACCAACCTGGTTCGGTTCTGCGAGTCCTTGTACTTGCTCGAGTAAAATCCAACGATTTTGTCTGGTTGCAGGGCGCCATTGAACTCGAAGCTCAAGTTATAAAGTCCCGAGTGCATCTCGTTTTTCGTCGATACCACGAACATCTCGTTCTTCGGTATCGGTATGGTTTCCAGGATCTCGAACTCATAGTCCACCGCGCGATCAAACGTCTTTAGCTTTGTGGACGTGATATTGAGGTCCTTCTGATGAACAGCTATGTAACTTCTTCTGTCGAGGACATCGATCAGAATAGTCACTTTACCTTGGTAGGTACCCTTCTCCAGGTCCGGGTGCAAATAAATGTCGTACTGCAACGGCTTCACATCCTTCGGCAACCGGAAGGACAGCTCGTCAATCGATTGCTTGCTCATGACGGCTTGAGCTGAAGAGAACGAAACAGATGTTGGGTTGACGTTGCGTACCGTGAGATGATCACTGGTATTTGCTCGGGCTGAACGGGATTTCGATAGCGGTATCGCGACCGTGATAAGGCGATGATACCGATGAAAAATCGCGGGAGAAACGAATGATAATTTCGTGTCTAGGCATTTTAGCAGGCTGCGGCTAAACCGTAGACTGCGGGTTATGTGCATTTGTGAAGGGCGCAACTGAAACACAATCAAATAAGAACTACGTAAACTTCGTTTCCATTTATTTCTACAAAAGAGACTCTACTACGAGATACGACGATGCTTTCTTTCTCAACAAGAAAATCTCCATCCCCTCTTTTGAGGTTGTTCGTTCGACAGCGTTTAGTGCCAGAAAAAGAGGAATCTGCTAGACTCAGAGTGAGGAAGAAACCAAAAGAGGCAATTCGGAAAAGTCAGTTGCCGACTTGAGATAAAGGACCAGGCCTGCGGACCTGTCTTCGGCCACGCAATAAGTTTCATTCTGTCCTTCTCTATGTTTGGTTTCTCCTTTGAATTTCATTCTGTCCTTCTCTATGTTCGGACTCTCCGGTGAAGTAACAAAAATACGATCACAACACCAAGATTACTGTCCACTAAAAATACGGCTGTTGGACAGTAATCTCGACTTCACTGTATTACTATCCTAATTTTGTTCAACGGTGGGTTAAAAACCAGATCGACATACAACATTGTTCATGTGTGTCTAAATAAATAAATAATTCATTTTATATATTCTTAATGGGAGAAATTGATGTGCAAAAGGGTGAATTTGGAGTGTAAGACCTATACAATCGCTTCTCCACCGACCATTTTGTAGTTTGCCGCTACATCTGAGGTAACCCCATTCGTAATACGTGGAAAGTCGTCCCAAGCCATCGATTTGTAGCGAAAGAAAACTGTAGATATATAGTCTAGTCTCGAAAATAATATTAACCACTCGTAGTAAAAATGAAGTATACAGATATTCAGTTCTTGCTAACTAAATCAGCGAACTATCGGTAACATAGGGCGCGATATCGAAATGATACGAGGGATCTTAGAGCGCGCCGAGCTCTGGACAGGAAAGTCCATAAGGTGCAATGTCTATAGTGATTTTAAGTCTGTGGAAAAACCTACAAGACGCAATGACTGTCGGGATCCCAAATGCCGGTAAAAGTAATGATCGATTACCGTTCCGAAACTTTGTAGAAAGTAACTCACGGTTTGGATAGGTAGCGGCTTCGACTTTCTGATCGAGAAGAACCAATAGCGTTGCCAGGCATGTGCAAATCAGGCTCAAAATGAAACAGATGCTGCAGGTGAAGCAGAGCAAGCCTGTCCCACGGCGTACTTGAGCACCCGTCGATGAATATACAATGTCGCGGTGCACAGCAGCGCCACCGCCACAACAACGTTTCGTCACCTTCATCTCCATTCAGGGCGCATGAAATACTTATGAACGAACAAATGTATCACCTGAAACATCCAACAATTTTAGCAGTACTTTCTTTCTTTATGCATTCCTCATCAGAAAGATGAATAATAGAGATCTGCGAGAAAACATGATGAATGTACAGGGTGGTCAAGTAAATATTAACATGAGTATATCATTGTCTCCGCTGTTGTTGAAAATATGAAGAAATTTTATTTACCAAAGTTTTTCAGTATAAAGAGAACTACAATATAGCAATAACAGTCTTTTTTGTTGATTCTGAATTCTGTAGATCTTATCTCGAATTCGACAAAATTAAAGATGAAATATCACTTAAATTAATAATTTTTCGATATACATAAGTTAATACTTTTTTTTTTATAGAGAATGTAATTTTCATAGCAGAATATATGTTCTTTTATATATTCTTATACTGAGTAATTAATAATAATTAATAATAATTGTTCATTTATACGTTCTTATACTGAAGAACTTTGGTAAATGAAATTTTTTCATATTTTCTAAAACACCTATACCTAATTCAGACTGAATTTGCTAAATAAGCAATGTAACAAGCAGCGTCGGTATTCTAAACAAGTACCCTTAATGTCATACGCGAAATTTAGGACACACTAATTGCGTAACGTGTTTCTGAGTCACTATGAGCGCCTTTCGGTGTTATCGTGCTATTCTACATTTTCTTTCGCTTCGTTCTAGTACAAGAAATAATAACAATCCTGAACATTTACCGTAATAGGGGCAATTATACAAAGATTCCGTTGTATTATCATGAAACATGAACCTATGCAAAACTTAGAAATTCTCGATTCTTAATAATTTGAAAATTGATTATCTCATAAGTCGCCTAACATAGAGAGTAGCCAAATAATACAATACAAGTGGACAGAATTGCTCGGGGCAAGGTGGAATGGACTGTATAATTGGAATGAGCCATAGCAAATCAGGAGAGAGAGTTAGAATCAATCGGGGCGGATTTATCGCAGAGGGAGTGCGAACGGATTGAAACGAACAGAAAGCGTATCTGGAGTACTGAACTGAAACAGACTGGAGTGTGGGATTAGCAGTGTTAGAAATTTTCAAGAGCATATTAGCAATTAGACACGCGGTTACAGAGTTTTCTTACGGGACAGTGGTCATCGGAATAATTTTAACCAGTTAACTGCGTTCGACGTGTATGCACGTCAATCTAGAACTATATTGCTGTGCAATGACAATAACCTTTTCAAGAATGAATTGTTAAGTTTTTATCAAATAAAAATGTAATCCTTCCTCGTTCTTCGTAAAATTTATAATAGGACCATTTGCTCTGCGTTCGACGTGTATAGTTGTCATTGCTTGATTTTAATTCCGCACTCAGTCGGGGATTTTTAAAACTAAATTCCATAGTTAAGAGGTTAACAGATTACTGACCGGTGATTATTGCATAATTTTGAAAAATCTATGGTGCATGGCTAAACACTTTTTAATGGAACCTTCAATAGCAACAGCAATTTTTAATGTAAACTAACACGTCACCTTCAATAGCAACAGCAATTTTTATTATAAAGTAACAAGCCACCTTCAATAGCAACAGCAATTTTTATTGTAAACTAACCAAATCACCTTCAATAGTAACAGCAATATTTATTGTAAGCTAACAAGTCACCTTCAATGGGAACAGCAATATTTATTGTAAGCTAACAAGTCACCTTCAATAACATCATCTAATGGTTCATTTAAGATTGCAATGTGAAAGAAAATTTCTATACTTTCTTCTTACAGCACAATTATTGAAAATCCCATTAATAGGCTTTCGGTAGGTAAAGTGTTAAGGCGGTAGACTTGTTCCCCGGATTGCAAGGGTGCGGGATTTGCGTTCTCATTTCTCGATAATACAAAAATGGGTTTTTCCGTAATCAAAAACGCTAGATAAAAGATCGATCTAGTGTGCTATCGACCTCAAATGTCCTATTTTTTCGTTTACGAGGCGTAATTTGCATTATTCGGCAGCATACAATTTCGCATGTAACTATTTTCAGAGCTATATACTGCCGAATAATGCAAATTACGCCTCGTAAACGGAAAAATATGACTTTTGAGGGCAATAGCTCTCTAGATCGATCTTTTATCTAGTGTTTTTCAATACTGAAAACCCCCATTTTTGTATTATCGAGAATGAGAACCCGAATTCCGCACCCGGGCATACAACAGCGCAAGTAACTATTTTCATACCTACATACTGCCGAATAATGGAAATTATGCTTCGTAACCGAAAAAATAGGACTTTTGTTGGCGATATTTTATCTAGCGTTTTTGACTACTGAAAAACCACATTTTTGTATTATCAAGAAATGAGAACGCGAATCCCGCACCCTTGCAATCCTGGAAAAGTCTACTCCCTTAACAGGAACGTTGAACCTTGCGAAATTATGTATACACATTATACATATTTATAGTTGTGAGAACAAGACGAATCAATATTTAGAAAATACAGCAATAGAACGCGCGATTTCAAAAATACACAGTGTTACGGATGGTTGTGTGTTCGAATCACTATGCAAGCTAAGAGTATTACACAATAACGTCAAAGCTGTGAAAATGTCTCTGTTTGTTGTCTGCAATTAGTTTTACGATATTCCGTTTTAAGGCCGATCTATACCATCAGCACAGACACGGAACAGTTCCGTTCAGCATCGATCGGACAAATATCCTTTAGTGCATTTGAATATAGATATTTAAATATACTATATAATTTTGCTGTAATTAATGAGTCGGCGAAACGAGGAGTGAAACTACCACGAAATGAAGAAGATAGACAATTTACAATGCAAATGTCTTTAGCATTGTTGTCTTGTATATGGTAATTATTTATTAGTTATAAATATAGTATTTGTAACTTACAAACACTACTGGCACGATTTAAGAAAAGAAAGTAACGTTGCAATGAGTCGTAACTTCGGTAGTGGCTCATTAATGATTTGGGCTGCATTCTGAGCCATTAAAAAGTCACCAATCTGTCGAATTAATCATAAAATTAATTCGACACAATATACGGAACCGTTGGAGATGGTCTTGATAACTTTTACAGATGAAATTGAGACTGACAACTTTATTTTTCAGCATGATAACGCATCATGCATGAAGACGAAGGAGTGGTTAGACGACAGAAATATGAGGATTTTGACATGGCCAGCTTGTTCGCCAGGTTTAAACCCATTTTAGAACCTTTGAGGAATACTTGCAAGAAAAGTATACGGCAATTGTAAACAGTACAACACTGTTTCTGAGTTATGGATTGCGGTGAACGAAATGTGGACATCCATCAAAGCAGAAACTCTTCGTACTTTGATTTCATCGATGCCTAATCGAATTTTTTGACGTTATTCGAAGAAATGACAATTACACTAATAATGAGACCGCACAGCCTGTCCCTGACGTATTTAGTTGAGATTTTACAGAGTTATAGATCTCGTTTCCCTGATTACGAAAACCCCATTATAGGGGCAGACACTCAATAGTTTTCGAGATATTTGCAATTAAAGTTTCATAACCGTAAAATGTCAGTTTAATGTTCAGTTACTAAATCCGTGAGAGACAGGTTGTGCGGTCTCCTTGTAGGTATTAATTTATAAATATAGAAGAAATTTTCCTTAATCTTGATGTTATTTACTTAAAAAAACGTGTGGCTTTACGGAAATTTCGCAAGTTCGTCTTTTGTTAAACTATATAACTTTACGTGATTCTGCAAGTAAATAATATATCTTTGAATGTAATCATGTAAATGGTTTCTTTTATTAATCATAAAATTCTATCGTGCTTCAGCTTCTCATTACTACGACAAAATTATAATATTTCACCAAAAAATCAGGTGGCTTTATGGAAATTTCGAGCGCTGTAGTATAAAACGGCCTCTATTTCTACGCAGCGTTGTTTCCGATTCCGTCACTTTCACTGTTTCAAATGCAGACTTCGCGTTGCACCGCGCAGGAGTAGCGTCGAAAACATTCTTTACTTTTCCTCGATGGGCACGGTTACAAAAGTGACGATATCTCGGTCAATATTGTCCCGTGCAGAGTGTCGAGTAAATTAAATATTGAACCAGAAACGAGAAATTTACCAAACGAACATTACCTTGCTTCACTCTGCCGAGTGCAACGCGTGCGTCCAATGAAACGCACCTATCCATCCACGCACCACTGACGCGCCGTCAAGACTGAATCACCTTTAACTAGACTGATTAAATGATGCCAGCCGCGTAGTGTTGCCCTTTCTCCAAAGGTGACCCGCGGGATTGAATGACAGTTTCCTCTCTGATCGAATTAATTAAAACGACTTGTATCAACGGAACTGTCCGCCCCACAAAAAACAAGCGAATCACTTTCCTCGAAACGCCGGTATCGATTCGCGGTCGATCGGCATCCCGTTTCATTTTATAATGCGCAGATGCCCCGATAATCGGCTGCCTCGGGTCGTCGCAACTATGATAAATTGTTTATCGGTCACGTGTCAAGATAAACTGTATCTTTCTCGCTGCACAAAGATCGGTTTACCCGAAAACGAGGACGAAATTGAAAAAGAGGGTTCTCACGGGGATTAATTACTCTTATCAGTATGTGGGTTATCTGTGCATAATTTATTGCTGGTTTCGCAAGTAGTTTCTTCCCAGAGATTTGAATTCTAGTCGGAACTCTTTCGAATATATTCCAATTTTATGCATTTATGACAAAAATGAATAAGTGTAATTTAAAACTGTAATAACATTAGAACAATTTAATGATACTGTTACATTATTGTCAACCTAATAGACATGTTAAGAAAGAAAGTAAGTTTCTATTTCATTCCAGTTTGTTATAAATCAGGTAAAAACTTTTTAGAGAAACCCTTGGGTTCGTGCTGTCTCTTAGATCGTGTGGTTCCTACTATTTCCTTGTGACTTCGCCGACCGTAGAACAGAGTTGTGCTAGTTCCATTACACTGTAATTCAATTATTTAGTAATTCAACAACGTCGTAACTGAATTACATAATTCAAACCTTTCAATTAATTCAATTACTAATTATTTTAATCAGATGTGTAATTGAAATACAATATAATTAAAATAGCTCTCGAAGTTATAGCCCAGAACTTTGAAGAAGTGCGGTATATTCTTACGTTTTTCTTTCATATACTTGTTTGCTCCTCGGAATTCGTTATTAATGTAATATAATTACACAGTATTTTGTAATTGACTTCAATTGCAATTACGAATTTCATTGTTATTTATCTGAATTAACCATCTATCAATTACTTTGTAATTCAATTACTTTGTAATTCAATTACTTTGTAATTCAATTACTTTGTAATTATAATTCCTGGAGTAATTCAATTGTAATTCTGCACAATTCTGCCGTAGAAAGCGACAGTGAGTGTAAACACACCCGAATGCTCACGCTAAGTCTTCTGCTTACATTTCTTAGATCGTAGGCTAAACACGAATTTCAAGGGGGCTTCTTGTGTAACCAGTTTAAAAAATGGAAAACACATTTTGTTTACATAAACAGCTTAGCATTTCGGAAATCTGTTCTCGAAGAATGGGGAAGGTTATATAAGAAGAAAATTGAAAATAAAAATGTTAACATCGCGCATTGGTATTTTACACAATACTTTTTGTCATAAATGCATAAAATCCGATTTTACGTATTTATGACAAAATGAGTAGACGTAATTTAAAACGGTACAAACATTAGAAGAATTTAGAAATATTGTTACATTATTGTGAACTTATTAAACATGTCAAGAAGTAAAATAAATTTCTATTTCAGTCCGGTTTGTTGCAATTCAAATAGAATATTTTTATTTTGCACTAGCTGTACCCGGCCACGCGTTGCTTTGGATCAGGGAAAGTGATAACAAAAACATATAAAATGGAAATCATTAAAAAAATGGAAAAAACACGAACCAAAAAACAAAGAAAAAACAAAAAGAAATAAAAAATACTAACGAAATATTTTGAACAAACGAACATTTACATTTTTATTTCTATAGATTATATAGATTAGGCATATCAAATGAAAAACTTTCGAAGATTTAAGATTTTGAACAATCGAACATTTACATTTTTATATAGATAAAGATGTGTTTGTCTCTAGTGCTTCGTTGTTTAAACGGGGATCTATGTAGATCTTTAGCCAGGGTCGCGTGCGATCCAACGAAAGTCGAGGATCGAGCGTACGCGAGAAACTCAAACATTGATTACCTTGGAATTGACACTTTCCCTCTTGTTACAATTAACCGGTACTAGTGAGGTTAAGTACACGCTGTTTCAGTTTAGACGATTCTGGTGTCGATCATTCTGATGAACTGTGTAGACATTTTTCGTTCGTGTTCCCATTGCCAATTGTCGCGTCCTTCGAAAGAGAGTTTCACTATTGTCACAAGGACACCGATTAGGATTGGTGTCACGATTTACATTCCGCCGCTTCGACTTCTGATAACATCAACCTGTTAATCGAGAAGTTTCTCGATTCTAAATATATATAAATACGAAACGCCAAGCAATAAATACAATACAATCTATACCACGGTGTTCATTATCACCATATTGTGGATTTTATGGATATATGAAAAATTGTAAGAATTTAGGAGTGTCTTTTTTAACTATTATCATATTTTGGGTAAAAAATTAATTTTTCTTTAACTGCTATTTCATCCAGTTATTCGAGAAAATTTCAATTATGTTGCAAACTATATCTCGAATTTAATTCCCACACTGTGAAGTGACAAAAAAACCATTGATATTAAATTAACGAGAAAATGAAATAATTATAAAAAATAAAAATTGTCTGCATAGATTGCAAGAAATAGAAACCAAATTGAATATTATTTATTCCTTAATGATTTTAATACAGGAGAAATCCTATAGTATTGACGTATTCAATTCAAGCTATATCTCGAGTTTAATTCCCACACTGTGAAGTGATAAAAGGAACCATTGATTAAATTAACGAGAAAATGATTGCAGGAAACAGAAACCAAATTGAATATTATTTTTTCCCTTAATGATTTTAATAGAGGAGAAATCATATGGTATTAAAGTCTTCAATTTTTAAAATTTTCCAACAACCTTGAATTTCATCTACTCAATTTTGCTATAATTGCATAAAGATCCGCAGTCTAGTTATTAATAATATTTTTCGGTAAATAAGATAAAGTTGTTTTTTATGTAGCTTTGGACAGGCGTTAGAAATTATTCGCGGCGATAAATGTTTGCGAAATGGGGGTTTGCCAGGCACGTGTTTTTGTTCAATTCATTGAGCACATAGTTTTATCCATTGTGACGGACACAATGATTAGAATGTTATCTATCTATAATATCTACACACCTATTGATAATATACCGAAAGATATATCAAAGACATTAATATATTTAATCTTGAATGACTTAAATGATGGAAATCTTAATTTTAGTAAAGATTGAAGTACAATGGAACATCGATTAACCAGATTTCGATTATCTGCGGTCTTGAAAATTATACGAGATCCCCTTAATTCGATTAACTTGAAAAAATATCTTTTTCAAGAATAATTATGGTAACATCCATGATACATTATAAAACGGTCAGTAATGATTGAAGACCTAAAATATGTATCGGACACGACTAATAGTTGACAAGAGTTTGTTAAGTTTCAAAATTAAACAAAACCCATTAGGCAAAGAATTAATCACTTCCTTTTATAACGATATCAATGAAACTTTATAGCAGCCGTTTTGTACCTTTCTGTACTTTTCACGTTTATAGCAGCGATTAAACGAAAATGTGTTTCCATTACAAGAAAAATTTGACTGCGAAGCAAAAAGATCCTCCTCTTGCGATTCTTATTGAACAAGAACTGCAACAAGCACACCGGCTACACTATAAAATGGGCTCGTTCTCAATTGGATGCAATGTAGACGAGCTGTGTGCGATGTCTTGCTCAATTGGACCGAATTAATGATGCGCAATTTTCCGCGATAGTTGATTCGTCACTTCACATCTCTGTTTCACGTATCGAGAAGCAATAAAAATGATTTGTGCACTAATTAATTTTAGATAAACGTTCTTACATCATCCAATCCAATTTTCCGCAATAATTGATTCGTCACATAGCATCTCTGTTTCACGTATCGAGGAACTATACAAATTGTTCGTGCACTAATTAATTTCGCCATTACGTTCTTACAATTTCATTCAATGCATATTCATCGACTCTCGTGAAACAAACGTGCTCGTAGAATTCATTAGAATAAACTGTGTACGAACAGTACCGTACGCTTCGTAAATTAATAATTTCTTCGATGCTTCATAACAAACGTCAACGTTCTGCCTTGACGTCGTTAAATAAGTGAAGCGGTATTCATCGAGCAAACATAACGCTCAGGTGTTACTGTCAACGAACGGAACCGGATTACCGATTGCATCATTGAAGCCAACAATGTGCTCGGTCTGAATGAGCATCGGAAATATTTGCGATTAGCGTAACTCAACGCAAAGACTTTAAACCGTATTAATCCGCCATGTGTAATTTAAGACATACCACCTGAAGAGTCAATAAAAGTTAAGAAACCCTTCTTGTCAGTAATAATATGATGCAACTCACATTACAGATAAAACATGCTTGACTGCTCGCATTATCGTAACCACAGGAACTAAAGCAGAAGGAACGTTTTCTATGGTTAATAAATTAAAAGAAATGAAACTTTAATTTTTCACCAGAGTGATCAAATTGTTAGAGACACGGTTCGAGAGATACATTTATTTTGAATGTGACATGGATATTTTATTAAAAGAAAATGTGCAGCGCAGCTAGAGTTTAAAAACCATAATAATTTGATCACCCACTGTATAATTTGATATACATATAATGTGCAAATATAAACGATCCTTTAATTATATTAGTTCTATTTGTTTTTTTAACATTTACTCCACTTTACCAAATGGTTAGTGATTTTTATTAAACTGCGGATTTTTATGCATTTATGAGAAAATTGATTGGGTGAAATATAAAACAGTAATATTAGACGATTGGATAAGAGCGGAGTGTAAAAAAAGATATTATCTAATTGTAGAAAAGAATCGTGACTATATAATTAATAAAGAGCGGATCATCATGCAAAATAATAATGTTCTACTTGAATTCCAACAAACTAGAGTGGAATAGACATTTATTTTCTTTCTTAATATGTTTAATAAGTTGAAAATAATATAACAGTATTTTCAAATTCCTCTAATGCTATTACTATTTTAAATTACACCTACTCATTTTTGTCATAAATGCATAAAATCCGCTGTCTAATAATTAATTAACAAAGGTGTATTCTTTAAAACTGAATCACTGAATTTGATTTTCAAGTCGGGCACGAACTTATTCAATCATCTGATAGATTAGAAAAATTTGAGAACACTGTAACGTTCGTCAAGGGATAAAAATCAATTTTTATTTTCTTTCTGCTTCGCACGATCAATGAAGAATATTTTTATTTTGTATAAAGAGCCACAGTCTAGCGATTATTGCTGTCTAGAAGCATTCACGGGAAACAGGATATCGCTGAATCAAAGCGGCAACCGCTTCTAAGGATAACAATAATTTATTCATAAATACATTCAAAGTTGTCGATATTGTCCGTGATAAACCGTACGCGCGCAACAAAAACATTGTTGCGTTTTCAATTAGCCACTTATTATATGCCCTACGCACTATGTTTTTATTGTTCGTTTTTCTTGATATACTATTTCTAAGATACGCTTTGTGAGATCGAGATATCGCGGATTTCTTCTCGCCATTACTTCCTTTCGTAGTTACTCGTTGAAAACTAATTTTCTTATACAGAATAATGTACTCGGAAACAGCATGGTAGTACTGAATTTCGCATATTCAGCGGTACGAAGCAGCAACGAATATTTACAGTTAATTCGTAACACCAATTGGCGACGTTGCATTCGTCGCAGTTAAAAATTCAATAGACCGAACGCGTCCTCTTACGAAGCTAATTGAGGTAAGCTTTAGGTAATTTCCAAATGGTTGTCACACTGAAAATGTAGCCAGCGGATAGATAATAATAATAAAAATTTTCAATGCACTTATAATATTAAGACTGCGGATGTTTATGCAATTTTCAATTTTTTTAAACGAATTTTAAGATAGTGGAATAAAATAGAATCTTATTTCCAGTGGTAGTAACCTCTGCAGATCTGAAATAAAGAAAAATCGTACCAAATTCTGTTGAATAATATATTCGATATATTAAATTCTGTTAATCTTTTCTAAATTGCACCAAATCCAATTTTTCATAAATGCCTAAAATCCACAGTTTAATAACAATTGGATAATTGGAATTCGTCTGATCAGTCTGGTAACACAATGTCACAAGCATTGAAATTGTTATACATAAAATAATCTGATAAGTAGACTGCGGATCTTAGTGCAAAACAAAAATTTTCAATGCACCTACAATTTTAATAAATATAAATTTTTTCAATCTTTTCTGAATTGCACCAAATCCAATTTTTCATAAATGCATAAAATCCACAGTTTAATAACAATTGGATAATTGAAATTTGTCTGATCAGTCTGGGATCACAATGTCACAAGCATTGAAATTGTTATACATAAAATAATCTAAAAAGTAGACTACGGATCTTACTGCAAAATACAAATTTTCAATGCACCTATAATTTTAATAAATATAAATTCTTTCAATCTTTTCTAAATTGCATCGAACCCACTATTTCATAAATACATAAAACCCACAGTCTAATAATAACAAATTTTTATACATAAAATAATCTGATAAGTAGATAGCGTATTTTTATGCAAGCGAAACAAATTTTACCTGAACTGCAACGACTGTAGTGAAATACAAAATTGTTATAAAAGTATTTTAAAATTCTTTTAATGTGTTTTTACTGTTTCCAATTGCACCTACTCATTCTTGTGATAAGTGCATAAAATCTGCTGTCTACTGATAAGGGATGTTTCGATGGAGACCCGGACAAATACGTAAATCCATTCGATGAAATCGATCGTTGCCAATTAAACGTGTCGATAATACAACGTGTCGATGAGATAATGCACATATTAAAAGATAGAGAATGATACGATAACAGTCGAGTGCAAGGAGAAAGCGAGATTAAGCGTGTAAGTGGAAGCAGACTGTTTGCTGTCAGACTTATTATCCTACCTTCTATATTCTATGTAAACATGTATAAAAAATCTCCGACGGAGTCTCTGCAACTTTTAATATGTACATTGTCTATTATCTATTCAATTATGCTAGACGAACTATGGGAAGTCGTGGAAATATGTACATACATATGTGGATTCAACATTTCTGCGACGAACGAAGCCTTTTCGCCTCCGAGAAAGATCGAACAATTAAGTCTTGAACAACCTGTGCTTTTTTTTATTTTTCATCACCTTTGTACATTTATTCCGATCTAAGACACTTTACAAGGAATACTAATTGAATTTATATGTTTTCCATCGTTATGAAATAAACATCGACAAATTAAAAATAAGAACTGCACTGCGGAGATTTATGCTATGTATTCGTTTCGAAGAATTTTCGGGAAACGAACGCGTTAAGATACAGTTTAATTTCTTCGATATCCAAATTATTCTTCGATATTCAAAGATTTTTATATACTAACGCATAAATGTCAGCAGTCTAGCAATGACACATACGAGAAAGCAACGTATAATATATCTAGTTTTGCTATTAAATTCTATATCAGGTGTGTGTGTGTACAGATTCTGTATAAAGAAAAAATAGTCCTCGATAAATTATTTATCGAAAAATTATTATAGAAAGCTAACCGATTATCTACAATTTGAATTTCAGTAATCGAACGTTACGTGTTCCGCGAAGTAGGACACAGAAACGGAATAGTTAATAGTTATGCACTGTTTTTATTCGTCACCTGTACCCTTGGTTGATTAAAATCAAGCCCACCAAAACCATTTAAATAAATATTTCCTCCATTCGTTTCCCGCTAAGACAATCCGTCGAAGACGATTGGGATCGCGATATAAATATATTCAGACTACATCCGTGATCGCTACAAGATAAATCCTCGTGCCTCAGGATAATCCATACTAACTGTATTAGCCGAGCAGTCTCCCCAGAAATCCGTACTCGAAATAAATTGTACAAACCAGACTGCGGATCTTTATGCGAAATAAAAATCCTGTACAGAATTGCAAGAAACAGAAGCCATAAGAGATGTTTCTTTCTTTGATAATTTTAGTAAGTTCAAAATCATCTATCTATATAGTCTTAAATTAAGTAGACACATATAAAATCCGCAGTCTGTCAATAGTATACAATAGAAAAGGTTGGCAAGAGTCTTCTGAGCAAGAATTCCTGCGGAAACAATTGTTTGCGCGTTTTGCTCGAATTTTTCTTTCGTCTCAGGCACACGAAAAATTTTCAACATCCTCGGGAAGAAATAAATAACGTAATACATACAGAAGTACACCGAACGAATCGTACGTTTCACAACCGATTTTCACAGCTATCAGCTTGATTGTTTCCGGTTCTGCTTGTGCGTAATCGAACTTACCGCGGCAAATTTTGCGGAAGTGGTCGGTAGGAATACGGTTTTGCGCGACAATACAAATCTAAATATCGTAAGGCAAGTCGTCGATGTTGGATTGTCGCACTTGATACTGTTGTCCATCGTGTCTCGTAATTTTCCTTTGCTATCCGTTTTATCGATGATCGATTGTCGTCTGCGCGACACGTCGAAATTATTCGCTTTAATTGACTCCCCTCCAGCCGGTTTCACTCCAGCTAGATCTCTCGAAAGACATTTTGACGGAAGACAAACGAAGATCGAACTCGAGTCCGCTACCCGTGCGATCGATCCGTATCGTCGACTCTTGGATCTTGCTCGTCGCTCGCGGATCAAGAGAATGCTTATTTCGTTGCGTTCTTCTTTTCCGATTCTAATTATTCTACTACAATTTTGTTTTATTCCGTACAGAAGTTTGTTTACCTGTTTCTCTTCCTTGTCAAACAAAATATTTCGTGGCAAAAATCAAATCGCATTTTATAAAGTTTAATCGGCGACACGCAATTGTTTCTGGATCCCCTCTACGAGAGGAATTTCATTTTTCTTATAAATAGACTCCGGATGTTTATGCGAAATAAATAGTTTGTGCATCAATTGGAAGACACAGGAGCTAAATATACACTTATATTATTCATTAATAATTTTAATGCGGTGAAATTAACATATTAATACTCTCAGACTCTTTTAACATTTTCACTGTTTTAAATTACATTTGCTCATTGTCGTTATAAATGCATCCAATCCGGGGTCTACTTATAAACTATAAATCTAACCGCAAAAATGTAAATTCGCGTAAGAATCCGCAGTCCGATTGAACAGCGGGTAAATGCTGAGTATCAAAAAGTCATACTTTAAATTGATCTTGGATCAAATTTTGTTTCTCGATTGCTAACGTTAATTGAACATGTTGTATTTCTGAGCACTCCGTGCGAATTTAGATTTTTGTTGATGGACAATTAACTTCGCGATTCAGAAGTAAATAACAACGATAATAATTTATTGAATCAAACTAAAGTAGAAACAGCTTCAAACTAAAGTAGAAACGTCAGCGTACGTTTGACATCTTTCCGGAATATATGAATTTTCCGATTACAAAGCGTATTATTCTCCTTATCGAACAACGGTCAAGAAACATTCACACAATTCCAGCTCGATCGTCGTCAACATTTACGATTCCAACGAATTCACGCGCAACGTGATTCCTTCGTTACTCAAAAAACTAGTCGAATAATCAATATACGATTTATAGTGCTTTGGTTACAATGGTTCTACATCACCCGAGTCGCATTATGATCGGGTCTCGATAAACGCTCGTCGTTCGCCGAGCAGAATTAATCGATTAATTAATAAACTACTATACACCTGACAGGCCTGTATCGATGCAAATACGTATCGTGATTTTTTAACGATAATACGCTCGTATCGCTCGAAACGATAACTCGAAAAGGCCACCGATTAATTTAATTCCGCGTGTTAAAAGCTGCCCGGTGCAACTTCGATCCGAATGTCAAACAAATCTTTCGTCTTTTTGTTCTTTTCTTAAACAACGCTCTCTCTCTCTCTCTCTCTCTCTCTCTCTCTCTCTCTCTCTCTCTCTCCGCGTTTTCACTTTTTTTCTCGACCTTGAACGTGTCAAAGGAACTAGTCGATCGTTCGAGGAATTTTCTAATATCGTTGATAAAACATTTTCTGGTCCGA
Source organism: Lasioglossum figueresi (assembly GCA_028455805.1). Taxonomy (NCBI): domain Eukaryota; kingdom Metazoa; phylum Arthropoda; class Insecta; order Hymenoptera; family Halictidae; genus Lasioglossum; species Lasioglossum figueresi. Next base: position 12,454,149 of record CM052194.1, on the reverse strand, counting down.
GGAGGACTCCAATCTTTTTTCTTCGCGAAAACTGTTGTTACGGATTCGATATTACCGAAAGATTCTTCAAACGATCAACCGACGGGCGTGTGTATAACAGATATTAATTGACGTTGTGATCGATTGATCACTTTTCTCCCGATACGCGATCCCTATCGCGAGAACTCATCTTAACATTCTCGCGAAATCCCTTGAATACGATTACATTAATCGGATTTGTTTATGATCTCCACTCCCTTGATCTCATGGGACTCCATGTCCTTGTCTCCCCAACCCCACTTCGCACCCTCGTGACTGTGAACATGGTTTTGCGCCTGGCCGTACCTGTTGAGCAAACGAAGAAGCTTATGTCATCGGGATTTTTAAATATTAATTTTTATTTTAATTATAATTAAATTCAAGTGGGGTAATTGTTATCCAATTTGGCTTCCAGAGCTGCCCATAATCATCCCACAATTTCTGAATCTCTTTTTTCCAACATTTATTCAAATGGTATATGTATATATTTAATTGTGCATTCGAATATTATCGTATAATAGATACATCTAATCAAAATAGAACAATAAAATCAAGCTGGAAGCTCATTCTTTAATTACCATTTTGATAAAGACAAGTAAGTGTCCGGTGATTTATAAGAATATAATATTATACAGGGTGGTCCGCTTACATAAGGTCATCTAAAAAATATCTCTTCACTGTTTTTGTATTGCATCGAGTAAATAATCGAAACATACATTCAAATATGTATAATAACATGACTTTGAAGTGACCTTGAGATCAAGGTCATTTCAAGGTCGTGTTATTGTACATATCTGAATGTATTTTCCGATTGTTTACACGATGCAATATAAAAAATTGTAGTTATGTATCAAAAAACGTCGATGACCTTGATAACTACGAAGAAATTGACATTCGGAAAAAAATATTTTTGCCAGATGTTTGGTCGATTGACACCATGCACATTACGTAACAAATATTTTTTGCATTACAATAACCTGAAGAGATATTTAGGTGGCCTTATTTAAGCGGACCACCCTGTAGATTATAGAAATTTTCTGAATTCATTGAAATACTTACTTCGACCCATCACCGGTACGATTTGCCCGTTTCTGTACAACTGCCGCAGGAACGGTTTTCATGTCGTACGCCCAGCCTATTCGACTGAAGAAATCGATGAAAGCCGTGGTGAAGTTCATTCTGTAGTTTCCCAACTCGGCTGCTTTGTAGTCCCATGGGAACACATGGTGGTAATTGTGCCAGCCCTCGCCGAAGGCCAATATGGCGACGCTGACATTTTCGGTTGGCCCGATTGATCTGCGAAATGAAAGAAAACGCGTCGAATTAGACATTTTTGAACAACAATTGATCAGTTTAAATGAAAATGTCATTTGTTTGGCGCTGATTAACACTAAACCTACCACTGCTGATCAAATCACCGGTTTCATATTTTTCATTCTACAATTATTGAATTTATGAAATTGCTTGCATGGAAATTTATTCGATAAATTTCTTTATTTACGTTCGTATTCTTAGAAAAATTTCACAAAATCTAAATAAATAGAGCCTTGTCAGTCTTATATGCTAAAACATATTTACAATGCCCACAGCATGAAACTTTGTACATATACATATAATAACTTATTTAGATTAATAACACGGTCTAACAAATTTCAACTTTTTTTGGTTATTTCGATTCCCACCATGCGATTCTGATAGAGTTTTTCGCGCTGATTCCGAATCTGTCCTTAATTTTTCTTCTATACGTAGAGTTTTTGAAAAAATTGAGTTTTAAAAAAGACATATTTTCAACTTTGAACAAACATTGTGGTGTCATTATAAAAGATATTAAATTGTTCTTTACGGCGAAAGATTCTGTAGACTTTCCCGAATACAGCGATATCCAATATTAATACATTATGATTGTTTAAACATGTTTAAACCGCCGCGCCGTATCCCGTCGAACGCCCGTTCTAGTGGTGAGCGCCGCTGACGGCGACTCATGTCGGGCGAAAATATTTTGCTTTCTGGATCGAAAAAAATGTCGACGTTGAAAATTTGATAGGGTGGTTTCTCAAGATGAAAGTCTGCTCTATCGCGTGGTGTAGTTCGATTTTCCGCTGGACCCTTATTTTTTTATATAAATTGAAAAATATCCTCAAAAATGGGTGCAAAAGTGGTGTCTCTCCGTCAAACATGTTTAAACAATCATAATGTATTAATATTGGATATCGCTGTATTCAGGAAAGTCTACAGAATCTTTCACCGTAAAGAACAATTCAATATCTTTTACAATAACATCACAATATTTCTTCGAAGTTGAAAAATATGTCTTTCTTCAAACTCAATTTTCTCAAAAACTCTACGTGTAGAAGAAAAATTAAGGACGGATTCGGAATCAGCGCGAAAAACTCTATAAGAATCGCATAGTGGGAATCGAAATAATTTTACGCTGCTGGACAGTGTCCAACAATAAAATAAAATATAGATAAGATAAGATACATGTCTTCAATTTTCACAATGCAGGCACAAATAAAAAATGTAGAAATCTTGACCAATAACGATTCAGAAAAAAAATTATTTACACATTAACTGGTAAACTAATCCTTCTAACGAATGACCAATATTTTTTATACTACTGTATTCGAGAATCTGTTGGCGCACACTCTATGAATGTCACGTGCAATTATTTGTTTTCACGTGACATGATCTACAAATAATACTGCAAATAATACTACAAATAATACTACAAATAATACTACAAATAATACTACAAATAATACTACAATATAATACTTGATTACGAAAGAAAGTATACTCACTTGTCGTAGGGCTTCATTCCCCAAATATGAGCGGCGGAGTTCACCAACCAAGTTAGGTGCAAGGTCAAAGTATATCTCGCGACGGACGCATACCAGGAATATAAGGGTTTTTCGTCGAAGAAGTAGCAAGGTACCCACATCGGGATGATAAAGGCGAACAGCGGCATCAGTATGATGTACAGCCTATCAGAATTGGAAGAGAAAGGTACTGAACGTGTCAACGGAACCAGTTACGTTCGGGTTATTGAACCGAATCAACGCCTCGTGTGGTAAATCACTAGGGATGGGCGGGTACCCGGAAATTCGGATTCGGGTCGAGTCAGGTATTTGCCCTGGGTTCGTGATCTGCCGTTACCCAGAATTATATGTAAATGAAATCTAATTTGAATCCAGCCACACGTTGCTGTGGCTCAGTCTGGTTAAATGGAAAATAAAGAAAAGAGAAAGCGCACGTTTCTAATATGTTCAATTTCATAATGTTTGTGGGTATACAATATTTTTTGTTTAGAAATTCCGTCTCAAAATTCCTTCAACATCCGGAAATAGGAGGTTCCTGAGATCATTTGAAGCGACATTTTTCGCAGTTTTGTTCAGGAGTTATTAACAAAAAACACGGATCAATCAGAGCGCGGCTATAGCGGATTGATTCTGGCTTGGCCAACTGCTACACCACGCTAAGCGGGACCTGTCACAGAGTCGGACTGCGTTCGCTGTTGCCGCGTTCAGATTGGTCCATGTTTTTCGTTAATAATTCCTTAAAAATGTCATTTCAAATGATCTCAGGAACCTCCCATTTCCGGATGTTTCAGGAATTTTGAGACATCCTGTATAAAAACATGCGCGTATTCGAATGCAACGGTGTGACAAAATTTCAAAGCAATCGGTGAAGAACTTTCGGTGATTTAAGATTGTGAACAAACAAGAAGATTTACATTTTTATTTATATAGAATTTTTGTTTAGGTATATAAAAACACGCGCGTATTCGAATGCAACGTTGTGTAAAAAATTCAAAGCAATCGTTGAACTTTCAGAGATTTAAGATTTTGATCAAACGAACATTTACATTTTTATTTATATAGATTTTTTGTTTAGGTATATAAAAACACGCGCTTATTCGAATGCAACGTTGTGTAAAAAATTCAAAGCAATCGGTGAAGAACTTTCGGAGATTTAAGATTTTGAACAAACGAACATTTACATTTTTATTTATACAGGGTGTTCGACAACAGGTGGAAGAAAATTTAAGGGATGGTTCTCGACGATAATATAAGACGAAAATGAAGAATAAAGAAAATGGGAATTCGGCTTCGATATTTTGTTATTAACAATTAAAAATCCGTCTAAAGTGCGAACAATTTTGAAAGAAATTCAATTATCTTTTACCTTTTCTGCCAGACCACGACGGGATCATTTTCCAGATCGCTCATGTCAATGATGGCGCCTTTCTTGAATACTTCGGGATGCTTGCGGACCATCAACCAGCCCATATGCGAGAAGAAGAATCCTCTTTGCGCGTTATGTGGATCCGCATCCGTGTCAGTAAATTTGTGGTGTACTCTGTGATCTCTAACCCACTCGTAGATGTGGTTCTGCAAGAATAGCCATTGGAATGCAGATTACTGCCAAGGAAAAAATCTAGAAAATACAGTCGACCCTCCCATAACACGGTTAATTCGTTCCGTGTCGCGTCGGAACTGTGTCAAGCAAATCGTAGAAGTGCCTAGTACTAATCGGAGGGTTTGTATGAAGGTTGTTTATCAAGTCGTACTATATGGAAAATACTTGTGAGCAAACCGTGTTACAGGAGGTTTGTCGTAATTTTGCATCGTGTTATATGAATGTATGCATCTATGACGAAAATGGCTAACTGTAATTCGAAACAGTAGAAAGATTGAAAAAATTGAAGTCTGTTGATGCGTTACCTTCAATCTCTTCTAAAATAATTAAAAAAAGAAAAAAAATCCCAATTGGCTTCTAATCGTTGCAACCGATGCAAAAAAATTTTATTTTGAATCAAGATCCGCAATCGAGTTGCAAGAGGGTTGAGTGTATATACAATCCTCTTTGTTTTAAACAAATTTTAAACCTGTCTAATCTGAATGAACGAAACTGTTGTACTGCTACCGTTATTATCATTTTACTGCAATATTTTCGTTATAATGGCAAATATCGTGTGGCGAGAGTCATGTAGACGATGTGAAAGAAAAGTGGTGAAGGTCAGAACTTACTTGGAAAGCGGTTGTTTGAAAAATCATTAACATAAATCGCATCGGCCACTTTGCTTTATACGCTCGATGAGCCCACAATCTGTGAGCGCCAGCTGTTATACCAACTCCCGCAAGCGATGATATAGTGAACACTAAAAAAATATTATAATCGTTCTATTAACTACTGGAATAAAATGATATACCGCCCCAAACAATACAAGTCAACGTCTCCGTGATATTTCACTTTGCTGTATTGTTGCTACGTTTTTTGAAAAACATACTTCAGGAAGTCAACTTACTCCACAATGTCGTAGAGAGTTTAATTTCGGTGAACATAAGGTAAAATCCGTACACCGAGCCAACGTGAAGGTACAAGAAAGCGATCACATTTCTCCAGACGATGTTCCATTTATACTTTTTCGCAGGGCTCGCCGACGAATTCTGTACAGCCAACTTTTGCGGGCTCGATTTTTCTGCCGTTGATTTCTCCTTATGAACGCCTTGCTGTGAAGCTTCCAAGTAGAGTGTTGCCGAGTTACCGAACAGGTTCGGCGCCATTTTAGTGGATCTAGAACAAGTATTACAGACAAATTAAAATGTTGCTTTTGTTAGAACCTTACTGCTACGCAGAGTTGTGCTAATTCAAATACATTGTAATTGAATTACGCAATTTAATTACATTGTATTTCATTATATAGTAATTCAACTACGTCGTAACTGAATTACATAACTCAAACATTTCAATTAAGTCAATTACTAATTATTTCAATCAGATGTGTAATTGAAATACAACATAATTGAAATACAACATAATTGAAATACAATAAATTGAAATACAATAAATTGAAATACAATATAATTAAAATACAGCTCTCCAAATTATTGGCCAGAACTTTGAAGAAGTGTGATATATTTTTAGGTTTTTCTTTCATACACTTGTTTGCTATGTATGCGGCGAATTTTCTATTCCTCGTCCTCGTAATTCGTTATTCATGTAATTTAATTACAAAGTATTTTATAATTGTACACCAATTGCAATTACGAATTACATCGTAAATTAATTGAATGAACATCTGAATTATAAATTACAATATGACTGAATTACAAAGTAATTCAATTACTTTATAATTATAATTTCTGGAGTAATTCAATTGTAATTCTACACAGCTCTGTCTCAGAGTTGTGTTAATTCAATTACATTGTAACTGAATTACGCAATTGAATTACATCGTATTTCAATTATATAGTAATTCAACTAGTATTTTATAATTGTACTGACAAGTATTTTATAATTGTACTCCAATTGCAATTACGAATTACATTGTAATTTAATTGAATGAAAATCTGAAATATAAATTGCAATATGACTGAATTACAATATGTCTGAATTACAATATGTCTGAATTACGATGTAACTCAATTAGTTTGTAATTATAATTTCTAGAGTAATTCAATTGTAATTCTACACAGCTCTGCCTCAGAGTTGTGTTAATTCAATTACATTGTAACCGAATTACAGAATTGAATTACAATGTATTTCAATTATATAGTAATTCATTTAGTATTTTATAATTGTACTCCAATTGCGATTACGAATTTCATCGTAATTTCATGGTAATTTCATCGTAATTGAATTGAATGAAGATCTGAATTATAAATTACAATATAACTGAATTACAATGTAATCCAATTACTTTGTAATTATAATTCCTGGAGTAATTCAATTGTAATTCTGCACAACTCTGCTGCTATGTCCAGTATTACGTTAAATATGTAATAGTATCATTATTGCTAGACTGCGGATTTATATGCAAAAGAAAAATTTTCCACCCGAATTGCAACAAACCGAAGTGACATAAAATGGTATAAAAGTATTTTTAAATTCGTCTAATGTTTTTAACGTTTTAAATTACACCTACTCATTTTTGTAATAAATACGTAAAATCGCAGTCTAATTATTCACAACACTGCGAATTTATATTAGCAAGTCAAAAATAATAAGACGGTATTTTTAGATTCTTCGAATATTTTCATTATTTTAATTTTGATCTGTTCATTTTTATCGTAAATGCATTATATCCGTAGTCCAATTGTTACTATTCTTACAATCTTTTTATAGAAAAAAAGTATGGATCTTTCACTGTTACAGTGAGAGTACTGTCACTCGGTGTTACAGTACTCCGACATAGATCGTGTAGGATTAATTAAACCACTAAGTACAGTTCAAATTATATCGTGTTCAGTATCATTTTAATCATAAAAATGCCGCAAATAAGTTGGGTGAAAGTCCCATAAAAAAATAATGGAAAATAAAGAAGTTTCATGATTGGATTATTTACACTTTGCACTGCTTTCGGGGTATTCCCTCCAGTGGAGGGGGTAGGCGAACTGACTATGATCGTACAGCACCGCACGGCTTAGATCGAGATTTTACTTTAATTGAAACTAAACATTACCGAATTTCGTTATTAAAAATCAAAGTCTTGTTGTCAACTCGAATTAGTTTTCGAACACATAAATTCATTAATCAATTTAAACTGTTACCACACTCTGTGGTGTATGTATATAACAACTTCAAATTAATCTCCTCACAATGTACCTATAATTATTTCTAAGTATAAAGATCTTTTGTAACCATATGTCATAATCCTTGTAGTCGCTAATGATCTTCATGTTGATGCGACCTGTATAAATAAATAATTTAATAAAAAGAAAAAAATTTTAACTGTTAGAACAGTTGAATAAATTCGTAGCCCGTCATCAATTAATTAATTCAGCTTGTCAATGAAGTGCGAGTATCTTTATGCAATCGTTTTCAAAATTTTTAATTTTTACGAACAACTCTTTACTTTAACCACAATTCATCTCGAAGCTAATTTTCTGAGCTTCTTGGATCATCAAAAAATAACAAAGATCAAGTTATTTAAAAAAAAACTAAAATATAAAGTGAATTAATTGTTGTACGTAATTCATTATAGATTCGAAACCATTCGCTCCGCAGTCTCGCAATGAGAAACAGGTTCTTCTTGGGTACTCGAAATGGATTATATGATGGATAGTGACTAAAATGATAAATGGCGAGCGACATCCTGCACACTGAACACAGTTTCTTGAACTTTTAACGCTCTTTCAAGCCGCAGAAACTCATTCACATTCTAATTTACAGTTTCTAAGACTCGTATCGGGATAAACAAAGCCCGGATAACCCGTACAGGCTGTTTCTTTGAAGAAGAGAGAGTTATATGAGCAAACGTCGATTTTTTTCTTCTTTCCCGTTTATCACACCTCAAGTTTTAGAAGTCCGAACGTTATCCTTCACACTTTAGTTTACTTTCAATGAATACATTAGGAATACGTGTCTAAACGGTCGGACTGGAACGGGCTCTGGTCACACGTATTTTCGGCTTTAAACGTAACACATCTTTTTCACGTCACGTAGTAAATTAATTGTTCTAACTTCTCACAAAAATTCCACGTTGTATGGTCTAATATTAAAAAAGTTGTCGTCATTTTGAAAGTGTCCGAATATTACTCTGGCTCACTGTACTATGCAGTGTGCGACGTCAGAGCCTAAATATTAAATTGCTAATGCTTTCAGCGCAAAGATTCGACCATTTGTTACTTGATTTACAAAGCAAACATTTACAAAGTAATTTTGCAAACTGCTAAAGTAATTTCGACGTTTCGATCTTTATTCAGATCATCTTCAGGAGTTACTAGAATTGCGTCTGTGAAAATTGTTTCTTTTTTATATTAAAAAATTAAGAATACTTTGAAATTTAGACATCCTTGGTAAGGCAAGACCTCCTTAACAATGACTGCCCTCCGATTGTTACCAAAAGAGACCAAGTAGTTCTCACCCGACTTCGCATATGAAAAAATGTTTTATATGAAATATTCATCGTACGAAGGGGCACATATTTAATGGCGCTATGCACATTTTTCCATAAAGCCCTTTAAGGGTCAAATGAAGGGCAACTTCATTTTTTCAAATGGAAATCGATATTTTTTATTTTACATTCTTATTCTACATCGAAAAATAATAATATTTCGTATAAAACATTTTTTCCTAGCGTGCACGGTTTTAATAAACAAATTGTGGTGAATATCCCAATGTTACGTACTTCTTATTGCCGCCTACTAGATGAAGATTCACAATACATGTTGTATGCCATTATGCAAGCTTTGCAACATTTATCATGGTATCGTTAAAAAATAGTATGTTCAGGAAAAAAATGTTTCATACGAAATATTATTATTGTTCGATGTAGAATAAGAATACAAAATAAAAAATATGGATTTCCATTTGAAAAAATGAAGTTGTCCTTCAACTGACCCTTAAAGGGCCATTATGGAAAAATGTGCATAGCGCCATTAAATGTGCCTCTTCATATGAAGAATATTTTATACAACAACAATTTTTCATATTCCTGCTGGTTTCCGTAATAATTGACTGTCTCAAGATAAATGGGCCACCTTGTATAGGTATATATTCTAATACATAGAATTTTGAAAGATTCCCCTCCTGTATGTACTCGATGTGATACACCACTCTCGGTTGAACACCTCATCCAGCAATGCCCCCTTTTCTCCTTCAAAAGACGTCGCTTGGTTATCCCGAGCAAATTAAGCGAATGCCTCGATATTAATAAGAACATCGTCCAAGTCATAGTATTTCTAAAATCCACCAATATTTACCACACTCTGTAATCATGTATACGAGGTGTGGCAATTAAATAACGAGACTGGGCACTTTCCACCACACAACAGCATCGGACGAGGTTGTCATTAGTAGGTCGTTGATTTTGATGCTTCCGGGGCAACGACTCGTAGTTTCGTGTATCTGTCTGCTTTTGTTTCTTGTCTAGCGTTAATTGTAGAGGTCACTGTTGCGTCGCAGTGCCGCGATCTGACAACATGGAACGACTCGCAGAACAACTAGACGTGCTCACAAAAATTATAACATGTGATGAAAACTGGATTTTCCAGTAAAACCCAGAAACAAAGCGTCAATCGATGCACTGGTAGACATTCGAATCGTCAAGAATAAAAAAAGCGCGAATGAGCAAATCGAAATTGAAGGCAATGCTGATCGTTTTTTTCGATATCAAGCGTGTTATCATGACTGACTGGGTGCCTGAAGGCCAAACCGTTAATCAGAAATACTACAAAGGTGTTCTAATCAAGCTGAGGGAAAGTGTAAGGAAGAAAAGACCGGATTTGTGGAAGAACGACTCATGGATTCTGCACCAGAACAACGCACCAGCCCACAATGCTCTATCTGTGATGCAGTTTTTAGCGGACAATCGCATTCCTATGCTTGATCGTCCTCCGTATTCACCAGATCTCGCACCGTGTGACTTCTACCTGTTCCCAAAAGTCAAAAGAGCATTGAAGGGAACACATTTTCAGACTGTAGAACATGTAAAAACAAAAACGACAGAGTCGTTGAAGAGGCTGACAGCTGATGACCTACAGCATTGTTTTGAACGTATGCAACGATGTATAGATAGTGGATGAGAGTATGTTGAAGGGGATAAATGTTAAATGTAACTTTATTTGCACTGAATCACATTTCTCACACCAGTCTCGTTATTTAATTGCCACACCTCGTATAGCTCTCGCAGCTTTATGAAAATAGCTACATATGCAGCTTTGTGCTTCCTAATAATCAAAATTATAAATTAAAAATAGGTCTTTTGATTTAGCGCTTTTGACTACTAAAAAACCATCTTTGCATTATCGAGAAGTGAGAAGACGCGTCCCGCACCCTTGCAATCCTGAAAACAAGACTACCCGCCTAACTTCGTACATGCAGCAGTCTTCATTTCCCCTTTCACTTCGTCCATGGTGCTGTCTTCATTTCCCCTTTCACTTCGTCCATGGTGCTGTCTTCATTTCCCCTTTCACTTATAGAATTTCTCATGCTATTCCCCTTCTTTCACTCATTGTTAGTATGTCTGTCAACATAGGTTTGTAGTCAAACTCTACTCTCTCCTCCGCCGAGCTTTTTTTTCCACGATGTATCTTCGGTTTCTACTATCGCCAATTTCTCTGTCGCTCATAGAAAAAATCACTTTCTCCATTTTCTTCCCTCGTAAAATATATCTATCGGTTGTTCCTCTCGAATACTTTCCCTCGCGTTATTTTACGGTTGCGCAAAAGTATGCAATGATAAATTGAATTAATGTTTCACCCTTTCCACCATTCTCATGCAAGGGAGCGATGGTGGGCCTCTTCACCACCCTTGACACTCCCGTAGTCCCAATGTTGAGGCTCTGACAATTGTAGCCTTTTTTATTATTAAAGGTTTAACGTCATTTGCGACGAACTTCTATGGTGTTTTAGATTTTGTGGAGGTGGTTGATTTCTTTAAGGAATTCGATGGAGTTTGTTGTATGCTTTTCGGATGTGAGGGACGTGTTCGGGTTGATTCCAAATTTGACGCGCTGGGTAGAGAATTTTTGGCATTCATACAATAAGTGGTGAACTGTGAGTGGGGTATTACAGCAGAGGAGGGGAGGGATCTGTCTTCTTTAAGAGGAATTCATGTGTCATCTTGCAATGACCAGTTCTCAGGCGGGAAAGAACGATCTGGCGAACACGGAGGATGATCAACCACAGGAATGCGCTTGTCCGCTAGAAACTGCTTCACAGATAGAGCATTGTGGGCTGGTGCGTTGTTCTGGTGCAGAATCGTTCTTCCACAAATCCGGTCTTTTCTTTCTTACAGTTTCCCTCAGCTTGATTAAAACACCTTTGTAGTATTTCTGATTAACGGTTTGATCTTCAAGCACCCAGTCAGTCATGATATTATCCTTGATATCGAAAAAAACGATCAGCATTGCCTTCAGTTTCGATTTGCTCATTCGCGCTTTTTTCATTCTTGTCGATCCGAACGTCTTCCAGTGCATCGATTGACGCTTTGTTTCTGGGTCTTACTGGAAAATCCAGTTTTCATCACATGTGATAATTTTTGTGAGCATGTCTGATTGTTCTGCGAGTCGTTCCATGATGTCAGATCGCGGTACTGCGACCCAACTGTGACCTCTACAATTAACGTTAGACAAGAAACAAAAGCAGACAGATACACGAAACTACGAGTCGTTGCTCCGGAAGCATCAAAATCAACGACCTACTAATGACAACCTCGTCCGATGCTGTTGCGTGGTGGAAAGTGCCCAGTCTCGTTATTTAATTGCCACGCCTCGTATGCTGCTGAATAATGCAAACACCTCGTAAACGTAAAAATAGAACTTTTGGGGGCAACTATAACTTTTTCGGACAACCTGCAGACAACGATGCGCGATATGGGAAATATCGATTATAATTGATGTAGAAAATTGTTATATACTGTGATTACTAGACAGCGGATCTTTATGCAAAATAAAAATTGTGTACCTGAATTGCAACAAACTGGAGTGAAACAGGAATTTATTTTCTATCTTAACCCTCTAATGCATTCCAATCCCAATTGGGGACTTAAATTTCAATTGTTCTATAGTAAATTAAGTACACAATACTGAAATTTGCGTTTAATGAATAAAACCGCATATGTATAAAGTTCCTATACAGGAACAGACATAAAATGCAATAAATAACATTTTCTAATAAAATTTTATTATATATTTCATGACTACACTCATTTTTTAGTAGACTAACAGCCATATATATTTTTTTCAACTTGTCATAAAAGTTTATGCAATAGACGGTTAATATTTATAGGTTTCTATCGACCGTATTTGTTGTTAATAAAATTGTCAATGCTTTTGGCACAAGAGTTCGATCATTTGTTACTTAACTTACAAAGCCGTTTAGTTAGCGAGTAGTTTTATTACCAGCATTTTTCCCTTTCTCTGTTATGTATTCTTAAATTTCAAAATATCCTTAATTTGTTAAAAAAATTTTACAGACACAATTCTAGTAACTCTTGAAGATGATCTGAATGCAGATCGAAACGTCGGAATTACTTTAGTAATTTGCAAAATGGCTTTGTAAATCTGTAACAAACGATCGAACCCTTGCACCAAAAGCATTAACTATTATTAGACGGCTAATATGTTTAATATATTGAAAATAATATAACACTATTTTAAAATTCTTCAAATGTTTTTACTGGTTTAAATTACACCTACTCATTTTTGTCATAAATGCATCAAATCCGCTGTTTAGTGATTACATAAAATAAATATTAATTATACATATTTTTAATGTAAAAGAGGTGTACCAAGTTCATTACCGTCCTCGTGGCAAGAGGCCAGT
>CM052194.1:12338581-12440760 GCA_028455805.1 Lasioglossum figueresi | reverse complement strand
TGGATGGTTAGAATGTCGCGAACGAACCTGATACGATTGTCAGGGAGTCGCTAGGATGTTGGATAAGCGCACAGACGAATCTGATACGATTGTCAGGGAGCCACTAGGTTGGATAGTTAGCGGGCCTCGTAACAAGTATAATCTAATTGATACAATCCGAGCGGTAAGATTGTATCGTGTGGGGACGTTCAATTACTCGATTAGGATTGTGGAACGATAATGATGGGTTTAGTAATCTTTACGACATATTCAATAAACACAGATATATTCTAATTATAAGAACGTGATACATTTGTGTAAATGTCGCGATTGAAATGAAGATGAGTCGAAAGAAAGGTATTGTTACCTAAATTAAGATGCTCGGTTTTGACGCACTGGCAATGCGGGGGTCTCGTAGCGACTTTAGAAATGCCTAATAGATTTTATACCGGACTCGCGGAATCTATACGGTTAACGTTGATACGAAGGGAAACTTTAGCCCGATATCACTGTTAATTGACTCTACGAGATACAGCACGACACGACGCTATTCGTGACTACGAAAGTACTAGCCCCAGATAACAGAAATGCAAGGGCTTATATACCCCTGCAATGACGGGTGGCATTTGTCAGAATCCTTGAAATTAACGGATGGTACTTGTCAGTACCCCTGAGTCATATCCGTATTTTGTCAACGTCCAGTTGGTCGTGCTTATGTTTTGGTTTTAAACTAAACAGATATGTGAATTTATCTAGGGTGGTTCTGTGCGTTTATCTAGGACGGTTCCTGCCACAGATGATCTTCAACATCTGTTCGTCATCCGTAACAAATTACATCATAAATCTCGTGGAAATGAAAAAATTATCAAAATTATTTGTAATAATTATTTAAATAAAAAAAAAATTTTAATATACCACGTTTTTTAAAACGGACTAAAAAGTATAAAATAATTTTTCCTGGCCCCATACAGATAGTCCTGAAAATTTGTGATTGTGAATTTTGAATAGCTATGAAAATACTTGTAAGATTTAAAACAAAAAACGTGGGTCGTATGCAATAGACAATTGATGCATGAATAGTTCACCCAAGTCACTAACAAATTTTATTGCACTGCAAATAATATGAACTGTTGTGCGAGTTAACTCAACGGCAGCTACTCTCTACACTCCTTATTATTATCTCGCGCCCCACGTTTTTCGTTTTAAATCTTACAAGTATTTTCATAGCTATTCAAAATTTACTATCACAAATTTTCAGAACTATCTGTATGGGGCTAGGAAAAATTATTTTATACTTTTAGTCCGTCTTAAATTATACTTTTTAATCCGTCTTAAAAACGTGGTATATTCCAAATTTTTTTTTATTTCAATTATTATTTTCTGCTTTTTAGTCTTGTACGTGTGAAATTTTTCAATCGATTTTAAACATTTGGATGAGATTGTAACAGAGACGTTGAAACAGCGGGCGTTGAGACCGTTTACCCCAACGTACGAAAATCCAAACGAACTGAATAGATCTAGAACGTTCGATCGAGGAACCGATCAAATATTGTATTGTTATCTAGTTCTAAGCTGTGTTTAAAGTTTCAAGTCTCTAGCTCATCGGAAAGTTAGTTTAAAATCAATTTTGCAAGATTTGTACCGAACAAACAAACAAACAAACAAACAGACAAGAACGGGAGTTAATAAAAAAACGTGATAACGTGGTAAAAAGTCATCTAGTTCTGAGCTATGTTTAAAGTTTAAAATCTCTAGCTCATCGGGAAGTTAGTTTAAAATCAATTGCAAGATTTGGACCGAACAGACAAATAAACAGACAAATAAACGGACAAATAAACAGACAAATAAACAGACAAATAAACAGACAAATAAACAAACAAATAAACAGACAGGCAAACAAACAAACAAACAGACAAACAAACAACGAGTTAATAAAAAAACGTGGTAACGTGGTGAAAAGTCGTCGACCTGTGACCGAGAAGCAAAAAAGAAGAAAGTGAAATATGTTGGATGGTATTTATTTGATCCCACTGGCATTGGTGACCCTGTTATGGGACTAGTCAGAGTGATCTTTAGTCGGTTTCAGAACGGTACATGCTGTATCCTGTCACGAGAGTATCTGCAGAGAAAGGTGGCGATCATCGTCCATAGGGAACAAGCGAGAAACCACGTAGCGAAAGAGAGAAGGGGAAACGAGGAAGGAAAGAAGTGAAGTTTCGTCGCTGGAAAACAGGTTCTGTTCGAACGAGGTCAATGGCGCATTTGAGGTCATTACCAATCGCTGACTGGACCTATCCGGTCTCCCTCGTTTCCTACGTATCTCGATTGTACAGCGAAAGAGATCATCAGTCTATTCTTGTAGCAACTCACGTTTCTTCCTTCGCTGCGGTGCTAGGTCAGCTGTGTGACGATCGTGACAATGGAAACGACTCTCCTTTATGTGTCGAAATTGCTCGAGTCTCTAACGCTTGTCGCTATACCGCGGAGCTAATGCATTTACAAGAATGAATCGGTGAAACGCGAAGACTGTAAACGCATTCGAACGATTTCGAAACACTGCTGCGTCACTCTCGACTTATTCAAATTTATAGAAGAAAAAATATACCTTAACGTTCGGTACTTGTAATTGCCCAAGACTATATTTGCATTCTGCATAAGAAACTACTGAAATAATTCAATTTTCTGCTGTTGTTTTTGTGGACACACTGACCTTCAGACGGATGCAATTGATTTAATTATATACATTTGCAGAAATTGTGATAGTCGGTAGAATTAAAATAGAAGTAATTTTTAACTTAGAAATTGATTTATTTCAATTTTTATTCGAATTGCAGCATTTGTTCTGTAACATTTGGCTCGAAATCCTAACTTTCAACGACCCTGGGTTAAAATTATTTATTTTTGTTGTACATTACACTATGTAATGAATTATTTAAGAAGCCATACGAGATGATAGATTAACAGATAAGTTCGTTTTAAATAAAGAATATAATTTAATATTATTTAATAACAACGATGAATTTTATAATATCTGTATTGATTCAAGAATATTTTCTATATTCTTTATTGTAATAAAAAAAATGGAACAGATGACTTCGTTTTAAATAAAGAATATAATTGAATATTATTTAATAACAACGATGTTCTGGTTGCCTACATGCTGTGCTATTTATTCTATCCTGATCAGCTATATATTGGTGATTAATTGCCTCCTGATTCTTTAACAAGCGTTTCTCCAATTTCTTCACTTAACTTCTCATGTAGTGCAGTTGGTTTAAATCACAATAATTACATCGTCCGCTAATTTATTATAGAATAAAGCACTGTAAATCTTCATAGTTTACGTTTAAGTGTAACCATGTAAGGTTTCATGTTCGAAGAGCTGTGCAATTAAGTTTTAAAAGTTTATCTTCGTATAAACTACGCATGGAGTTTCAATTTCAAGACACGTGATCGTCGTCGAATCGTCGATATCCTTTACTTTCTATTTCATGGATATCAAATCTATGGTCTTTTCCAAGTGTGAATGATGTCGTTAGCATAATTACTTGAATTTATAGAACGAAGAAAAAGACTAGAATACGTCTGTAGAAACGTGGACAAATTGAAGTCGTTTTCTTCATTTAATAAATTCAAGTAATTGTGCCTACTTTCTAGAAGTCTAATTCTAATTTTCTTTCATCTAACTTTTCAAATTCCATTTTGTTCATTTTATGAATATGAAATTGATGTAATACCTCGTACAATACGTAAGTGTGTATTAATTGACTACGTACCAACATATTTGACCTCCTCTCTGTTAACCGTGTACAGGGGTATAATTGCACCCCATTCATTTTTAATGCAAAATGTAAAGAAAGAATTTGCCTGCATAAGTAATTGTGAAATTTTATTGATTTTTAAACGATAGTCTGACAATTATTTTTGGTTTCATTAAGCTGTGCTCGTTTGAAATCGTTTGAAGTTTCATGTTTGCTCTTATAAATTACAGTTTTTGAAGCATACGTCTGTGTTGAGATATCAGATTATCAATAAATGCTTTGCAATAAAATGGCGGAAATGTGGTTTCGAAGAGAACTCGTTTGAAACATTAAAACAAAATTTGACACATATCACAGAATAGTATTCCTTGAAAATCTATGGAGTTTTCTATTTGTCAACTTTTGATTTCCATTTTTATCAGCCTGAGGTGCATATGCACGAGTGTTGGGCATTAATCGATTAAAATATTAACCTAGGTTGATTAATTAATGTGCACGATTAAAAAAGGTAATCATTGAAAAATCGACGATTGATTCAATCGATTGATGAAGTTAATTGTCAATCGTTGATTAAAATAAAAAATCATCGAAAAATCGGAGACTGATTTAATCAATTGTTGAAGTTAATCGCCACACGGTCTATCCATAAATTGTAATAACTAGGCACATAGAAATCGTATTATAGACCAAATGACAATATACCTAAATTCAGTTTACATTTTGTTCAGTATGCATACAGTTTTGATTCCGCATTTGATTTCGAAATTTCAGCTTTCGAAATCATTAATCAATTACCCGTTTGACGATTACAATTGAAAAGAATGTAATCGTTAACCGCAATTAACGACTAAAGCGGGAGTTTAATTGTTAATTGCGATTAACGATTGAAGTAGAAATTTATTCGTCAATCGTTGATTCAATTTTTGCTCAACTCCGAAGTGCACACAGAGAGAAGGTTAATAATGTGAACAGCATTGTGAATAATGGTACAGCAATATTTAGTGGTGACTCCTTTTCGAAAAAGTGACTTCATCTTAGATCTGGAGATCCTTTCGATCGACTATTGAAATCTCCATTCTGTAGTAGCTAGTTTCGCATCGGTTTCGTCCGAACGGATTCTGGGACATGGGAATGGAACTCGTCGAGACAAGCCATCAGCTGTTGCAACGTTCCAAAGACTGGTCGCGCGACAATAAACTATGTCTAATGCAAGAATGCGAGCTCTTTCGTGAAAGGCTAAACCGCAGAGAGGTTTCGGCCACAACGGCCACATCAGCAAGCAGCGATGATCGCAGCTTATGTAGGAGAAATTGCAAGGTCGATGATAAATTCACCGTGAATGAACTCGCCAAGAATTTTTGCCACGACGACGAACAATGTGTCGCAAACCGAAAGCTTCTTCTTCTTCTTCGCTCGATTATCGAGTGGAAGGAACTGTCGGAATAATCACAGGTGAAATTTCTTCGAGTAAGTGTTATAATTATTCGATGATTCTATTATTTAGGAATTGCTTTGATTACGGACCTTTATGCATTTACGAAGAAATCGGTTGGGTGAAAATATGAAACCGTAAAAAATTCGAAAAATGTAAGAATACTATAACGTTGAAGATGAAATCAATTTTTATTTTATTCCTGCTAAAGATCCGCAGTCTAGTTGTAAACTTTCCATCTGAAATCTAGTTTTTAAGCAGTTGAAATGATTAAGCTACTTATACCGGAGCCTACGAAGAAGAGAAATGCTACGTAAAGATTTGATCGGATCTGGTAAGATCTGCCATGAAAATCTCAAGAGCATCCGCCGCCGTAGGATTAATCTCTAAGAATGAAAGTGCACGACGAAATTTATAGTTAGCAAATCGTGGAACGCGTCGAAGAATCACAGAAGTGAAATGTTAACAACAGTGGAAATGTTATTATGTTCCCCGATTGCAGTTGCAGAATATTCATTTAAAGCGATTTCGTAAGTGAATCCTCGATCGTTTGAATAAATATTAAAGTTCCTGATGGCAGCTTTCACTCACGAGACCACCGACGCGACGCGCCGCGACGACGCGATACAGGAGACAATCCAAGAACTCATAGTTCGTCTAAATGGTTCAGAACAATCTGAACGGCGCGGCGTCCTTCGTTGCGCAATTTTCCGTCGCGAGGGCAATTAAAGTAATCCGGGGGAGAAAAATCCGAATGAATCACGATCGTCCTGTCGAGCGGCTTTGTTTCTTGCGCCAGACGCCGACGAAACTCTCGAGGAGATGGAAAACCAGCCGACAGATAAGCGGTAAAAGCTTCTAGATAAGAAACGCAACACGTAACACAGAAACATTAGAATTCGTGGAACCAGGACAACGATAGCGACTCGTCGATTTAATCGGCAACACGGCTGCAATGGGCCTTACAAAGCTATTTTCGCACCTATCGCGCAAACAGGCAAACGGCCTGATAAATTTCGCGTTAATGGAGTCCTCGCGTAAACAAACCGATTATCTATTTGTGGAAAAACTTCTATGCATTTGTGGAAAAACTTCTATGTATTTGTGGAAAAACTTCTATGTACTCGTGATAGTCTTTCTAACATTTTCATCTAATCGTATTAGAATTCGCGCTTCCTCTTCAGCTAGGTAGAATGAATAAATCAGTGTCTCGATGGAATCAGAGCTGACAAGAAACTTTACACGTGTTTTCTTTGAAACCACGGTCTCGGGGAAACCGATAACAGAAATCTATAAGGTCGATCCTTCAGCTTTCGATTTCCGCCATTTTATTCCGAAGTCTGGTACTCAATACCGACGTATCCTTCAAAAACTGTAATTTATGAGAGCAAACGTGAAACTCCAAACGAGTTTGCCTCGGAACAATGTTTAAAGAAGTTGACAATACAAATCTATAAAGTCGATCCTTCAGCTTTCCATTTTCACCATTTTATTGCGAAGCCTGATACTACAACCAGACAGTAATTTATGATGGCAAACATGAAACTTCAAACGAGTTTTCCTCGAAACAACGTTCGAAAAAAGTTGACAATAAAAATGGGCGAAGTTGGACGTTCAAAGATGACAATTTATATGAGTTTTCATAGCTATAATACTGAAAGAACAATGGTCGAGAATGCAAGGTAAGACGTCGACTAGAAAGATGATTCATTACTGGACAGCGGATCTTTATGCTAAATAAAAAACACTATCTGAATTGTAACAAAATGGAAAGAAATGTAAATTGATGTTCTTTCTTAATCTGTTTAGTGATTTGAAAATAATGTAACAGTATTCTTAAATTCTTCTAACGTGTATACTATTTTAAATTACAACTTTTTCAAACTGCTCGTGGTGGAAATAGGATTTGATCAAACTACAATCTCGTTAAATTCATCTAAACATGAGAATTTTCACGAAGTTTTTCAATCTAATAGTTTTACATTACTGGGTCACTGATCTTAATGAAAAATAAATTGCATCAAAATTGTGAGAGACAGGAGTCAAATAAGAATGTCTTTTCCTTTAAGAATCTCATTAAGATGATATGCAGTAGAGCCTCGTTTGTTGCAACCTCGTTCCTTGTACACTAGCAACTCCTACTACTCACGAAAACAGATTGCATGATTGATGGTTATCTCTTTCCTTGCATCACCTCGATTCTTGCACGCAACTTCGGTCCCGTTTAGCGCAACGAGCGAGGTTCTACTGTACTGATCAAATTCATTACCCACTCAATCTCGTCATAAATGTATAACATCCGCAGTCTGCATAAAAGTTGTCAACTACCTGACAGTGAACATATATATTTTCGCGTGAACCTGTCGAAAGTCTCGAGAAAGATACGCGTTCAGGAAATAAATAATACCCACAGGGAAAATTGCACATAATATCGCGAGTCTGACACGAAAGACTGATCTTCTTAACGTTGCGAATCCTGAGGGTGATACAATTCCAGTCTATTAAGCAGACTAGCCAATTAAGAAAGTGTGCCACGTGGAAAGTTCTCCACATGCTTTGGATTGAAACGTGAAAGCGCGTGAAAAATATTGGACATGGCGTTACCGGAATCCGAGCCATTGTCACGAAGATATAAACGCACCGGGAGCCGGACCGTCGGGAGTCAGAGAAAAGAGAAAAAGTAACTGCTTGCGAATAGAGTACGCTGCTCGTTTAATTTCTCGATCGTAAAATTAATTGACCCAACCCGATATCAAGAGTTCCGGAAACAGTTGATTTAGTTTCTTCAATATCGGTACTACTTGTCGCGAACTAAAAAAAAAGTGAATCTTATGTATCGTACAGATAGTTTCTCATTAACTTTTAATTATTCATAAACTTGAAACTTCAGAATTAGTGCTTCAAGCGTAAACAAAACTGTCAACTACACTAGCAAATATTTATTTCGCATTAACCTCTTGCCTCACAATATCGTGTCGGACTCGTGACGAAGATTCTGAACAGAGTCTGATCAATATGTATGTTATTAATTTCTTTCAAACCGAGATGAAATTCTATTTTGGTTTCGTTAATGTATGGTTATCGGGGAACATGTAGGCATACAATAGATATAAATTTTCTCCTTTTTTAGGAAATTACGAACTACAAAGAAAGTTCTAATCGCTGAGACTGTAAAATTGAAATAAATTAATTAATTGAAATCAAAATTTGTTTATAACGGAGTCGTACAAAGTTGTACATAACTTTGAAAACTAATGCAGTTCATAATTTTTGGTCATACCGCACTGTATCCGATAATTGTATGTAAACACGAATAAAATTACACGTCCAAAGAAAGCAGATTCAGATAGCACCTTCAAAAATATTCCATAACTGTCCTTCTAGCTTGTGACATATGTACATAAATCGTCGTTTCGTACGTCACTGTGTTCACTTATTTTCTTCGGACACAAAACACTCACGAACAAACGAATGTTATTCGATATCCTTTCTTCTTATCGACACGAAACCCAGAGTTTTCGCGAACGATAAGGAATCGCGAAGACAGCCGGCGCAACAAGGCCGATTTTATACTATCCGCGCAAACACGAACTGTACAGTCTCAGTATAATAATACGTTAATAATACGCTACTCTTTTTGTTTAATTTCTGATATGTGTCTGTGCCGACACGAATGTTTGATATAATTAATGCTGAACGAATACATTCCGTATCTGTGCGGACAGTATAAATCAGTCTTTACTGGTATAGTTAAACAAATTTAGTATACATTATACATGCAGTTATCAGTAGACTGCGGATGTTAATGCATTTATGAAGAAAATGATTGGGTGAAAGCAACATTATACAAGAATGTTGTAACGTTGGTTTTAATGTAACAAAATCGTTAAGAGATGAAATCAATTTTTATGTTATCCCTGCTTCCCACAATCGATGCAAAACATATTTATTTCGCATAAAGAATCCGCAGTCTAGTTATCGAACGAAGCAAGTAGTTTCCTTCAATTATTCTAACTAGATAATGGATTTTATGCGTTTATAATCAAAATGAGCAGACGACATTTAAAACAGTAGAAAGATCAAAACAATTTAGAAACAGCTGGATCATCTTTATTATTCATAAAGATGCACAAGCCAATTATCCCATTAAAGGATAATGATAATTACCTCGTTACTATAATCACTTAACCCTGACTGCGATGACGACATAAAGAAATTGTCGTAGATAAAGCATGATAACTTTTTTAACGTTACAATATTTATATATTTCATCGCGAGATAGAAAACGCACAGTTATCTGAACTAACGTCGGTGGAACTCTGAAATGATTCGACTTTTAAGGTGTTGCGTTCTACTATTTCCACGCCGTCAACAGTAGAATAGTTTCAACTAACCGACATTGCGAATGGTCAGCGATAATATTTCTTCTGTGAAAGTCGCAAGGTACGAACGAAAACTGCAAGCAAATGAAGAAAACGTTTCTTTCTGAACGGACTTTATAAAGGGTGATGAATAACTGGTGGTATAAATAATACATTAAAAAATAAGTCGAAAATGTGGAACAAAAGTTCACGCGAGGCTTTATTTTCGAGAAAATCACGCGTGACGCGTCTGTTCATGTTCTACTGGTTCCAAATGTTAAGCACGCGACTTTGACGGATTTTCAAAATCGATTTTCTCGAAAACAAAGCCTTGTATGAACAAATTTTAATCAATACTTTCCGGATGTACCATCATCTATAACTGTAGACATTTTATTTCGTACTTTTTTGCGAAGTTGGACGAGGATTTACTGCTAGGTTCACCGTAGACCGTGTCTTCTGCAGAGACGTTTGTAAAGAGAAGTGTATACCGCATCAGTTAACGTCATGTCAATCGATTTCTCTATCCGGTTTTTGCTGACTTCCCATTAGATAGCTACTTTTTATTTCGAACCGTTAAAATGTAAAATACATACTTATTCGTTTCTTAAACGCTGAATACGATTAATTAGAAAATTGAAATTAATTCATGAAACTGAATCACTCGTTTAGTTAGACCACGCGAAGACTTAATGCACTGCAAAGAATTGCAGTAAAATGTGAGAAATTGACACAACTCTTGCACTCCGAATTATTTTTCAATTTTATTTCCAACAACTTTTATTGGAAATTTACTTTAAAGGATCTGTGGAACTTATATTTGTTTTTAACTAAGAAATTAAGTAAATAAAGGAATAATTCTGATGACGAGTCACACTCGGCAAAAGTGTGCAAAGGATTAATACGTTTAATTCGAAAATATAAATGTACCACTTGTTCAGTTGAATCACGATTTAATGCACTTTTTGCGAAATGTTAGACGGATGCAATTTGTAAATGTTTTCGTCAAGAAATTTGAATTGTCTGAACGGATCACAATTTTTAAAACTTGTGCAAAACATGTGAAATTTTCACAAGAGGAAGAGCGAGATTAGGGTCGCCGATAACTTCAACGAAGATTAATCCAAGATGTAGCAAAACTTCGAAAAATTTCACTTGGCTGAAGAAAATTGTTAAAACGTGACAAGAGGTAGAGAGAGAGAGAGATGAGGATTAACACGATTCGAGTCGAGTGTTATGAATAACGTCCACGAAGTGAAATTCCAAGATACGACTAACGTTCAAAGATTCCATTTGGTCGCGTTCCAACTGGTCCGTGTTTTTCGTTAATTTAACAAAGCCTTCGTTCAAGTGACGTCAAATCATCTCAAGAATCATACCTCTTTCAAGGAAGTACACGCTACTGTGCAAAAGAAAGAAACACCCGGTCATATTTAATAGAAAAGCGTAAAAGATCAAATAAGAACACAGTAAGTTTTAAAAAAGGATTCCGCTGTTTAATTGAATAGTAGTTCTGAGAATATATGTGTTATTGTCGATTATCTAATACTTTAAATGCAATAAATCAATCATTGTACAATACAATTTCTACATAAAGATATTGTTTGTCATTATATCTTATAATTATACTGGATGCTTCTTTCTTTTGCACAGTAGTGCATCTTTTAGGTACTTATTATATAAGTTACATTTCTACGTTTTATAAGTTACATATCTACTGTGTGTGCATATCCTCATAAAATCTTCACATTATCTATAATAATTATTTTTGAAGTACGTTTAAATTTACAACATCCGCATGAACATCTGCAGCTTAGAAACCACTCTAATTATAAAGGAAATGTATTCTCAATGTAAAACGTTAAGCAACAATGACGTGCTTTGCCAGTAAACGATCGAACAACACAGAAGGTGGCAATTAGTTTGACCTCTAAACGTCACAATTGTCACAATTGTCACAATTGTCCGAACGCATGAACAACTAAAAAATACGTCGAACTAACTCAAGATAGCCGATGACCTTCGCAAGTTCAAACTCTCTGACATAACAAATTTTTTCGGATTCTAATTCTAAGAAGTTCGAGAATCACATAAACTGTCACGACGTACCGAGCACTAAAAAATCTGCCAACCTAACACGAGGACGACCGACTTCTCTTCAAGTCAATATCCCTGATACAGCAATGCTTTTACGAATTCCGATTGGCTGGAGAACGTCCATCGAAATCCATCAAAAGAAATGGTATACGTGCGTTTTTGAAAATCCTTTCAACGTTATTCAGCGATACTGACAAAATTATAGGTTTGTTCTAAATGTGGAAAGGTAAGGCTGAGCATTGTATTACCTTCTTATACATACAATATATTTATTTTTCTAATAATCTTAGTAGAACGAAAAGAAGATGAGAAATGTGTACACATAAATGGTCAAACCGATTAGGAAAATCGATAAGAGTCACTATTGCGAATAAGGATAGTTGCGACTTACTTTGCGGTTAAATAATAAATAATAAAATTTGACTTGTTTGGAAAACCTCGGAAATGGCCACAAGGCATCTAAAACTAAAAACTATGCGGAACTAAGGATTACCGTCGACTTTCCTCAGAAATGGCAAAAACTGATCGGAAAAATCGATAGAATGCACTGCTGCGAGTAAGGATAATTGCGATTTAGTTTGCGGTTAAATAATAAAATTTGATTGGTTTGGAAAATCTCGGTCACAACGAAAACTGGAAACTATGCGGAACTGAGGATCACCGTCGAATTTCTTCAGAAATGGAGAAAACCGATCGGAAAAATCGATAGAAAGCACTGTTGCGAGTAGAAATAGTTGCGACTTACTTTGCGGTTAAATAATAAAATTTAACTTGTTCGGAAACTTCGGAAATGGTCCCAACGAATCGAAGACTAAAAGCTATGCCGAACTGACGATCACCGTCGATTTTCTTCAGAAATGGTGAAAACCGGTCGGAAAAATCGATAGAAAGCACTGTTGCGATTAGAACTATTTGCAACTTACTTTGCGGTTAAATAATAAAATTTAACTTGTTTGGAAACTTCGGAAATGGTCACAAGGCATCGAAAACTAAAAACTATGCGAAAGTGAGGATCACCGTCAATTTTCTTCAAAAATTATGAAAACCGATCGGAAAAATCGGTAGAAAGCACTGTTGCGATTAGAACTATTTGCGACTTACTTTGCGGTTAAATAATAAAATTTAACTTGTTTGGAAACTACGGAAATGGTCACAAGGCATCGAAAACTAAAAACTATGCGGAAGTGAGGATCACCGTCAATTTTCTTCAGAAATGATGAAAACCGATCGGAAAAATCGATAGAAAGCACTGTTGCGATTAGAACTATTTGCGACTTACTTTGCGGTTAAATAATAAAATTTAACTTGTTTGGAAACTTTGGAAATGGTCACAACGCCTCGGAGACTAAAAACTATGCCGAACTGAGGATCACCGTCGCATTATCTCAGAAATGGTGGAAACCGATCGAAAAAATCGATAAAAAGCACTGTTGCGAGTAGAAATAGTTGCGACTTACTTTGCGGTTAAATTCTCAGGTTTCTCAAAATGGTCCTTCGTTCAGAATTTGATTCGGCCGCGTGAAACGTTGGTCTCGTTCTGTGTGAAGCGGACACTGATTCTCGCGTAGGGAGCTTGGCGCAGGTGCGATCCGACCTGTCGGCGAGTTCACTACGAAATACGGAGATGCAGGAGCGTTTGTCCCACTTATCAGGTGCGCGCCGCATCGTAAAACCGCGCGGAAACGAAATCCCCCACACAAAACGTCCGCGTGACCGATAGGCTGCCCCAAAAGTTTTTGACCCACGAAGCCACGGATTCCGTCACGTGCCGCGTGTCCGTAGTGGGGTCGTGCACTTAACAGGAAGGGTATGACTCAGTTACGAAATGTTATTGCCGATCCTATTGTTTTGCGTTTACAACGAGGAGCAAAAATCAAACCAACTTTCCAGAACAGATTTCTGTCGTTATTAAAACGGGATATCAAACAACTGAACCCTTGGCACTCGAGCGATGATTCTGAGAGAGAGAAAGAGGCGCCACTAAAAATTCCTTGGCCGTTATTCAAAATATTGTTTACATTATTAAATATGTGTGGTATGAGATATTATATCAATTTCATACCCACGAAATTAAAAAAATCATGGAGAATGGAAACATTATAGGTCGAACAAATGTTTGATTTTCGAATTAAAATAGCTCCGAGTTTAAAGGGTTAAGGGGCACATGATTTTACATTCATTTTAATTTAAGAAATGATTTATATTTTCATTTTATTACATTTTTTATTTATTAGTTACGATATTTTATTTCTTACTCGATTTTGCATCAGTCCAAAACACTAACCAAGAGAGAGAGATATTTTCAGTTAGTACATTTAGTACATTTAATTTGATATTTTATTCCTGATTCAATTTTGCTGCAAAATACTAGCCAAGAAATATATTTAATATTTTCTTCAAGATTCTTGGATTGCCCTCGATGCAATTTGTTTTGGAATGTTTGTTACCAGATTGTTATAACATATCTCTATCGTTCCTCTACTTGGTTCCCGTAATTGTTTCAGCGAAGGTGGTGAAAAGTAATATTTTTTATTTAATTGCCCGTTCGTAATAATCGTAATAATCGAAAATATAACTTTTTGTTAATGTTTTAGATTGGTAAACTTGAGTCAAGGACATGCTCCAAATTCCATTTGAAATTCAAATGATTTTTCATTTCATCTTTCATTCGATCAAATAATTCTTATTGAAGAACAATTTAAAAATGCAGCTAAATTTCAATCATTAAACTACAAACATTAGCAAATCTAAATTTAACAATTAATTTAGTTACTTCAATAATCCCCTCTTCTTGAGGAGAAATTATTTATTAGATCATGTGAACAATGTAGTTGAAATAAAACATTATTCAAATAAAATATTACTTGAAAATGGTCTATTTGATTGAAACAAGGCAAATGAAAATAAATTTTTCATTTGTAAAATGGTAAAGTATTGAAAATAAATAATTATTTCATCATTATTTATTTATGTCGAGAATAAAGTACTACAGTAAAGTCGAGATTACTGTCCACAGTCAACACCGTGTTCTAAGTCCAGTGCCTACTCATTCCACTGGCGGCTAACGCCGCGCCGCGCCGAAGGCGGCGATGATTGATCTCGGCTCGGGTATATCCGTGTAAACACCACACATTGACTCAAATGAATCGAAATGTTCAACTTTCTTAATTTTCATTATTTTTTTATGAAATTTCACTATCGTATTTTTGGCATTTTTCTGATTAATATAAGACCAAACACGATATAATTCCAATTGTATTTAGTGATTAAATCGACGATTCAAGTTTCGTTCGCAAGGAAGGACAACGTATGGAAAAGAAAGAGACACTCATTCTGTCCTTCTCTATGTTCGGCTTCTCCTTTGAATTTCATTCTGTCCTTCTCTATGTTTGGACTCTCCTTTGAATTTCATTCTGACCTTCTCTATGTTCGGACTCTCCTTTAAAGTAACAAAAATACGATCACAACACCAGGATTACTGTCCACCAAAAATACGGCTGTTGAACAGTAATCTCGACTTTACTGTATAACTAGTTAATTAAGTGGTGTAATCGAATGAGAATATTAATCATTGCTGAAGCTAAAAGGGATGTAAAATCATATGCTTCTTGAGAGAAATGATTTAAAAAATAATGATTTCTCATTGATTCACTGTAGTTCGACAAAATCGCTCGGACTCGTGCGTATTCATATGGAACTAATGGAGGGGATGAACCCATGCTTGCGGGGGCATTGTTACTTTGTCAATGTCGCATTCTTTATTCACGATGCATTTTCATTGGCTGAGGCTGAGAACTAGATGCGAGTAGCGTTTTATAACATGTCGACGATTTACTGATCAGTAAAAGCACCTTTTTATACGGTCCGCGCAAACAGTTGCGACTTACATATGTATAGTCGAGTAATGTTGCGTCCTTCAACTGCACTTTTCCAAGAATATTAGATCGAGTCAGTCGATGAGGCGCTCGAGAGTGCGCTTTAACCCCTGCTCTTACGAATTAGTTAGCAAAAAGCCAAATTCGCATTAAGTTACACGATCCGATGATGAGTCATTGTTGGATTTAAGGTGACGTATCCGCGTGATTTTCTTGTTTTGTGTGAACTTTTCTTAATTCCTGTATTCTTTCGTGCGTCGCGCAAAGAAAGTCTAATTAATTTCGTGCACGGTATTATTTTAAGTTATCAGAAAATTCTACATATGTTTTAATTAAAAGAGCGCGTTGTAGTTAGTAGAATATTACAACTAGACTGCGAATGTTTATGCAATTTTTCATTTTTGCAGGTAAATTTTAAGAAAGTGGGAACAAATGTAACCTTATTTTCAATGGTAGCAGCGTTTACAGATTTGAAATAAATAAAAATCGTATTAAATTCTGTAGAATTGTATAATTTAGCATTGTGTGAACATTTTTAGAAACCATAAATGCATAAAATGATCCGCAGTCTAATTATAACCGTGAAGCCCGTCAACCCCTTGAAAATTTCGTATGTCCAAGGATACCATTATTTAGTTAACTCGCCATATGTGTAAGCTTATCACTCCGTGGGCAACCTGCATCGTTTATGACCGGAGCGAAATTCTTCGAATTTCTTTCTTTCCAATATTTATTGTTCCCCATTAATGCTTCAAAGGGGCTTTCTCATGTATATTAGATCCCAAATCTTAGCCAAACCTTTTTCTACGTGGAGGTAAACACTCATTACGGATAATCTGCCACTCTTACCCGAGAGAGGGTTAATAAACCTGATTCAAACCTGACTCAAACCTGATTCAAACCTGATTCAAACCTGATTCAAACCTGATTCAAACGTAATCCAAACCCAGTTTGCATAATATGTAGCACACAATATTTCTGCCACGCGAAGCGATGTCCCCTATCAAGGTTACCCATTACAACCTTTAAAACCTTTAAAGGAAAATGTTGTTCGGAATGGCTACCTTGACAACACATGTAAAGCTAATTAAAATCTGGGGGTGGACTCTAATCGATAAGTTCATCGTCATTTGTATAAGTTAGTGAAACGAACTGCAGACTTTGCAAATGTTGCTATTTGAAGTTTGACTAGTGATTCTGTAGGATACAATGGTCTTACCACTCGATTCGCGTTCGTGGCCAGAGTGCAACTGCTCCGAAAACAGGACACTAAGTCTTTTACACAAGTTTACAACACAATATTTTACACAAGTTCACGTCAGAGGTGTCGCGATTAGACAAACACCGATCGTGGGATCTTAGAAGGTATAATCCATGTATCCACACTCGGCCATCCTGTAAACAATGTGTGACCCCTCACATTCGGCTCACATTCGTCATCGATCTCGCTTATATTAACAATCTATCGTATTATACAGGGTGATTTACACAACTTGCACACTTATATAACTTCCAAAGTATGCGTTGCACGAAAAAGTTTTGTATACAGAAGTTGCATGGTCCGAAGGGGTACATTATGTAGTGTATTTATTTTTTTACAGGTGGAAGCGTTTCGGAGATTTGAAGGTCGACTTTGTTTTTTTTAAATTGAATACTATATTTTTTATACCAAAATACGGAAGAATGTCGAATCCTGAGTAAAAAAGTATTGATCTTCGTTAGCCCTCAACCTCATAATTAACGAGTAATTCCATTTTATTTCCTGAAAATTTTCTTCGCGTAATATCAAGTTAGAAATTCAACCTTATCGCAAACTTCCGCAAGACAGCGGGATGTTTACGTAACAATGTTTATGAACACGACAACGTCTATCACGATGACGTCATATTACATTTTAAATGAACGTACCTTTTATTAATTTTTGCACCGTAGTATAATGTCACAATATCAAATGTTTGAGTAATATTTATTATCTTTAGTTTCAAACTGTTTCAAGTTAAGAGCATTGCGAAGTTTACAACATTTTATAATTACATTTACAACATAAACTCGTTTGTCTTTCTCAATTACTTCTTCCTTTTTTTCATTTCTTAAAATCTTCATTCTCTTCTTTGTTTTTTTTTTAAGTTTTCAGTTCTATAAGTATCAATTTTTTTAACCACTGTTCAATTTAATTTTTGCCCTATCTTCTTATATTATTTATAATACTCTTTATCTGAGATTATAAAAATATGAGAATAATTGACAATTTTGTTTGCCTTGCCAACGAGACTACATTCTCATTGAATTGTACAATTCAGACCAAAATATTTATTTTTATGTATTTTAACGAGTCACACTCGTGATGAAGATTTTAAACAAAGTCTAACAAATATGAATGTTACGCCTTTCGTTTCGAATGGAATCAAATTTGATTCGAATCGGTAATCAATATGTAAGCGTTACAATAAATGTAGTAAATGATATAAATTTTCTTTTCTTTTCTACGACATTTTTTTGGATAAAGACATTTTCATCACTGTGATTGTAAAGAAAATATTACGGCAAGTTAATGTCATTGGAAGAAAATACCGCAGTAAAACGTACACCTGCAGTAATAGGTACATTTACCTTATTATATTCGATTCGTAGATTACAAATGAACCGGATCAGCCGTAACAACTGCGCACTGTCATCCGGACTTTTTGCACAAGCTTTTTCAACAAACATGGAGGACGTGTTACAGGATAACGACGCCCTTCGAGAGACGCGTCCGTTCGCGCGCGATATTTCCGTGCCGTCTTCTTCTCACGCTAATATATATGTATCAGAAATGGCCACGTAATGCAATCAACATTTTACCATCGATTCCATAAAAACTCGAAGAACGAATCAATTTGTCAATTATCTTTATGCTTGTTGTTTTGTTCCTTCATCTGCTTTCGATGAGATCGGAAAAGCTAAAAAGCTGTGAATCAGCGCGACTCGATTAGTCACCGCTGAAATTTTCACACGTAGCGTTTTCCACATTCACACTCCAATATATTACGTTGGCAACTAAGTTCGCGACCTCCACATCTTCTCATCAAAGTCATTTATATATAATTTTTAAGCACGAGTATTTTATATCAAATTGTAATCGCAAAGTTCAGAGCTTTTCAATGATATACAGTTCAAAAGGAATGGTCACTGAATGAGGTTATAATGCACAGAATTGTGCTAATTCCAGCTATTTTCATAGCTACGTGCTGTCGAATAATGCAAATTACACCTCGTAAACGTATAAATAGGACTTTTGAGGGCGATAGCGCCCTAGATTGATCTTTCATCTAGCGTTTTTCACTACTGAAAAACCCGATTTTTATATTATCAAGAAATGAGAACGCGAGTCCCACACCCTTACAATCCTAGAAACGAGTCTACCGCCTTACAGGTCGAAAGAAATATTCCTAGAATTGCTCTATAAGATTTGCTCCGTGTGCAAAGGGTTAAAGATATTTCAATTAATTTTATGTACTTTGTTGATTCAATTCGTAATACACAGCGTATTTCGATTATATTGATAGAACACTTGAACAATGGCGAGTGTTACTACCATTGAGAACTTTTAATTATGTCTGAACACAATTTTAATTATAAATTGATTAACAAAAGTATAATACACGCCCGTAAAGATTAATTAACGATTCAGATAAGGCTGGACGCTTTACGATCGGTCGATCAGTACGAAATTAGTCGCTTTATGCTATTCGAATTTTCTGGAATCTGATCTAATGTTATCTATGTAATGCAACGTGTGACTCGCAACGTTATACAGGTTGTCCCACGCAACTGGAACAGGCTGTACCTCCTAAACGGTTGGGAATAGAGGAAAATGTTATAAGAAAAAGTTGAATGGCATCAGACGATGCATACTTACTACGCAATTAATTTTATGCACTTTTGTGCATCGATGCATCAGAAAAATGCAACTGCATTTTTTTTTTAAATGGAAACCTACAGTTTTGACTGCACCAATCGATGCAGTTTGTTGTGCTCTACATAAAAGTACTAACATTCTTATAAGGCATATATAAGGTATAAAAATGTTAGTACTTTTATGTAGAGCACAACATACTGCGTCGATTGGTGCAGTCAAAACTGTAGGTCTCCATTTTTAAAAAAAGTGCAGTTGCATTTTTCTGATGCACCGATGGACAGAAGTGCATAAAATTAATTGCGTAGTATGCATCGTCTGATGCCATTCAACTTCTTCTTATAACATTTTCCACTATTCCCAACCGTTTAGGAGGTACAGCCTGTTCCAATTGCGTAGGACACCCTGTATGTATTTTATCGTCCAAGGATTTCTACGCGTATTGGAAACGTATTTATGAAATAAGTTGACGTTTGATCCACATTATTCATATTTTTTTTCCATAGTCAACTAGTTTCCGAACACGTTTTTCCGTCTACGGAAAACGTCTAATACCGTTTCTGCGATGCTTCGAAGTTTATGGGCAAAAATTCTGCATGCTTTCGGAGAAAACTCGGTGTACACTGGTTAGTGTGTTATTCTAAAAGTCTTCTTTCGTCTCGAAGAGATATGTAGATTTATTACGCAACCGGGCAGTTTGTATTGTACAAAATGCATTCCAAGGTGAAAGAGGAATTTCAGAGATTCAATGGAAAAGAATTATTAACACTTTGACAGCTGGAGGTTGCGGCGTGAAAGCTTTAAACGGATAGGCGTGCAATTTCTGAATAGCTTTGCCTGAATTCCGCGAGATTCTGTTTGTTCGCATGTTATTCGTGGAACCTCTAGTTGTTTAAAATTGTTAAAAATACAGACGTTACAATCACGCCGACATACGTCAGCGGCTAACAAAATTGTAAAAAGAATCTTACTTCTTGAAATCTGTTATTGTGAAAATATATTGGACAAGGAAATAGTTGTAAATATAATTACTAGTGTTCAATTTCATCATTACACTGCGGATCTGTATGCATGTATAGCAAAATTGAGTATATGAAATTCGAAATTGTTGAAGAATTTTAATAATTGAAGATGTCAATGTAGAATTTCTCGTGTATTAAAATCATTAGGGCAAGAAATAACATTCAATTTAGTTTCTATTTCTTGCAATCGATGCAGACTATTTTTATTTTGCATAAAGATCCGCAGTCTATTCATCATTACTCTTAATGAAACATTCATCATTATTGTTAATGATGTTTCGCTACTTTTATACATAGTATTGCAATAAAAAGATGCTTCAGACAAACGCTGAACTGTGATAATTATAATTATCCTCTTGCTACACGATTCTTTTACACTGTCACATATTTATTGTATACAGTATACTGTGCATAGCAGTATTTTTATAAGCTGGTTTAATTGTGATTTTCGATCGCATTTAATCGAGATCAAAAGATTGATAAAGAACGATGACATACAATTAAAATAACACTGACAATGTAGAATACTAATCTATATATTTATCACTAGATCACATACCTCTTTATTGCGAGCATCACGAGTAGCTGCATCACCTACTTCAAGTAAATGAATATCTCCACATTCAGATATCTATTTTCTTTACCATTACAAACTTTTTGCCCGATTTCGACATCGTGAGGCAAACTTTTGTATTCGAAATTTCTGATAAGTATAGTTATGGTAGTTGCCTTAGATTGAAAAGGAATTGAACAAACAATATCGCAAAATATTTTATGAAACTCGAATTTTCTATTATTTATAATTCTATTATAAGCTAAGGAAACATTAAGTAGCTGAAAACATGTACGCGTGCACGTAATCCTCCTATCTTCTTTTATTCTAAATAAATACTGCGTCTACGAGCTGTGCCTAAGAGCAACAAAGTGATTCAATTTACAAGCCGGTTGAGCAACCAGCGCAACGAGGCGACAATCAAAGGTGGATGAGGGGTTTCGCAATTTCCGGGGTCGTTAACATTTTCGAAACATAGTTGCAGGTCAATTATGCCGTTTGATTGTTCTCGAATCGATAACTAATAGAATTAATTGCAGCCACAATTGGTTTATAATGAGCGACCATATGAATACCAATGATGAACGAAATGATGATGAACGAAATAGATGTTAATCAAATTCAATTGCATCAGTCTTTTAACCCCTTCTCGTATTTTAACGATTCAAACTCTGTGATGAAGATTTTAAACAAAGTCTAACAAATATGAATGTTACGCTTTTCATTATGAATGAAGTAATATTTGATTCGTTTGTAACCAATATTTAAGCATTAAAATAAATGTAGCCATACAAAAAATATAAATTTTCGTTTCTCTCCTACCACATTTTTCGGGATAGACGTTTTAATCACTGTAACTGTTAAGAAAATGATACGGCAAGGGGTTAACACCATTGTTGATACTGGATCAATGAATTTTGTTGTTAAAAAACTAACGAATGAAACTAAATTTTCTCGTGTGTATGTCGGATTTGATTTTGTTTACGTATGGTAAACCTGTACAGTAATAGTTATCAATATGTACATGTACAATTTTTGTTAATATCATCAGACGTTTTCCTCATCGACGTTCTCCTTGTAAATTAACAAATGAAATGAAGCTCTTTATTTTTCAAGGTTTAACTAGTCATTGTCGATAGAAGAATCAAACTACACGATTTCTACTTTCGCACATGAATCCCAAGAAACACACGTGCACAAATATTGACTACGGTTCACCACGATCGTCGTTCCGATGTTGACGCGCAACTTTATTGCTAGGGTAAATGTATCTATTACTACGGTATTTTATTCCAATGAGATTAAAATATGTAAAAATAAATGTTTTGCCCTGAATAAATGTGTACAATTCAATGAGAATGTGGTCTCGTCGGTAAGGCAAACAAAATTGTCAATCATTCTCATGTTTCTAGAATCTCATGATTTCAGAAAACATTCTTTATAAAGGACTGTTGTTCACATGATTGTACATTCTTTATATTACTTTAAATTGCACAGGGGAAAGTTTTATTATTATTTAGATACCTACTTCGATACAATAAAAATATAAAAAGAAACTCTTCTCTTGCCTTTTTAATAAAAATATTAAATCCTCAGCATGACGTACAGTAAAGTGAAGGAGGAGCTCATTGCTGCGACACAAAAATCACTAGGAATGTTCCTAATACTGCGATGTGAGTTTTAACTACGATGAGAAACGAGGTTCGTAAAGTTCAAGGTTCGAGGCACGTAAGTAGGTGGGGTACCATTCTAGATAAAGAGTATTACAAATACAAATAATAAAATTATGTAATGAAAAAAACAATAACAGAAATAAGGAACAAGGTAAAGAGAAATGCACGAAAAGATCTACTTATGTAACTGAAAAATGAATGGAGTAGACTCCTTTTTCCATGATTGCAAGGGTGCGTGGATTCGCGTTCTCATTTCTCGATAATACAAAAATGAAGTTTTTCACTAGTTAAAAACGCTAGACAAATGTCCTATTTTTTCGTTTACGAGACGTAATTTGCATTATTCGGAAGCATACAACTGCGCATATAGCTACTTTCATAGCTACATGCTGCTGCATAATGAAAACTACGCCTCGCAAACAAAAAAAATAAGACTTTTGAGGGCGATAGCGACCTAGATCGATCTTTCGTCTAGCGTGTTTGACTAGTGAAAACCCCTATTTTTTTATTATCGAGAAACGAGAACGCGGATCCCGCACCCTTGCAATCCTGGAAAAAGGAGTCTACTCCCTTAATCTGACCAATATAAAACTTTTTGTAATTTATTGCAATATTAAATACGTTCAGCAGCTTATTGAATATAAATTTAATGATGCAACAAATATTTTGAACAATGGTATAAGAACTATTAATGGCGCATCTCCGAGTCACCACTCCTGTTCGATTTAAAGTAGTTTGAAATTATTTGAAGTCGTTTGCCGGACGGAGCTGTACGATCTTTGTCAGTTCACCTACCCCCTCCACTTGTGCGTGTGTGCCACATCACATCTTTTAGCGATACACATGCGATGAAAACTGGTTAATAACTTAAAACTTCGTGAAGGTGGTAGATTCTCGTTTCCAGGATTGCAAGGGTGCGGGATTCGCGTTCTCGTTTCTCGATAATACAAAAATGGGGGTTTTCGGTAGTCAAAAACGCTAGGTAAAAGATCGATCTAAGCCGCTATCGCCCTCAAAAGTCCTATTTTTTCGTTTACGAGGCGTAATTTGCATTATTCGACAGCATGTCGCGGACCCGCGAGAAGCAATAGATAGGCGACGGTGCTGCCGCCTATGGTGGCTGTCGATATGATGCCGAATAATGAGAATTACGCATCGTAAATGTAAAAGATCTTTCATCTCGCGATTTTGACTACTAAGAAACCCCGTCTTTGCATTATTGAGAAATTAGGAGTGGAATACCGGACACTTGCAAACGTTGCGTACGTATACGTGGTCTAGCGGTGTGTGAGTGTACTGTGGTGATTGTGTGCAGTCACGCGCGACTGTCGTCTGTTTAGAAGACGCAGTACTTAATGGATTCGCGGTGACAGAAGGATGAATCTTTATCGTCGTTTCCGCGAGTCGACTGTCGGATGTCCCGAATACGATAGAAATCCCAGAAAAAACCCCTATGTCTCCCTGGCAAACATTTGTCGTTCATAAACATCGAGTGCATCCACTAATATTGAAGTTTAGCAAGCCGGATACCATAGGCTTGTCAAGGCTGCACTTTCCGGTCGAAATTCGCACCATTGCAAAAGTGACACCACTCAAAAAACGCAATTTCCGAGTTATCGTTACGAAAATGTTGCACACATCCTGCTTCACCGACTATAATAATCGTGTTCATTTAGTTTCGTGTTTCCCGAGGTTGGTTTTCCAGTGTTAACAGATACGAATGAACGAAATACACTTTAACCTGCTGTGCGAAGATTATTCTCCTTGTTCATAACCTTGATTAGCAAAATACTGGACAATTCACTGTCCAACAGCAAATTTGTTTCGCTATAACTGTTGAATGACCCTTATAGAGTTTTTTGCGCTGATTCCGAATCTGCCCTTAAGTTTTTTCCTTCACGTACATTCATAACGTATTAATATTGGATATCACTGTATTCGGGAAAGTCTACAGAATCTTCTGCCGTAAAGAACAATTCAATATCGTATATAATAACATCACAATATTTGTTTAAAGTTGAAAAATAGGTTTTCTTTCAAAGTCATGTTTCTCAAAAACTGTACGTGTAGGAAAAAAAATTAAGGGCAGATTCGGAATCAGGGCAAGAAACTCTATAAGGGTCACCCAACAGTTATAGCGAAACATAAAAAAAGTTGAAATTTGTTGGACAGTGTTATATGCGCAGACAGCTTTTTGTTGCTCATTGAGAGGCATACTCTGTTTTGTGCGCTACACGTGTGTCGTTACATATGAAATATTCTGCAAGGAAATTTGCGTAGGTATCACACAAAGCAGAACGAGTAAATATTATTGTTCATCTTTCGATATTTAGAAGTGTGTCTTGCTCGTCGATTCCGATCACCTTGGAACGTGTCAAGGTGAATGTGACAATGACAATATATGACGTTGACAATATATTTCGAGGTCAATGAAATTGATGGGCAGGCTAAGTTTTGAACTTTTAAAATTTTAAAATTGCTGTACCATTATTCAAAATATTGTTTACATTATTAAACATGCTGGTATCTAATCAATTATTAAACCTTTAAGTATTGTGTGAGGTATTATATCAATTTCATATCGATAAAATGAAAAAAGCATATACAGTGAACCGGATTAATATTCGGACGCTTTAAAAAAGACGATAACTTTTTTAATATTGTACTATACGATTTGGACTTTCCTGGGAAGCTAGAGCAATTAGTATACCACAGGATGTGAAAAGAAATTTTTTCAAAAATTGCAATTGATCAGAATTGTAGAAATAATACTAAAAGTTGCATTTTACAACTTTTTTATGTGGGCCTATATTGAAAATTTAAAAAATATGTTTTGTAGATCTGTGTGAATTATATGCGCTGTGAAAGTTTCATCGAAATCGGCTAATGTGGGAAAAAACGACAGGCATTGAAAGATGCTAGAATCCTTAGATTTATTTCAGTTAGAGGCCGAAAATCGTGAAAATCTGTCATTTTTACCATCTCTAAACGTTTGTAGCTCATTGCAACTTAATTAACACAGATCTACAAAACGTATTGTTTGAATTTTCAATATAGGCCCACATGAAAAATTTGTAAAATGCAACTTTTAGTATTTTTCCTACAATTCCGATCAATTGGTATTTTTGAAAAAATTGGTTTTCATATCCTGTAGCTAATTAATTGCTCTAGCTTCCCAAAAAAGTTCAAATCATATAGTACAATATTAAGAAAGTTATGTAATAAAGTTATGTATAAGTAATGTTTAATTTTCAGATTAAAATAGCTGCGAGTGCAAAGAGCTAACAGGGCAATATGAATATTACAGTTGGTACTTCAAAGTCCGAGAATGACGAGGAAATGTTTCGACTCAAAGTAGTTTTTAACATATGTAAGAAACAGACCTCGAAGTAGTTTTTAACGTATGTAAGAAACAGACCTTAAAATAGTTTTTAACATATGTAAGTAACAGACAACAAATTAATTTTCCACCTAGTAAACTACAATCTTCTCAGGGTCACGAAGTTCATAGATCATCAAAGTTAGGTTTGGTCGGGGTCAAACATTATAATAAAAGAACTGTGGCCTAGATCGAAGCTCACCCCTAAAATACTTTCAAATTCCACAAACCATTGAAAGTTACCGAAGTGAAGTAATTTAATGTGTGTTCCACAGGCAACCTAAATAACTTGAAGACAAGAAGTCTCTCATCATCCAACAAAACAACGTGCAACATTCTGCTATGTAGTTGTTACCGTTCGAACATAAACCAGAACTAACAGGAGAATGACCGCGAATGCTAAGTGGCAAATAACTGCGTAAAACATTTATGATACGACAAATCACCGCTGTAAATTGTCTATAAACATTCCGTGACAAGGTCATCAGAAGGTCGATGAAGATCTCTGCGAGGATTGATCTCAATATTCGTCATGTCGGGAAGAGAAAGAAACTTTCACCTAAATTGGTTCCATCCCAGATTCGTCAAGTAAACGACCTCAAAACGAGATTGCAATCTCGAATAACCGTCGAAATGTCCAACCACCGACCAATCACGACTGCTTTATGAATTAGTTGAAGGCAGCAATCAAGAAACTTATTTTTTCAAGATTCCGTGGATCGTAGAACTTTTTTGAAAGTGGTTAGGACACAGTAATATTTTGAAAAAATCGAAAATTGTTTTTTTTTATAGAAAAATTACATTTGCAAACTTTAAACGCGTTTTTCTCAAAGTTGCGTATTTCAAAACGGTGTACAAGATATCTCGAGTTCTACCTTAGCAATTATATTAAAGTTTTACAGTCATCTTCATTAGAATATCTATTAGGCATTGACGATAGATTTTGTTCATTTTCCCATTATTTTGTTAAATATAAATAAAAAATAAAAAATTAAAAAATTTTCTACGGCAATTCAGTCATTAAATTTAAAATATGTGTAATTTTGTTGATTTTCAGAAAGATTGAAATGTGGGATCGTCAATGCCTAGAGAATATATCACAGTTTTTGAGATTTTTGGGATTTTTGATATAGTTAATTCGATTTGTAGGAATTCTGTACACCAGTTGGCCATTCGGAATAAAAGATATTCCAAGCAAAGACGACGAAAGGCGTAAGAACAAATTGTTTTTTAAATATTACAAGTATTTTTTTATAATTCATAATATAGTAAACTGGAATGCAAAATCTTCTATTAATCGATCATTCACTTTTTTCCCCACCTGTTACTGTGTCCTAACCCCTTAACCCTTTGCACTCCTTCCTCAAGCGTAACTCGACATCGCATAAAGAAAATTGTAAATAAAACGAGTTTTGATATGTATTTGAAGTTCTCTCTTTATTTATTTAAGTGCCTTACTTTTTAGTTAAAAACAAGTTCCACAAATATAAATTACAACAAAGTTTGAGAGCTATACTTAATATAATTGGTAAACAATATTGTTTAAAATACGTAGCAGTCAAGGAACTGTCCTTTGAAGTAAATTTCAAATAAAATAAAATTTCAAAAAAACACATAAAATAATAGGGAGTTGTTGACAACAAAGTTGAAAAATAACTCGGAGTGCAAATGGTTAAAGTTTTCTATCACAAAGATAGTTTGTTCGTCGATATTAAAATTTAAGAGTCGTTCGCCGTCGTAGCAAATGCTGAATAATATTCAGTGGATAGCAAATAATTATTAAAGTTAAATTGACGCAATGAATATGCGATTTATATAATTAAGGGGAAAAAAAGCAAGAAGGAAACCGTATTCGACGTAATGGAAAATATGTTATTTGAAAATATGACGCGCAATAAACGTGTCAAGAATGCTATAATTAAAACGATATACGCATATCGCATAATATGTAAAATTTATTTTCTGGAAAAATGTATCTGTTTTTTAGAATAGTTGACGTAGTTACAGGACCATTAGCATATTATTGAACGCGATCAGATGACAGGAATAATGGATGAAGCTAATGCCGCGTGAATCATACGTTTTATACATCAGAAATATTCCTTAATTCATGTGCACATTGAATAGTTATTTTACAAAAATGCTTTCTCACGATTGTATTGATGTATTGTTGAAACTAGGTCACGGTAAAAGGTTCACGGTAAAAGGTTCACGAAAGAAGGTAATCATCAATCCTTTTTTCAGGGCTATCGAGCTCGTCGTTCAACTGCGATTAAGCGTACAAGGACGCCGAAATTCGCCGAAATATCAGAAAACCTAATTGTAAGTCAGATCCCAATCTCTAAAATCCCAATTATACACTCGTAGAAAACAGAAAGTTCTATGTAAATCACCTTTATCCCAATTCCACCGACAGAACGACCACGTAGAAACTGGGATTCTCACATCCACCATTGAGTGAACCCAGAATTCTGTTCGGACCAACCAGGTATTCACGGGTGACTGACACGATTGATTTTCGTGTAGCAAAAACGAAAGAACGCGGGGCGATGTAAGTAACATGGATCTAAAAGGATTTGTCAAGATCTTGAAGGGATCTTTGGAAATTTTGCATCCGAAGTCTCGTAAACAACTAGTCCAACAGGAGAACACATTCACAAGCCGATTTTGAAGAAACTTACGCGAGAAACAGTTCTTGGAAAAATATTTGACACATATTCTCTCTCATCGACGTACGTACATATTCGAAGAGTGAAAACAGTCCTCGAATTTAAATAACACGTTCAGTACGAACTTCTTAGATATTGTGTAAACAAAAAGTTTTCTAACCTGACTACATTCTTCATTCAACCAAACTACAATTTAAAAACGATATCGTACATCTCCTAGCTTCTGGAAAATTTTAGAAAAGGTATTCATGACGTCGAGGGGTGTTTTCACCCGTTTAACGAGGACTAATAAAAAACATGTTAGGTGTATAAAGAATGTGTATAAAGACTATCTATAAAGAATAAAATTTCGGCAATAACAATCAAAGATACCTGAAATTATTAAACGTATCCTGAAGTAGTGTACAGAAACGAATAATAATTGCAGTGTGGACATGAATTAAAATGTGTGCCACCATTTTGTCACACAGTGCATAATTCAATTACTAGATACAACCTATATAAGTCCTGCTATTTCTTTTATCCAGGACTACACGTTGATTCAGAGCCATTCAAAACAATTGAATTGGTGGCTGGAGCAACGTTGAATATGATCCTCCCATCAAATCCTGCTCTCCATCCAACGTTGTTAATTATTGTTAATTTAATTATTGAATTGTTGGCTGGAACAACTTCGGACGATAAAAAGTGGAAATTTTACAGAAGGACAGAATGTGATGGGAGAACACTAAAAGCTAATAGACCTTAATGAAATCTGACATCAAATCCTGCTCTCCATCCAACGTTGTTAATTATTGTTAATTTAATTATTCAATTGTTGGCTGGAACAACTTCGGACGATAAAAAGTGGAAATTTTACAGAAGGACTGGATTTGATGGGAGAACACCAAAAGCTTAAGGAACATCTGACATCCAACGTTGCTTCAGCTACGAATTCGATTCTCGAGCGTGACCTTGGAGCAGAAGAAGAGGATGCGTTTGACATTGAAGGAAGATAGGTCACAGCGTAGCGTGCTCCGATTTTTGCTGTGCTATGTGACAAACGGAAAGGAACACAGTAGGGAACTTTCTCCCGCGATTGAATCTCGTAAAACCCGTTCGTCGATCGAACAACAGTACACGATCAAAACATGTATGTAGAGAGATGGAAGAAGAGAGAGATATATGTATATATATATATATATATATATATATATATCGAGAGGGATCGAGGGAGATCGAGACAGAGAGATCGAGACAGAGGGATCGAGACGAAGAGGTGGAAAGAGACTGAAAGAGAGAGGAAACTGGAGAAGGGGTCAGAGAAAATGAAAAACGAAACGAGGAACGCGCCGGCGGATGAAGCTCGGAGGTGAGGTTCCGTTTCGAACGACACGAGCTGGCTAGACTTTCGACGCCCGGAGGCAATGAACGCTGTCAAACGGTACCTAGTTTATGGACAGGCATATCCACTCATCGTAGCTCTCGTTCGCGGAAACAACTTGGAAAAAGATACTAACGAAAATAGCGTGTCCTGGGCGCCGTACCACTTTCGCGAACGGGCCTATAGCTTTTTTTCGCGAATGTTTTGCCGCCCATTCCTTCCTCTTTGTTGCGAACCTTCCACTTTGACGGATGTAGCACCCGTAACGGGTCCCGTTG
Source organism: Lasioglossum figueresi (assembly GCA_028455805.1). NCBI lineage: Eukaryota > Metazoa > Arthropoda > Insecta > Hymenoptera > Halictidae > Lasioglossum > Lasioglossum figueresi. The sequence goes on along the minus strand of CM052194.1, from coordinate 12,410,423 downwards.
CTTTGCTCTCTCTTCCTCTCTTTCAGCTCGAAGATGTTCGATTTTTTTTGTAAACCTATCCGCTGCTCGGAATTCTTGTATTTACGATCTATGAATCACTACTGGGAGTCTCTGAACGAAATTGCGTGCACCGACCCTTTCGCATCGTTCGCGTGACTGAGGTTTTCATGCCTTGCCGATGAGATTCAGCGAACATTTATTTATGTGTTGCGATGTCAGAGAAACTCTGCCTAGACAAATATCTCGCATGGAGAACATCAGTTAATGTCACCCTTCACTGTTTTAATTGCTACTTTAGCGTTTGTTTTCAAACACTGGGACAGCCAGACTTGTTAATACGACGAGACTCAAAGTTTCTATTTTAATTGTTTTATTCTTACTGACTTTGGTCGACTTACTGACTTTGGCGTACGAAGATTAAAGACATGTACTTTTTTCAAATGAGTGTTAGTAGGTAAGTACTCAGCATACAAGCAGGATTTGATGCGTTGTGAATTTAAAAAGAAAGTAAATCGACCGTGAAAATGACTCAATCGAAATTTAGTACTACCTCTCGCTGTGAATGCGATTCTATTCGACAGACATGAAAAAAGAAAAATTAGAAAGAAAGTCGGTAATGACATAGAATAAGATTGTAGGACGTCCTAATATTTGTACAGAAACGTGAATAAACGTCTTACAATTAGTCACCTAAAATTCTAGATTTCTTCATCTACGAAGCATTACCGCGAGTATTTATACAGGTTATTAACACTTTCAAACTAATTAAAGAGCTTCGTATTGTTTCGAACTCTTTCTTCTTTAGTAATGGTGTTACCGGGATAGTATGCTACAAATTGTTTACATTAATTCCAAAGCACAGAAGCTACATAAACATCTGTTTCCTTCTTTTCATGATTTTAATGAGCTACGAATAATACGATAATATTTTTAAACTCTTTAAATGTGTTTCGCGTTTGATCTACTCATTTTTACTATCAACAATGCATGCAATCCGGAGTCTAATTAATATATCTGATATTTAAAATCTTTAAAGATAGAAATCCATATTTTATTTCTATTAATTAAAATATTGAGAAAGACTGTGTTCTTGATAAAGATTCCAAAATTATTCTTTTCTCGAACAGTTGCCTTCAGATTAATGTAAAGTTCCTCGCAAAGGACGAATGCGTGACAGGATATCGTTGAACAATTAAAGTTGCATACGATTTACGCACAGATTTGAAATGTATCTGCCGGAAGTGGTTTTACGCGAGGGACAAATCGTCTTCCATGCGATTATGCAAACAGTGTGCGTGTCAGTAATTGCAACAAGGTAACCAACCTGTAATTTAATCTACAATTAAAATTAGAAACAAGGTTCAGAAGAAAGCAACAGATCTAGAGGTGTGTCTAGGAAGATCTGGCGCTACATAATGTATAAAAGTGAATGAAAGAGGTCGAGTGCAAGAGAGAAATATGGTGCTGATAAGAGGCAACGAGCTACGGGATAGAGAGAAAGAGAGGCACGGAGTGTTGTGTTTACTCTCAAGCGTTTCTTCTGCTCGGATAAAGCTATTCTTACATACAATAACATCGTTAGTGACACCCATAATAATGCAGTTCTTCCACGAGTCTACGAACAACTGTATCTTCCATAACATCATTTTGCTGCACTAGCGTTTACATCCCGTCGAAAATTCAGAAACACTACACCGAAATACATTCAAACGTGAAAACAGCAAGGTAACTTCTGTAACACGAAAATTCCGTTTGTTTTTCAGCTCTTATTCAACTGAGACAGTAGATATCTTCAAAAATATAGAAAATATAAACAAGCAGTTATAAAAATTATCAAAATTGAACAATCCGTTTATAAACTTTCTTTACGTATTAGTAATAGTAGAGTACATAATTGTGAAAATTCATGCCATATTTCCAAGTTCTACAGTCGAGTATATAGGTTTCTAACGAGACGACAGTAATAGCTAAAATAATGGTTAAGACGTTCAAGTGTAAGAAAGTTCACGCATACAATCATTCGACAAGACAGCTCATGCACACAGTAACGATAAGTATACACCACCGACCATTCAATTATCGATTCCCATAAAAATCAATGCTTGCAACAACAACAATTAAATCCTTCGACGACTCTATGAAAAGAAAACAACGTTCGAAAAATATAAAAAAAAAGGGAGAAATATCGGCAACGTCCACGTAGATCGAACTTCCGAGGGTACAGGGTTGAAGCAATGACCCCGTAAAGCATCACGTGACCAATTATCGCGTCGAGATGCTCCATTCACCCCTTTCACCAACGATCGCCATACTAAATTACCTTAGGCGTGCGAGGCGAGTACGGCTAGCTCGATAACGTGACGGCTAAAATTCGCGAATCGAACCGAACCGGTCGAACAAGCGGAATTAGGTTGATCGCGGAACAACATTATTCATGGGTGTCCCTAACGCGCACAATTGTACCACCTTTCACTCGTCAACCGTCGGGATCTGCCGTGAAAACCAACTGGATGGTGCACAGGCCCGAAATTCGAGTATCAAGACGAACGGTGGCGAGTTTTGAGCGAATAATGTTGGGGCTGGTTGTGCCACTGCCGGGGGTTGCAGCAGCCATCGAACCGCCCCCTGGACTGCGGCTTTCTGCGAACCATTCTATCCTTCTCTTTCGCACGGAGCCTCGCGAATTTTCCGCACGGTGCTCGACCAACAGCCAGGTGCATGCGCGCTGTCGCCACTCAAGGAAAATTACTTTTCGGCCCTCGAGAGGAAATATTTAAACAAGATTTAAAGATACTGTGCGTACCGGTTCCGTTGGCCGGTTCCGTTGGCCGGTTCGATTGATCCGTTGCGCCACTGCTGCTCTTCCCGGAGGAGCTCAGGACTAACGGCCTTTCGATTAGGGTTGCTATCTGTGAAATCGCTGGTCTAGGACAGCACCGGAATCCCGGGCATCGCCACCTGAAACGATTTTAACCTTTTCGTGGGCTGGAACCTTGAAAACTTGAATTCACTTTGCGAGAAATTCATATACAGGAGTTTTTATTAAATTTTTATGAAGGACTCTCAATTTTAAAAAGACGCACAAGACTGCGGATCTTTATGCGAAATAAAAATTGTCTGCATCGATTGCAGGAAATAGAAACTAAATTGAATGTTATTCTTCCCCTTAATGATTTTAATAGGGGAGAAATCATATTATTATATTGACACTTCAATTTCGCTATAAATGCATGAAGTTGTGCAGTCTACTTGTCACATTAAACATGTTTTTCTTGACAAGTTGAATAATGTACGGATATGCACCTCATTAAATTCGTCACAATGTTACCCACTACACAAAAACAGTTGTACGGCGCAATTGCACGAATTACAGCGATTTATACATGACAATGCATTCTACATTTATTCATTACCTATCGTATTAAATCCATATCAATTTACCTACGCCGCCGATGCAATCTTACGTAGTTCATAATCAAATGTGCGGCATCGAGGTGGTACAAGGTACATTGTCGGTGTCCACGTTGTCCTGTTATCACGTGCCCTGGCTGTGCCCACTTGCTTGTACCGCTCAATAGCATAGGGGATGGCAGTCTATAACTTTATTTTTTTTATTAGATGAATTGGTGTCTGGAAGGAGGGTTTATGTCGGAATTTTTAAATTTTATAGGAACGCAATTTAATTAAATAAAAACGTTAAAAAGTCTTTCAGTATTCAATCTCTTTCCAACGGATGAAAGGCCTATGTCATTTTCAGCTGGCTTTTATTATTAAAATTCGCGTTTGAATTCAAAACCTGCCATAAGCCCTTCTTCCATTCCAGACATCCATCCAAATAAGCAGTCATACATAAAGTTTTACATATTATTTTTGATAAGTATAGTACCTTATTGTCCTACTCAAGTACCAATATTCACTTACTATCGCAGCCTATCGCAGCCGGACACCCAACTATTATAAATACTTTGATAAAAAATAGTTTCTAATACATTTCCTACTACAGCCATTATTCTTAATTTGTGTCTATTTCTATATCCAGCCTAATATTGATATTCGATTTCTTAAATATTTTAAGCATCTTGCTGCAAACTTTAAGCACTTGAACCGTCTTGAAGTTAGTTCTGATCCTTTCCACAGATTTAATAACAATGAATTGGGTTCTGTTTCTTGCTGAAGATGATGTCGGTTCTGTTCAATGCTAAAGATGATGAAGGTTCCGTTCAATACTACAAATGATATAAAAAAATATATACTCTCTGATATACTTTCTCTCTCTCATATATTCTCTAACAGTGTAACAGTATCTCATCCGTTTACAGACGTTGCATCTTATGGCATTTTCTGTCTAGGCCTCTAAAAGGCTTTTAGTAAAATCCTCCGTACCATTTCGGTGTCGCGCCCTATTTTACCAATAAATCGCGTGTTTAGGCGAATTATCAAGAACTGAGTATTCTGTATACTACATTTTTACTACGGGTGCTTAATATGATTTTTTGGCCACGAATGTTTATGGCGCGTGTATTTAAACGCTGGAAATGCATATGTGATAAAATACTTCCATCAGTAAGCGCAATGTAATAAGTAGACTGCAAACCATCGTACATTTTTAGTACGTGGAATTTTGTATAAGACGAGAAATAGTTTTCATTAACAGAGGTTTAAGAAATTTCTATTTACATCAAAAAATCTTTGTATAAACGAAATACGTATTTTCTTTTTCTTGATTTTCATAGGTTTACCGCAGATTTGTAGACAAAATAAAAATTGTAAGCATCAATTTCAAGAAAACAAATCTATTTCTAAATCTATTTCTTTTCTTAATAATTTCATATAAGTTCAAAGTTATGTAATCGTTCCTATATCCCCATTGTTCTGCAAAAGCCAATACATTAACATAATTATCCATGAAAATTACAATTGGCATAATGGTACAATTACAATTTACAGTCTAGTAAGACAACATTGAAATTTTGTGACGCTGAATCACGCTAAAACGTGCGTGATCATTATCTACGGCAATTACAATGGTCGACAAGATTAAGATCGTTAGATTCGACGAATCTTATTTCGCGTGTTTCCTTCATAGACCTCAGTTTCTGCAAAATTTAATTTTAATAATAGGCTTTACAACGTTAAAAATGTTTCTGCATTAATCATAAAATCTGCCTATGAACGACAAATTAAAAAAATGTCAGAGAAAAAGCGTCCTCTATTTAAACATTGTTTAAACTTTAAGCAATGACGGCGTTTGAAAATGTTCCTAAATGCTAATAGGATATAAAATATGACAGAATTTAGTAAAAATTTAATATATTTCAGATCTAAAAAGCTTAAGGCCACGGAAAATAAGATTTAGTTTGATTCGAGTTTCTTAAAATTCGCCTGCAAAAATTGCAAATTGCATAAACATCCGCAGTCCATTTATAATGTTAAAAGAAAATACACCGTTAAAGGTACAATCTACAGAATCGTTCTAACTAACAGCCACCCATACAGATATTCGATTATCGCAGAGAAAGTTGTTAAAATTGAAAATGCGACTTCTTAAATTTCTTTACCAAACTGGTTTGCATATTCGTAAACTGCAGCACGTAAGAACCAGTTAAAATGTTCCTTGTAACAAAATCCATGTTGATCAGTGTTACCTGCAGCTTCTGTAGATAGTACGAGTTTGGATCTGTCTATGAAATCGTTTCACCTTCTTGTGCGGATTTCTCGTAGCCGACAAATGAGATAAGTATGTAATTATGTTACACGATATTCTTGTTATCTCATCAAGCGAGAACCATCAGCGCGAAAAAATGGCGTCGGTGAAAGCAGAAGTAAGCGCAAATCCGCTCGGATTAATTCCGAGAGCGGAGAGTAAACACTCTGATGATGTGTTGTGCACACCTATACTATACATCGTGTATAGAGAATGTCTGGAGCGTGTATAGAAGACACACGTTGGAAGACGTAAACGAACGAGTTTATCTTCGGAGAACGAGCGTAGAAGGTGCCGTCGAAAGAAGATCTTGTGGCGGACATGAATACATCAATTTGTGCATGGTCAAAGGGTAAAGCTTGAACGTCTACTATACCGTGGCACATAATAATAACTATCATAATTGCGACAAGCACGGTTGTCTCGGTTATCTCGCTGTAACCTCCGATATGTTTCAAGGTCCCCGCGTTTTATTCGTAGTTGCGCCTTGCTGTGGACCAAACAAATTCTACGTATTAGATATCTACAAAAATATAGGATAAAGGTATCACTTACCGTGCCCCACCCGGTTATCGGACACAATATAAACTTCTTAGAAATTAATAACATTAGGTTTACGGGACCCGTCACAATGACGGGTTCTAATATTCTTAATTTGCGATTATTAAGATTGTGAAGATGCTTCCCTGAGGAATTATTTACCAAATTTATTTCTTTGGACATATATTATTGGAAAATATGGCCAAAAATTTGAACAGACACATTCTTGTTATGTTTATAAAATAATGTGAAATAGTATTACTAGAGCTCCGTAAACCTAGTGTTAGAAATAACTCGAAGTATTACTGTATTTTTGAAAATAAAATGCTAAGAAACTGTGATACTAAAATAATGATTATAGAGAATAATAAAATAGTGATTTTAGTGTGATACTTTATTGTGTAAATAGGACTAAAACTTCGTTAATATTTCTTTTGCTTTTTAACGAAATCGTCCAGAAAAATTTGACAATACAGAAAAAAGGTTAATAATATAATCAATCGTTTATCACAAACAATGCAAAATAAATTACAGAATGCCTTCAAATTAATTAAAAAAACTCCCAAGTCGTTACTAAACATCCGGTAACTGGTACCTTTACCCTATCTAAGGAAACTCTCTAATTTGTGGCTCTTAAAAGCTTCGTTTGTTTCAAGGTAAGAACTACGAGACTTGATCTACGATTCTTGCATTTGTCTTTAACTTTACTCTTTGAATCTTTGTTTATTGTTACAGATTAACGCTAAACCTATCATTTTATGGAAAATAATTGAATAAATTCTCTTGTCCAAGTATCTTTTGTATTGAAAATTACAGACAATCTCAATAAATTTAGAGTTGCCATTTTTATAATGCAATATTTGCCAGATACCTTTAATGCTTGATAGGTTTAGTGTTAAACAAACATTTCGAACACTTTCGTTTTATTCCATCTGACACGGCATAACTGTTAATTTGAAACGAATGAAACTTTCAAATCGACCGAAAAGTTCGAGACAAATTCCGAAGAGAAAAAGTAGAGCTCCAAAATGGTGTAAAATGAATACAAGTGTTACAACGGTTCCTTGAAAATCAAAGGAATAACACTAAAACTACCGAGCACTAAAAACGATTAAAATATTTTAGCTGATAAAAATGACAAGGCTCTATTTATTTAGATTTCGTGCAATTATTATTGCAATATGTGCTTGGATAAAGAAATTTATCCAATCATTTTCCATGTAAGCAACGTCATAATTTCAATAATTATTAAATTAAAAATGTAAGACCGGTCATTTGACCGGCAGTGGTAGGATTAGTGTTGACAATCGAGAACTTGTTGATAAATTATTTAATACGGCTAGCAATTTTATTAGTAAACCAGCAAGTCATCTAGAATAATATAATCGAATAATCTTAAGTCTTCTATCAGAAACTACTGTGTTAAGCTTCCTTTAGATATAACATTAAAACGCTAATTGGTTTACGCAGAGCCGGGTTAAGCTCAGTAGCAGAAGTAGCAAATCGCTACTTCTAAGAGCCCCGCGCTTCTAGCAGAAAAAGCCCTGGCTACTATTAACAGATATTTCTGCTAAAAAAGTTCCTTCGTTGTGTTTTGTTTTATTATCATGCAAAACCTAGGGCCCCCAGGTAACATTTGCTACGGGCCCCGCGCTAGCTTAACCGACCCTGGGTTTCCTGTGACTAAAGTGTTTGGAACAAGATCGTATGTTACGTCTCAAAACTTCTCGCCCGCAATTTCTTGTCGTTAACTAGGTGCCAATTGATAAGGGATCGATTTTTTGCGCTGGTCGTTTCCCAGCTATCGTATAAAGCCGCCGTCCGGCGAGCATTGTCATCAGTTGTTGTGTTGTGACACAAGCGTCACCGAATCTTTTTCAGAGATCACAGCTAAGCTTTGCGCTGCAAGGATGGTGCGCGTGAACGCCGTGCTAATCTCGTTGTTACTTTTCATCGTCGGCATTTCCGTAGGGCTCAGCTATCGAACTTTCAAAGGGAGCGACGTCCTTGATTCGGTGCCGATCATCGACGGGTAAGTTCACGTTGCATTGATAAACATTCGAAATGCGCAAAATGATATTTAGATTTGCATAAACGCATTCTATGATAACGCTTACAGTAACAGTAAACCGAAAATTTGTACAAAGAGCTTTGCAATAGCCCATTACTTCGAAGTAAATTGGAAATATCGTTCATTCATAAGTAGATTATGCAAAATAAAAGTTTACTGTCCGCATTGCAACAAACTCAAGTGTATAGAATACAAGAAGAATATAAACTTATTTTCTTTCTTAATATGTTTAATTGTTCGAGAATAATATAACAGTACTATTAAATTGTTCTAATATTTTTACTGTTTTAAATTACACCTACTCATTTTTGTCATAAATGCATAAAATCCGCTGTCTGTTCGTAAGAAAAGTGACCTACAGTGAACGACAGTAATAACACTGTCCAACACCAAATTTGTTTCGCTATAACTGTTGGGTGTTCCTTATAGCGTTTTTGCGCTGATTCCGAATCTGCCCTTAATTTGTTTCCTACACGCACAGTTTTTGAGAAACATGACTTTGAAAAAAAAACTATTTTTCAACTTTAAACAAATATTGTAATGTTATTATAAAAGATATTGAATTGTTCTTTGCGGCAAACGATTCTGTAGACTTTGCCGAATACAATGATATCCAATATTAATACGTTATGAATGTTGAAACATGTTTAAACAACCATTAAAGACGGAGAGACATCACTTTTGCACCATTTCTTGAGGATACTTTTCAGTTTATCCCAAAAAATAAGGGTATATCAAAAACTGTGCGTGTAGGAAAAAAATTAAGGGCAGATTCGGAATCAGCGCAAAAAACTCTATAAGGAACACCCAACAGTTATAGCGAAACATAAAAAAAGTTGAAATTTGTTGGACAGTGTAATTAATCGGACACTTATAAAAGGACGATAAGTTGTTTAATATCAGATCATATCACTTGGATTTTTTTGAGAGATTAGAACAATTAATTTACTACATGACATTGCAGTTGGTCGGAATTATATTATGAAAATCTGCAATTTGCACCATCTTTAAACGTTTGTAGCTTATTGCAACGTATGAATAATTGATGCAAAATATGTATGTATAATTGATACAGAACTACCACATGTACTTTTTTAAATACAAAGACCTATATAGGCACTTTTTATTTAGCATTCTCAACTTTATCTCACCATTGTTCCATGCCAATTGTGTTCTTATCGTAATAATATCAGCTCTCGTTATCGCTCGACAAATTAATCGGATCACTGTATTTAGAAAGTAATTGAAAAACGATAAGTAAATGATAAATAAGTAAACGATAGTAATTGAAAGTTCATGTTGCGATGTATCAGTCGCCTGGATCGGGAGATCATATACTGAAAGAATTTAATTAAATTCATAACTAAAATAATCGGACGAGAGGTGATTATGATACATATCAGGAATTTTAGATAATGCTAGAATTAGGATTCGTCGAAAATGAATGTTTGTATTCTGTTATCCGTCTTTCATCCAAACAATTTTATGCATTATAAAAATATACAATTTACTCTATATTTATTCTACATGTCGAACTAAAACTCTGTTGCAGACACAATGACTTGCCTTACAATTTGTACGTGAAACTAAACAACAGACTAGCGGATTTCAAATTCGAAAATAATCTCGCTGACGATAGTAAATGGGGAAGACAAGCCTGTAAATCGTGTTTCACGGATCTTCCTCGATTGCGAGCTGGAAAAGTAGGCGGCCAAGTGAGTATGAAACACGATAGTCTAAACTATATGTATTCGTAACATTAGTTCAATTGTTTAATGCCATACACATTTGTGGTTGTATGCACACGTTATTCATTAACAGGTTACGAATTAGGTAAAAAAGATATTTTGCTATGATAACATATAACAGGCCTAGGCAACTTGCAACAACTTGCGTCCTCCTCACCCAACTACTATGAAGTGTAGAAAAAGATATCGATGACCTTGAAAATTCCGAAAAAAATTACCTTGAGAAAAAATAAACATTTGCAAAGCATTCACCTTGTGTAACCATTGCATTAAAACATTTGTTATGTCACTAAAAATAAAGGAGATATTCAGGTGGCTACATTTAGGTGGGCCACCCTGTATTAAAAAAAAATGTTCTACTTAAATTGCAACAAACTGGGGCAGAATAGAAATTTATTTTCTTCGTTAATACGTTCAATTGATTGAAAATAATATAACAGTCTTTCTAAATTCTTCTAATGTTCTAACTGTGTTAAATAACACCTATTCATATTTGTCATGAATGCAGAAAATCCAGTGTCTAGATATAATGCATAATATGTAAGTTTTCACTTCATAACCGTTAGAAAATTCAATCGACTCAATACATAATAAGAAGAAAGATAAATTTGCTTGGACTTACACCACTTCCGATACCTGTACGACCTAGTTTAAGTATGTTGCTAATTAAGCCTGTTAATTTCAGTTCTGGGCAGCGTACGTCTCGTGCAGCTCTCACTACAAAGACGCGGTACAATTGACGCTGCGGCAAATCGACGTCATCAAAAGATTGGTCGACAGATATCCGAATGACCTTCAATTCGTGACCGAAGCGAAAAGCATCGAGGAAGCATGGAAAAATGGAAAAATCGCTTCCATGATCGGTGTCGAAGGTGGCCACTCCATTGACTCCAGTTTAGCAGTTCTCCGGCTCTATTATGAGCTTGGTGTGCGTTATCTTACGTTAACACACACGTGCAACACGCCATGGCAAGTCGAATGATCGTTAAATCCTTGGAATTATCATCCAATTATCATACAATTATCACACTAACACAGGGGTGGCCAATCTTTTCAATAGCATGCATCAATTTTTTTCATCAAGCACTCTTATTTCTACCTTCGTTCTCTTCATCCTTTCTGTTCATTGTTGGAATTGGAAAATACAGAGGTAGGAGTAGACTGCTTCACTTAGGGGAGAAAAAGAGATAACACAATCACGCAACTAAATTAATTTATAATACATCAATGCACCAATCTACAATAGTGAAAAATGATCTCTTGGACGAGAGAGCGATCGCTGTCGTGAATCCCGCAATTAACATCCTACAATTGTAAACTATCAAAAAATGGCGACGAACTGATGAGAAAGAAGGCTCTGTTCAGTTATAGCACCTACTTCGAAAGAATATTATAAGTAGCCACAGAGATGCAATGCGCCACGTTTGGCGCATGCACCACAGGTTGGCTACCCCCGCCCTAAGATGATAGCTTTGATATTAAAAAACTTAACTTCCGACTAAAAATCTTCAGTAAAGTAGAAACAGTTCTTGAATAGCTACCTTACAACCATTAAGTAACAAGTGCAGATTTAATTATTACTTTCGTGCATTGACTTCTTTTTACTAGTTAAGCTATCATCTTTGATTTAGAGGTAGGATTCATAAATTGTTCATTTGGAAATTTCGTTTATTACTGTCTAAGGGGAATGAACGCTGGTAATAAATGTTTGCGAACACTTAATATGGAGATTAATCTTGAAGTTAAATAATGATTATATCATATTTCAAGGGCCGACGCATCGCCGGTAAATAATGGTTCTGTCCACAATCTTACGAGCTTTGGAGAAGTAAGTCGAAAATTTTTCGAATGCAATGAATAAAAATGATTTAATACTATTTACCATCATTAAAGATGATTTCTCTCTTAAAGCTACTTTAAAATTCAATTTTCTTTGTAATTCAATCATTGTCACCAGAACTACTTTAATTTGTGTAAAGAAATATTTTTACTTGCCACAATACTTTTAAATCTCTAGAGTAAAGTATTGCGGCAGGTAGAAATATTTCTTTTACACAAATTAAAGTATATAGTTCTGGTGACGATGATTGAAGTACAAACAAAATTGAATTTTAAGGTAATTTTACGAGAGAAATCATCTTTATCGATGGTACATAGTATTCAACCTCTTTTATTCATTGAATGCTTTATAATTTCATGTAGGCAGTTGTCTTCGAGATGAATCGACTCGGAATGCTAGTCGACTTGGCACACGTATCCCACAACGTTATGAGGAGAGTACTTGCAGTTACAAAAGCTCCCATAATATTCTCCCATTCATCAGCCTTCAGCGTTTGCGCTCATTATCGCAATGTGCCTGACGATGTGCTTAAAACAGTGGTAAGTCTCCTCCTTCGAAATGTCTGTTACAATTCATACGAAACATTTATAATTTTTAATATATTTTCAGAAAGAAAACAATGGCGTCGTAATGGTAAACTTTTACTCGGATTTCGTGAATTGCAACTCTTCGAGAAACGCAACGATACAAGACGTGATTGGTATGTTCAACTGTTATGATAATATTGAAGGTCTTTGTGCAAAATTTATATACTTAAAAATTCGAAACTTCCAAAATCTCCAGATTTACAAATTTTAAAGACCACTATTTAATATATAATTTCTTTTTACAGACCACATTAACTACATCCGTAACCTCATCGGGCCCGATCACGTTGGCATTGGCGCTGACTATGACGGCGTAAGTTCGTGAGTATTGAATCGGTCATGGGGAACTAGCGAAACGTTCAAAGTAAACAAAAATTCAAATTAATAAAAATATTTCAGAATGCCCGAAGGCTTGGAGGACGTTTCCAAATACAAAGATTTACTCGATCGCCTCTATGAAAGTAACGCGAATCCGCGATGGACCAAAGACGATCTTGAAAAGCTCACAGGAAGGAATTTGATCCGCGTATTTAAGGCTGTGGAAGTGGTACATAGAAATACTTTGACGTGTTCACTATCATAATGATTTTTCTTAAGGGAGTAGACTCGTTTCCAGGATTGCAAGGATACTGGATTCATTTCTCAATAATGCAAAGATGATAAAAGATCAATTTGTAGATAGAATACATTGGGTATACAAAATTCCGTTTGTTTGATGTCACTGCTAAAAATCGGACATTTCATATCAACAACCTAATAGAAATGAGTCTACCCTCTTAATCTAATTTTTAGCGTGTTCCCTTGTAACGATAAAAACTGCTTCCTTATCAGCATTAAAGAACAGTAAATATATTATGTAACGTGTATTACGTATTACAGGTGAGAGATTCATTAAAGTCAACACCACCCAGAGACGATATCATAGATGGATTAGATTTGTACAATGCACAGCTGAGTTCGGGCTTGACACCGGGCGCGTGCAACACTGCAATAGAGTGAGTACTTTTTTAAATTGTCAAATATCTTCCGTGATACTTCCACTTTCATTTATCTATTTACTTTTTTTTTATACAGATGGAGAGGACTTAATGTTTCCTCGAGTGATAACTTCGAATGATTAAACAGTTTGGAGTTTATTTAAACAATATAATGTCGTGCAAACTTTCGCTAACAACACATTTGTTATTGTAACTCGTGTATGCATGTGCTACATTTAAACGAGATCCGAACTCTATTACTAAAACACAATATTTGGTTTTGGGATGAATCCTTTAATAGCACAATCATTACAGAAGATATACATCAAAATCAAATATTTACTATGACAGTATTTAATCGTGATAACCGATTAGTCACCTATACACGTGAATAGTGTTTTCTAAAAACGTTTCCTAAAAACGTTTGCTATGATTTCTCAATGTTTCTTACTCTGCAAATTCCATTCCAAACCATTTAGTTTCAAAAGATAGATTTTTCTACAACCTATAATAATTTGTTAATGTTCTTGATTGATTAAATCAAAAACTAATGGCGAATTATATATATATATATATATTTCATAGATAAATCCAGGTGACTTAATATAACAAAGTCTCTAAGATATAAATTATACAAAATTGTATTATATATAATTCTATGATATAAGGTGGTTCGGATCCCACCGTAATAAACAGTAGGTCCCGCTGAAAAGGCGATAGGGAGAGTGGAAAGAAGGGAGAGATTGGTAAATGGATTTGAAACCCTGAGGGGACCAAATAATCATATCAATCAATATAATTCTATGATATATTGAAGGGGATATGTGATTATGGTAGCATCCATCGTTAATCAATCGACTTTTCCCGAATTCTGAATTGCATTTATGTATGTGTTGATATCAACCCTGAAATTCAATAAATAATTAAGAACCGTTCAGAGCGTTCTCATTTTATAAGAAGTAATATTTGCGAGATTTTATTCAGAACCAACCAATCACTTTTCTTTACGAATGGGACCACTTTGGGTGGTTTGAAACCATTAAAGGGAGAACAGAGTGCAATGCTGTACGCTCCCATGTCTCGCCAAATCAACCAATTGCCGATTTCCACTTCGGGTAGCATCACGCGTTGTAATATACAGTCCAACGAATCGCAAGTTGGCCCCCATATAGAGGAAAGAAATGTTTCATCAGTCGCTGGCTAGAATGATAATAGATATTTTACATAGGACGCATCGTTTATCCGTGTATCAACACACCGATAAGCTTTCGAATGTCTGTGCTGTGCCTGAAGAAAGCTTAACCATTTTTTAAACTCAATCTCAAAAGAAGTTATTAGATTATATTGCACGAAATAGTTTGTAGCTTTATGTCTTAGAAAGTTCTGAATTCTTTGTGTTTGATTTTTGAAGACTGAATCTGCTGCTAGATTAAACCATTAACATACTCAAGACATAATACCAGTACCTTTTCCAAAGGAATTGGAATTCTCGCTTTCAACTTCAACAGCTCTTCTATGAAAGAAGTGTAAACACCGCAGTTCACGTGGTACATTCTTATCTCCTTCCCTTTGAAGAAGGTGAGCTTTTTTGAGTGCAAGTACGATGCTAAAGTAAATGATGACGTCACGAAATATCGTCCTGGCTCACTGATAACCTCGATGTGTGGGTCAAGGTCCTTAATGGCTTCGTTGATGACAGAGGCAAACTAAATTCAATTATGCGAACGAAATAGAATAATATACAGGATGTTCACGCTATTACTAGCCAGCGTTTTTCTTGTAAATAGTAAATATTAGAATAAAATGAAAGAGGAAAAAAGTAGTACTGTTTTTCATACGCAACACAATGGCGAATGTGATTTTTTTGTGTTTGTACTATTTTGTTAGATACGAAGGTGAGATTTTTTATATCGAATGTTTTATATTTTTTTATAACACATGAAAGCGTGTGTCTAGACGAATTCATCCGTATACTGCACAGTGACCTTCAAGGTCATGCAAGGTCAGAAATGGAAGAAATATTTTGAATATTTCATACCAATGTGTTTACAAGTATTCCTTATTGGTGAGACTACCACACGCGGAAGCTACTTTTCGTACCGAAGTTGTCGGATTTTCTTCAAAATGTAATAGGACTTTTAATTTTTTATCTTCAGATAGAAGACATTTCCGATTGCGACACTTATTTAGCAAATACCCTGTTTCCCTCAAACGCTTTGCAAGCAAAACAAACTGATTTTCATTTGGTTGCACTCTGTCCGAATATTCTTCTAGGTATTTCAATTTACTTTGTCTTTTGTTTCCATTGCACTGGTAATAAATGCTTATCATATCCGCTTTCTCGTCCACCGTATAACAATACATTACTATGCGATATTATACTAATTGGTTTCGGGAGTAATATTGAAATTGTCTCGTCATAGAAGAAACTAGAAGTAAACACTCGGATAGTGAATGACAACATCATCGGATTCGTATGAATGAGGAATACTTGTAAACACATTGGTATGAAATATTCAAAATATGTCTTCCATTTCTGACCTTGCATGACCTTGAAGGTCACTGTGCAGTACACGGATGAATTCGTGTAGACACACGCTTTCATGTGTTATAAAAAAAAATATAAAGCATTCAATTTAAAAAATTGACGGTCACCTTCGTATCTAACAAAATAGTACAAACACGAAAAAATCACATACTCCATTGTGTTGCGTATAAAAAACAGTACTACTTTTTCCTCTCATTTTTTTCTAATATTTACTATTTACAAGAAAAACGCTGGCTAGTAACAGCGTGAACACCCTGTATATAAATACAATAATAGGAATTCTTGTCCCACGAAGAAGTCATATTTTAACCCTTTGCACTCAGAGCTATTTTAACCCGAAAATTAAACATTTCTTCCGACCTAGACTATTTCCATTACCCACGATTTTATAAATTTGATGGATATGAAACTGGCATAATACCTCATACAATAATTAAATGTTTAGTAATTATTAACAAATTTTGAATAATGGTGCAGCAATTTTTAATGATGACTCTCGCTCTGAGTCACTTCTCGAGTGATAAAGGTTAAAAGTTGAGCAATGTAAATAACTGCTCGATAAGACTGTCAATTCAGCAAACATTGTGAATTACATTCAATTAGTATAAATTTACTGGATTAAAGCATTCATTCGTCACGTCAATTCATCAAGCATTGTGAATTATATTCAATTAGTATAAATTTACTGAATTAAAGCATTCATTGATGATATTCGTGGCGACGCGATTGTACTAAGCTCTTGCAGTTGATACAACGATCAATGGACGTTGCACTCTTGGCTAGAGACTTCATAAACAACATGAATTGATATAATTAAGACAAACGTTTTACGAAGATGAAACAATAATAAGAAAAAGAATAAACAATCTCACACTATCCAGTTGGGTTCCAGACTCGCCAGGAAATCCTCCCCCGATATCAATCAATTTGATATGAACACCGATCGATTTTGCATCGGCGATCAGCCGTTTGCAGGTCGCGATGCCCCTGCCATAAGCGTCTACTTCTCCACAGGGACTTCCCACGTGGAAGGAAAGCCCGTGCAATGTTAAACCAAGATCCTTCGTCAGCTGGATCAAGCGGATAGCTTCCTCGTCCGGGCTACAGCCGAATTTCATTCCAAGACACACTTCCGAGTTCTTGGCGTCGCATCGAATCCGGATCATTATCCTGCCAATACAAAAGAAACATTAAAATGTCGTCTCAGACACGTCATGACTAGACAGCGGATTTTATGCATTTATGGCAAAAAGGAGTAGGTGTAATTTAAAGCAGTGGACATGTAAAAAATATTTAAGGGCATCGATGTGTTAGTTTCAGCTTAACAGGATAATTAAAATAAGAATACAATTTTTGTTTGGCTCCTGTGTCCTGTAATCAAAGCAAACATTTTTTATTTTGTATAAAGATCCGCAGTCTAGTAAGTTACTCGTGTAATAAACGATTAAAGCTTTGGGCGCGAGAAGAACGGCGAATTGAAAAGAAAGAGAAGCAGAGAGTTGAAGTTCCACTTTATTTTTCAATCGCTATTCTTCTCTACGTACAACACAAAAATCTAACAACTACGTTGTTTAAAGGAATATTTTTATTATATAAAATAGTTTTGTAGTTTCTGTCACGCAAAAGCTCCGAGCGGATTGCCTTCTGAAGGGGAACCGAAAATTGAGGACAGCGAAGCCTTCAGACGAGTACCGAAAATTGAGCGACGTTAGTAAAAAATAAAACACTTTCCAATTTCAATTGACATTGTAATCAATAAGCAGACTTTTAAACTGTGCCGACTGCCTCGACCCTCAGTTTCTTTTTGTAACGTCTACTACAGTAACACTACGCGAGGGAAGACTGTATCGAGAGTAATTAGTAGGGGAAGAGAGTACTGTGTATAAAAATTGATCGCAAAATATGCAAAACTCACTTTGCTTCCGGGAACATTTCTTTGATCTTGACAAGCTCAGCCTCGCCGTCAACGGTCAGTCTGTAGACGTTGACTTTTTTTGAGAATTTGATGTGAGAGGGTAACTTCGTCGGGTTCGTAAATATAATTCGACTCGTTGGTATCCCGTGCACCAACACATCCTTTATCTCTTGCTATTTCGAACAGTCAAATTGAACATTCTGATCGTTCACGATCCATTGACTCGAACATTGTCAGATTAACCCTTTGCACTCGAATGACAACGCTGAGGGGCCACTAAAAATTGCGGTACCGCTGGTCAAAACAATTTTCACAGTACCAGGAACAGAAATATTTTTCAATATTACAACTCCGATTTATAAATAAAACAGCTTCGAGCGCAAAGAGTTAACGCGATAACAATAACAAATTTTGTACCTCGGAAGCGCAATCGAAACCGGCATTTAGGTTCGCCAGAGTCTTGATCACTGTAGGATCTGGATTACATTTGATAGCTAAAATCGAATCAGAGATCCAAATCTTTGTCAGATTTATACTAGGTCAAGCAGATAAAATGATTAATCTATCACAGCTTCAATTATATAATTAACATTTACTTGAAATGCGCTAAAATCATTGGAGCATGAAAGAATATTCAAGAAAATATAAAACACGAATTATTTTTGTTTCTATATCTTCGAAAAAAACTGAAAACTTAAGTGATTCGAATTCTATTATGGAAAATTATTGGAGCATGAAAGTATATTCAAGAAAATATAAAACTCGAATTATTTTTGTTTCTACCACCGATTCCCGGCATAAAACATGTACATAAATTTGGCGTACTAATAACTGAACTGCAAAACAATACGACGTTACTCTTCAATTTTTCTTGTGTTTCTACTATTTTATGCATTTATGACAAACACGAGTAGGTGCAATTTAAAACAGTAAAAATATCAGAGGAATTTAAAAATACTATTAAATTATTTTCAACTTATTAAACATGATAAATAATAAATATATTTTTATTTTTCATAAAGACCCGCTGTCTGCTCATTGTCAAAAGTGCGTAAAAGAATATGTCTACGAAAAAAACTGAGAACTTGAGGTGATTAGAATTCTGTTATGGAAAATTTAATGAAATGCAATTATAGAATACGTATGTACCATAATATGGAGTGACCCGCGGTATTTTTGCGATCCAATCTTTATATCTCTGCACCACGGCAGCAATGTCCACGATGTAAAAAGATTCCTCTTCGTTCTCGGACTTGATTATGCTTCTTATTATGTCAACGTCGTCCAGCGTATCTTCAACTAATTTCACGTCATCCACGTTTAAACGAGACATGTTGCTTGAGCGAAACTGAGTACAATGACGGTCTTCCTAAACCGTCTCCACTAAACATCAAATCAAATCTGGATCGAAACTTCAAAACAATAAAAAATGATATTCCACAATTAGATCTCGTATCGTCGTACTGCCTACATTTGTTTTACGATAAGACGCGTCGATCGTACGCAGAGATCGAACAACTTTCACAATCTACGCTATTATTTGGACTAGAATGATTTGAGAGGAAGTAATAAATTTCGATTAGTAGTTCGAAACAGTGTTTACCTGAGAGGATAACAATGCTAGAAGAATGCGTGTCCTGGAAAACTTGTTTTCTTAAAACAAATTGAAATTGTTAATTTGTAATGTTGACCGTAAAATATTCGTAATTATAATATACAACAAATGCCACTTGTTCCAAACGGTTTCGCGGAAGATTATACGAATTGCAGACTCTTGATGGCAGTACATTTGATAAACGCGCGTTGAAGTTTTATTGAAGTAAGAGATACAATTACTTCTGCAAATCAAAAATTTTCTAATAGCGTCAGAGAATGGCAAGAACAATGGTATTATATACACTATGTTATATCGTTTTATCAGCTGACGCAATGAATTACTGGCTAAACACCCGATATTTTTACAGTGTGCACTCACTAATATTCTTTTCCTTGTTGTTCTGGTCACTTCGATCGGTGTATAGAAATACGAGACGATGGCAGTAAAATTTGCGGTGTATGTAACTCACCTTGGCTGAATATAGTAATTGGTACCCAAAATCTAAAACATTTGTGCTTCGGGCACGAATGTGCCCCGATAATGTTAAAGATAGTGAAAGATATCTTACTTTGTTTATGGCATATAACTAACACAAATGTAGATGCTAGCACTACAAATACATAGAAATTAGAAACTTTTGTTACAAACTACACTGCACAAATTACTCTCATAATTATCTGTACTATGCACAGATAAAACCGACATAAAACAATTGTTTGTGACCGATATAAGAACCGAAATAAAAACCGTAATCAAAATCTATATTACCTGGACATTTCGATTCTTGCATAACAGTTATTGTTTTAAAGGCACGTATATGTTTGATATTAACATAATTCAGATAAAGCGTTATCTGTTGCGTCAGAGTGGAGTTTTTATTGTATAGATTACCTCAAGAAAACCTGGTATAGTGAGTAGAAACCGCTAGGAAAGTATTAGTAGAGAATTATTTATGAATACGAAGTGTATACTCCGGGACGAAAAGATAGCACACTTTGAAATTAATGTAATTTCTGTTTATTCCATTTTTTTTATACATATATTTTAGTGAGTCTTTCTTAACATATATGAATGAAATGAAACGAAGCTTCATTAACTTATCTATTTTTATTGAAAGAAGTAGAATTATTAACGAAATATAGAGGAACAAAATAATAGCACACTTAACGAAAAACTTGAAATATTACAGAATTAATCGATAAAAATCAATGCTCAATATTTTGTAGGACCTCCTTTACAACTAATGACTTCAATCGTTCGGTTTGGTAAAGATTTATACAATTTTTTAATACTGTTTTGGCTAATATTATCCCATTCGTCCAAAATTCACATTTTTCAATCGTAAGTATTTTGGAATTGTCTGCCAATTTTGGTACACGGCTCTGGCAAGATGTCCCCAACAATTCTCAATAATGTTGAGGTTGGAGATCTTGCTGGCCACTCCAAAACACGAATAATTTTTTAAGAAAAGTATTTCTTGTCCGCTTTCGCCGCGTGGACTGCGACATTATCTTGTTGTAAAATGTATTTATTTTCAGCAATTATTACAGCATAAGTGTTTAATTGTTCATTTATCATTTCAATATACCGTTCACTATTCAAGTATTCGTTCGTCCTATTATAAATTTGATTTCTGTTTTACCTCAATATCCAATATCGGCCCAAATTATCACACAGCGGCCTCCCATTTGGCGACGACTTAATAAATTGCTGTTCGTCATTCAAATCATGATAGTAACAGCCTACGCTATTCATATATGTATGTTAAGAAAGACAAACTAAAAATATGTGTATAAAAAAAATTGAATCTCTAATGTTTAATAAACAGAAATTACATTAATTTCAAAGTGTGCTATCTTTTCGTCCCGGAGTGTAGCAATTTAAAAATTGTCCAGTAATTATTAAATTCTTACCTAGTAATAATCAAATCTGGATCATATTTATGTAAAAAAAATTATCGTAATATCTAGATTGCGGATCTTTATGCATTTATGAAGAAATTGGTTGGATGAAATATAAAACAGTAAAAGATTTAAAAAGTTTTAAAATATCGCGATGCTGTTTTTAATGTAACAAAGTCGTTAAGGGATGAAATCAATTTTTATGGTATTCCTCTTTCCCACAGTCAATGCAAAACATTTTAATTTTGCATAAAGATTCACAGTCTAATAATATCTATCCAATAATTCAATGGATAAGGACATTTATTTATGAACGCTGAATATATTAATAAAACATACGTAACTTAAATCTGATTATCGAAGAGAAAATACATTTATTTTCTTAGTTTGAAAAAATTATGACGTTAAGTAATAGGCTATTTGCATGGCGTCCGTGCAATGTGGTTGCTCTCGTGCAGGGGCATCTGTAATAAGTAGGATACGTTATATGTATAAACTATATATATATGTGTGTGTGTGTGTGTGTGTGTGTGTGTGTGTGTGTGTATCAGTGTTGGGCAATATTTAAACAAATAATTATTTCAATAAACATTTAAATAACAAGTTGTTTGTTATTTGGATATTCAAATAAAAAGCAGAAATAATTATTTATTATTTGAGCGAGTCTAAATGGATTATTTAAAATAATAAAGTTAATTGTTATTTACAAATACAATTTCAATTATTATTTGTATTGACAAATTGTATTTTTATTTATTAATAACTAGCTACGGAGGGCGGGCTCGACCACTAGCGGTATACCTGAAAAGGTTGGTATAGCAGACAAAAAACGCGCACGGATCATCACAAAAAATAGTTGTATTTATGTAAATATTACGTATACATACGGATAATGACGATATTAATTTCGCCACGTGTTCATTGTATATACAAAATACAAGAATTAAGAAAAGACCAAAAACTATTTATTTGATTTCCACCTCAATCCAAATAATAAATAATCTCTTATTTACTACTGTATTAATGTAGAGTATTGTACTCACAAATTTTTCAGAATCTTCTGTTCCTCCGGTCGGATTCACAGCACAAAATACCACGCTTTTACACAACCACTAAACACTTAAATTGCACCCACTCAATTTTGCCATAAATGTCTATTCATAACAATCACTGAGCACTATACAACACACGTTCCGAAATTGTGACAGCGAACGAGAAGAAGTTACTTTGACCACGATCAAAACAGTTCTGCGATCTAAATGCGACTTTCGCGCGAAAACTCTGCCCTCCAAACAAAAATAATCATTTCCAAGAAGATACCGATAGATTCCGAGAAGATTTTACAACCACACCGCGCTCGGACAACAACTTTAAAGAGGCCCCTAGACGATCAATAATATTGTCAATACGTCTATCAATAATATTGACGAGATGCATTGAAAGGGCATATTGACCGTTTAGCAGGGGTTCAATGCATTGTCATATTGTTAGCTTGAATATTATTGTCAACCCACATTGACAATATTATTGATCATCTAGGGGTCCCTTAACCCCAACAGGTGGACAACACGTGCGACAGACCCACCGAAACAATGAGCGGGCATACAATCATAAATTATGCCATTGACGACTGAAAACAATAATACGGAAATGAATTTCCTGGATAGTTTCCCATTCCTTAACCTAAAGTCTTTCCAACACACACGCGTCCAATTAACAAACGCTACATTTCTCCACCTGAATCCACCCTTAACCATTTAAGAAAAAACCGAGGTGACAATCGCAGGATCATTTTGATCGGGGCCGGAGTAACTTTTTCGCGTTTGCTATCACGATTTCGGAAAGTGTGTTGTGTACTGTTCAGTAATTCTGTACAACTGTGGTGTTCCGTGCTTCATGCCGCAGTATGCTGTGGATCCAACGAAAAGGAACAAAAGATTCTGAAAAAATTTGTTGATTCTAAATAAGTTATATACAGTGACGCGAATTAATATTCGAACGCTCTAAAAAAGACGATAACTTTTTTAATATTGTACTATACGATTTGAACTTTTTTGGGAAGCTACAGCAATTAGTTTAGTACAGGATGAGCAAAGAAATTTTTTCAAAAATTGTAATTGATCGGAATTGTTGAAAAAATACACTAAAAGTTGCATTTTACAACTTTTTTTATGTGTGGACTTATATCAAAAATTTTTAAAAATACGTTTTGTAAATTTAAAAAACATACCGTAATTGTCTTTGTCCATGAATTTCAGAGCCAAATTCAGATTCCAACAAAATCACAAAAGGCGGCTAAAATCAAAGGAAATATGCGCAAAAAACATACATGTTGTTCGCTAGCTGACCGTTCGATGTCGGGTGGATTTCGCTAGAGTCTGTTGTAATACTGGAGAATTTTCTATAGAGTCGGTAATTCAGAACCGTAGACAGAAAAATTCATTGCAAATTTGCAATTGCAGATATGCAGATGACATAAAAGCACAAAACTCTGCTTAACCGACTGAATTTTGGCAATTCATAGTTCGCAAATAACACACACATAGTACATGGCGCCGCTATCTAAACACCCTGAACTGAACCCGCTACAACGTGTTTATATCATCTGTATCATGTAACCGGGACTTTATTATTCACTCCCCTTTGGCAAGGCAAAGAAATAAAAACCAGAAGAAATAGCAAGGATGTACTAACGTCTAAAACGTACCGAGCTTTTGCTGAGAGGATACTGTGTTTACATTTGAAACGAAAATAGGTGAATAAACGAATAAATTGTTCCAAAAAATTGCGGAAATCAAAGAGGTTATCGCTGGAAGGAAACTCTTTATTCGATATGACGTGTATCTTACGAATCACACGTTATCACAGACCATTAGAGAATAGACTGGATGAGTAATGTGTTTTTTCATAACTGTCAATTGGATTCTCAGAATATCATTCTAGTGTTGCGTTCAACGTTACCGGCGATCATGAAATTTCTTTTCGAAAGGTATTCTTCATCGTTCTATTCACAGTTTTGCAATTCTATTTACAATAATATATAAATTAACAATAACCAGACCCAGCTAGAAATCGAGTGAAGAGCCGTAGTGAAATTAATAGTACGGAGTTAGAAATATTGGCTAACATAATCGCAATGATACATTTAATTCACATGCAGTATTTTATCTGATTTTTTGAGTGAAATTTAACCCTTTGCACTCGGAGCTATTTTAATTCGAAAATTAAACATTTCTTCCGACCTAAAATATTTCCATTCCCTACGATTTTTTAAAATTTACGGATATAAAATTGGTATAATACCTCGTACAATGCCTGAATGTTTAGTAATTGATTAAATACCGACATATTTAATAATGTAAACAATATTTCGAATAATGGTACAGTAATTTTTAGCGACGCCTCAGAATCACCATTCAAGTGCTAAGGGTTAAAAAATACATATATTTCTTGCCTTTTTAAACCGTAAACAGGCTAGTTGTAGTAAAACACTACGGTTAATTTGACAGTAACCGTACCGGCTACAAAAGGTGTCGGATATACATTGTTTTATCAAAATCACAGGGCTGAATTTATTTAGATCTTTTACAATTTTTATAATAGTACGTGATTAAATAAAGAAACTTATTGAATAATTTCTGATGGGGAAGTATCTTCATAATTTCAATAATTAAAAAATAAGAAATATGAAACGTGATACGGTTAGTGTTACCAAGAAGAAACTTATAAAAAATATATTTCTCTAAATGAAAATATCCGAAACAATACGCTACTAAATGATAAATAGACTACGGATCTTTATGCATTTATATTGTTTATGAAAATGTTAAAAAAAGGCTAGAATATAGTATTCGATAGAATTTTGTACAATTTTTATTTGTTTTGGATCTACAAAGGCTGTTCCCATTAAAAATAAGATTTTACTTTATGGAAAATGCATGAACATCGGCAGTCTAATGATAAAGTTCACAAATCGTTGTTACTTGTTTGTATACGTGGGAGGAGACATTTCTGAAAATACGATGCGAACTCTATCGATTATATTGTGTATAACGTAGATTTTGGCATGCCCGTAAATTACAAGAATATATACGAAAGTAAATTTTACATGTGCCGCTAGTTCGCTGTAAAATTGGCAATCATCAGATGGCGCAGTAATTTGAACATTGCTTGAAGCACAGGAGTTTCCAAGCGCTGGTGTGATCGGCAGCAAAATGGCGGCGAGCGACTCTCACGCGGACGACAGTCTTTATCCGATCGCTGTTTTAATCGACGAACTAAAAAACGAAGATGTACAGGTAATTCGAAATGTGCTAAAACTCAATATTACACAGTTGTAAAATAATCGGCTTACTGAGACACGTACAGCCACCGGAGAAGATAGTGTCAAGGCGGCTGGAGCGGTAGCGTACTACCGAGCAAAATATACGTTTATAGTCTCCTGTCAGTTTACTATCAATGTACTACTTTTCATATTAATACATCCAACGTTCTTATTCGTGCCTGCAACAATTATCTCGTTGCACTCTCCGAACATACAAAACTTCCGGCCGAAGAAATATATACTGCTACGATAGAGCAAAAGCATTGAAGATGCTAATTAAATTAATCCCATACTTGTGTTTCTCCATAGAATCTTTTGTGTTACAGTTACGGCTGAACTCGATAAAGAAGCTATCCACAATCGCTCTTGCTTTGGGCGTTGAACGAACACGTAGTGAATTAATACCATTTTTAACGGAGTCTATGTACGATGAAGACGAAGTTCTCCTAGCATTGGCAGAACAACTTGGACAGTTTACGCCTCTTGTAGGAGGTCCAGAATATGTTCACTGCTTATTGGTAATAATATTGTTTACGATCTTATCGGTCAAATCTTATTGTTTACGATCTATGGGTGAAACGTTGGAATTCTATCGTACACTTCCTATTAATGGTTCGATTATATTTTTAAGTCTTCACACTCTGAGCTATTTTCACTCAAAAATTAAATATTTGTTCAACCTAGAACATTTCCATTCTCTGTGATTTTTTAAATTTCATGGGTATGAAATTGATATAATAACTAGACAGCGGTTTTTATGCATTTATAACAGAAATGAGTAGGTGTGGTTTAAAACAGTAAAAACACCAGAAGAATTTAAAAATACTGTTATACTATTTTCAACCAATTAAACATATTAAGAGAGAAAATAGATTTTCATTTCACTACAGTTTGTTGCAATCCAGGTAGAACATTTTTATTTTGTATAAAAATCTGCTGTCTAATAATAACTTATATAATACTTAAATGTTTAGTAATTGAGATTAGATACCAACATATTTAATAATCTAAACAATGGAGCCTCAGAATAACCACTCGAGTGTTAAGGGCTAATTGATCACAATATTTTTATTAGTAGTAGGATTTTGTACTACAATATAATATATATATATATATATATATTATATAATTATACACTACTATGCAAAAGAAAGAAGCACCTGGCCATATTTAATAGAAAAGTGTAAAAAATGACATAAGAACACAGTAAGTTTTGGAAAAGAATTCCGCTGTTTAACTGAATAGTAGTTCTGAGAATATATGTGTTATTGTGGATTATCTAATACTTTAAATGCAATAAATCAATCATTGTACAATACAATTTCTACATAAAGATATTGTTTGTCATTATATCTTATAATTATACTGGGTGCTTCTTTCTTTTGCACAGTAGTGTAATATATCATGGATCATATATCAACATAATAAATCATATCTCGTTATAATGGATCTCACTGTAGATCATTGTTTCAATTGAAGTTTACGTTGATACACACTTCCAGTGTCACGGAAATGTTTATTTTATCTATCATCTTACTATCCGTTATAACGAGACATGATCAAGTGCACACATAACTGGCGAAAATTCAAAGTCAATCTTCTCGAAAACACCCTCACATGAAAAAATTTTATTCTATATTTTCGACTTATTTTTTCTTGTAGAATTACCCCCTTTTGGTTTGTACCACCAGTTACCGTATAATATTTGTACTACAATAATTTGTCTCTTCATTACAGTGCAATAAGTTCTCTACCATAGGGGTGAAAATTTCACATTGTTGTTGAACCTATTATTAAAACCGGTCATTCTCGATTGAGCTGAAATTTTGAAATCTCGTTTTCTATAAAAACGATGTTTACGAGAAGAATTTCTGGCAGGTCGAAAGTTATGCCTAAAATTTTGAACCTTTAGTTACTCGCACCTCAGTTTGTGCAAACTTGCTCGCATAGGGTCTTGTAGGACTCCAATATAATGTTTCAGTTCAAATAAATCAACTATTTTAGTTCTAATTAATTATTTATTTGCATTAGTTAGGTCTTAAATTTATGTTTATATTTGTATGTATATTAATAAGTAATTATGATTACTCTGTTAATATTTTTTGTCCCATATCTAACTTGGAAAATCGTAGCATAGAGCTTTCAAAATTAGACAGTGACACTAAAAACATTCTTCAAAAAATGTTGGGTCTTAAATTTCGAGTCGCCGAAAATTCTCGCAATGTTTTCATGTAAAAACAGCTATTTGCAAACTCTCAGCGAAATCGGACGTGACCGGTTTTCGGAAGTACAGTCAAATTTTAATATTAAAAATAGACATTCATACAAAATTTTCTTTTATTTAGAAACCATTAGAGACCTTGGCCACAGTTGAGGAAACAGTAGTTCGAGACAAAGCAGTGGAATCATTGAGAACAATTGCTGCTCAACATAGTCCACAAGATTTAGAGGATCAGTTTGTTCCTTTAATAGATCGCTTAGCAGGAGGAGATTGGTTCACCTCAAGAACCTCGGCATGTGGCCTATTCAGTGTCTGTTATCCACGAGTTAGTCCATCAGTTAAAAGTAAGGAAGATAATCTCAGTTTTAAAATACAGGAATATGTAAAATTAATTTATATATTTGTGTTTTTCATCCACGTATAGCATCTTTACGATGTCATTTTCGCAAATTGTGCCAGGATGACACACCGATGGCACGTCGATCTGCTGCTTCGAACTTAGGAGAATTTGCAAAAGTTATGGAAATTGAATATGTGAAAGCAGATTTAATTCCCATGTTTGTTATTTTAGCACAAGATGAACAAGTAAGGCGACATCAAACTTATTCCTTTTGCTACAGTGATAACTAGACTGCGGATCTTTTTATGCAAAATAAAAATGTTCAGCAGCGATTGTGGGCAGCAGAAGTTAAATACGAATTCATTACACCCCCTAATAGTTTTTTATGCCTGAAAACAATATAATACTACTTTTAGATTCTTCTAATTTTTCACTGTTTTATAAAAATCTGCAGTCTAGTGATAATCATTCATGGGACTCATGTAATATTTAAACTCCACAGGATTCTGTACGTCTCTTAGCTGTCGAAGCTTGTGTCAGCATTGCAGCTTTGTTGCCACGGGAAGATGTAGAACAATTAGTTATGACCACACTTCGACAGTGTGCAACTGATCAGTCATGGCGTGTACGCTATATGGTTGCAGACAAATTTACCGATGTAAATACCCTTTTCTATATCTACTCTGCTTGTGGACAATTGGATCACGCATAATTATTCATCATTCTTAATTTCTATTTATTATGTTCCAGCTGCAAAAAGCTGTCGGCCCAGAAATTACAAATATAGATCTTGTACCAGCATTTCATGTACTCTTAAAAGATATAGAAGCCGAAGTGAGAGCTGCAGCGGCAGATAAAGTTCGCGACTTTTGTCAGAATCTTGATAAATTCAATCAAGAATCCATAATTATGACGAATATATTACCTATAGTTAAAGAACTCGTATCAGATGCAAATCAACACGTGAAATCAGCTTTAGCAAGTGTTATAATGGGTCTTAGTCCAATACTTGGGAAACACAAGTGCGTATAAGTGTTTTATATTAATATACAAGTAATAATTAAACAGCGGATCTTTATGCAAAATAAAAATTTTCCACCTGAATTGCAACATACCAGGAGTGACATAGAAATTGATTTTTTCTCTTAATATGTTAATAGGTTGAAAATAATATAAAAGTATTTTTTAATTCGTCTAATATTTTAAGTTACAACTACTCGTTTTTTTCATAAATGTATCAAGTTCACTGTCTAGTAATAATTAGACTGCTGATCTTTATGTATTTATGAAGAAACTGGTTGGGCGAAATACAAAACAGTAAAACGTTTAAAAAATTCAAGAACGTTGTAATGTTGTTTTTAATGTAACAAAATCGTTAAGGGATAAAATCAATTTTTATGTTGTTCCAGCTTCTCGCAATCAATGCAAAACATTTTTACTATGCATAAAGATCCGCAGTCTAATAATAATATAATCGATCGGCAATAACATTAAAAATGTCTAAAAATTTACAGTACGATCGAACATCTTCTACCTTTATTCTTGTCACAACTTAGAGATGAATGTCCAGAAGTACGACTCAACATTATCAGTAATTTAGAATGCGTTAATGAAGTAATCGGCATACAACAACTTTCACAGTCGCTTTTGCCAGCTATTGTAGAGTTGGCTGAGGATTCGAAATGGCGAGTGAGATTAGCCATTATAGAGTACGTATGTCTCATAATACGCTTTACTTCTAGATTGGTTATTTAAAATATTAAGTGTAAACATGATCTAGGTACATGCCATTATTAGCTGGACAACTTGGAGTTGAATTTTTTGACGAGAAATTGAATTCTCTATGCATGACTTGGCTGGTAGATCACGTGTACGCTATCAGAGAAGCAGCAACATTAAATTTGAAAAAGTTGGTGGAGAAATTCGGACCAGAATGGGCACAAAATACAGTAATACCAAAAGTTCTAGCAATGTCGAGAGATCAAAATTACCTTCACAGAATGACCTGTCTGTTTTGTATCAATGTGAGTGCAACGATTATTAAAACATGATGTATTGCTTGGATTTTGCGTCATTGTATTTATCTTTTGGCTTAATCGACGATCGCAGGTATTGGCCGAAGTGTGTGGTCCAGAAATAACAACGAAGGTAATGCTTCCAACAGTGTTAGGAATGGCCACTGATAATGTTGCCAATGTACGATTTAACGTTGCGAAAACTCTGCAAAAGATTGGACCTTATCTTGAGCCTTGCGCAGTGCAAGCTCAAGTGAAACCTGTACTTGATAAGCTCAATACCGATAGCGACGTCGATGTGAAATACTTTGCTTCGGAAGCAATTGCAGGCATCGCAGGTGAAGTATTTAACTCTAAAAGTAAACTGTAAGCCTAACTATTTAACATGTTCCGTGCCAAGCCGTTTTTGCTCGACTTTCACCATTTCCTTGCTTGAACAAAGTGAATCATTATATGTAATTATTAATTATTGTATATATAGCAATTAAACAAACTTGTGTCCTTTGTGCTATACTTCATTTTTTATAATGCCTCATTCTTTTGGTGGAAATATATTCTATAGTCTTAAACTTGTTACAAAATATATGTTTTTATGGGATTAAATAAATACGTCAGCGTGTACCACTAGTAGTACACGTGGCATGGAACGTGTTAAAACGAGAAAAAAAGAACTGAACGTATCGTAATTTGCCCGAAATATGTATGTATCTAATCTTTATTATCGTTTTCTCTTTTTATTCGATTTTGGAACAGAAGACTACGATTTTAATCTTGGTAAATATTCTCAATGAACGTTTGTTATACAATGCGTACTGTGTTTCAGCGTAGGTTGAGCCAGAAAAGAAATTGCATTTAAATTTTATCCATCAGTATCCAACTTCGACCTGAAGAAGTAACCTGCCGCAATATTTACACTTACACATGGCAACAGGTAACATTATTGCACAGTCAGAGCAGATCTAATGTCGAGAAATATAAACTTCAAATTAGTAGTTCATATTAAGCGATATTTTAAGTTCTATTATATCTGTATATCTATAATTATATTACTTATTAAATAATAAATTTAATTGGTAAAATGTATTTCTTACACGTACCTAAATAATTATCGAAAAAATAATATAATAAATGTGGTATCTCGAAATCATTCCTAAAAAAGAAATCACACGCCTCATTATAATCTGCTCTTCCACATATACTGGTCAACAAATTTACTTTCATCTTTTATCACTGTTTTATTAATCAGTATTTTAATTTGATATGTACACGTAATATTATTAAGTATTGTCTTTGTAAACATAATAATAAATTAATAATAATCAATCATTTTTATTGGTATTTCATTGAACTTCTTTATTCAATTAATCAATTTACTTAGATATCGTACAATTCGTATTATCACAGCTTATTACTATTTCCTTTCCTTTCTACATATACGATATATGCGTATGGCTGATGTTAACACACATTTACACTATGTAAAATCAAATTCGTTTTATTAAATTATAATGGCAACATTTGTAAATTTCTCTCATAGAATAGGAATGAAAATAATATCAGGTATTTGTCCAGTCGGAGATTTCAAATTTCAAAAAGTTGTATTACATCGTATTCAGATGTATTCGAAATATCACTAATCTTTGTTACAATATAAACATAAATACACATTTCGCGGTAAATTTTGTCACATCAACCAAGTTCATAAGAACAAAATATAGTTACAATGAAAATGATATTTGTTTATTGCATTGTATAAGAGTCTATCTTAGTATTTAACCTTTCTTGTGGTAAGCAGATTTTATATTACTTTTGTTAGTCATTTCTAATATAAAATAGTCCTACTCATTGACATCTCGTAAACTACAAATACACTTTTTAATAGTTGTTAATGGAACCAACGTATATGTAAGTGTTAGCGTTAAATTTGCATTTGCAGTTCTACAAAAAAAACAAAATGCAGCAGAAAATATTTGTTAGAATTGCGATATTACATAGTATATTTTCCATCCAAATGAGGACACACATCACTTTTTTAATTATAACATATACTATATACAATCTACAAAACTAAATATCATATGACATACGAGTATTTTCAAATATAAAATTCGTATACCGCGGAAACAATCTATACTAATTACCTATTAAGAAGCGTAGCGCATCAATGAATTGTTTATTAAATACGTGTCACTATTCACAACTTTTTATCTACAACCATAAATGAAGTATACAGTTTATATAATCGTACAATTACGACCAACGAATAAAAGTCATTTTTATCATATTTCAGACGGCTATACATTAAAATGTAATTTTATAATTCGAGATAATCCGTCCTATATACGTAAATAAATTATACGGGTAAACACTGTAGTTTCCATGTTTACATTTTAATGTAAATGAAAACTCTACATTTACTAGAATATAATAGTTTCAGAAACCATACAAAACTATATGTAACTTTTATAAATTTCGAATGTTTTCAACATTCCCCTTTGTAATTCTTATTACTCCTAAACATTATGGAAACACGTTGTTTCGTTTAAATGATGTTTACACGACAAGGTTGTTTTCTTAAATATTTCTTTCAATATCTCGTTCTCGTATAATTTCAGTAATTTTGTACAATTTCAAAAGTAACATTTATATTAAACGTCCAATATTAAATTCGTATGACCCTGAAATTACACCCCCAAAATTTATCTATCACATTATTGGTATTGATCTAAGTCAAGAATCTTTCGTTTTTTAGCAGCATAAAATTTGATGTCAATAAGATATGGTGATAACATAAATGTAACGTCACTACTAACTAAAAAAGCAAATACAATAAAAATTTCTTAAATTTACGGTAACTGGTTAACAGACTAGTTGAAAAATGTATGAAAATTTGAAAATTTGGCAATCGTTTTTCTTTTTTAAAATAGCAGTAGATTATCGCAGAATAGATTTTTCATAATTCGTCGAGTAACTATCAGCAATAGTTTACTTCGTGATGTCGAGGATCATAGAAAAATGTTCTGCGTATAATGTACTCACTTTCACACGATATTTACAGTCGTTTAAATCATCAAAGATTTTGTTCTAAATTTTTCTGTAAATTACTCTTACCAGTAAAAAGAAAGTAGGCAAGTACTGATTAGATCGTGGCTGTTTCAGACTTCGCCAAGTCTACACAAACTGTGTGACTGATGGTAGAAACATGTGCCGCTCCGTTATTATCAGAACTAATAATGTTCAAGGATGAAATTTTGGCACGTTGATATGCTACCACCGTGTTCAAACTTAAAAACCTGCAAATAATTTTCTTGATAAATTAAATCTAATCGATGTTGAATATTTTCGCTAACGGTCATTCTCAACTTACCTTATGCAAACATACATGACCAGCAATGCTGTACCAGCTGCGAACATTCTGATAATAGGTCCTTCAACTAATTGTATGAGTGTCCAGGCAGCTGCTGATGACCCACACATTGTTGTAACAATGGCAATGGTTTGCAAACAGTGTCGCGATGTCATACCATTTTGCCAATCTAATCTGTTCGCGTGTTCAACGTTATACTGCGCGCCACACACTTTGCATGTCAGACTATCAACGTTTACAGAACTCTGAAATATACACAAATATGATAAAACTATAGTTCATATATAAACAAAATAAATAAACAGAATTACAATGTCTTACCTCGACTAACCATCGACGTAAGCAATTGTGGTGAACTGCGCTAACATCACCTCGACATTGGCAAGGCTGTATTAGCGGGCCAGCATCTTGTCTATCACTATCGTAACAAATCCAACAATCTTTACTACTAATCGATGTTCCGTCAGAAAACAGTGCAGCATCTTGTTCTCCGCTTTTGTCTTGTAATTCAATTTCCTTCACATATTTCGACTGATCTAATCTTTTAAATATGCGCTTCGGATTTAATATCCACAACTGTTCTGGACTAAAAAGAGAGAAATGATTGTGTCAGGTATTACGTTAGACCAGTAAGAATACAGTGTTTTCTGGATATATGTTCTAAATGTCTGGCTTTTAAGTACATTAACCCTTTGCACTCAGAGCTATTTGAACTCAAAAATGAAAAATTTCTTCCGACCTAGAATAATAATTAAAATAATTCCATTCTATATGAATACGAAATTGATATAATATCTCATACAATACTTATAAATCTTTAGTAATTGATTAAATACCAACATATTTAATAATGCAAACAGTATTTTGAATAATGGTACAACAATTTTTAGTGGTGACTCTCTCTCTCTCTCTCTCTCTACTCGAGTGCTAAGAGTTAAAAATTTGATTTCAAAGAAATACACCTGAAACAATTCCATAACACGCATGGAAACCACAATATTACTCCAACTTCGATAACGCGGAAAACAACGTCATGCCAATTTCTGCTGTGCAACGGAACCCTGTAATAAAAACAAATTAATGAAAATGAGAAGCCACAAGCTGCGCAATACGTATACATTTTCTCAGACTCACTTAGTCTTCCAAAATTCGCTAAGCGTTTCGCTACACAAAAATCCAACTATAATGAAAAGCATGAAAGCTTGCGATAATAATCCAACACGAGATTGATGCAATTGAGAAATATTTATTTGTTCCTGCACTTGCAATGCTTGCGATGTGCTAGGTATGGGATCGAATAATTTTGCAGTAACTTGTTCTTCAGGATTCACTTTTAAATCAGGAACTGTACGTTTATTCGCAACTCCAGTTCCCTGATAGTCATTCAGAAATCCACCTCGGACCTAAAAGAAAAGAAAAGATTGTTTTAATGTGTACAACGTATCAAGGAATATATTTCATTACTTTCTAAACTGACCTTGAAGAAAACTTCTACTCCATAAATTAAGAAAAAGATGACAACAATAAACAAAAGTACTGCGTAACATCCATTAAAAATATGTGTGTAGAAGCTCTGCAAAAATAAAATTAAATGTATATTTGAATATATTAATAATAACATCTAATTCTTTCTATGTTCGAATAGAATTTACCTGATCTACTTGCGAATATATTTGAGCTGTAATAAATTCCGCCAATAGCAAAGAATATGTTAACACATTAAATACTACAAAACCCATAAATGATTTCGAAAGAAATTGTGGCTTGTCCCACGACATATCTCTCAAATGAAATACTTCGGCCCAGAAACAAACAATTAACGACGAACCACTTAGAACAAGTGGATAATATGCAGACAATAAACTCCTCGACCATCCTTCTTTGAATGCGTTCTGTAATAACATTATATTAGATGTAATAGACATACAGAATGAAAAATAATTGACAAGATTATACTTACAGGAGACGTGAAATATGCACCTCGAATTAGCGATGCCAGAAAAACAATAAAATATAAAACTTTTTGTGTGGTGACCCTGCATGCTCTAAGAAAAGATGGTGCTTTCATTTTTTGCCATTCGGCAACAATACACATGATAAGCTGTATCAGGCAAATAAACGCTAGCATGAAAAATATAGTTGCAAATGCAACGTAATAACTTAAATTTGGAACATGACACTCCAGTCCATCGAATTGAATCTACAAGTGAGCATGAAATTTTCATGTAAAGACAAATCAGGTGAGTTCAAAGTTCTTTTACCATTATCATAAATAATTACCTCGCATAAACAAGTGCCGTTATGACATTCGCCGTGTCCAGAACAATTTTCATTGCCGCATGTATCATTCCAAGCCATCATTCCAAATTTCACCAATAAAGACAATGGATTTTGCGTACTCAAAGCAATCATTTGTTCCATGATTGCTATGTGTAAAGCTGACTGTATTTATACAGTCGCGAGTGAAATCTATAAAGTATAACAAATGTTAGAAATATTTCACATACATGAAAATACATGATCAACGAAATCATAGCAAATCTATAATTGTTATAAGTAGACTGCAGATCTTTATGAAAAATAAAAAGTGTCTGCATCGATTCCAAAATGCAGAAGCTAAATAAAATTTTTCTTTCTTCTTTTAATTATTTTATTAAATTGACATCCTTAAATTTTTTAAATATGACCACTGCTTTAAATTGTATGTATTAAGTTTTGTTATAAACGCATAAAATCCGCAGTCTGGTTATAAGAATTCTTACAATATCATGTTTAATCATTAGACTGCGGATCTTTATGCATTTATGAAGAAATTGGTTAGCTGAAATATGAAACAGTAAAAGATTTAAAAACTTCTAGAACGTCGTAATATTGCTTTTAACATAACAAAGTCATTATAGGATGAAATCAGTTTTTATGTTATTCCTGCTTCCCACAATCAATGCGAAACATTTTAATTTTGCATAAAGATTCGCAGTTTATTAATCACGAACAATGAAACACACCAAGCATTACGCTATTATTATTAACAGAAAATTATGGAGTTGTTTACCGATTACTGACACACACATCTTTAAGTAGCATATTTTTGAAAATAATAAAATTCTAAAACAACAATAGAGGCAAAAGAGAATTAAGTAGGAAATTAATGTTGGATCGACAGCACTCGTAAAACAAGAAAGAAAAAGTTGTTTTTACATACCAAAAAATTAATTCATATGCAATCATATCATATTTACAAACACTATAATCACAAGATAGAATACAGTAAGACGAGACACGTATCGACGATGGAAACTATCTAAATGAATATTTTCGGTGTATGTTGCACTCACTATCAAATTCTACGTATAATTCGACGTTAGCACTTATTCTTTGCTATTGCAAGTACATATAATGAGACAGTCCAAGTGCAGTTGTAGCCACCTACGCAACAATTCGACGATCCGTCAGTTGTCACCAACACTTCGTTTTTCATAAATACTGACATCGAAAGTGGATATTTTAGGAAAGTTTAGATCATTTTAAGGTGAAAGTGGCAGATGGTAACTATACATAAATAAACTGTATACTTTATCTACGTCGCGAATTGACGTTCTTGTCTTACTGATCAAATCTACCACTAATAATATTATTCTAAGATGAATTTGATCGAAAGAGGAATACGTAGTACGTAGATAAAACAGGATCGTGTTTTACCTACATTTAAACAGCTCAAAGTTGATTAAAAGATTTTAAAAGTAATATACAATTAGGAGTAGAAAAAATATAATCTAAGTAGAATCCCTTCGTTTATATGCAAACTGATACAAAATAATTATTTGTCCTGCATAACCATGAAAAAGTCGATAATTCTCTCTTATATCGCGATGTTCTATGATTCATTCACACTGATTCACACGTAAATTATCTACCAAAATGGTGAATTAATTCATCAGGAATGAATTCATTCCTCTAATCTGTGTTCATTTTATTTGCATTTATGTATAACCAGAGAAACCTAAACTAAGTCTTAAAAATATATATTTAAGTTTACATTGTGAATAGATATTTTTATATTATAGAATGAATAAACAATAAAAATGAAATGTAAACAAGATTTATGAATGTTACATTATATCTGCTCTCTCTCTCTCTCTCTCTCTCTCTCTATTTCTCTATAGGAACACCATATCCTGCAGATATTGTAAACTTTTTGGACATATTTTATAGTTTATATGCAGGTTTATACTCATTTGCATATATTGTTATAGATATGTTGAAATAAAGAAAACATATTACAAAAACAATTACAAAGAGATAATAACAATAAAATATTATATTCAATATGATTTCGAATTACTACACAATACAATTATATAATGTGTATTCTCAAAATTATTACAGCGCCTGAATAAACCATAGAGTATGAAACAGTATGTAACCAGAGCGTATACTCTCTATATATTCTATATGCTCTCTGATGTAACAGAGATATGTAACAAGACATCAGAAAATTCAAATTGTACATAGTAAATTTGTGTGTTTTGTAAATTAAATGTATTTCATTTTTACATAATCTTGTACTAATTATTTCAATCTTTTCCATTTTATATTCAAATAATATCTTTTATCAACAAAAATATTACTTTGCGAACACATCGATCTACAAAGAATTCATTGTACAGTCGCGTTCGGTATTCTACCTATCAGTTCGTAAGTTTACGTACTGTTTCCAGGAGTTTCCAGGTGATACACTAGCGAAGTTAGTTCTCTCTGGTTCTCTCTGATCCGGAGTATATCATTAAAAGTACATTAGTACTGCTTCAATTTATTTAAAAAAGTATGTATTATTCTGCGACCTTAGATAATTCTTATTGTTCAATTAATGATAAGTTTTTTATTTTAAAAAACATCGCGTATTACGTAATGTCTATTTGATACTCACAGAAACTTTTCTATGTAACCTGCCACGACCATCGATTGTCAATAATCGTGACCGATTATAATTTTCTTTTTCTTGATTACATACTTGAAAAAGTATCATTTCTTTATATATATCATACTAAAATTTGGAATATAACGTTAATTTATCAACTCGCTGTACAATGCCATTGAAGTGATAACACACTGCTCCGTGTTTTAGGGTGATTTATTAAGAACAGAATAGTACAAATATATAATAATAATAATAATAATATTTTATTCCCATTGTGGGGTAGTACAAATATATATATTTATTGAACAATTAATTTTTCAGACTTGTTAAACGTATTGTATGAAAATATTTTTTTTCTCTACACAAATTGATATTTGTACTTGCGTGTAGTTAGTATATATTTATGTAACTTTATATGTAATAATACCATAGACAAGATATAAGGATAGACTCCACTTTTATGGAGTCACGTAACTCTATTACCATTTTCATTTCACCTATTTGCATGCAAACAAAGCGATCCAGCTTGTGAAACAACGATTTGGAACAGAAATAGACTTATTTATTGACATAAACTCATTTAAATCGTGTGAAATGGAAATTTTAATGATGTTATGTGGCATCCGAAAAGAGGGCTGCAAAAATACATCTGATGATAGGTTTATACTTATACCTAGTCAGTGATAATTAGACAATTAGATAATTAAAAATTGTCTGCATCGCTTGCAAGAAACAGAAACAAAATTCAATGTTATTTAGGAGAACTACTCCTCTGTTATAGAGGAGAAATCATATATTGATGTCTTCAATTTTTTAAATTTTCCAACATCTTTGAATTTAGCCTACTCAATTTCGCTATAAATGCATAAAGATCCGCAGTCTAGTGATAATACAATATTCCCTTGCATTCACATAATGTTCATATTTCAGATGTCAGAGGGACGATTAAAAAAACCTGAGCTCCGCAATCTTCACATCGCATTTACTCGAAAACATTTGGTTGGCATGGTCTTATTCTCATTTGGTTGGGGTGCTTTTTATAAACTGGTATATACCGATCCAGCTTCGAGAAGGATTGAAGCATTTTACAAGTAATGACTACTTTAAGATTATAATAAAATTCAATCTCTTTTTCAGCTTTTTAAACGAAACATTTTGCTTTGTTCTAGAACATATGATCCAGAGGCATCGTTAAAAATAATGAATGAAGCTGGACTTATGCAATCATACAAGTAGTAAACTTTTGTGCACAGATGGATATTTAGCAAAAATAAAGAATTCTACCTATTAAGTCATGTATATACGTGATAAATAAATAATGAAGTATTAGATACACATATATAGTATTACATACATATACTTAAAAAATTGAGATTTTTTAAGAACCCTACAATTGTTAAGTAATTAACAAGATATTGACTCATATTATATATTTTGTTTTTTATTTATAATAATAGTAAATGTACATTGAATTCTTTATTAACTGTAATCTAAATTTGATTTATTTTCAGGCACAATATATCTGTTGGCCAATTTATCATAACTCAAGTATATATACATAAAAGTAATGAAAAATCTTCAAATTAGTCCTTTTTTCATTCATTTGTTTATAAATGGAATCGCGAGTCATACATATTTCCAGAATTAATCGAAAAATATACAAATCCTTCATTGAAATAAAAGCATATATTGTAGTATATTAAGCGGTGTATTTTAATGTTTATAAATATTATCTTATATAAAGTTAGGAAAGAGTCTATATTAATGCGTAACAATTGAAAATGTGATAATAATCATTATTGAAGTTGACGAATATAAGCTGTAAGAGGTTAGGAAATTTCAATGTTAATATGATTGGCAAGATGGCGCCTCTCAAATACCCAGCGTGCCCCGCGCGATTGATTTGCGCATGTCAGTTGTTCGCATTGCAAATGGCGGCTCCTTGTTATTGTTCATGGCGTTTTATGACTTGTCCCTTTATATTACCGATTATGTCGAGTTTTTTCGTGATTCCTACCGCGCGTTGTGTGCAGAAAGTGAAGTAAGACTTGCGCGGCATATTTTCGATTAAAATTAGTGCTCCAGTGGTGTGGCTGCGTGCATTTCGGACGCGAGAAATCCCGCACGAAGTTGGAAAGAAATGGGGTAACGTTAAAATTTTCTTGTGTTCATACGGTATCGAATCGTTCAGTGCAAAGACTGAAGTGAGGCTCGTTGGTCGATGTGCCGTTTATCGTTAAATTCTAACTTTGTTTTGGTAAACATACGCAGTTGTGAAACATATAGGAGGGCTACGAAATAAAAATGTTCAGACTTTTGACGGTCTATCTTGAGCATGCTTGAGACCACTTCACGTACACCTCCCCCGATGTACAAAATGGAGGCCCCCCCGATATCCAGTGCTCTAGATGACTATTTTGCCGAAAATCATTGTGGAAATTGTCAAAATAAACTATCGCTATATCAGAATGTTGAATATCGAATAATCCTACAATCAACAGTTCGCGTCCGATAGAAAAAAGTATTCTATAACCTATTTTCTTCCGTATAGAAGTTGTGTGCCCCCGTCTTATGGCCTAAAAGATTTTAATTGTAGTTCGCGAGTGGTAAGACTTAATCGAAAATCATTTGTTTTATAGATATTCGTCCACACGATAAATATCGAGGGTGTAATTGATACTAAACGCATAGTTTTTTCATGAATAGCTATAATTTCATGGAAATCACGATCAAATTATAACCTAGTAATGCTCGTTGGCCTCACTTTTTGTTTATGCACTATGTTTTTGTGAGTGTATCGTTTCGATAACACTTGTCAATTTTCTGTTCGGATTTCATGTTTTA
Source organism: Lasioglossum figueresi (assembly GCA_028455805.1). NCBI lineage: Eukaryota > Metazoa > Arthropoda > Insecta > Hymenoptera > Halictidae > Lasioglossum > Lasioglossum figueresi. The sequence continues at coordinate 12,368,966 of CM052194.1, read as the reverse complement.
ATGTTTCATTTGCATATGGGGATTACCGTTACTCATTTATTTCATGATTATTTCGTTCTTTTTATTGCACAATTTGTTTACAAAATATTTTATCAAATCTCGTTTTTTTCATATCCTTATGTATAGATTTATCTATGAATGAAAGATATTTTACGATATACTTGAAAAATTACTGATGTAACAGAATACAATCGTATTTTTAATATTCTAGCATTTAATGTTACTCATCTAACCAAACAATGTACGAATATTTTAAACAATTTTGATCTATTCTTTTGCTCACAATCCGACAATATTTTACCTTTTTTATGTATGTTTTTTTGGTTTATTCGAAGTTTTATTATACAGTGTTAAATATTACTTTACTATTAATGAAGTTTGTACATATGTGTCTAATATTTTATATTTTATAATTTGTTTTTTTTGCATGATACAGCTGACAAATAATTACTAGTTTCTACTAATAAGCATATTGAATACAAATTTTTCGAAATTTACAATTGCATACGAAGAATATTTATGAATATTTATTAAATTTTCTATATGTTTAATGTAAATGTGAATTAATATTTTTAATTTATACTAAACGTGTATTGCTTACATTTTTCTTATTCGAAACTATACGATGTAATGCAATTTTATTATTTTACTTTATAGAAACAGGAAACATATTTATTAGTGCTGGTGTGGTTTGGAGCTGTCGGTTTATAACCGACGGGCAAACATCTTATCACCATATACCATAGCAATACCCTGAGGCGTTTGTAAGCTCTCTGGGTAGTTATGTGATTTGTAGTTGGTAAGCATTCAAATTTTATTTTAATTAACACTTAGAATACCCTGTTAAATTAATGTCGATGAGCATTGTATTACACTGTTATTATTGTTCATTTTTATTCTAACAAAACAATACACATTAAATATGTCTAATCTAACACAATCATTTAAACAATAAAACCTACATGTACAAAAGATTTTTGAATCGATTTATTTAAAGTTTTTGTTAAATACAGTTAATGTCAATTTATTTTGTATTGTAGTCATGGCGGCTGATAGTGATGGTGATCTGATTGAGACGGTGGTAACGTGTGAGGGTGACCTAGAAGATCCTGAGTTTCCACATAAGTTTAAAATTATTGTTAATCGTCTTAAATCTTTGCTTCGCAAAGGTGATTTTCATATGAAATATTAGTGTAATGCACAACTTTGTAGTTCTGTTATCAGAAAAACTCAATTGTTTTATAATTGTAGATAAGGGGGATGGTCTAAAAGTAAATAAGGTAGAGCCATGGAATTCTGTTAGAGTCACATTTTCAATACCCAGAGAAGCTGCACTACGACTTAGAGAATTAGCAGCTCAGGGTTCTCCAACACTTACACAACTTGGCATTCTGTCAGTGCAAGTTGAGGGAGACCAGGTAATGCATATTTATTAATTTAAATGTATTAAAAGTACACGTACTCGTAAAATTTTCATTCTTTTCTATTCTTTGATACATATTTTACCAATTTGATTCTTGTTCGTTACATACACATGTTTGTATGCCTCATTAATTTAGAATAAAATTAAAGGTATTTGATAAATAATATGTTGGATGATATATTAGGTAATATCGTTGAGGATAGCCAACCGCTTCAGTGGAGAGGCACAAGAAATTGTGTTACATTCAGGACCCTCGCAAGACAGTGGTGCCAAATCTCAAAATGAACCCACTAGCAATACAACTAATGTTGACAGTGATCCTCAGACAGCTTTACCTGGTCCAAGCAATACATCTAGCATTTCTTCGGCATTACGTAATGTGGCTCAAATAATAGCAGCTGGTACGTTGTTGCAGTTTTTATGAGATTAGAATGACTTTTATTGAATCTATATACAATTCCTTTAACATAGATTATATTGTTTCAGGTACATCGTCTGAGAAAACTCCACAGTTTCGTTCTCCAAATGTAGTTGCACCTACGGACTGTGATCCCATCCCACCATTTCTTGCAAAATCCGTACAGTCAACATCAGGCAACAGCAATGTTGGTGCCTCTGGAAATCAACCAGTGACTAATCCCAGTGCTTCGCCCCGAAATAATTACAATGGTCCATTCCCGTTTGCCAGTATGACACATGCTGCCCAAGCAATACATAGTCGTGAATCACAGGCAACAACAATTAAAAATGCTATGCAACAATTCAAGCATCATGTACAACCACCTCCACCATATCCTGCTCAAGAGAACTTGGGGACAGTGACATCGTTAACAACTGGTCATACTACTACTCAATCGATCGCGCCAGTTGGTCAGTTAGCAAATCAGTACAAGTCTTCAATTACCACCACATCTAGTCTGTCACCAAACAATAATAATTTGACAGGGAATTCGAATGGTAATGGAAATCAAGTTGCTTTGTCCAGTCCGCTTCTCGTGAATCTTCTACAAAACGATGCCGGAACACATCCGAACAATGTGATACCTGGTCAGAAAATGTTACCGCCAGCTGTTATTGATAATTCCGGACTTGCTAATCGTATAAGACCTACGAAAAAGCCGATAACTAGAAGGAAAGATTTATCTTCGCCCAGTGAATCGCCACCAAATTTAGACTCACTTAGAACGGAAGACCTTATTGGGGGAACGACAGTCATTCCTGACTTATCTCAATCTACTGCATCTGCATTTGCAACTGTTAACGTTAACCAACCCTCAACTATTCCGCAACAGCATCCAGTCAATGTTATGGGTGGAACTGGGCAAGCTATCACGCAGCAAGTAGTGCATCAAACTTCTAACACAGGACCAATGCAACAACCACCATCGGCGATGCATGCTCAAGTACAAATACAACAAAAGTTTCCTATTAGACAAGAATTGGCTTATAGACCGTCGCAGGTGCAATTGCAAGGCCAACTACCCATTAGACATCCAGTGAATGGACAACAAATACGAACACCTTTGCAGCAACGACAATTACTGCTGCAGCAGCAGCATGTTTTAACACAGCAGCAGAATATAAATGCTTCGCAGTTGCTTACGCAACAAACGACGACGCAGCAACAAACTTTGGTACAACAGCAAAATGTAAATACATCGTTACAGTCTACATCGGTTTCTAATCAGCCACTTCTGCAACAACAACAATTAATACAGCATCCAACGGTTAATTTGAATGTCTCGCAACAGCGGCTAAGTTACTTAAACAATCAACGGCAACAACCGACTCCTCCCCCTTACACGAGACAACCGGTTCCACCGCAGTCCCATTTAGGACAACAAAATCAAGCGTTGAACGTGCAACAACAATTACATCATAACCAACTTAAAAATATAAATGTTAATACCAGTACGACGACTGACTTCCGGTACGGACAAAGTCAGAATATTCTCAGCAGAAATTATCAGGCTGCACCGAGTAGTGCTAATGGGACCACGTGGAACGCACAAAACACTACTATTCCCATTCCCCAAGGTGCACAGGTTAATACTGCGCGTATGCCAACTACGAATCAGGTTTCAGGTGCCTTTTCTCAATGCGGATCTCACCCTAATCACGTTTCTAACAATAATGTCGTTTCGCCTGCTACCGCAAAAGTCGAAACATCCGAATCTCCGAAAGCTGAGGAAGAGACACCTGAACCAGAATATACGTCAACTGGTAAAATACGACAGTTTTTAATTAACCCTTTAACTGGACACCTGGAACCAATGCCCAGTGAGAGTTCAGATTCGGAACCAGAAAGTGCGGTAGATAATCAAGATGATTTCTTTTCCTTTCCATCGCCATCGAATGATCGATCGAACTCTATGTTCTCGGACGACGATGCAGACAGCAACTTCTCAAGAAGAAACGACACAACAACAAATACAGATCAGTCGGATTCAGAAACCACGGTGAAGTCTACCGCCAGCGAAGGAAGCTTGAAACACAACAGAATAAAATCTAGTAGAGAAACTACCCAAAGTCCGATGCCTGGAGAAAAAATCAAACTAAGATTAAAATTAGAGAAATCCGAACCTGTTACGCCGGCTTATAAAGTTGATGTTTCTTTCGTGAACACGCCACCGATTAGAAAAGCTGATAAATCAGTGAACAAAATGTTTACCACTGGTATTCCAAACTCAGGAACTGGTGATGAGCCAAGAGTGCCTCCATTACACATTTCCTTAAGAGGACGTAATGCTTCGGTAGTACAAATCAGAAAAAAGGAAAAGAAATCATTGAAAGACGCCGAATCTGATCCGATTAGTATGAAGAGACGGGGGAAGTTAAAAAAGATAAAGGAGTGTTTAGATGGGAACAAGTTGTTGCAGAAAAAGTCGTCCTTAAGCATGATTATAGGTAGTTCGCCCGCATCGAAATTACCTTTGTCGAATTCGACGATGATTAACAGCACCAATACTGTTAGCAAAGTCAACAATATACTTCAAACTGTTGTATCAAAACCTAATGCCTTAAAGCAAGAATTACCGGTAGACGTTGTACGCGTTCAAAGTGGCATCACAAAACCAAGTTCGAGCAAAAGCGGTGACGTTGATGATATACCATTGAACAGTAGAATACCGTCTCCTTCGAAACACAAGTCTACTGTTTTGTGTCAACCACTGAATACCCAACAGACTTTATCAAAAAATCAAGTGGAAATGGACATTCAAAATCATATGCAAGAACATAAAATAGGAGGAGGTAAGATGTGTAGTAATTAGAGGTCTGCGAGAACCCGAAAGTGGGGTTCGAATACAATTTTCTTTCGACATAAGTTTGGGACGGCTTTCGATGTATTGTGAATGACAATACTTATTTAGCTTGACATTGTTCTTGAGTGGGCTGGGAGTTTATGGGTCCCATAATGTTGTTCGGCAGACCATAAAGTGGTCGATCGAGCAGCGATATCTTTCGTTGGAAAAGGATAGAATATGACATACCCTTTTGTTCTGACATTAAGGGAGTAGTCCCGTTTCCAGGATTGCAAGGGTGCGAGATGCGCCTTCTCATTTCTCGATAATGCAAAGATGGGGTCTTTCAGTAGTCAAAAGCACTAAATAAAAGATCAATCTAGATCGCAATCGTCCTCAAAAGTCCTGTTTTTATGTATACAAGGCGTAGGTTTTAGACTTTTTGAAGGTGTAATTTTACAGTAAAGTCGCTATCTAGTTCCCTGAGGATCTCCACGATCACTGTCCCTTCGTCTACCCCTTCCACTGGGGGGCAACTCTGTGAGGGGTTAAGAATTCTGTATATCGGGATTTTCAAGAGTATTCGAGAACCCTAATATGCTCGGGAATTCTGAATATTCTTGGCAATAACGAATAAAATTCTCGTCCCGCCCTGACCCAACATTTTCAGGTTTTCACACACCTCTAACAGTAATGCTATTGTTGGAATATTTTGTATCTTGTATTCCTAATTCGTATACGATTAATACCAAGAAATGTTTTTCTTACGTTTTTCGTACGATTTCACAGGGAAAACCAAAAGAAGAGATTCCAAAAAGAAATCAGAATCTGGGGATGGCTTACATCGTGAACAAAACTTATTATCCGGTGGAAGAATTCTAGATAATCAAGCAAAATGGAGAAAGCTCAGTTACAAAGGTGATTCGAGCCAATCCATAAGAAAAGCTGATACTGTTATGGCTGGAAATGATTTCAACGCTGTAAAGAAAGTGGGGGAAATTCGAAGAACAAGTGATAGTGACATCAATAGGTCAGCAATTGAAAAGACTAGTTTAAGTGCCATTGCTTCCAGATTAACGGAAGTGAATGGTGTGAGAAAAGATTTAATTAACCAAGAGAAAAGAAGAAGGCTAAGTTTAATAGATGAGAAAGATCTGCATTTAGGAGGTAAATATTAAACTTAAGATTGAACGTTTACAAAAATCTCAAACTTGTATGTATTAAATTTGTTTGGATACTAAAGTCATACAATTTTATTTCGGATATGTTGCAGAATCTCAAGATGCAGAGGCTACACATTTTAATAGTCAGAAGACCATTCCAGAATGTTCTTCCGCCAATGCAGTTCCCCATATAAATACAACTACAAACACAAACACGAAACCTGCCTGCAATCCAACATTTGAAAATGAAAATCCTGGACTAATATCTTCGAATATATCTGCACAGAATGATTCAAATTCGTCTGTCAACCTTGAAAGCAAAGTATCCGTGCATCATGTGGAAACAGCTGCAAAGAGCGCACAGCCATCTGTAAATAGGATAACATCTGGAAAAACCAAGGCGGATTCGGATAGTTGTAAGACTAATTCTACGATCGCTGCGAAAAGTCAAACCATCAGTCAAAAATTAAAAAACCACATGATCGCTAAGAGTGATACGAACGCCGCTATTAACAGGCATAACAAAGTTGAACATTTCGATCATAAAAGAGTAATTCAGAATCATATGAAACAAGTGGAAAGATCCCCGGTAGAGACTAAAGTGGATAATACGCAAAGAATTAGCTTACTGAAAACAACGCAAGGTTCGGTAACAGGAAACTCAGTGGACCAAGTTCCCAGATCCCAAAGTGTTGAACTATCTTCCAACAAAACAACTTTACCGATCGGAGAGATCAATGTAACGGAAGCAAAAGTGAAGCAGAAATTACTGGAAACTACAGTTCCGATTGCAATTGGGGTAGATGCAAATGCAGAGAGAGTGAGCAGCGGAGGAGGCGGTGAAGATTCAGGCATCGAATCGATGGATGCTCTTTCAGAGAAGTCACCGAACCAAGGGGAATCTCCTTTGCATAGGCCAGCGACCGAATCAGTAACACAAAGTAGCGCGAAGACTGCTGTTCAGGGGGAATCTTCCCTACCAACCACCAATAAGAACGTGCCTTCCTCAACTAGTAGTAGTGATATGTGTTCAAATTCTCATTCGGAACTTCTGAAGTCCAGTGCCCCACAAAGGTTAAGTCCTGTGTCTGTAGCAAATTATCTTGAAAATCATATAAATCGCAATATATCAAATTCTAGTGAACACGACCCGAAAGAAGTACCTAGTGAAAAAACAACTTCTTCTACATCGAGAACTGGTGGTCATAGTGACTCGGTTACTAGTTTCAAAGTGACCGACAATGAGAAAAGTATATCGAACCCTATGGTTACAGGATCGGTGACTATTGTGACAACTTCTGTACCGAGTAACGTGGATAGTGATAATTTATTGCGATGCGCGCAGCAACAAACAAATGACTTTTCTGAAAAAGACAGTTGTAATATTAAATTAGAAGGTTCTGTTAATCAGCACGATCAGGGTAAGACAACTATTAAACACGAAGTGTTGCGAGCCCCGGAGAGTGCATCCGAAGACAATGTAAAAACAGTCATAGACGGTAACAGTGCAATTAGATTAAGCGATAAACCTCATGGACAAAATAATAATGGTGTGCCTGTAATACAAAATCATATTGCTTATAGTAACGTAAAGACAGAAAAACTTGATAATACAGTCGCGAATGAGGCTAGCACGGTGACAGACAATTCATGTTCCAATAGTCAGAGTTTCAGTTCTGAAATCAAAGTAGAATCTAAAGCTAACGCAAAAGTTGATGACACAAGGCAAAACGATCAATCGGAAACCTCGAAAAGTCCTAGCATTTCTTTAAACGCTACATCCGTTAAGTTAGAACAATGTTCTGATCAAAACCAAAAATCTAATGTACAAGGTCATCAACAAATATCAGTTAGAGAGCCTTCGATGAATCTGCAAAAGGTGACTGACGATTTGGTTAAAAAGATTGTGAACGATGCAAGTGATATAAGTATAGGTATTCAATCACCTCTGGGGGAAGATCCTCAACCGATTAGAATTACTCCACCATTATATACATACTCTAATTCAGTAGTTTTACAACGGGATGAGACTCCGAGCCCTGCAGCACAAAATCCAGAAGTAGATTCCAGCGATGTGGAACACGTGAAAAGAAAGCGTAGAAGAAAACAGGAATTGGAGGGACGTCAAGATGTCATATGCATAGAAGAGAACGATGAGGCACAATTTGTTGAAAGGTTAAACTCTAACAGCTCAGACGATTATGTTAAACGACATCCGAAGTCGTTGCTAGAACAACTTCTCATAGAAATTCCAAACGATGCTAATGAGAAAAGATCTTTAAGAACTAGATCGCAAAAATTGAACAGCCCTGACATTGTAAAGACTCCGAAAAGTAGTCCTCATGGTCCTAATAAATTAGAAGAAAGACGCAGTATATCGCCGTACGCTAAAGCAAGTCCTAAGTTAGGAGTATCAAAATTATCTCCTAATACGACAATAAAAATGGGAAAAAGAAAACGTCAAGAAAGTGAAAGTTCTGTAGCTTCTAGTACTGCTGACGATCCTCAACCGAGGCCAGGAAAACGGAAATGTTCGGAGAATGCTGCAGAACTGATTAAAGCTTGCATGGGTGTGGATGAAACTGGTTCTTTAAAAAAACAAGTACCTGTCAAAGAAGAACAGTCAAAAAAAGGATTCAACATACTGGCCAAAGCCAAGAAAGGTGTTTATTCTATGTTATTCATTTTATTTTATTATACAGGATGTCCCAGAAAGAGTGACGGAGAAAGAAACAGGTTCCTGATGCCTAAGGTGATTCTAAGTACCTTTTTCCTTTGCCAATTAGCGTCGAAAAGTTTTGTTTCAAAGTTATTAACGAAAAACCCTGACTAATCAGAGCGGATTCCGGCTCGACCAACGGCAATGCTACGTTTAGCAGGACCTTCTGCCGAGCCGGAATCCGCTCGCTGTAGCTGTGATTTGATTGGTTTGTTTTTCGTTAATAACTTGAAACCAAAGCGTTTGAAAACAAATCATCCTATTCTTTTTCTGATGCTCTTTTTGAGACACCCTGTATAGCAATTTAGTAATATAGTTTAATGTGTGAAGCGTCTATAATATGTACGTACAGGGTTTCATAATTTTATCACTAGAGATATTTAGAATACGAAGAGAAACTATCAACTTCTACAGTTGTATATTAAATGTATTCATTCTTTCATATAAAATGTGTGCACTAAATAGAGAGCAACTAGTTTCCAATGCATCTTTAACAGATTTATAGTATTCAGAAGTAGAAATGATGACCTCTAGCTAATGAATAACATTACTTTACATATTTTAAGTGATAAAATTATCTAAGATGCTTTGTATGTACGATAAAACATCTTTAGATATTAGACATGTTCATTTTATTTATTTCTTTTACAATAACAGACTGCCAAAAACAGAGTAATTAAAGTGCAAATTAATGTTTAAAAATTCATACATGTAATGAAACTGAGATTATTACATTTCTACATACATATGTATGTGTATTTATGTGTCTGTATACACGTATCTACATACATATACGTTTTTTCGTGAAATCTATTTGTACAGTTAACAGATTTGAAATATCTCTCAATCTCAGTCGTGTCTGTCCCTAATTTATGTGAGTGCCGTTTGGAAAAAAAATTGGACCTGAATATTCTGTTACGAACACGTTTTTGTATTTTTAGGTCCCATTGTGGTAGAAGTAGATTCGTCTGATGATGAACCATTGATTGAATCTGTGGGAAAAGCAAGAATGCGATTATCAGACGAAACATCCGCTGCATCTCCAAAGTCTAAAGATCAAAAGTAAGCAACACCGGTGCATTCTTTTAGCAGCTGTGCATATCTGAATATGTCAGAGATTTGAGAGCCCCGCTACGTAAATAAATTTTTGTTATTCTAGAACAAATACAAGCACAACTGTTTCTGGCAGTCAAATTAATTCCAGTAATATATCAAATTTCAATGCCAGTAATAGAGTGCAAAGAGAGAGCCGTTTATTAACCACCAAACAACCCAATACAACTACGGTAGTTTCTGCTGGAAAGGAAAGACTGCGAGGTACTTCCGCATCCAGTAATGAATCCTTAGGCGAAGTAACAACAAGGAGATCTGTTCGGCAAAATACAGCGTCACCATTAGCAACACCGGCAAGCAATACAAGGGGTGCAACTAGATCTACAGAAGATATAACTAGAAGAAAAACTCGAAGTGGTGCTGGTACGTAAAAAAGAAAAGTATCTATATTTCCATTAAAATACAAATCACTATTAATACAATATATACAATCATTTAACACGTTCCATGCCCAGGCAATTCTATGAGACTTTCCATTTGGATCATGTGGTCCATCGATGACCCATGCAGCACAACATATCTGTTGATCAAGAGATAAGACTTACAAAATGCGCTGTTTAATAAATTATGTGTTTTTATCGGATAATTTATGATTCTTTGGTTTATCTAAAAAAAAAACATGATAGATATTAATCTTTTACAGTTACAATTTGCTATCCAATTCTTTTGCAGTTTTTTCTTGTAAATTATGTTATCTTCTTTTTTCTGTGATTCTTATTGATTCCTCTTTTTTACTATTTACATAGGCAACAGATATTCGTTTACCATTACCATCAACAATAATTATCTTCGTAACTAATTATGGGTAGGATAAAATATTTTATAATGAGGGTGGGGGAAGGGCGCTACAATAACAAAAATAAGTAGTTACCTAAATGGAAAGTTCATCAGAGGCCGTGTTGCACGTAGCGCATGAAGATCTGTTCAATTAACACCTTGGGGACGACTTTGACAGCTCGAACTGAGTCCTCGAGATGAGTCACTTGTTCTGATTTCTTGTTTTTATAACGATCGAAACGGAACGGTCCCCGAAGCGTTAAAGTACTAGATCCATTTTCATAATATATGTATATGAAGATTCAACGACTAGTTAATTTTTATATAAATATTTATGACAATAATAAGTTATATATTCTGTACTTCACATACCATTTTAATTGAGAACACTCGTACAGCGGGAACATTGTTTTAGTAACAGCTGAGGCAGCAGAACAAGCAAAACGGAGGCGAATATCCCGAGAAAACAAATGACCTTCGGGAAGTGACCTTGACAGTGATTAGCTACCGTTGCTCGTCAAGGCCTATCCGACTGATTGTATATCTGTTATAAACGGTTATGTGATCGCTGTGTGGCTGGACCCCACCTGGTGAAACTGTATGCGTCAATAGCGCACAATGCTGCTGTACATGTAGCAGGAGTATCGTGTTTGGAGTGCTGGATGGTATTAAGCTTTTTCTTTCTTTTTTTTGTTACAGTAGAATGTACGTTAAGTTTTATTAAATTGAAAACTATGTAAACAGTTATGTCTTCTAATGACGCGAATATCGAATATGAACTTTTATCTTCTTAGGGTACCATCATTGTTATGTTTTTAAATGTTTAAACCGCTCATTAAAAAAGAAATAAGAAAAGAAAAACAGAAAATAAACGTAACTTCGCTTCTTTTTTCGGCCGTCTAGCGTTCTCAATTAACACTGTACTCCTAAAACAGCAAAAAGTTTAGTTACTCAGAGTAATCCGCTCAATGCATCATCCTTTAATCTAAGTAACTGAACTGATCCGAAACTGCCGAGTCGATGTGCAACTTTCTATTGCCAAGCTTATGTGACCCTGTATTTAGTTAAAAACGGAAAACGATAATGGACATCGTACGATAATAAATATTATAAAACGTTACGTTACGTATTGACATTACCCGCAAAATTTTTTACTAACTAAACACTGTAGCATTACGACATTTAGATTCTGATTGATTATATCATCGCAATCAAAAGAAACCAAGTGAACGAAAAAAATCGATTTCCATTTGACAAAACCATGATTAATATTAACTACTGATACAGGTTAATGTATGGTAAAAGGAAGACGAAATTTATAATGCATTAAACATAAAATCTGACTGTACTGCCGTAAATGTACGTTTCTAAGGACAAATTTCATTAACTGGTGGGGCTTAAGTCGCTACTCCGACAACTTCACTGATAGACTCTGTTTGAAAATGATTTTCTTCATAGCTGGCATTCATTTTAGTCTATCTACTACATCAATATTTTTACATTCGGACGATTAGACACGAACAAGGAGTCTTCATCACTATTACGTATTATTCGTCGTTGCTCTAAACAATAAACGTGAAGTTCTCTCTCTCTCTCTCTCTCTCTCTTTCTCTCTAAGCTTGTAAATTGAAATACTTGTTAGAATCCATTTCCATTAATGAAAAGAACTTTTCAAAAGTATTTTTAGGACAATCGTACTTTTCTATACATTTACACCACGAAGAACGCATTTATCCTAAAAAGGTTTATGGACGATGCTATGTAATTCACGATTTTATTAAATTCAACAAGAATCGTCGTTTATACTACAAGATCTTTGTTTTCTTTTTTTCTGTCACGATAAACATAGTCTTTCAGTAAGAAGTTCGTCTTGAGTTACAATATTGCAGAGGGCAAAGGGTATAGGGTTATTAAAAAGGATTTATTTTATTTATGAAACATAAACAGAACGTTGGGATAAATCGCGCATAAAATATATGAAAATAATAAGAATAATTATTATAGAAAAAAACAATTAATATTATACAATGTTAATTTGATAGGTAATATATGAATGAATATATTTTGTAAATAATTTCTTGTAAAGATACATAAAGCACCCCTCGTTGTACATATAAGAACTGTTTAAATTTTTATTAAATTATCGATAATTCAAATTGTGCAACATCGTCATACTATTAATTATTCTTCGTGATTGTGCACTGAGAACACTAGGTAGCATCCTTTTGGCAACACTTAATGTATATAAGGATGTGTATGCATACGTATATATACAATAGTATTATATATGTATGTAAGTGATGTATATGAACTATTGTTTTTGTGAACAGATAATCTAGTTTTATATTGTATAAATGTAAATTATACAGATTAGAGGTGGAAGTTCTAAGTGTGCCTGTGATAGCCATCATAGCACTTCTTTATATTTGCGAATTTAAAAGATCCTACATCTAAGATATACATGTTAATTTCTCTGAAACCCTATGTACGTTCCATTATGTCCGTTAAGTTAAACACATATCTGCAACTTAGATTATTTTAAAGAAATTAAATATGATCGCTTTATTTTATCAGCTGTGTATTGTAAAATTTTAAAAATTGTATCACGATTGACTTGTAAGTATTGTTAAACGTACAATACTGCTTGGTAAATAAATAAATCCCAACTTGCTATAGAATCACGTGAGCCTTTTAAAGGGTAACATTTTTTACCAAGGAACTGTTATCGTTTCTCGATGTAAAATAAAATTTCATGAGATATTTTTGATGAAACATTTTCTTTCTACTCCTTATTAGCTGTGATGGCTACCAGGCAACAAATATTTCAAAAAAGATAATTTCTGTCATTTGAATGACAAGAACTGAATTCAATAATATTTTAAATAGAAAAAAATGTTAACATTATCGATAAAAATGAAATGAAACCGTAACTACTCTAGCTTACAGTATCGTTAACTTTTTTCTATTTTCAATATTAAGTTAAATTATTTAGTTAAATCACCATTTGTTTAATAAAATTTAGTTAAATAGATCTTGAATTACATATTGTAAATAATAGCATGCTTATTTTACATGGTGGGAATATATGCTGTATATAAACCATATAAAGAAATGAACATATAAATCATGTTTAATTTGATTCAGCCCTGTATTGTAATGGAATGATGTATAATATAAAGTATAGTAACTTAATAACAGAATTTAAGAATCAGCGGGAAAGAAAAGAATTGTAATTTCGATGTAAAATATTCTCTTCTATACTAGAAAGATAAGCTAGGGATTATTATGTTACAATTTTATCATTGAATATTACATTTATATGATTGTATAGATTATAAACAAACTAAGCTTTGTGTGTAAATATAAATATTTTAAAGATAAGTAAATCTTTTGCATGTTCACATAATTAAGGAGCTTCTAAAGTTTGTCTGCCATAACAATTGCATATAATATGTATATGTATTATAATAAAAATAATTCTAATACACCAAAGATCATTCATTGATTATAATATGTGACAAATGTTGATATTCGATACAATTTTTTAAAAAATGGTGTATTCGTGACGCTCAATGAATAATTGGTGTTTGTAGACAAGTTTAACATTACCATCATTTTGGTGCAAACTATAATATTATATGAAATAAACGTTCACTCTTGTGCCCATCTATACATAATATACAATAAATTCGTTACAAGCTCCTTAATTTTGTTTGCAATGCCACAAATATTTTATCATGTACATGGATATATACGTTTTAAGATCACCAGCTCCAAACGAAGTCTGATGACTTTAAAACATGCTGTATGCAAAACATTTGTATTTTTAGTATTCGGTTACTTGATATAAATAGCAGTAAAAGTAAATGATTGATAATAATCCAACTGGATATAAATATATAAATATAAAAAATTAGATACAATACTATATTTGTAGAAAACGATTGAGCACGTGAAAAGAAAATCGCGCTATGATTATAAAAAAAATATTATAAGTATATTATCTATTATTACACAAAGTGAATACACAATATAGTAATTTGCTAATTGTACCTTTTAATAATTACTGTAGACACATTGATGAAGAAGGTTTTTTTCTTGTTATTAATTATTACTATAGTCTTAAAAGATAATGAAAAAAGTGTTATAAAAAATGCAATTGCTTATTTTGTATTATACCCAGTTTCATAAATTACTTCAATATCCCTTATGCATAAATATATTTATATCTGATCAAAATAATCATATCACATTTATATGTTACAGAAATATTTTCTATATTTCATGTCAGTCAATTTTTCAAGTTTTCATTTTATCATCTTTATTTGTGATAAAGCAGCTACTAGTATGTTCACAGATTTTAAAAAATATACTTGCTGTTACAGATCATAAAAAACAAAGAAATCTATATATTTCTAATATTATAATTGCATCATTGTGTTCACCTTCAAGAAAAATATAACGAAGTAAAAAGATTACATAATAAAATCTACCAATATAAATTATCTTTCGAAATATTTTATGAACGAGAATTCGACATGTACAAAAAAAGAATTTTGTTACTTCCATACTTCATGTAACAATTGCTAAATATTTCTGTATGCTACATTCAGTAAGTAAAATTTATTAATAATATTCTAAACGTTCGTAAATCTTGAGTATATATGTTTGCTTAACAAGACACAAACTTTTAAAGACATATATATATGCTATTTTATTGTATGAAATAGTAGAATAGCTTTCCATGTCAAATTAGTTTTTTTTTATGGAACTCTATATTTTTTACTTATGATTTTATAGCTCTTTTGAGACGAATTCAATGAAATGCTTAATGACGACATGTCATATTATCGTAAGTCGTAAAATAATTAAATAATTGAAGGTCTGGTCAAATATACGTGCCTGTCGACTTTAGTCAGCTAAGTTCGATTTTATCGTGCCGTTACAATTATTAGAAATAGAAAAATCAACTCAAAGTAATAAGATGTTTAATTTTGTGTTTGATAACCGATTTTCCTCGATAACGATAACAATTCACCTTCGAACTATGACTATTCCTCCCTTATGATAATTACATTTTAACAGGAATAATACTTATACATTTTTTTTAGATCGGGTGCCTTGGGTCTATTCTTATTTTTAGATACAGTTGCACTAAAATATGGTACATTTTCAATTTCATCTGTTTGGGCATTCTGAAATGTACTCGACTACCATAAATAAAACGCCTTCGTAAATTTGTATTTTTACGAAGTATTTTAATGATCTTTTAATGATCCCTCTGTACTTTAATTATCATACAAGTTTATTATGGTATTATAACGTTGCATACTGTATTCTATGGTGTTACATATATATATTTATATAATTTAATTGTACATTCATAGAATACGCAACTGCGTGAAAATATAATAAAACAGCACTGCAATAAAGTTTAATGTGGATTCTATTTTCTTTTTTATAAATATGGTATAGTAACAAAAAATGCTTTTTTATATGCAAAAATATATGTTTACATATATGTGCATAATGGATGAGTTGCGAATCGCAACTTGCGATCGCATGACACAGAAAGGGCACATGGTTGTTATTGGTTGTGTTGTTATTCAGTGTTCAGTAACGAAGTGAGGAACGTATTTAAAATTGTTGTAATTGCAAAATATCTGACACGATGAGTATAGATAAAGAAAAAGCAAGTGACAATGTGGAAACAACGAAATTTTCGGAGCCGCAGGGCAGAAAAAAGCGACGTGCCAGTGAAAATCGTATGGAGGTATGAAGTGAGGTTATGTACAGTGAATCCAACTAAATAAATAATATTTGGATTCTCTTAAAGAGGCGATAACTTTTTAAATATTGAACAATACGATTTCAACTTTTTTCAGAAGTAAGAACAATTGGTTTGCTATACAACGTGAAAACAATTTTTGAAAGAATTTGCAAGTTGTCGAAGTTGCAGAGAAAATTCTAAAAGTTGTATTTTGCAATTTTTTCATGTGGGCTGTAGTAAACTAATTGCTCTAACTTTCCAAAAATGTTCAAATCGTATAGTCCAATATTTAAAAAATTATCGTTTTTTAAAGATCATCCAAATATTAATGGGGGTCATTATAAATGCCAGTGTTAATCCAGCACTGTATTTATTTTTCTCGATAAACTAATGTTTTTGTAAACGTTTTTAGGTTGAAGTAATTAATGGCATTGAGGGAAAAACGAAACCACATACTTCCTTTAAAAAACCCAGAAATGTACAAGGTGGAGAACAAAGAAAAGTAAGTTGATTATTTACAAATTCAAGCATATAATGTTTTATATTGTTATGCAAATAAAATGAAATATTTCCAGGTGTCCGTCCCAGCGCACAGGTATACTCCATTGAAGGAAAACTGGTTGAAAATATTCACACCCGTCGTAGAACATTTACAATTACAAATAAGATTCAATCTGAAAACAAGAAATGTAGAACTACGGGCAGCTCCAGAAACACCAGATCTTGCTAATTTGCAGAAAGGCGCTGATTTCGTGAGGGCCTTTACTTATGGTTTCGAAATTGAGGATGCCTTGGCTTTGATACGTTTGGACGATCTGTTTATAGAAACATTTGAAATTCAAGATGTAAAACCTTTAAAAGGGGATCATCTTTCTAGAGCCATTGGAAGGTTGGCAGGAAAAGGAGGAAGAACGAAATTCACAATAGAAAATGTAACAAAGACAAGAATTGTTTTAGCAGATAGTAAAATTCATATACTCGGCTCTTTCCAGAATATACAGTTAGCAAGGAGAGCTATTTGTAATTTAATTCTGGGTAGTCCACCTTCAAAAGTTTATGGACAACTAAGGAATGTAGCTAGCAGAGTATCGAATCGATTGTGAAAAGGAATATTTGATACTTGTGTATCAAAAGCGATGTATTTGTTAGAATATGTCCACCACACTTCGAATAAGACCTTTTTTTTAATTTTCGTGTATTTTATGTAACAATATTATGTAAAATATTACAATTGAAATAAGAATAAATAGATCTACTTTTCGAAGTACATATATAAAATTCATTTAGCTTAACTTAATGCTAAACTTCTCGACTTAAAGTAATATTTGGTACTTATACTTTCTGGGAACTTTGTTAAGAACTAGTCTGCCATCATAACTTAATGATGCAAAAGTCCAAGGGTCAGCAGATGACCATTCAACTGCATAAACACTGTCTTCATGCTCTTCGTATCTGCCTATAACTCCATCTTCAAATCTAAAACATGTTAACATGTGTAAGTTTCGAAATGATTTCGTTTACATGTTCTTATCAAATTACTTCAATTACTTTTCTTTTTTGCAAGTATAGTCATTTTGTGCACAATCATCTTCTGGTGACACTATATGCCCATAAGGTTCAGAAGAAATGGACGCAATATTACTGAGTATAACTCTCGAGTCGCTACTAGAAGTTAGAACCAACTGATCATGAAATCGATTAATTCTGATATTCCACACCCAATGCGAATGCTCTGTACGAGATAGTACTGGTTCTGTAGGTGATCTGATATCCCAGAACTTCATGTATCCATCATCTCCACACGTCGATAGGATATATTGACGATTTGTATTAAAGTCAAGATCCCTGAATATCAAATTGAGATTACATTGAAGCGTTTTTTGCCATATACAAGTAAGCCATATTCAAGTAAGTCCTTGACTTACCGGATTCATAGATACACAGATTCTTAGAAGCGAATCAGAAAACCAATTTCGAACTGTGAAATTCGGTTTTTGATTGCCAGAAGGGAGCTTTGTCGGTGCATATGTAACAGAAGCGAAGATAAGTGTTTGCTTGTGTACAGCGTAGGCATTCAGCTATTTATGAGTAATCAATAGACTGTGGATCTTTATGCATTTATGGTTTATAAAAATTTTCAAAAAAATGCTGGAGTATCAAATTCAACAGAGCCTAGTACGATTTTTATTTATTTTGGACCTACAAATGTTATTACAGTAAAGTCGATATTACTGTCCTCAGTAAACACCAGGTTCTATGTCCAGTGCCTACTCACTCCATTGGCGGCCGACGCCACGCCGAAGGCGGCGATGATTGCTCTCGGCTCGGGTATATCGGTGTAAACACCACACATTGACTCGAATGAATCGAAATGTTCAACTTTCTTAATTTTTATTATTTTTTAATGAAATTTCAGTATCGTATTTCTGGCATTTTTCTGATTAATATAAGACCAAACACGATATAATTCCAATTGTATTTAGTGGTTAAATCGACGATTCAAGTTTCGGTCGCAAGGAAGGACAGCGTATGGGAAAGAAAGAGACACTCATTCTGTCCTTCTCTATGTTCGGCTAATCCTTTGAATTTCATTCTGTCCTTCTCTATGTTCGGACTCTCCTTTGAAGTAACAAAAATACGATCACAAACACCAACCTTACTGTCCACCATAAATACGGCTGTTGGACAGTAAGATATTACTGTCCACCATAAATACGGCTGTTGGACAGTAATATCGACTTTACTGTACTAATGAAAATAGGATTTTATTTAGTACCACTTTCTTAAAATTTGCCTACAAAAATTGAAAATTGCATAAACATCCGTAGTCTAGTGATTAATTTTCCATAAACATAGTCAGTTTATTTGAATTTTCCTTTTAAATGATTACGCTGGAACCGTGTAAGTTGAGGACTTACTGTAATCGTGAGCAACGCTAGTTACCTAATAATTTGTGAATGGGCATTTAAAATTGTCCACGACGGTTCAGAAGGACTTCTGAAGTCCCATCCGCGAACATTGTTTTCATTCAATGTCACAAATTGATTGCAACCATTGTGAGGATTCCACTTTCCATTCGTGAAACGTGGTTGTCCTTTACTAGCTAAAGTACCACAAGTTATTACCTAAACAATGTAAAAACAACAACAATAAGTGAACTGAATTAACCATGAATTAGGAACACTGTTATTACCTGTGGTCCATTGTTACCTAAATCCCATAGTACAAAATTATTATCTACAACTGAAACAGCTTGTGTTGAATCAGTAGGATGATAAGCAATAGTTTTAAGATCTGCACCGTACGGTGTTGTATCAAGATTTGCTAGTTTCAGAAGGTCTTCGACATCGTTTGTATATTCATTTAATTCTGGAAATTTCCAAATAGCTCCTTTCATTTGACAACTGCCATCATCTGAATGAAAAGGTAGTTTTTAAATTTTGTGAATTACTTTCACACTTTTTACATTGCTTATAAGATAATTTAGATCATAGTTACCACTTAAAGTATTATAGCAAGTAATAAATACACTAGGATCAGCTGGAGATGCTTGCAAACACCAGATTTCCCCGATAGTATGGTGGAACACTTGTGTCCTTAAACAACCTGTTTTCTCATGCAATTCTACCAAATGAACTTGATTGTTATTAAATTCCAATGACTGTGTTCCTACCAGAAATCTGACAATATCTGTTTCTGCTGTTTGAGCCGACAGTGCCCTACTCTATCATGTTAAAAATAACAAAACAATTAATAACCATGACAAATTACATTTCAAAGACCCCTTGCACTCCTTTGTCGAGTGTGACTCGACATCAGAGAAAGAAAAATGTAAATGAAACGGGTTTTTAAATGAATTTAATTCTTCCATTATTTATTTGTCTTATTTTTTAGTTTAAAACAAATATAGATTACAAAAAAGTTTGAGAGCTGTATTTAATTAATTAGTAAACAAAATTTGAAGTAAATTTCAAATAAAACGTTATTAAAACGAGTTGTTGGCAATAAAATTGAAAAATAATTCGGCGTGCAAAGGGTTAATAAATGTCATTTATGGAGAAGTTGACTTCGTCAAAAAACTGTCATGATTTATAGCTTATGTTGTTCAAGTGCATACTTGAAATTCAAGTCCGTATATGACAGGGCTATCGTTTTCCATTTTTCAATACAATTTCTAGTCCAGATGAAATAGAAAATTTTTCATTTAAAAATGCAATCTTAACCCTTCGATTTGAAAGAACAGCTTCTGCTAGCGACAGTACCACTGATATATATACTAGTATACTAGTATATATATCAGTGGACAGTACACATGTACCGATGTACCTATGAGTACAAACGGATAAACATATACATACGGTACGTTCCGCGAATAAATAATAGCTAGAGAGTAATGGAATAATTAACATTTCGATACGTTAGAATATTAAAAATCTGCAATCGAGTAATATGGTACTTGAAAGACTATTGGTTCGAGTACACAAATTCAACATATGAATACATTTATTTTGCAAGTAAATACTTCATTATATTTTGTATATAATTTATATGTAAGCAGAATAAATTATTCAGTTGTGTATATATATATATATTTGCATTAAATTAAGTAAAGCATAGTACTGTATAAGAAAGAAGATTTTCAGAATATTTCTAAAGCATTCATAAAATGAAGCATCAAAACCGACTATCAAAGAAAAAAGGTAAAAGAGACAACCAATCAACACGCAGCATTTTTACAGACGCGAAACTTCTGTCGGAACTTTTGATGTTCGTAATCTTGAACAGAGAGAAAATCCTCTCTGTCTTGAATTTCAGAAGATCTTCAAATTTCTATATACGAACAATTATGATTTCCGTAAGTTGATATTTCTCTCTTTTACAATACCCTTCTAAGAGACTGTATATGAGACAATGGAAACCTTGGAAAGCGCGGTAAAATTTGAACGGTAACGCGGTTTTATGAATCAAATATTCTGTAAAATGTAATTTCTATTTTATCATACGTTTACGTAATTAATGTTCTTCCTACCGAGCCTTAAACGTAACTCGTGCATGTTCTCTTATAAAAATGACAAGATTGATTTTATTTAGACTTTGTGCGGCTCCTATACATTACTACGTGCTGTACTAGGCTTTTGCGTATCTATACAATAATTTCTTATGAAATCATTTTTATTATTTCAATTATAAAATAAAAAATCTGGAACCGGTCATTTTGACTGGCAGTGGTAGGTTTAGTATTAATCGCAAAAACAAAATTCGCGTTCAGTTTCATAATTGACGGCACACACTTGAGTTTAAAACAAAATGATTCTGATTTAAAGTGTGTGCTGTTAATATACTATATATTAATTAACTATAAATTATTAATAGACTATATGTTTATTTCAGGCTTCGGAATTATTTGCTTCATCCGAGGTATAGGATTTACATAGGACGACGCAGTATTCTAAGATGACGGAGTATCTGGTGCCTACGAGGTATGTATACAAGTATATTTATGCATTATTTCGTGAATATTTGGATATATAGAATATATATTTGATATAAAGAATTGTAAGGAACGACAAAACCGTTTATATTTAATATTGTATACATTCCCGTCCATAAGTCACCGGACACTTATTCAAATTTGAGTGCTGTCGATTTTTTGTTATTAACGGACTTATATTATGAAATAACAATGGTAGTTACTAATTTCTTTCTAATGTAGAGAATATATTTTCTAAATTTTAATTATTATTCTTATATTTTCTCATTTTTAAAAGGTAAATGGAGTAATTGTTTTCCAATTTGACTTTTAGAGCTGTCCATAATCATCCCACAATTTCTCAATCCCTTTTTTTCCAACACATTTATTCAAATAGTATATATATATGTATATATTTAATTTTGCAATTAAATATTATCGTATAATAGCTACATAAAGTAATGCAAATTAAACAATAAAATCAAGCTTGTATTCTTTAATTACCATTTTGTTCAAGAAAAGTAAGTGTCCAGTGATTTATGGACGAAATAAGTGTATATATTTTTACTATTCTGTTTCAAAAATAAAATAAATACTAATTTCATATTATCAACATCTACATATTATAAAATTTAACTTTTTCCAATTTATTATGAGTTAGCTCTATTTAAAATAATAAGAGTAGAGTAACATAAACGAGTAATAAAATAAAGTATATATTACAGCTACAGTTTCCATCAATATTTATACAGAATATTTATTGGTACTGTCTACTTTTGGTCACTGAAAAATTGGTACTAAATTTATTGGTACTCTCGATAAAATGGGTACCTTGATCACCCTATAAAATTTTTTAAAATTGTTATGATTTGATTGTGAAAAATGAATGTATAACATGTGTATTTAGTATTTATGTATATTCTACGGAACAGATTGTTCCGATACTTTCCCGCTAATATCATTACCCCACTACCTTTTCATAATAATGTAGATACGTTACTGTTTGCGAGAAATCTTGGCCGATATCTCAGCACTGAAGTCGGGTCTATAAGTATATATGGTCTATGGACATTCTCAGAATATGTCACTGGTGAGGTCTGATAAATTTGCGAACGCATGCGTTTTCGAATGCGGTGTTTTGCGACGCATGCGCACATTGGTTAGCTAGAAACTCCGGAGTTTCGCCTCTGTGATCTACGTCACTGCGTTACGTTTCATATGACGAACTGCAAGGACATCTAGATACTTTTGATAATCCCAGTCACATCCCTACCACTTTGTCAGCAGCTCCCTGCGTTGCTTTGCGTCGGCCGACGGGTAACCAGCCGTGGGGTCACCAGATAAATTATGTCAAACGGAGTGGTGTTACGAACGTGAGCGACTTCGGGATTCGCTGTACCTGCACAGGAAAAGTATCGCAAAGTGCGCGTTCGTACGGTCCCAGTGTGATACCGATGCGATTTACAAACTGGTCGTCGTTTTTTAGACTTTCGTTAAATGAGTGCTACCTTTAAATGATCGTAGAAGAATCTGTGCTTCGGTATCGTCTTCGCACAAATGAATGTATCTATATTGATTTCATTTAAAAAATCATGCTGACCCTGCACCACCAATTGTAAGTATTACCGCCTGTCACATTGTTTCACCGTTTCGTCGATTGACACTCGCGAATATCAACGTCCACTACTAGTTTACTGTCATCAAATCTTACGATACGCGTGTTCCTTTTTTCTTTTCGCACTTTTTGCACGAACCGAACACACACGCGTCCAATGCACTCGGATTCACAGAAAGTGTGACTGAAATTTAAAAATGAATGATCGTTAAGCGTGCTTGTATTTTGATTTTGGCGGAAATGTGGACGGATTATTTTGCCGCTTTGGCTACGACAGTCTTTTGATTACATATATTGTAGTTCAAGATTTCTCGAATTTTCAGATTGTTTATGATTGCCTCTTTTATTTACTTTTATCGATACATTGCGTTATAATCGAAGTTTGGAATGAATATGGAATGTTTGTCTTGCGAAGTTGTTCGTAAAATTGAATCAGAATTCGAAGAAACTCAATTAATAAAATTACGTTATACTTTCTTGTCAACAATGAGATACTTTGTTGTGTATTAACCAAATAATAATTCCGGAAGTTAGGTAATATCAACTTGTTTGTTCCACTATGGAATGTCAGAAATAAATGAATAATAAACGATAAGTTGATATGGTCAATATTTTGTTAGAAGAAACGTCATTTTTACGGGACGACTGTTTATGAAATATTAATTTTAAATCAATGTAGTATCACAGGTATCAAGTCTCGTAGACTGTCGCAGAGGATTGAAACAAATTATAGTCACAACAATAATAATGCAAGTGTGAAGTAGGATATATTGCCTGCTACATTAGGTTTACTACGTTCGTATACAGTTACCTCTGCTTAATTTAGTTTCGCGCAAAAATAATTCGGAACAGCAATGTGCTGTTTCCCTGTGTTGCATGTAATTCTGTTTAACGACAATTTACGGTCTTAATTCGTTCGTGTATAATAGCTAAAGTAAGGTTATGAAACATTTTAACTGACGTCTATTTGTAACGTTGGAAGACTACAAACGCAGGTAAATTCCTTTAGTACGTTTCGTTTCAAGGTCGACGTTACTCGCGAGTAATTCATTAAACATTCTTGAACAATTAATAGGGTACAAATTCTGAGATTGAGATAGAATTGATAGACTACGCTGTTGATGTAAGAATAAATGTTCAACTCGCGTTCATCGAGATTCCTAACTCCTTCAATCATCAGAAGAAGTAATCGTTATAACTAGACAGCGGATTTTATGCATTTATGACAACAATGAGTAAGGTGTAAATTAAAACAGTAAAAACATTAGAAGAATTTAAAAATCCTGTTCTATTACTTTCAACCAATTAATCATATTAAGAAAGAACATAAATCTCTATTTCACTCCAGTTTGTTGCAATTCAGATAGACAATTTTTATTTTGCATAAAATTCCGCTGTCTATTTATAACAATCCATTATAGCGAAGCAAGTCGAAATCAAGTACGAATTATGTAAAAATTATACACAAGTTCTGATAATTTTCTCAATTTTTTTACACGTTCGTGTTTACAATGGCTTCTTTTCGATTGATCTATTTTGTCATATGTAATCTGTATCATATGTACACAAATTTTCAATGAACATATTTTTTGGCACCAATAACACATGTTTTCAACAAAACATGAATGAAAAGATTAATCGCATTATATGAGCCATAGTTTATTATTAGACAGCGCATCTTTATGCGAAATAAAAATGTTCTACCTGAATTGTAATAAACTGAAGTGAAATGTATATAAAGTATAATAAATAGACAGCGGATTTTATGCATTTATAACAAAAATAAAACTGTAAAAAACATTAGAAAAACTTGAAAATACTGTTATATTGTTTTCAACCTATTAAACATATTAACAAAGAAAATAAATTTCTAACAGTATTTTAAAATTCTTCTAATGTTCTTACTGTTTTATTATCGTCATAAATGCATAAAATTCGTTGTCTATTTAATATACTTCATATACATTTCACTGTGCCAGCATCTCTCGTTGAGCTTAACAAAAATTAGATTTAATCGACATTTAACTATACAAATTAATGTCTTCAGCCTGGACAAAGAATTGTGTCACCCATATATGTTTGATGAGACAGTTAACGCGCTTGTCGAAGTGCTGCCCCGTTTAAGAAGGTCCGGGTCTAGAAAGAGGGTGGGAAAATCAATCTCTCTTACATTTTTCCAATCTCCATGCCTCGGAGAATGTTTCCTCAAATTGTTTTCATAAAATTCGCGAAATTGTAACGCGGAGGGTATCGACATCTTATAGAGTTACGAACGACTCGTCGCCGCTGACGACCCGTACTTTCGCGAAACTTTTAACACGTTTTTCACGAAACTTACTTCTTCGATCTTGTTCTACGTTTTTCCCTCGAGAAACTACGGGCTCAAGCGACTGGTTTGTTCGAACACACCTTCCATACATCTGTCCTTCTGGGCAGAACTACAAATGTGCAAATATAACATGAACTTTTATCTTTCTTGGTGAACGAAAGGCAACAAAGTAGTGGAAATCGCGTTGCTTGTTGTTATTCTGTCTTGCTGTTACCTAGAATTCATATTTTTATTCCATTCCGACTACGATAAGATTTTTACTCGGCGAAATAAATGTTTACCTTACTAAAACTTCTCTTATTACTGGGGAAATATAAAGAAAAATTTTTATGGGATTCTATTTCTCTCGTACCTTTAATATAATATTTATGTTGGTGTAAAGCGATAATTAAATAAAATGTAATTTTGTTTACCAACATATAATGCGTCTTCTAGCGCAATATGAAGAGGAAAGTCACTACAGCAAGTCGCACAGTGTTTCTAGAAGGTATAAGCATTTGTAGAGTTATGGGTCAATTGTTTTTAGTTTCATCAAATTTTTAACAAAGAATAGAGATTCTAGTCCTAACCATAGCGGTGCAGACAATGCATAAAAAGAAACTTTTCGTTCATTGATTTTATACAAGCAGAAGAGTCACAAACTGTACAACAAGTGGTTATTATTGTATTTATAAGAATACTACACGCAGGGTGTACACAAGAACAATGGAAAAGCCCACTTATTCATGCGTCCTATTTGACTTACTTCAAAGCTACAGCCATTTTTGTCTTTGAAAAACTGACCTTTCAGTTCACTTACCTCACTGTAACAGTGAAACAATGTCAAATATGACACACGTTAATATACACACTTTTCATTATGTTTGTATCTCCACAAATTATGGTACACCCTGTATATTAATTGACTGGTTACATTTTTGGATGATTCCTGAGATCATCTGAAGTAACTTTTTCCTTTGGAAAAATCTTCTTCGCGGCTTTATTAACGAGTTATTAACGAAAAATGCGGACCAATCAGAGCGCGACTGCTGCAGACAGATTCCGGGTCTGCCAATGCCAACCCCACGTTCAGCGGGACCTGCCGCCGACCCAGAATTCCTTCGTTGCAGGGGCGCTCTGATTGATCCACGGTTTTCGTTAATAACTCCTTCACGAATCCGCGAAGAACATTTTCGCAAAGGAAAAAGTTATTTCAATGAATCTTAGAAATCACCCTTTTCCAAAGAAATGCAACATTTTTGGGACTCTCTGTATATATACAGGACGAGGCAATTAAGACTCACGCCGAAAATATCTCCGTTGTTTTTAGTTATAATGAAAAAATGTTTCAGGAAGAAAATGTCTGGTTGTAATTATCATCGGGACAATGAAAAGACAGATTGGACCACGTATAATATGTTAACTTTCAAATGACCTTCGAAGGAGTTAATCTTAAAAAAGCATAACTTAAAGTACGAAGACACCATATTTATGCTTACCGAACTCTACTAGGGTTCAGGAAGGAAGAATGTCGATTGCTTTGAAAATGGATTGATAGACGAAAAGAAGCCGTTCAAAGTGAAACCGTTCGATTCCCAAGTTCACGAAGCGGCCGAGAAAAAAAAATGGGGGAAGCAAAAGAGATGAGAGAGAGAGAGTGAGAGAGAGAGGAGAGAGGAGAGACGGAGGCGCGTTACGCTCGTCCGTTTCGTTGCATTGAAACGTACCGCTTGGCGAGCGAGGTGACCCGCGTCGAGGCTACACAATGGCACATCTCTCTCTACCTCTCTCTCTCTCTCTCTCTCTCTCTCTCTCTCTCTCTCTCGGTATCTCCTCTCGTTCACGTCGTCTCTCTTTCCCTCCGGCGTCGTTTGAATATCCATGGCTGCTCTTCGCCGGGCTCTCGGGTTAATTGATCGGCCGGGATGTTTTAGTCCTCGTTGGCGACGCGACGCTCAGCTACCCGGCTCATGGCAGCAGCCTGTGCGTCCACGTGAGATCGATCACTTGACTAGCACCGGGGCCAGTCACAGCCCTATCACTTGTTCAACAGATGACGCAAGGCCAGGCCTGTCCGAAGAAACGGCCCGGTTTTTGCGGACCGATCGAAAACGATTCACGCGCAGATCCCGCGCCGCCTTTTAGCGGATCGTCAGTTCAATTTGTACTGTACGTGGCTCTAAAGGCGACTGGCAGGGTGTGGGTTTGATTGGTTGTTGGTAGACATTTGTGGGAAGAATGCGTAGGGGAAGGGGGTAGTAATGTGTCATCCGGTTTTATATTTCTTCCTAAAATCTGATTCGCAACTTAACACTACCATCACCGGTCAAAATGATCGGTTCCAGATTTTTTATTTTACGTTTATTCATATAATAAAAATAATTTCATAAGAAATGATTGTATAGATATCTTTAGTGGAGCACATATTACAATAGGAGCTGCGCAATGTCTAGATAAAATCAATCTTGTCATTTTTATAAGGAAATATGTACCAGTTACTTTTAAGATTCGATAGGTTCAGTGTTAAATGTCACAATATTACCATAAACAACGATTTTGTATGATTGCTGTTGGGGGGGGGGTCATAGACACAGTTTTCTAAGAATCACTTATTTTTACAATACAATTAAATTCCGTAACAAAATTTATATAGATTTGCAACTTTTTATTTGAATTTTGTTACTAAATTTAATTGTATTAGGAAAATAAGTAATTTTTTTGTTGGACTTCTTACAAAAGTGTGGGCAATATGGCCCACAACAAAAATCGTACAAAATCATTGTACGATCATTTCACAGTATTGGTCTGATTTTTCTTTTTCTTCTAGAATATTCAGAACAGGAAAAAAGTTCAAATGACCGTAACTAAAATAAATCGTGGTGCAACGGGGCTAAACGAGAAGTGATTCACTTGTAGAGTTGCACAAACTTCACTTTTATTAAACTCTTAAACTTTAACTGATGATACACATTCTACCGGTAGTCGTAAGGAACGTGCGAAACGAATACAACGGAACTTGCAGTTAATGAAACTATGTACTGTATAGGTATATCGTACAGAATGATAGTCCAGAGCATGAAACAGGGCGGGCTATACATACTATAATGTTACAAGCAGTCCACTTCAGAACCACACAGCAGATATTGACTTCGTTCTTTTTTTACATTAAATGGGACAAGGGGCTGACCGTTTGACGTGCAACAAATTTTTCTGGGACATCTGCTAATCGGGCAGAGTGTTCCCCTCATTTCTTTAAAAAATCGCATATCGACACTCCTTTAATTCCATCGAAAACTTTATCGTTGTACTCATCCAATTTATATTAAGTGCACGCAATAGTTTTTGTCATTTACGAACAACTAAGTGAACAATCAAAGATGTTCTCTTTAATGTCCTTTTATCAACATATTTCTTAAATATTACTTACTGACGTATAGACGATGATTCAAAACTGGATTATTATTTCAATAATTGTAAAGTAACATATCTGGAACCAGTCGTTTCGAACGGTGGTGGTAGGTTTAGCGTTAAGTGAATTTAGAAACATCGACGTATTAAATGTTTCCAACTTACTCAGATTATTGAAGAACGAAAGAACTTCTTACTTATTGGTTCTTGTTTCTTACAATTGATGCACAACATTTTTAATTCGCAAAAACTGCACACTGCATCTTTTTTCTGATTTTGATTTCAAGGGTGTAACCTAACCCTCTGTGATTGATTATTAGACTGCGGATCTTTATGCAAAATAAAAAATGTTCGCATTGATTGCAGGACACAGGAGCCAAATAAATATTCTACTCTCCTTTCAATTATCCTATTAAGCTGAAACTAATACCTTGATGTCCTTAAATATTTCTAACATGTCCACTGCTTTAAATTGTACGTTCCCATTTTTGTCATAAATGTATACAATCCGGAGTCTGTTGATTATTCAATGAGTAAATATAAAAAGCCAGTATAAGTTTGCAGCATAATTTACCGTATCATTTGAAACGACAAATAATCCGTCTGTGACTCCGGAAGGAACGATCGTTTGAAAAAAAAAATTAACGAGGTTGCCGACGAGGTAACATCGATTTTTTCCTGGAGTCATAGAAGCGGTGCAAACAACACGCTGCAAACCTCAAGTTTCGTTTTAATCAATACTGTCGCGTGGTCGCGTGCAGAAATTTCTTTCCCTTATCGTGCGTGGTGCGAACGCCAGGACTCAGAAGTGCATTCGTCGCGGTAGAAACTGCATTTGCTTTTTCGGGTTGCCCTAAACGTTACACGAGCTCCTCTTCCACGCCTCATTTTTCCTCTCGTCTACACGCGATAATCCCGGTTGTGTTAGATAAAAAATTATTTCTTTCTCTTGAACAGGACTCCTTATCGTGTCTCTCACTCTCTCGTGCCGTTTATCTACCGCGTGTAACGATAACGGGATGATATAATGGTACACTATAGTAGCTTTCGACTGCTGTTTCCGCTTTTTTTTTTCGCCTCCCCCTTTCGGAGTCCGATTTGATAAATGAGTTATTTATAAGGCCGGTGATTATATGCGGCTCGAAACGCGTTATTTAGGGTAAACGGAAGCGATCTCGGATCTTTACGGATAATTAACACGTTATCGACCGGTGATTATTGCATAATTTTGAAAAATATATTGTACATGGCTAAACGCTTTTTAATAGAACCTTCAATAGCAGCAGCGATTTTCATTGTGAACTAACAATTCGCCCTCAATAACGTCATCTAATAGTTTCATTTAAGATTCCAATGTAAAAGAAAATTTTTATGGTT
>CM052194.1:12300875-12338481 GCA_028455805.1 Lasioglossum figueresi | reverse complement strand
TAATAGTTTCATTTAAGATTCCAATGTAAAAGAAAATTTTTATGGTTTCTTTTGGTACAGCACAATTCTTAAAAATCCTATTAACAGGCTTCCGGTAGTATTTTTTTTCGATTTTGTCTCGTTTTTTATTCGATTCACATTAAGGACTGCGTCTTCTAGACAGACAACACTCGCGCGTGACTGCACACAGTATCGACAGTACACTCGCACACCGCTAGACCACGTATACGTACGCGAGGATTGCAAGGGTCCGGGATTTCACTCCTGATTTCTTAATAATGCAAAGACTGGGTTTCTTAGTAGTCAAAATCGCTAGATGAAAGATCAATCTAGGGGGCTATTTGCCTCAAAAGTCCTACTTTTACTTTTACGACGCGTAATTCTCATTATTCGGCAGCGTGTCGCGGAGCCGCGAGAAGCAATGGACAGACGACGCACGCACAGTGTGCTGGATCGAAGATTTTAGTGACATTTTACCAAGAAATGAACTTTCTTATATCGATGTCTAATCAATTGCTATTGTTTTTCGACTATCCACTGACCTCAAAAATGGAAGAATTAATAAAACTAAATGCAAATTGTAGTTTTACCGAACATTTAAAGTTCAACATTTTAGAATCTGCGATCGATACCCGAAAAATGTCCTATCTTTTTCGCGATATTTCGACGATCCTCTTTAATCTATCATCCCCATTTTTTTCTACAGTAAACAGCATTATTCTACATTAAGAAACTATAATTGCAGTTACATTTATTATATGCAATGTATTGAATATGTAATGTCGAATATAGAACAAAAAAATATCAAAATTTTTATAATTGACAAGGAATATCTTTTGACACCCAAAGGAACTCACGTTGGGACCAACCGCAATGTGTTCATGACACTTTTTACATAATGTGTAAAAATCATGTCCATCTTCGTCCACCTTCGTCCACCTTTCTGAGTTATTACCGTTTAAAGTTAGTAATGTCCTGTTATTTCATATGCGTTCGGTAGCCACCATCGGTGCTCTGAGGAATATTAAGACATTTTTCTACTAACATGTTCAATAAAAAAAAGTGTTATACGTTGTTTATTTATTATATCGATACGTTGTTTCTTTATTTATTATTACAAAGTATTGAAATTATATAAAACCTGAAAATTTTAAGAACAGCAACAAATTAAAACATACTTTATACTTTACATTCTATTATTAACGACTGACCCACGGATATCAACAATAAAATTAACATCATATAAAAAGAAAAGAAAATTATTAGATTCTGAAGCTATGCAGTTATTTAATAAGTACTGCATAAGTGTACGTGTATAAATAGATAAAATTTTGCAAAGTTATTGTACTCTAACACTTCTGAAATGAATGCTTGTTCTTTGACATTTTCAAGTGTTTTTTCACTCGAGTGTCAACTGTTTCCCCCTTAAAACAAAGAAATAACAAAATAGCATTCAGTTGGAATAGAATCATTGTGTTGCATAGTAGACTGCTCATTCGAAACATTTTTTCCGAAGTCTAGTTGTTCCGTGTTATTCGGAATAATATTCGTTTTGTAGTTTATATTGTTTTGAGTACAGTTAAGTTTTTTCTGTATCCGATTAATTTTATTATGATTTCTTTATTCGTGTAGTTATTTAAGTGTTTTTTTATATTTAATAATGGATGCATTCCGTACGAAGGAGACCTGTATTTTACATTACGAAATTTGTCTATAGACATTAGTAACTATGAATTCTTACATAGAAAATATGTGAATTTTTTTATACGTTATCGAATAGATAGAATTTTTTAATATTTTTCTGTGCAAACCGCACTCTGATATCTCTAATGGTTCATTCATACTACTATAGATCTACAAAACACATATTTTAAATTTTCAATAAGAGCCCAAATAAAAATGTTTTAAAAAATGCATTTTTTTATTTTTGCACGCAACTTGTAAATTGTAAGTTTTGGAAAATCTTTTTGGCACATCGTTTAGTAAACCAATACTTCCATTTGCTTGCAAAACATCAGGTCGTTTGGTACAATTATAAAAAAGTTACATTCTGTTTTAAAGGGAGTACGAACACTTTTGTGGGCCACTGTAGTTAGTATTACTTAGTCGTCTAATGTTTTACTGTTTCAAATTTACACCTACTCATTTTTGTTAAGAGAAGTTCGTTTATAAGAGAAATAGATTTGGCTCGTAATATCGGATTCGGCAATCATGTTGAATGTGTAAATTTGCACGAACTTCCGCTGGTAATTATCTCTGTAGAGATAATTAAATTTGAGTAGGATGTTCCCGACGAATATTCCACTGAAGGAACGCATGTGTATAACGTACATCGTGTATCGGTACGATCAAACGCGAGAGTCAACAGCTAAATAGACATGAAATTGAAAAATCAATGCGAGGTCAAGTCAGATACGAGCGAGTTAACTCGATTTTTTCGTTTATCGAGTGTAGACCTTTGAGGGAATTACAAACATCGAGGCTGAATAAAAATGTGTATATATTTCGTAGCATAAAAAGCTTTAACAGTTTACGTTATAACGTATGGAATAATGAAAAAGTTAATTGCGTATACCGTGGACAGTTTAATTATCACCATATGGTCCACCATCTGGCAACACATGGATCGTGGAGCCAATAGGAAGGTTTACCATGAATTATTCTATTCTGTGCATCTCAATGAAGCGAGTGGACGTTTATTCGAGTTTCTAGACAGTTCTCAAAATCGACTAGCATAAATGAAGTTTATCATAATTTAAAAGTCCCATCGGTTAATCGACGTCTTAAAGACTGTTCTATATCTAATAGAACATTAACCATTTTTGTAGAAGTAACAATATTCAAAAACATTTATGCTATTTTACTTGAGTCGTACACGTACACTACCGCTCAAAACTATGTGGACACTTGCGAAATGTGTAATAGCAGCACCTAAAAGTTACTTAACACTAAACCTACCGAGCACAAAAAACGATTAATATGTTTTAACTTATGAAAATGACAAGGCTCTGTGCTTGGGCAAATTAATTTACGGAATCAATTTCCATGTAAGCAGCTTCGTAATTTCAATAATTGTAAAATGAAAAATATAAAATCGTGTTAAGCATCTAAAATACTTACTAAAATCGATCTTTATTACTTTCTCATGGAATATCTAACGTTTTAAGTTAAAAACTACCTATGTGGAAACTGACCAATATTAGAGTAAGATTAAATATGAGATCCGTCGACGTATCCACCGCGATTAGATATTACCGCTTGCACCAACCGCGGCAATCTTTCTATTAGTTTTTTATTAGTATTTGTATCGAAAAATTCTCTGAATTCGCTCTGCATCTTGGAGATGAAAGAAAGTGAAACTTGAAATCCTTTCAAGCACCGAGACCGTTCCACTAGATTTCGTGTTTGTGGATAGAAATTATATTATTGCATTTTCATTATACAATTTGTACATAAAAATAAATTCTATGATACCACGATGTACATAATAATAATAATAATTACAAGTGACATAATTGTTCTAAATGTTTTTCCTACTAACTTAACTCTTTGCACTCGAATGGCAACTCTGAGGCGCCAGTAAAAATGACCATAGCATTATTCAAAAGAGTTTCAATATTATTAAATTCGTCTGTATTCTATGAATTCCAAAAAGCTCCATCATGGTATCAGAAAACAGGTTCAATTTAATGTCCCCAGTGTAAAAAAGATTACATAATATGAAAAGGACCTAGGTTTAAGAAATGTCTTGATTTTGGAATTAAAATTACTTCGAGTCCAAAGTGTTAAACTACGTTTTGTACAGAAAAAGGAAATGTCCACATATTTTTGAGCTGTACTATATATCTAAAAGAAGATCAACAATTTTTGTAGAAGTAACAATACTCAAAAACACTATTATGCTATCTTACTTAGACGTACACGTACACTCCTGCTCAAAAATATGTGGACACTTTGTTGCAAGTATAATTTATTTTAATAGTACCAAATTGTACAATTTAATTATTACAATCTCATGAATAAATACAAGTTTCTTCGGCAGGGCTAATACTGTTTGAATCTACGATGATCCATTAGTGTGGATTGCTGTCTTCTCAAGACAATAATAATTATTATTGGTGATATATCTAATGAATTTATTATTAACTGTATAAAATAGACCGCATAAAAAATTAAACGTGTCGCCCACATACTTTTGAGCGGGGGTGTATGTACGTACACGTATGACAATCATGTACACCACAATTTATATATTTATTATTATACATTTTTTGAGAAATATATTTTGTGTTGTCACTTTCCTCATGATTGAACAATGTGTGTGAACTTAGATTGGAAATCGTCCGTATATTCCTGACGTTTACGGTGTCATCGAAAATTATTTACAAGTTGATTACCAGTTCCACAGTGTCAGTTCAGGTTACGAGAGGACGAAATGACCCTGGTATTTTCCCGAAAGCTCTCTCTAGCCGTTAAAATGCTCCGTCGAACTTACGGCCAGGTTGTCTAACCGTGTCTCCTGCCTTTTCGAAACGCTCGCCTAGGTTATAAAAGGCTGGACAGGAAAACAAGCATGGAAAATGTCACGGCCTTGTCTCCCAGTCTCTCCTCTACCTGCAACGTCTCTAGTATAAATATAGACGGGTTAAACAATTTCCCCGGCAGGCACACGCTCGCGAGCACCGAACGTAAAACGATTTTTTAGGCGTACAAATCGTCAGATTTTCTGCGAGGATGCATGCTACTCGAAATTGTTAACCAGAGTTGAGCAAAAATTTTATTGAAATAAAAATTTCGAATAAAGTGGGATTTTTTAAAGTGGGGTTTAAATCTACTTTATTCGAAATTTTTATTTCAATAAAATTTTTGCCCAACTCTGTTGTTAACCCCCGCAAGGTAAGGTCTAATATCACATAAATAGTAAGGTGGGGTCACTCAGACCCCGACAAATGAATTTCATAAGTAGCCTCGTTTTTAATAAATTTGGGATAAAGAATAACACAGGATAAAAATTAAACAAACAAGATTTAATTTTATTCATATAAAAATTCTGAAGCATGGGTCTCTGAGACCCTACATTACCTTGCGAAGGTTTACGACACGTTTGTTTAACCCTGTCACAGTCCTTGATTAATTTCTGTTATCGTTGAAATCTGAAATGTTGCTGAAAGTAAGTTCTGCATTAATTAGCAAAGTTTAGAGTTCACGGTCATTTCAAGGTCGTGCTATTAAACATGGATGAATGCACAACAATGTTTGCTATAACATACAACAACAAAAAATGTGTGTGTATATGTAAAAAAAAAACGCGAGTGACCTTGAAAGAACGATTAAAAAATTACAATTTATAGAAAACGATTCTTCCATCCGATTCGTCTTTTGAAACCATTTAGATTATGTTAGAAACATTTTTTGTATTTTCAGAGATAGAGGAGATATTTAGGTGTCCTGTTTTAGATAAAACACCCTGTATATATAAAATTGCTGTACTATTATTCAAAATATTGTCTGGATTATTAAATATGTTGGTATCTAATCAGTAGACTGCGGATTTTATGCATTTATGACAAAAATAGGTACTTACAATTTGAAGCAGTGGACATGTTAAAAATATTTAAGGACATCAATGTATTAGTTTCAGCTTGATAGAATAATTAAAAGAAGAATACAATTTTTTTATTTGGCTACTAATCAGTTACTAAACATTTAAGTATTGTATCACTTGTCATATCAATTGCATACCCACAAAATGAAAAAAAAATGATATAGAAGAATTTATTATTATTATATTTAATGTACGAGTTGATATAGCTCCGACTTAAAGGTTTAACGAAATGGGGGCAAGCTTCAAATTCAGCATTCGGCAACGGACGTCAATTTTCATTCTACAATCTACCAATTATTATTACTAGACTGCGGATCTTTATGCAAAATAATAATTGTCTGCATCGATCGCAAGAAATACAAACTAAATTGAATGTTCCTGTTGCTGTATTTCCTCCCTGAATGATTTTAAAGTTTTTCAAGAATTTTTAATTTCATCTGCTCAATTTTATTATAAATGCATAAAGATTCGCATTCTAATTATTACACAGTAAAGAATGTATATGCAAATCGTTTCTCGAGGGTCCAATTACTCCGTTCGATAGAATACTTTCAGCGAGAACGATAGGGGAAGGATTGTTCCATGCAAATGAAGAAGAGAAGGAATCCTTTACAAACGGATGCCCTGCTGGAAGGATGAGACGTTCGGATAGCAGAGGTTTCGGGTAACGGGGATTCGCGTAACGGTGTTCAGGATACTGAAAAATCTTGAGCGCCGTGTTAAAGCCTCTCCCCTCCTCTTTCTTTCCCTCTCTGTCTTGTTTCCCTTTTATTTTTTGTTACCTTTATATCTCGTCAATCTTCGTGCATTCAAATGGTTGTGCTGCTCCCGTTCCCTGGCATGGTGGTGTCGGCCTTATCTCCTTTTGTTCCTCCAGCGTGGCGCACGGAGCGAATTCAATGTCAAAACCGAGATGAAAATAGCCGGTCGCCGACTGAACCGAGAAAGTGACTGCACGCATATCGATCGTTGGTTTAGGGTTTGTGTAAATTGTAAATACGAATGACCCCAGAACAAGGACTCCTAAGAGGCTGCGTACATCTAGGAAGTCGGATTGTTTGTAGTTTCAAACAATACGGTAGATTATGCTGCATAATTACACAGGACTTTTCGATTTACTCATTGAATAATTAATAGACTGTGGATTTGATGCATTTATGACAAAAATGGGCACGTACAATTTAAAGCATCGGACATGTTAAAAGTATTTAAATGCATCAAGGAATCAGTTTCAACTTAATAGGACAATTAAAAGAAGAGTACAATATTTATTTGGCTCCGGTGTCCTGCAATCAATACGAACATTTTTTATTTTGCTAGATTACTTTGTTAGGAACCAAGTAAGAAGTTCTTTCCTTCTTCAATAATTTGATAAGTAGGAAATATTTAATACGTCGATGTTTCTAAATTCTCCATCATCGGTCGAAGAGATGTTTTACTTTAGAATTATTGAAATCAGAAAAATGATTTCACAAGTAGACAGCGGATCTTTGCGCAAAATGAAAATGTTCCACCTGAATTGCAACAAACTGGAGCGAAATAGAAATTTATGTCCTTTCTTAATATGTTCAGTAGGTTGAAAATAGTATAACAGCATCTCTAATATTTCCAATATTTTTACTGTTTTTGTTCCTACCTATAAAAACTGATTGGATCAAAATTTTTATAAGCCATAAATGCATAAAGATCCGCAGTCGAATAAATATCAATAGACTGCGTTTGCATTGATTGCAAGACACAGGAGCAAAATAAAAATCACATTCTCTTTTCATTATTTTATTTAGGTGAAACTAATACACTGGTGGCCTTACATCTTTTTAATACGGTCGCTGTTTTAAGTTGTGCAAATACATAAAATCCGCAATCTAGTTATCGATGAACGTTGCAACAGTCAAGTGATATAAATCAAGACTTCCACGATGAATTTTCGACATCAATTTGCGTAAACAAAACGAAGAAGTCGTTTAATCCTAGAGTTTCTCTTATTACCGGAAGTATCGATTGATTCGGTTGTATCCTTCCGCGTGCAAGCTTTTTACTGTAAGCCGGTAAAACAAATAAAACGCTAAAGTGGTAGAATAGAAGAAAAATAAAAGATAATTGATTAAAGTCGCCCCTCAGACAATTCTGCAAGCGAGGAGAAAACTAATGCAATTTTCTGCTTCCCTTGGAAAAGGAGAAACGGAGTATATCTCTCAGCGAGCCCTTTTTTCGTTGACAAAGCTTTTGTCAACTCTCTTTTCTTTGAACTTTTAAAGTCTCCTCACGCCAAGGCCACAGTTTCGCGAAAAGTCTTGCGTGTATCCAGCCGCAGAGGCGGCTACCGCTGTAAATTTTAATGCAGTCCAAGAAAATGGAGACTTTATTATTACATTTACGAGGCGGAAGTTTCGCAGAGTTTCAAATTCCCTTAAGAAATTTCTGCGTTTGTCTTTTGTTTCGGTCGGAACAATTCACGTGGAAACGTACCTATAGTATTGCCTCTGAGGCGTGAATCCGAATCGTCTTAGAAATTTCCGTCCGTGTACCGCTTTCCACTCTGTTGCAATAAGCGCTCATTATGCTTCGTTATGAACTGTATTCTGGATAAAGATCCATTCTTCCGTCGTTTATTTACCGGTCGAACTTTGGCCGTGAATTCTTTGAAGAAACCGCGGGGGTCGCCGTTTTTGGATTACGGATCTTCGAGTACTTCATCCTGCAACAATAGCATAATCTACCTTCTTCTAACGCTAGATTTGCGGAGCACTAAAAATGACAATAATCATTGTAAATTTCTCTCTCTCTCTCTCTCTCTCTCTATCTCTCAGCTTTTATCGGAATTTACAGACTTTTTACTGTCGATCTACAAATTGCGTGCGGATCAGATTGCGCAAAATTACAAGGATGAGTCTATCTAAATTTTTAACCATTTTGAAATAATTATGTACTCGAAAAAATGTGTACGCTTCACCACACTGAGCTTCGAAAAATCGTGGATTAACCCTTTGCACTCTAAGCTGTTTTAACTCGAAAATTAAACATTTCTTTCGACCTAAAATATTTCCATTCTCCATGATTAATTTTTGAAATTTTGCGAATATATGATTGATATAATACCTCATGCAATACTTAAATGTTTAATAATTGATTAGCAGACTGCGGATCTTTATGCATTTATGGATTATAAAAATTTTCAGAAAATGCCGGAGTATTAAATTCAGCAGAATTTAGTACGATTTTTATTTATTCTGGGCCTGCAAATGCTATCGTCAATGAAAATAGAATTTCATTTCGTACCACTTCCTTAAAATTTATCTACAAAAATTGAAAATTGCATAAACATCCGCAGTGTATTGATTAGATGCCAACATATCTAATAATGTAAACAATATTTTAAATAATGGTACAGCAATTTTAACGACAATATAATTATTAACAGCGAGAGATGATATGATAAATATTGGAATTTCAACCAGTGTTCTGAATGCATCATTGAATTACATAACACAGTAATATATGTACATATAAAATTTCATTCTTCACGCCTCGCGTCTTGTCCTCTTGTTTGAGTTATGTAAGTTCCTTTCTACACTTCGTGTGATAACGTTTTGTGAATACGTCCGGGAGGTACTGACACACTTGGATTCTCTGTGAATTCATAGAATCTAGATTTTCCAGTATGTAATTTTCCAGTATGTAATTTTACAAACTCTCTGTGACAAGTTTGAAGTCAGTACCCTTAACACAAGGGTAATTATAGGGTGAGCACAGTTTAATGAATTATGCTCTATTTCTTCTGTTCCGCTCAACAAAAAATTAAGAAAAAATTCATGAACATTCTACCTAGTAGCACACATGACAGTGAATTATTTCAGAATTTTTGGTTGCAAAATCGATTTTTTTTTAAAATCCGGGAGCATACAATTCACTTCTTTTTTTTCTTATTTATGGTCAAGAAATCATGCGATTGTTGTAGCGACATTTTAAATATATTTTTCGACATCTTATCCGGTTATTCATATCCTACTAACGATTACTCTTTATACAAAATTACCTCATTGAATTGTCGAGGAACATACAAAATAAAAGAAATCTCACCTACAATTTGCACGCAACATTCTTATCGGTGCCTATTAATTTTCGGATACTAATTTCAGCAATTTATAGTTTTGCCCAAAAGAGATTTCATTATTTTATTTATGATCACTAGACTGCGGATCTTTATGCATTCATGGCTTATAAAAATTTAGATAGATTTAGTATAATTCTTATTTGTCTTGGATCTACAAAGTCTGTTCCCATTAAAAATAGGATTTAATTTCATGCGACTTTCTAAAAATTTGCCTACGAAAGTTGAAAATTGCTAAACATTTGCAGTCTAATGATCACAATTATGTGTGTTATTCTGTATATGTAACAGCAATGTCGATGAAAGAAATGTATTTTCTTTTTATTTCGAGTCTGCGTTTTTCTATCGCGGCTCTAGAATTAATTTATAATACTTAACGGGGACCTTGGTGGTAAAAGAGTTTGCCATGCCTGCTGTAGGCTCATGCCAACAAAGCTGCACTTTTAACACGCATACCTCACCAGAAAACAGAACCGTGTCAATAGTTTTTGATAGGGAACAAGCGTATTCGCTCGCGCAGAAAACGGAAACGTTCCCGACATGGAGGAGCGAGCAACAACGTCAAGCAACAAAGATCAAGAAAAGCTGGTCTACCGAGAAATCGGTTGCGCGTGGGAAGAG
Source organism: Lasioglossum figueresi (assembly GCA_028455805.1). NCBI lineage: Eukaryota > Metazoa > Arthropoda > Insecta > Hymenoptera > Halictidae > Lasioglossum > Lasioglossum figueresi. The sequence continues at coordinate 12,328,144 of CM052194.1, read as the reverse complement.
AGCGTTTGTGGAGAGAGCGGACGCGTCGGTCGTCGATGAATGAACTATTCCGCGTATCAGCTGTGTCGCTTGGACAGAGAACTTGTATTTTTCAACGATCCGGTTGCGTCTCCGGTATTTCATCGAACCGTACCGGAAATTGGTGACAGCAATGCCGATACACGTCGCGAACGTCATCCGCGGCCTCCTACACTCTCTCTTTCTCTTCCGCTTTACATCGTCAAGGTCACTGCTACGACGCTGCGACGGCTGTCGGGAAAGTTTCCCGTTTATGAATTTACCGTAACCGATAGAAGAAACGGCTCTCGCACGTGCTCCTTTTCATTCAACTCACAATCGGCGTTTTAAACGATTTCTTGCGGCCCGGGGACAGGGTGTCCATCGACCGCGGCGTTTCTGCGGTTATGCCAAACGGAAATCGACTGGACACAGAATTGATACAAAAACCGACTTTTGGGAAAACCGACTACAGTATTTTTATCGATAATTGTCCCCAACACGGGTCTGTCCAGGGACAATTATACGCCAGGGATACTATTCTTTGACTTTTGCCGAACGTAGAGAAGGACAGCCGAGCTCGAGAGGCCTCGGACGCCGAGAAGTGTAAACATAACTAATCCGATGTCGAACTTCTTTATTTCTCATTATTTTTTTATGGAACTTCCAAGAACATATTCGTGGCATTTTTCTAATGCAAAATAATACCAAATATGATACAATTCCGATGATATTTACTTGAAGAAAAAAAGAGACGCGGAGAGTAACAGCGCGCCGGCACAGTTCAAAGAACTTCCCATACGCTGTTCCTCCTTGTGTTCAAAACTTTGGTCGTCCATTACACAAGTAAATATCTTCGGAATTATATCGTATTTCGTATCATTTTCTATTAGAAAAGTGACACGAATATGTTGGTGTAAGTTCCATAAAAAAATAATGAAAATAAAGAAGTTTGACATTCGGATTAGTGTGGTCTCACCGATATACTTTAGCCGTATGATGTCATATTCTCGGCGACTGAGGCGTCTCGAGCTTCACAGCCCCTCAAGGAGGTACACCCCGCAGTAATGGGGATAGCTCCGGGACACTTAGCGGCCAGACATTTGGGACGTTTATGGATAAAATACTGTATTGGGAAAACCGACTACAGTATTTTATCGATAATTGTCACCAACACAGGTCTGCCCAGGGACAATTATACGCCATGGATACTATTCTTTGACTTTTGCCGAACGTAGAGAAGGACAGCGGAGCTCGAGAAGCCTCGGTTGTCGAGAAGTGTAAACATAACTATGTAATCCGATGTCAAACTTCTTTATTTCTCATTATTTTTTTTATGGAACTTTCACGAACATATTCGTGGAATTTTTCTAACGCAAAATGATAGCAAATATGATATAATTCCGATGATATTTACTTGTGTAATGTACGATGAAAGTTTTCGACGCAAAGAACTTGCCATACGCTGTTTCTCCTTGCGTCGAAAACTTTAGTCGTCCATTACACAAGTAAATATCATCGGAATTATATCATATTTGATATGATTTTTATTAGAAAAATTCCACAAATATGTTGGTCAAAGGCCCATAAAAAAATAATGAAAAATAAAGAAGTTTGACATTCGGATTGGTGTGGTCTCACCGATACACTCCAGCCGTTGGCCCTTCAAGGGGGTACACCCCACAGTAGTGGGGATAGCTTCGGGACACTTAGCGGCCAGACATTTGGGACATTTATGGATAAAATACTGTATTGGGAAAACCGACTGTTGAGAAAACCGACTGTTGAGAAAACCGACTGTTGAGAAAACCAACTTTTGGCCGAAAAAGTTTTAGCCGAGTTCCAGTCTCGGTTTCCGACCGATTCTCTTTTCTGGTGGTCTGGTTTTCTCTTGTAGAAAAGAAAAGCAATATGTAATTAAACCTTTGCACTCCTTTGTCGAGTGTCGCTCGACATCAGATAAAGAAAAATGTAAATGAAACGGGGTATTATATGTGTTTGGTTCTTCCTTTATTTATTTAATTGTCTTATCTTTTAGTTAAAAGATCATCAAAATAAAAAATGTTCGCACTGATTGCAGGACACAGGAGCCAGTTAAAATTGTACTCTTCCAATTATCCTATCAAGTTGAAACTAATACATTGATGTCCTTAATAATACATTGATGTCCTTAAATATTTTTAGGATGTCCACTGCTTTAAATTGTAGGTGGCCATTTTTGTCATAAATGCATAAAATCCGTAGTCTAGTGATTAGTAAACAAAATTGTTTAAAATAAGTAGCAATCAAGGAACTGTTCTTGGAAGTAAATTTCAAACAAAACACATAAAATAGTAGGGAGTTGTTGACAGCAAAATTGGAAAATAATTCGGAGTGCAAAGGGTTAACCCTAGATGCAGGTTCTAGAGAATAATAATGTTCCTAAGAAAATGTAAGAACGTTCATACAGTAGCTTTAAACATTCTAAATCGAGATATGTATGATAAATATTTCATATTGTAAATAGTATGGAGCAATTCAGTCTCCAATCTGGTTTTCTCTTATAGAAAAGAGAAGCAAGATGTAATTAACCCTTAGACTGTAAACGTTTCTACAGTAACTGTCAAGGTGGATCTTTCATATCTGATGCAGGTTCTAAACAACAACAATGTTCCAAAAAAGTCTGAGAAAGTTCATACAGTAGCTCCGAACATTCTAAATTGAGGTTGTCACAGTGATATTGATAAATAATGTATTGAAATATTTTATACTGAAAATAGTATGGAGCAGTCCAGAATCCAATCTGGTTTTCTTTTATAGAAAAGGGGAAAAAGTGGATCTTCCATATCTGATGCAGGTTCTAGAGAATAATAAAGTTCTCAATCATTGATACCGATAAATAACTTCTTGAAATATTTTATATTGTGAATAGTGTGCAGCAAGATACGTAAATTTTACAAACCGTTCGCAATAGTAAGTGCACGAGTGACGATGTCTTCATAGTCCCGAGCGCTTGGTAACAACCTGACACAGGCCAGTTTAGCTATCTATGATTGAACAATCATTTTCAATACTCCCTGATGCGACCCGTCACCAAACACCGTTGCCCAACAGGCGTGCAGTTTGTTGACAAAACCTCTTTGTAGGAGAAATCGAGAGTAATGAAAGGTTCCCGGACAAAGGAGGAGGAGAATCGCTCGTTTATTCGCAAAAGCCACCGCCTTGGAAAACCTTAATTCCCCCTTTGGCAAGGTGTATAGAGAGATAGATAGAGATAGCGAGAGAGAGAGAGAGTGAGAGAGAGAGTGGAAGTGGGGGAAGTAACTAGTAATTTGCTTCTGGGTGACGGAATGACAGTCATCAGGATTTCACGGCGGGCAGTCGCATTCGCAATGCTCCCCGGCGGCGAGCATTACTCTCCTCCTAGGTAGAAATTGTCGGCACGGCCCACGTGTTGTGCCAATCGTGTGCCTAACAAGGATCTCGAAGGACGCCGGGTTTCCTCAAACTTTCCCACCTATCGGAATTCCGCGCGCCGACATCTGTTTCGAATTCGTTCCGCAACCGAGAAGAGAGAGAGACGCAAATTAATCCCACAAATAGAACGTGGTGGTTACCAGGTCGTAGTTGTCGAGGGAGGAAGACCGAGCAGGGTGTGAGGCGAACGAATGGGGGATGGAGACGATCGTATTTTCCATCCCACCCCGGAAAATCCGAATGGACGACCGCCGTTGCAGTTCAAGGATAGAGCTGACGTCTACGCTGCTTTGTCCTGAGTTTAGCCGAACGGCCCGTAACGGCGGGTGGTCGTTAAAGGTGGAGTCTTGTACACGGTGTCATAAAGTTACATGTCGCGGACACCGTAGTGCGATTCTACATCGGTTCTTCTAAGGCAGTGTTTTCCAAAGTTTCGATATGTGTGTATCCCTTCTATGACTGTCGTGGTGGGAAGGAAGGAAGGAAGGAAGGATACCCACGTGACAAAACTAGCAAGGAACTAGAATCTAACTAGAATCTAACTAAATTTTGGGTCGAAACATGGATCGCGGGCCGCAACCCCATGTTTCGATCCAAAATCTAGTTAGATTCTAGTGCATTCTAGTTCCTTCATAGCTTCCTTGAGTCAGGTATCCTTCCCCCTGAAGGGGGAAGGGGAGTCACGTGACAAAACTAGCAAGGAACTAGAATGTAACTAGAATCTAACTAAATTTTGGGTCGAAACATGGATCGCGGGCCGCAACCCCATGTTTCGATCCAAAATCTAGTTAGATTCTAGTGGATTTTAGTTTTTTCATAGTTTCCTTCAGTCGAGTATCCTTCCTCCTTAAGGGGGAAGGGGGGTCACGTGACAAAACTAGCAAGGAACTAGAATCTAACTAAATTTTCGGTCGAAACATGGGTTTGCGGGAATAGATTTTTAGTCCTTATTTGAGCGAATTTTGAGCTGGATGATGGCTCATTCTAAAGAGGAAGGTTAAATGCACCGCGCTGAACCGATTATTTAACGAGATTATGTTTATATCTAATAATATAAGTATCCAAAGTAGAACAAAAATCGAGAAAAATACTCGCAGATTCCAAATGTATTTTTCTGTCTCTAAAAGATTTTTTTGACTGACATGATGCGGTTCAGCGCGGTGCATTTAACCTTCCTCTTTAGAATAAGCCCTCACCCAGCCCAAAAATTCGCTGAAATAAGGACAAAAAATCTTCCCGTAAACCCATGTTTCGACCCAAAATCTAGACTTTAAACTCAAACCAAAACTTAGATTCTAGTTCCTTTCTATCTAACTAGATTTTGAGTCAATCACCAGGGTTTGACTCGATCAACAGGGAACACGTAGCAGTTATTTTTAAGGCTCGGTATGTTCAGTGTTAAAAAGACAAAAATGCCACAGAAGATATAGAGACACAGTAATTTAAAAAAAAATTTCGCAGCGTTATATGAAAGTCTACTGCCAAATCATTGTTCCAGAAATTCTCGTATCAAACCCCCTGAACAGCCGCCGGTTGATCGATCAATTTTCAAAAACCCATGGAAAAACGCGATCGACAGGGAACACGTAGCAGTTATTTTTAAGGCTCGGTATGTTCAGTGTTAAAAAGACAAAACTGTAACAGAAGATATAGAGACACAGTAATTTAAAAAAAAAATTTCGCCGCGTTATATGAAAGTCTACTGCCAAATCATTGTTCCAGAAATTCTCGTATCAAACCCCCTGAACAGCCGCCGGTTGATCGATCAATTTTCAAAAACACAAGGAAAAACGCGATCAACATTTACCAACGCGGGTTCGCGCATTTTCGAAAATTCCGCGCGCGGCCTAAACGCATAAAGATCTCGCGGTGCGGCCCGGCGAAAAGCTCTTTATCCGGCTAACGAATTTTCGCAGCGCGGCAGCCGGTTAGTGAAACGATGATCGGAAGCGCGAAGCGAATTCACGTAGCCCGACAGTTGATGGCACACGCGTCGATTGACCTACATTGTTGTGTCACAGGAAGAGATGCCTGGAAGTGAATTACCGGAACACCGGCGAGCGGGGGCAACGGTCGAGCGTGAGGGTGACTTAATTAGCCAATTATCGTCGTCGCGAATAGGACACGGTGCGAGAACGGGGGCCCAGCAGAGGGCTTACGGGGGAGTTTATGGTGAAACGGTCTCCCCCGTACAGTGTACACGGTGTCACAAAATTATATGTTTGTCGCCAACACCATAGCGCGATTCTACACCCCCGATTTAGTCGAAAATGATATAAGGAATCCTCCGCAAAATTTACATTTTTTTTGAACCCTCGGACAACGGACGATTTTTATAGCTATTATAATTGGTAATATGATTACAACCGTTCGCAGCTATAATTTAAAAAAATTTACTTTTGATGATACAGTGCTGTTCACTTGATTAACCTCAGAGGTGGACAATATTTGGCGAAACAAATATTTCAAATACTATTGAATATTTTAGATTTTATTTTGTTTGAAGAAAATAGTATTTTAAATAAGATATACAATTTCAAAAATAAAATATTTCTATTTGAACAATCTGAACCTGAAAATAAAATATTTCTATTTCAACAATTTGATCCACAAAATAAAATATTTCTAATTGAACAATCTGAAACACGAAATACAATATCTTAGTTTCTGCATTGTTATAATACTCTGAGAAATCGTATAAACATACAGTGTATCTTATCGTTAAGAAACGATTTACACTCATGAATGTATTGAATTCGAACCATTAATTTCAGCAATAATATTTAAAATTGAAATTTCAAATAAAGACGAAATACAAATATTTTCAATATTCTTCAAATAAAATACTATTTTCAAAAATTACTGCCTCAAATAAATGATCTTATTTTCAAAAATTATTGCATCAAATAAAATATTTTATTTTCAAAGTTGTACACATACTTTAAAATAAATAGGATTATTTACTATTTACTTTTTAAAATACTATTTTCCCCAGCACTGATTAACCTCGCGTGAAAATATATATGTTTATATCAAAGGAAGGAATTGTGGGCAAAATTCTTGCTTATTAGTTAAATTCGTTTATAATATGAATTTGTAAGTGATATATGTTTACATCGATATGTACACTTGCAAGAAACTTTGTGTTTGTAAAAATAAGTCTAATCATAGCAAATATTTTTTTGTGAGTCTAAGAAGATCAAAAAAGTAATTTCTTAACCGATTCAATTAAGGTGAATGATATTTTTTTTAAGGTCACCTTGATAACTCTGAAAAAAGGGTTGAATAATTCAAAGCTGATTATGCTTCGTGGTCCACCCTGTATATGTATGTAAAATGAAGTATACAGTAGTCTTCACACTTTATATAGAATTGTTTTTTAAAACTTTTCAATCAAATTCTCGTAAAAGACGCTTTAACGGTGAGAAAAATTGACTTTGTTCACTCGACTGGATGTTTATAATATTTCAAGCTTTACCACAAATTTCATTCATTTATTAATAGCCTCGTCGTGTTAAATATAGGATAGAGGCCGCATTAGATTTCCATATTAATTACGCTCTAACCGCATAAAGGTTTACAGTCTAGTAACGATCATTGTTCAACTCCGATTCGCGAGAGTTCCGCGCAACGAGCTTGAAAAACTGATTTGTTGGGCTCAGAACTGCATCGATGCACTTTTATAGTCTACTAACATTTCCTCTTTTTGCCTCGATGCGCTTTTAAACTTGATTGGACTTTCAAACGATCATTTTCTAATTCTCCTACCACAGACCCCACAGCTTTTTGAAAGTTTTACTACCTTTTTGTAGGCCTTCCAATTGTTCTTAACATGTCCATATTTTTACAACAAGTATGCATGTTATATTATTCTTTCTTTGATCATATCTCATTCAAGTTCTGGGACATCTTATTCATTTATTATTCTGGATTAGATTATTCTTTTATCGTTAATATTTCTTTTAAAATTATTAATTTGTTCAATAAATTTATGAATGATCCTAGCATATCTATATTTTTATAAAAAGTATACATGTTATACTATTCTAGTATACCATTTTATATCTCATTGAAGTTTTACAAATATTTTATTTATGTATTATTCTAGATTAGACTGTTCTTTTGTGTTTAATATTTCGTTTAGAATTATTCTTTGTTCAATAAATCTATGAATGATCTTAGCATATCTATATTTTTATAAAAAGTATACATATTATACTATTCTATTTTTTGGTTATATCTCATTGAAGTTTTACAAACATTTTATTGATATATTATTCTGGATTAGATTGTTCTTTCGTGTCTATTATTTCTTTTAAAATTATTAATACTGCTTTTACAATTCATACCATTTGTTACGTAAATCTATTGTCGAATAAAACCAGCGCACAATAATTTTGCTTACAATACTGCTTGCTTGTAATACTCTCACGTAGTTTTTATTGTACAGAATGTTTAAAAAGTCAGTATACGTGTATTTATATCACGTGGCGGTCGATGTATAACAAATGTACGAAGAATTGTTTGAACACACTGATTACTTCCTGCCACAAAAGATGCATGTACACATTGTGCACAGATGTTTTCAAGCAATTTTTTACTTCTACTGTAGCTGTTCAATGGGATCACTTTTCGAAGAAGTACGAAACAATTCCACAGTATATTTCGCTGTACGTAGAAGTTCCGAGCAGAATTTTGTTGAAGAAACGAAATTAATTCGAGACCTCGTTGAAATCGTGGCCGATATTCGATGAAGATAGGTGATTCGTTCGATCGCGCGATAGTCGGAGCGCATCGATACGATTATCGATGTTGTAAGAGTCACAGGGATTCCCTAATCCGCGGATGTCGCAGGTCTACGATCGGGCTTTAATATTCTCCCAAGGACGAGGCGATCAGGCAATTCATAGTCAGCGGAATGAATTAGCTGCACTTGACACGCGCCGGCCGGTCGTCCTAGCAGGAATTCGTAGTCAGCTTCCGTGCGCCAGACAGTCGAGCAGACTATGCAAATAACCTGCGAAACTGTGTGCACTCGGTGCACACGTGAAAGCAACATTGCAGTGCAACGGTCTTGGTGCACCACATTCTCGCGGACACGTGAGTTCCGTACGTTCACAAAATCTACAAGGTGTCTTGAAATCTTCGATCACTACGCCGTCACCGTTGCTCATCTGTCCGCTGGAGACACGCAAACTTTCTTCGGAGAATCTCGAAAAATATTGGCACATTTTTGTGCCGGTAATTATGAAAGTGGTCTAAGTCATATATTCTTTTGTATTGAGACTTTTGGAAACGTAGCTGGTTGTGAAATTTCACAAGAAACATACGGATACATGTTTTTAGAACTTCAAATGACTTGGACCATTTTCAAAATGAATTAAATATTTTATCTTAAAGTATGAAACTGATTTGCAAAACTTTACAAGAAACTTTTTAGAACTTCAAATGACTTCGACCATTTTCAAAACGAATTAAATATTTGGTCTTAAAATATGAAACTCGTACGTGGTTGTAAAACTTCACAAGAAACATACAAATATGGATACATGTTTTTAAAACTTCAAATGACTTGGACCATTTTGAAAATTAATTAAATATTTGATCTTAAAGTATGAAACTCGTACCTGGTTATAGAACTGGTTCACAAGAAACTGACACATATGGATACACGTAATTTAAAATTTCGAATGACTTGGACCATTTTGAAAATTAATGAAATATTAAATTGTAAAACTTCACAAGAAACTCACATAGGGATACATGGTTTTAGAACTTCAAATGACCATTTTCAAAATGAATGATTTATCTGAGAAGTGACTTATCACTGCGGATCTTTATGCGAAATAAAAAATGTTCGATTAAATTGCAGGACACAGGAGTCGAATAAAAGTTTGATTCTTCTTTTAATTACCCTGTTAAGCTGAAACTAATAAATCGATGTCCTTAAACATTTTTAACATGTCCACTGTTTTAATTTCTACGTATCCATTTCTATCATGAATGATTATAACTCGCAGTCTACAAACTTGATTAATTTCAATTAATTTGAACATATTAATTTTCTTCTTCGATTTCGAGAGATTCAATTTCTGTTTGACATTCAGTCTTGTTTATTTCGAGTGTATCAAAGTGATCTTGTGACATTCAATACTCCGTCTTGCAAAGTTTTCGAACAAATCAATCATCGCAGAGTTTCGAATCAATTCAATATTTATTGGAAATCCGAAATTCTTGAAACTCTTGAAAGTCTTGAAGTCTTGATAATTTTAATAAATGTTATACTTTTTATAACATTGGTACGTTCATACTGTTATTCATCCCAATGCTGACATGACGTAATCATTGTTTCGTGTTAGAAGTATTATAACATTTCAAGAGTTTCAATTCTTACAAACCTTTCAAAGTTTTAAGGCTTCCAAGATTTTCAGGACTATGAAGACTTTCAAGAGTTCGAAGATCCGAATTATCTTGCAAGTGATTCGAATTTTTTGTCGTAAACATTGAATCGAAACGATTCGAAGTGATTCAGATCCCATCACTAATTGTATCTCATCTATTCCATTTTGTCAGAAATACATAAAATTCGCTCAATTTTATAAAATTGATTTATATGAAGGTGAAATTGATTTGTATATTGTTGAATTTGACTTGGAAAAGGGTGAATTTGGAGTGCAAAACCTATAGTATATTCTAGTATACTTTAAAATATTGTAGTATATTTTAAAATGTATAATTTAGTCTAAATAAATAATTAATTTTAAATATTGTTAATGGGTGAATTGATTTGCCTAAACTTGAATTTGACTTGCAAAAGGGTGAATTTGAAGTGCAAAACCTATAGTGTATTCTACTATATTTTAAAATATTGTAGTATATTTTAAAATATTATAGTATATTCTGGTGAATCATATTATTTATATTGTGATATAATATATGTATTTCCTTTTACAGAACAGAAGCTAAATTAAAACGTATTCCTTCTTTCGATGCCATGTCCTGAGGACCACCTTCTTTCAATTCGTTTGACTTCTTCACAATTTTGTATTGCGTCTAGTGATGGGCATTCAATACTCTCGCATTCAAAGTTCTCGAGCAAATCGATCACCACAGAGTTTCGAATCACTTCGATGTTTATTCGAAATCAGAAATTCTTGAAACTCTTGAATTCTTGAAAATTTTAAAAGTCTTGATAATCCTAATAAATGTTATACTTTTTATAATATTGGTACGTTCATACTGTTATTCATCCCAATGCTGACATGACGTAATCATTGTTTCGTGATAGATGTAACATATTTCAAGAGTTTCAATTCTCACAAACCTTCCAAAGTTTTAAGGCTTCCAAGATTTTCAAGACAACGAAGACTTTCAAGACGTCCAAGAGTTTCAAGTGTTCTAAGCTTCCAATTATGTTGCAAGTGATTCGAAGTGATTCAGATCCCATCACTAGATGTATTGCAATATAAATCCGTGGTATCATTCCATATCATTTTGGTCTTCCCCTGCTAGATATTTTTTCACGGCACCCCGTGTAGAATGGTAGCACGGTCGCCGCCGCAGCATATCCTGCATGTACACGCGTATACTTAGGACATCTCGAGTCTGTGTACAGGGGTTACCCGCACATAAGCCTGGATCCCGTTCGTCGGCTACGTCGGGGAAATATACGGACTCGTATTTGCCGATATTATCGCCACCTTAAGCCCATCTCCCGGGCTATGTCTCTCTTTTTACCCCCAAGAGGCTTCTAAATATTGATTCGATAGAAATTATGTATGGCAACGGAGCAACGCCTCCAATGAATCTTGCAACCGTGTCGACTACGCTCGGGACCAATAAGAATTTTTTCCTGCAACGGTATCCACTCGAGATACCGGCCTCCCAATTTTCCTTAATTAATTTCCACGTTAATCCTGCGGGACCATGCTGCAGAACCTGGATCTTGCAAGAAAAAATGAAAAATCCCTCCTTCGTGCACGGTTAAATAATAAAAAGTATTTCAGAAATATAATGTCCTTCCTGGAACAAAATAATAGGTTAACTAAAGAGTTAACCGTTTGAACTCGAAGCAATTTTAATTCCGAAATCAAGATATATCTTTCACCCTAGAAGATTTTTATTCCATATAATCTTTTTTGCAATATTTACACGAAGCTGAACCTGTTTTCTCATACGACATTTGAATATTTTGCAATTTCTAGAATACAGAAGAATTTAATCATTTTAGAACTGTTTAAAAAATAATGATAATGATATTGCACCATTCATGTGCAAAGGGTTAATCGTCAGAAGGACGTAACGGACAAACAATTTAATTATCGTAATAACAAAAGATCTGTATATATTTTTGTTTTCTTTTAGGACTGACAATTTCAAGGAAATTTTAAGGAAGGAAAAGAGAAAGAAAGAAAATTTTAAGAAAAATATTTCCAACATTTTAAAAATAATTTTTCGCAAACAAAAAATTTCAGAAATACAATGTCCTTCCATTAACTCTTTAGTTAATCTATTATTTTGTTCTAGGAAGAGCATTATATTTCTGAAATATTTTTGGCGGACGATGATTTTTAAAATATTGACAATTTTCAGTCCTGAAAAACCAACCAAAACTGTAGTATACTGATCTTTTGCTATATAATTAAATTGTTTGCCAGCCGTCCTTCCGACGATTCGCATGAGCTAGTTTCCTTTATAATTTCATATTAATTGTTACCTGTCTAGAACCGTGATAGTTCATGAGAGAATATTAATGAACACTGTTGCGAAAAGTATTATAACGCGATTCACACGATTCTGGCGGAACAAATTGTGAAATCGCGCAGCACGTCGTCACACTTGTGAAAACGATTTTGTTCTACATTTTAAAATAGAGTGTCACACTTTTTCCTTCAAATGTTGCAACCCAATCGCAATCTTTTACTATTATTAAGTTCGCCATTTCATATTAGTGCTTTGACTGCCACGTCGGTCCTATGTAATATTTATCTATCAATATGAAAACCATTTTCAAACACGCCTTTTCAATTTTGTATTTCACGCACCCATTGTTGCCACGAATGCGTCAAGTTCGCGGTCCAATTACACTGTCCAACAACAAATTTATTTCCCAATTACTGTCGGCTGTTTCTTATAGAGCTTTTTGCGCTAATTCCGAATCTGCTCTTAATTTTTCGCCTACACGCACAGCTTTTGAGAAACGTGACTTTGAAAAGAAAAAGAAAACGTATTTTTCAACTTTAAACAAATATTGTGATGTTATTATAAAAGATATTGAATTGTTCTTTACGGTAAATGAATCTGTAGACTTTCCCGATATCCATTTATATATAAATAAAAATGTAAATGTTCATTTGTTCAAAATCTTAATTCTCCGAAAGTTCTTCACCGATTGCTTCGAAATTTTGACACAACGTTGCATTCGAATACGCGCGTGTTTTTATATACCTAATCTATGTAATCCAAACAAATAATATTGTATACCCACAAGCATTGTGAAATTAAACATATTAGAAACGTGCGCTATCTCTTTTCTTTCTTTTCCATTTAACCAGACTGAGCCACAGCAACGCGTGATCGGGTACCAGCTAGTTATTAATACATTAAGATTGGTTAAACATGTTTAAATTAAGCACAGATTCGGAATCAGCGCAAAAAACTCTATAAGAACCACCCAACAGTAATTCGGAAACATAAAGAAAAAGTTGAAATTTATTGGATAGTGTTATTAAATAAGTTGTTTCGATTTTGTGCGACTTTTATAGGTACCGGTGAACGCGTAAAACTGAGTTTTTATTATCGCAATTCAGCGACTGTTGCATACATTTTCCGCGCACATAAAAGTTTGGAAAAAAATCGGCTGGGCACGGAATTCTGTGACGGGTGAAACAACGTTGCATTACACTTAATCTGCCGCGACTCGGAATAACGTTTTATTTAATTTCGCGTCCCCTTTTGTTCGCGAGAATTTGTAAATTTGCGCGAGCAGCGTCAGTCTATTTGCGACACGGCCGTTTGTGTACCGTTCCGCGAGTTCCTGGGTGCCTTTTCAAAATCACTGTGCACGGTAACCTATTTACGTTCATCTCGAAATCAAAGTTCGAGGGAGCATGCCGGCGTGTATTCATTTCGAATTCATTTGGGTCAGCCGAGAATGGTTTTTTCGCTGCGCATCGTTGAACCTCCGACGCCAGGCCAGGAAAATGGCATAAATGGGACCCCCTATCCTGTTTTTTGTTAGACACCGACACGTTCGCGTAAACACATACATGCACAATAAACAGTCGCGAAATGGTTCCGGATAGTTAACGTTTCAAGTACGAAACGCGGCGATGTACACACCGAGGGATATCCTTTTCCTTTCTCCGCGAGATCCTAATCTCTTACGAACCTTTTAAGGGGACATTACACTTTCTTGGGTCGGAAAAATCGACATTTTAGAAAGTATCATACACTCCGGGACAAAAAGATAGTACATTGCAGTGCTGGGGAAAATAGTATTTTAAATAGTAAATAGTAAATAATCCTATTCATTTTAAAGTATCTGTACAAGTTTGAAAATAAAATATTTTATTTGACGCAGTCATTTTTGAAAACAGTATTTTATTTGAAGAATATTGAAAATATTTGTATTTCGTCTTTATTTTCAATTTCAATTTTAAATATTATTGCTGAAATTAATGGTTCGAATTGAATACACTTATGAGTGTAAATCGTTTCTCAACGATAAGATACACTGTATGTTTATACGGTTTCTCAGAGTATTATAACAATGCAGAAACTAAGATATTGTATTTCGTGTTTCAGATTGTTCAATTAGAATTATTTTATTTTGTGGATCAAATTGTTGAAATAGAAATATTTTATTTTCAGGTTCAGATTGTTCAAATAGAAATATTTTATTTTTGAAATTGTATGTCTTATTTAAAATACTATTTTCTTTAAGCAAAATAAAATCTATAATATTCGATAGTATTTGAAATATTTGTTTCGCCAAATATTGTCCACCTCTGCTACTCGACAAACTTTTCTTCATTCTCGTCCGTTGGGGATGTGTATTAATATTTTAATGGTTGTTAATCTAAAACGTTAAGAAGGCAACAAAGTTAAACGGTATTAGAACCGGAGCAACAACGGTCGGTTTAGATGAATAGAATCATTTGGCAAAAGCTCAGAGAGGTTTACGTTTCCATCGCGATAGTTCTCCTACGAACCTTTCAATCGACAAGTTACTCGACAAACTTTTCTTAATCCTCGTCCGTTGGGGATGCGTATTAACATTTTTATGGGTGTTAATCGAGTGCCTCGTAATAATCTCTCGTCTGGTGGACAGCGTTGTCATCCCGTTGACGTGAAAGTTATACGGCTTCCGGCTGAACAACTCGGAAAAGTTTATGGCTTTTCCGACGATATAATAATGCTAGGCGAGCGAGAAAGCTTTGACACTTCATCCAAATAATTACGTAGACGTCAGTGCTTTGTTATCGTCGTCTGCTGTACTGGTACTAGCCATTTCGTTGTATCAGAAAATAGATCCACTTGAAGCTTTGAAAAATGCAGCAGGACCTTCTTCCATTTGAAAATCATATTTCTGATTTGTTTTTTAATTAGTGACACCAATGACACTGTGAACACTTGTAAATACTGTAAACTAGAGTATAATTTATAATCACACTGCGGATCTTTATACCAAATGAAAATTGTTCAAGTCAACTGTACCAGACAGAAATGAAATGAACATGCATTTACACTTTTAATCATTTTAACCCTTAGCACTCGGATTTGTTTACATTATTAAATATGTCGGTATCTAATCAATTACTAAACATTTAGGTTTTGTACGAGGCATTGTACCAATTTGATATCCATGAAATTTAAAAAATCATAGAGAGTGGAAATATTCTAGGTCGGAAGAAGAGTTTAATTTTCAAGTTAGAATTGCTCGAGTGCAAAGGGTTAATAAGTTGAGAATCATACAATAACAGCATGAAGTTCTTGTATTTGACCAATCCATTTTTTAAAGAAATGTATGAAATACTACTTGTAATCACTGAATACCATCGATAAAGCTGCAAGTGTTTTTCTTTCTGGAACTAGTTGGTTTCAATCCTGGCCTAAATTAGGCTATTCTCCTCTGAAAGCAGCAATTAGACGAACACAACAGAGGGGCTGAAGCTAAAAAAGGGTCAATCATTTTTCCAGTTCCACAATTAACGGTTTTGACAGAAACGAATCTTTGCATGTAGAACATGGTTAGGACATGATAGGAAATGGTTCCGAATATAATGGTCCCTCGTCATCGAAGGAGCTAAACTTGTTGATGGGCCATTGATACGGTATCGGCGATCATTAAGTGCATTCCTGCAGCTGCAATCTTTTGCTTCGAATCGGGCTGTCCTGGTAACGAGGAGACGCGCGCCAGGCGTTTGTCCGCAAAACGGACCGCATCGGCAACTATTCTACCAATAATGGCCCTTTCTCGCCGATAGATAACGAGCAAACGCGGTCTCGTCATTGTCCCGTTTAAATGGAACCACTGTACCCAATTTCTCGAAACGGGAGCCTCTCCTGAATAACCCTCGAGCCATCCTTATCCCTCGGTGTTCCGAGTGTCCGTCGAAAATTGCCGAGACTATGATGGAACGACGCACAGTCGGCGATTTTTCTTAAAACTGGGACAGAAATCAGCATGGCTTGAAGAGGATGTATTATGTGTCCATAATTATGAAAGTGGTCTAAGTCATATATAATTCTTGTTTCTAGATATTTAAAGGAAAAGGATATTAACACTAAATGAATTTTATATACTGTTGAAACAACAAGCAATATCTGACGGTTCATTTCTGATAAAAATTACATTGAATTAATTTAATTTAAAACAATGCGATGTGAATCCGATGAATGTTTCTAGATATTTAAAGGAAAAGGATATTAACACTAAATGAATTTCATATACTGTTGAAACAACAAGCAATATCCAACGGTTCATTTCTGATAAAAATTACATTGAATTAATTTAATTTAAAAGAATGCGATGTGAATCTGATGAATGTTTCTAGATATTTAAAGGAAAAGGATATTAACACTAAATGAATTTCATATACTGTTGAAATAACAAGCAATATCTAACGGTTCATGTCTGACAAAAATTACATTGAATTAATTTAATTTAAAACAATGCGATGCGAATCCGATGAATGTTTCTAGATATTTAAAGGAAAAGGATATTAACACTAAATGAATTTCATATACTGTTGAAATAACAAGCAATATCTAACGGTTCATTTCTGACAAAAAAGACATTGAATTAATTTAATTTAAAATAATGTGATGTGATCAGTGTTTCTAGATATTTAAAGGAAAAGGATATTAACACTAAATGAATTTCATATAATGTTGAAGTAACAAGCACTATCTAACAGTTCATTCCTGACAAAAATGACATTGAATTAATTTAATTTAAAATAATGTGATGTTAACGTGATCAGTGCTGGGCAAATTTTAATTTAAATGATAAGTAATAAATAAACGTGTGATTTTAATTGCATATAATTGCTGTTCATAGTTTTCTTAATATATTTTACTTCGGTCGCTCTTCGATAACCAATTCCGGCCCAAAGCATTACTCCTCCGCCACCTATGTGTCTGCGGCTTAATATTCTTTCTTCTTTCCGCAGATCGTGAAAATAGTGTGCGAAACCATCCGGCCCATCCAGATTGAACCTTTTCTCATCGCTAAAAATAACACGACGCCATTTTTTTCTCCAATGTATGTGCTCTTGTGCAAATTTCAGACGCTCCGATTTATGCCGAACGGTTAAAGGTGGTTTTCTTTTCAATTTCATTCGAACTAAGTGCGGACATTCTTTTATTATCCTTTGCACATTACGTACATTTGTATGTACGCCAGCTGCTTTAGCGATTTGTCGCGATGTTCCCGAAGAATTCGAAGCTTCTTTTAAAATTGCACGTTTTCCGCGATCGCTTACCGCTTTCGGTCGACCGGAAGTCTTTTTTTTACCGTATGTTTTAGGATTTTTTAATAAATTATACACCACTTTTCTGCTTCGATGTATAATACGTGCAAGTTTTGAAACCGAGTAATTCTCTTTACGCAATGTCAAAATCGTTTTTATTTCAGCATCGGATAAAGATTTTCCACTACCCATACTGTAATTTCAATAGAAGATAACAAGAAACACGCGCAATATTTAATGCACGGTAAAATAGTACACGATGCAAACAGTCTGACGGTCTAGCGTTAACTGCAGAGAAAGAATTTTAAGACTGTGCCATCATTTTGTCGCGTCGGTAACCCCGGTTCTTTACATTTAGACTAGAATCTGTAACCTCCGCTTAACTCCGTCGGTGTAAGTAACCTTAAAGCTCCACCGAAGTACATACACGGAGAGAAATGTATCAAATTTCATCACAGTTTTCAGAAATAGCAATATTTACGGGTGACATCTTTTTGTCGCGGACTGTACATGTTGAACTTGATCCCATCCCTACTTTTCGGGCTAAATACTCGGAAGGAGTAGGCCCAGAAGGAGTAGTGGCTGCGTTTTCGGGAGAATGATAAGACCGCAGAAAATTTTTCGAGGGCATAGTAGATCGAGCACTATGCACGTGAAATTCCGCAGGTTCCGAGAGCTCTCTCGAGTTTCCGTGGCTGGTGGATTTGCTATGAAGTCACCGCTTCGAGACCGAGACCGAGACCGAGACCGAGACCGAGACGGAGACACCGCGCCGGAGCAAACAACTTGACTCTGTGTGCATGCCGACGAGACGTTATCGAAGTTCCATGTACCCGCATGCTCGCGAGGATTTGGTGCATGGAAAGTAAGCTTCTCGAAATAATTAGAGGATCTCGTGTCTCGAGCACGTATCAAGTGCAGTCTGCATTGTACGAGCCTCTTTAATCCGAAACGCGCACTGCCGGTCGAACCCTCGTCCGAACCAAGTACGGATTACCTTCTCGATCTCGTGACAGTCTGCTCAAGTTATTTTACTATTCTACGGAATAATCGTTCTCGACGATATTCCCGAACAATGCCCGCCGATTATTGCAATTAGAAGATCGCTAAATATTCTCTATCGAATCGGCCAGTGTTTTCCTCCAAAAACGTTTAAACAACTAAACTTCCCATTTCTGAATTGTTAATGTTTCAACTGTGATACGATTTTTTGGTTGTTTTATCGAATTTTAAATGGGAAGCGTATCGGTGAGACAATACTGATATAAATCATAGAACTATTTTGTTTTTAATGATTTTATTATGGAACTTTTACCAACATATTCGCCACATTTTTCTGATTGAAACGACACCAAACACGACACAATTTCGTTCACGTTTACTTGTTTAGTTCGCGATATAGTGGGATCTCTATTATCCGTACTAGTCAGTGGAATGTCGACGTTAGATTAGATCTTCACTGATTTCTGTAATGAATCGTGTTATACACAGTGTTTCAGCTAATTTGATTATTTCGAATCACTACGAAGCTAAACATTTAATTAAAATTTTTAAAGCTCCCCTTAGTTTCCGAAGATGTCAAGATCTCGTAAAAAATAAAATTGCTTCAACATCTAAATTAAAATTGAAGAAAGGATATTAAAGATTAGCTTTGCACCTCAATGTTTATAACGAACCTGTAGACTTTAATAGCATTTCTTGTTCAGAACGTGTTTTAAGATCGAACATTTCATGTGCAACAAGCTAATATTATTCATCGCGTGGTCGAGAAATATGGTTCCCGTTGCCGTGGCTCGTAAATATAATTGAATAATAGTTTATGTAAAACGTTAAGACGGCAACAAAGTGAAACGGTATTAGAACCGGAGCAACAACAGTCGGTTTAGATGAATAGGATTATTTGGCAAAGGTTCAGAGAGATTTACGTTTCCATCCTCCGATAGTTTCTAGACTCGTGTGGTCCCGATAAGAGCGATTCGGTTACCAGATTAAGGGAAGTTACATGATCTGATAGGTCGAGGTCCCACACAGCGACCGATAATGATGGCCACTAGGATTATTTGATCTGATACGGGCAACGCACGAACACCCACTACGCGATACCGATAACCTTGGACGTATAGGATCTGATAACCGCGAACCCAAATCTGCGGTGCCTAGACAAGGACGCCTATCCTGACTCATCTGAGTCGGTGAGGGTAGAGCATGCGAGACTAGAGCTCGATAATTGTTGCCGACGACGACAAAACGACGCGACGTTTGGCGGGAACGACCACATCGAAAGGTATAAGGCCAATTAGGTAATGGGTTCATGGTACTTCATGCCGGCACGATCCTCCCTTCTATCTACCTTGCTCTCATGACGCTTAAGAGGTTAGGACACATTAACAAGTGAGGGAAATATAAGGTTTTTAAACAACAGTACAGAAAAAAGTGAACGATCGATTAATATAAAATTTTGTATTTCAGTTTACTATATTATGAACTATAAAAAAATGCTTGCAATATTTAGAAAACAATTTGTTCTTATGCCTTTCGTCGTCTTTGCTCGGAATATCTTTTCTTCCAGATGGCCAATTGGTAGGGATGGGATCAAGTATCTCGCAAACAGATTCGAAGAAGCGTCGACATGCTTTTCGAGCTTTCGTGATATCTTCCGAGTAGAAACAGGCGTACAGATTCTTTCAGATTTGACTGTTACGATGCGGATCTTCGAGATTTTATTTTACAAGCTTTGTGAAACTCGCGAAACCGTTCACGTTAATGAGAAATCTAATTTGTATGTTCAGGAGTTGGTTCTTGCAATTTTCTGTGTTGATTTTCATTACAAAATTCGAGGTTGCACGAAGACGGCACTCTCAGTATGTTCATCGCTACACCGGGCAAAAAATTAGCATCCTAATGTGGTTCAGAGTTTTCAGTACTTCGTTATGCATAGAGACAACGCAAACGTGTAAATTAATAATTCATCCTTCAGAAATAATGAGAAAATATTGCAACATCGTAGTCCAGAGGGGAATGGCATACTCGGCTCGTTTGTGGCAACGTTGTGTGCTATAATAGGACATTAATCTCTTAGTTGTGCATGACGAAAATACTCGTCAAAGAATAAGACTAATATAATATATAATATACTAGAATGTGGTATAACGTGTTACAACATTGTACATAGATATATTATATCAGAATATAAATAATATGATTTGCTACAATATATACTACAATATTTTAAAATATACTAGAATATACTGTAGATTTTGGACTCTAAATTCACCCTCTTGCAAGTCAAATTCAACTTTAGGCAAATCAATTTCATCTTATAAATCAATTTCACCCATTAAGAACATTTAAAATCAATTATTTATTTAGACTAAATTATATATTTTAAAATATTCTAGAATATTTTAAAATATACTAGAATATACTATAGGTTTTGCACTCCAAATTCACCCTTTTGCAAGTCAAATTCAACTTTAACCAAAACAATTTCACATTCTTATAAATCAATTTCACGCATTAAGAATATTTAAAATTAATTATTTATTTAGACACACGTGAACGGTGCCATTACTACATGGGAAACATGAGAGATTCGATACTCAATACGCTTCAATAAATACATATTTTCAAAATTTATTAATCAGAAACTGGCTACATTCAATATACATATCTGCACACAGTTTTCATACATTACAAAGTTAATGAATCGATAATTACTACACTGCGGATCTTTATGCAAAATCAAGTGTCTTAATCGATTTAAAGAAATATAAACTCCATTGAATTTTATTTCTTTCGTTAATGATTTTAATAGAGGAGAAATCATATATTGATATGTTCAATTTTTAAAATTTTTCAACAATTTTGAATTTCATCTACTCAGTTTCGTTAGAAATGCATAAAGATCCGCAGTCTAGTAATTACTTTTAAATAAGTAGTATTTGATGTACATATTTGCAATAAATGGAATTTTGATTTGCTTAACAATTCATTTACATTTGATTTGATTTTTTTACAACGACTTACTTAAAAATACTTTATTTGTAAAAGGTTGAAATTTGAAATTGATTTGCAAAAGCATAATAGAAAACATAATATAATATGGATAATATGAAAACATTATATAATAACATAATATAATATGGATAATGTAAAAACATAATATAATATACTCGAACAGAGTTAGTCACAGATTTTCAGATAAGATGATAACGACTCGTCAGAATCCACTTGCGCGCGCGGTTGAAACATATAATAAAGTGGTAATCGGATAAGGAATATTGTATTCTCTACGGAGTTCCATGGTCACCCGAACAATAGATAGCTCAGTGGATTATCCGAATGTGTACACACTATAAATATTATCATTCCGCGTGAACACGCGTTATTTCGACGCGTTAGCTCGAACGAGAAAGCACAAGGACCGGGTGAATCAAACCGGCGTGCATCTCTCTTGACGAGTTTCTACGATGAAAGGGGGCCGATGAAAGAGACACGCAGTCTAGGGTAAAGGCTCCAAGATAAACAGAGAGCCGGATGAATCACTTTCGACTGCGGCTCCGCAATATTGCGTATCGGCGACCGAAGAAGAAGGGGGTACGCCGTGTTAACCGACAAATATTATCGCGTGTTGAGAAATGCCACGGGGAATATAAATGGGATTGCCTTCGCCTGATGCCGCCGCGCGAACTACGTGCAATCTCTGTTCTCGAGCATGATCTCTAAAACGTCGTGCCATGTGCCATAAGTTCGGTGCTTTTTCTTATAAAAGTCTCTTAGTGCTTTTCCTGTTAGGTACAGCATGTTACTAGACTGCGAATTTGATGTATTTCTGACAAAATGGAATAAATGAGATACAATTGGTGATGGTATTCAATGTTTATGACAAAAAATTCGAATCGCTTGCAAGATAATTCGAAGCTTAGAACTCTTGAAACTCTTGAACGTCTTGAAAGTCTTCGTTGTCTTAAAAATCTTGGAAGCCTTAAAACTTTGGAAGGTTTGAAAGAATTGAAACTCTTGAAATATGTTACATCTATCACGAAACAATGATTGCGTCATGTCAGCATTGGGATGAATAACAGTATGAACATACCAATATTATAAAAAGTATAACATTTATTGAGATTATAAAGACTTTTAAAATTTTCAAGAATTTCTGATTTCGAATCAATATCGAATTGATTCGAAGCTCTGTGGTGATCGATTTCTTCGAGAACTTTGCAAGACAGAGTATTGAATGCCCATCACTAGATGCAATACAAAATTGTGGAGAAGTCAAACGAATTGAACGAAGCTCCCCAGAACATGGCATCGAAAGAAGGAATACGTTTTAATTTAGCTTCTGTTCTGTAAAAGGAAATAAATATATTATATCACAATATAAATAATATGATTTGCCGGAATATACTATAATATTTTCAAGACAATATATTGAATGCCCATCCCTAGATGCAATACAAAATTGTGAAGAAATCAAACGAATTGGACGCAGCTCCCCAGAACATGGCATCGAAAGAAGGAATACGTTTTAATTTAGCTTCGATTCTGTAAAAGGAAATACATATATTATATCACAATATAAATAATATGATTTGCCAGAATAAACTATAATATTTTCAAGACAATATATTGAATGCCCATGCCTAGATGCAATACAAAATTGTGAAGAAATCAAACGAATTGAACGAAGCTCCCCAGAACATGGCATCGAAAGAAGGAATACGTTTTAATTTAGCTTCGATTCTGTAAAAGGAAACACTTATATTATATTACAATATAAATAATATGATTTGCCAGAATAAACTATAATATTTTCAAGACAATATATTTAATTCCCCGTACCTAGATGCAATACAAAATTGTGAAGAAATCAAAAGAATTGAAAGAAGCTCCCCAGAACATGGCATCGAAAGAAGGAATACGTTTTAATTTAGCTTCGATTCTGTAAAAGGAAATACATATATTATTTCATAATATAAATAATATGATTTGCCAGAATAAACTACAATATTTTCAAGACAATATATTTAATTCCCCGTGCCTAGATGCAATACAAAATTGTGAAGAAATCAAACGAATTGAACGAAGCTCCCCAGAACATGGCATCGGAAGAAGGAATACGTTTTAATTTAGCTTCGATTCTGTAAAAGGAAATACGTATATTATATCACAATATAAGTAATATGATTTGCCAGAATATACTATAATATTTTCAAGACAATATATTGAATGCCCATCCCTAGATGCAATACAAAATTGTGAAGAAATCAACCGAATTGAACGAAGCTCCCCAGAACATGGCATCGAAAGAAGGAATACATTTTAATGTAGCTTCTGTTCCTTGCACTTGAGTTTAGGAAGTTTTTCAGTTATCAAGCGTTCAAAGTTTCGGACTTGTCGTTTACGGTAGAGGTGCACGAATTTTCGGTTGTTACGTAAGTAATTACAATCGTAATTATATAATGTTCGGTGTCATTCTAATTAGAAACCCGGGTTGAATACGATGGTGAAGGTTTCATAAAAAAAATCAAAAATTAGAAAACTTGTAGTCTTTTGCTTCGCTTGCATTAGTGTGAGTCTAACTGATACTTCAAGGGGGAACCTTCTCAGTGTTGAGGATGAAATTTGGACAGTTACGATGCAGATGTTTTTGACAGTTACGAAGAAGATAATTCTGTACCGTAGTTAAGGAGTTAATCCTGTACCGTAGTTAAGAAGTAGAAATTAGGTAAGTTAAGCACTGATTTTTAATTATAGCCAGTAGACGACATTGATTTGTCAGTAAAATGTAAAAAAAGTGGAAAGATATGCGAGCGGCTGCTATCTGGCCGCAGGTTTAGTTTATTTTTGATATCGGTCGCTTTCACCTCGCGTGCCCGCGGTTTTCTCAGGATGTTGACGCGCGAGCAATCACGGCAATCACTTAGGAGGACGCTCCGTAGCGCTTTCACTGTTCCCGGTATCGAGGGCTTGATTTACGGTGGTTGTTTAATTGCGGCATAATCGCGGTTCGTTCGCGGCTCGGTCGCCAGCCTCTTCGGGGCGTTATACGGCCCTAGTTGCCGCCGCACGATCACATTCCATCCCGTCAATGTGTATCGTTTGCTCCGGTGATCGAATCGCGGTTCCCCTGTCATCGTAAGTTCAAGCACCCGTGTATGGGCTGGGATAATATTTAATCTGATTGTAACGCGATCGAGATTACCCCATCGCGCATCGCACGTTGCACCCGCCACAAAAACGAAGGAATTCTCTTCTCTGCGCTACTTGCACTCGATCAAAATGATACATAATTATAAATTACTTCCAATTCATCATGAAATAATAATATGTAATAAATAGACACCGGATTTTATTCATTTACAGTGAGTGTACAAAGTATTCGTACACCTTTTAAAATAGAATAATTTTTTTATAATTGTACCAATCGACCTGATTTTTTATAATCAATTAGAAGCATGTTGGGGTCTAACCAATTACCATAGAATGGAATTATTCTAGGTCGGAAGAAATGTTTAATTATCAAGTTAAAATATCTCCGACTGCAAAGGATTAAAAAAAATGTATTTCTGATAATGGGTAGTTTATTTACTGTACAAAATGAAAGTGTTAATGTGGAATGTTGCTACCATAGAATATCATTAATAATAAAGATGTAAATAGTAAATAGAATTACTCCAGGAATTATAATTACAAAATAATTGAATTACATTGTAATCGAGTCACATTGTTATCTATAATTCAGATCTTCATTCAATTAAATTACAATGTAATTCGTAATTGCAATTGGAGTACAATTATGAAATACTTTGTAATTATATTACAATAATTATGAATTACGAGGGCGAGAAATAGAAAATACGCTGCATAGACAAGTATGAAAGAAAAATATCAAAATATGTCGCACTTTTTCAAAGTTCTGGCCTATCAATTACAATGTAATTGTCTTATGTAAGTAACTTTTGTCTTTACTATTTTCTACTAAATTTAGTCTTTATTATTATTCCAGAGTTTATATACGAGAGTATAAAATACAAAATATGTCAAATTACATTAATGTAATTGAATTAGCACAATTCTGGAATAGTAATAAAGACTAAATTTAATAGAAAATAGTAAAGACATAAGTAGTAAAAGATGAATTGTAAAGAAATTTGATTGTTGTTTGAAACCTGCTCCGTTCGAAGTGTAGAGCAGCTGTGAGCAATATAGTTTCGCCGGAGAATTATAATAGATACATATTATGATCGAATATGCATCGCGATCAGAGTGCGGGACACATTATGGTCGGAGCGATATCGTTCCGATTAAGAAACGCATGTGACAGTCTAATGGATGGTAATTGCAATGTAACTGGACTGTGATTGAACGCTGGCTTTCGCGGCCCGGTGACTGACACGACGCGCAGATCAATTTTTGATACGTCCGATGAATCGTTTCAACTGTCAAATCGCAAGAAAATACGAGCGGAACAAATTATTTGTATACTGTTATCGAGGTGATTGCCAGGATGCGGGAAATACGATTTCAACATACAACAATTTCGTAAAATTCGTCATTTCTAGACTGCGGGTCTTTATGCAAAATAAAACTTGTCTGTATCGATTGCAAGAAATAGAAACAAAATTGAATGTTATTTCTTCCCTTAATGATTTCAATGGAGGAGAAATAATTTATTGGCATTTTGAATTTTGAATTTTTTCAACAATATTGAATTTTTAAAATTTTTCAGAAGTTTTGAATTTTTTAAATTTTCCAACAATTTTGAATTTCATCTACCCAATTTTGCTATAAATGCATAAAGATTCGCAGTCTAGTCATCTCATATTAATTGCTTTGGCAGAGCAAAAATGGTTACTTTCGACGAATTTTTACCCTGAATTTCCAGTTTCATCTAATGTTTCATTGTTGGGCCATTTATTCGAGTTATTGCGCTACGAAGAAACGTATCAGTTCTTATCTCACGTGCATTGTTATGTGCGTAACAAAGGAAATTAGTTTAAGGCGATGAGTCGCGATAGCCTCTCACGGTTTCTGTGTAGCATTGTTTTTTTTCATGCTTTTACGAGCTATAAACGTACAAAGATCCTCTGTCTAATAATTACCATTGGATTGTATACGCGCTCCACGCCTAGCAATTAAATCGTTTATACGTTTGCGATGAATGCTGGTGTTTGCTGATGAAACAAACCAACTGACTCGTTTAGTTAATGTTCTCGGAAGCGAGGTTTTATAAAAACAAGCTCACACTGTATATTATCTATCAATTATCGCAAAAACAATAAATTTTTCATTGCTTTTTCTATAGGCGAACATGTGAAAACATATAGTATATATCACAGACACAGAAAGGAAACTATGGCTATGAAATCACGTTTTAATAATTAAATAAAAAGGTATTTGTCGTGTAGAGCATAATAAACATTTACCCTTTGACGTATTTTAACGAGTCAGACTCGTCACGAAGATGGTAACAAAGTCTACTAAATATGATTGTTACGCGTTTCTTTTTAGATGAAATAAAATTTGATTCGTTTGTAATTAATATTTAAGCATTAAAGTAAATGTAAAAAATATCAATTTTCTTTTCCTTTCTACGACATTTTTCGGGATAAAGACGTGTTAATCATTGTAACTGTAAAAAAAATGGTACGGTAAGGGGTTAACTTCTTTTCTATATGTGCCTGTAATTATGAAAGTGGTCTAAGACAATCATCACGTTATTTTAAACTAAATTAATTCATTATATTCATTATAACATTTCATTATATTCATTATAACATTTCATTATATTCATTATAACATTTCATTATATTCATTACATTCATTATAACATTT
>CM052194.1:12289531-12300775 GCA_028455805.1 Lasioglossum figueresi | reverse complement strand
TAATTTTAATGAACTAAAGATAACATATGGACGTTCTTATATTATCTTAAAATGACGGGGTCTAATATTTTTAATTTAGACTGCGGATCTTTTTATACAGAATAAAAATTCTCTTCATCAATTGCAGAAGACACAGAAACCATATAAAACTTTTTTTCTAGTTTCAACAATGTTAATAAATTGAAGATAACATATGGACGTTCTTAAATTGTCTTAATGTTTTTACTGTTTTAAATAAAATCCGAAGTCTAATTATAACAAAATGGCTAAATATTTATATGGACAAATTCTTGTTATTTTTATAGAGTGATGCAAAACAGCCACTCTTTAATATATCTCCAAATTCTTTTAACTTTTTTTATTGTTTCAAATTGCACTGATTTTAAAAGTACTTTTGTAAGATTGTATTTAATAGATTAATTCGCTTTCGCACATACTGCAATAAAAAACGATTGAGATTTTTGTTCTTGACTTTTGTTATATATACAATTTGATCGACTCGAATTACTGTTAGCGTTCGTTGCTCCCAAAGTTAATTCTTTCTCGAAGCCACGTAAATTGTATGAATTATATGTTGTACTTCCTAGTCGAGCGAAACCAAGAAAGGGTAATATATCACAAGCCGCATACGATGTCCCGATGTCAAGCTGCTAAGTGTCAAACACAAAACCAAACGAACCCCTGCGCGGCGTAACATAGTCTTTTTTTAGAAACTTCTTAGTTGAAGATCCCTCCAACCGTGTCAAGGAACCCGCGCTTCTAATAACCCTCGTTTGCTAGCGCGGGGTTAAAATGGCCTATGCTATTTGTTCTACCGAAGAGCGGATTCGTGTCCAATTATTTTTAGCAAATTCCTCTCCGAAACTAATTCTCCATCACATATCTCTGTTTCTGGTTCGTTCATCTTCTGTTTTTTACCTTCGCTGACTGTTTTAATTATCTCCATCGATGTTCTCAATGAAATATGTTTTACTCCGTACTTGATTAAAATTTAACTCAATAATTAATTAAAATTATTAGTTATGCGTGGAATGGTTCATGCATTTATACAAAAATGAAATTTCATTTACAATACTGTTCGATATTACATTTTTTAATATTACTGTGACGTATAATGAAAATTTATTTACAGTTTTTTTTATTCGTGTTGGATATTTGCTCATCGTCGGACCACGGATCTCTGTACATATTTTTATTAGAAAATCAAAGTACCAGGAAATATTTTTGTGAGTAATATTTTACCTATTTATGCAAACATAATATTTCCTTTACAAAATTGTTCAATATTAATTTTTTTAGTGTTACCGTGGCGTACAATAATAATTTATTTACACTTCTTTTTTATTCGTGTTGAATATTTTATCACCGCTAGATTTTTGTTTTGCTAATCCTCGATTGCCATAAACACATATCGGCTTTTACGGAAATGAAAGTTAACACGAAGAATGTAATTTTTATTTATTCTATTTCAGAGAGAGAAACGGTTCCTTTCTTATTGGAATCGTTCTTTTATTGATACCGTTTTATTCTTTATATAATTCCGCGAATTCGAAGATAAAAC
The DNA here is from genome assembly GCA_028455805.1 of Lasioglossum figueresi. Lineage (NCBI taxonomy): Eukaryota > Metazoa > Arthropoda > Insecta > Hymenoptera > Halictidae > Lasioglossum > Lasioglossum figueresi. Next base: position 12,299,214 of record CM052194.1, on the reverse strand, counting down.
GCGGAGGACTGTTCAGTTTTCTGGGACAGCGGATGCGTTTCCCTTACTTCCCGAAGCCATTGTGTTTCGACACCAGGTTATTTCAGGTTTCTTTTATTGCCGAGTCATACTGTGACAAAAAGTAGCGAAACGGGGAAATTGCAGAGTTTGCAACTTCGCTCAACCACGTCATTTATCTTAGACGACACATCAACTTTTTTGCCACAGATTCCTGTTGTTATCGAAGGCGACTGTTTTTTTTGTTACAAATGTTCGGAAATAATGGTTTTGGAGACAACGGGTTTTCTTTCATTACTCGTTACTCGTTGCGAACACGTGAACGCTTGTTCATATGACAAATACTTTAAGAAAATTCAGTTTCGATTCTCTTTTCATGAAAATGATCGATGAAACTAAAATAGTTTAATTCACGATTAGTTATATTAAAAATAGCTGTCATTGATAGTATCCCTGAATTAGACAAATCCACGAATTTCGAACTATTTGTAATTTGTGAGAAGAACAATTATGAACCAGAACGATAAATACGTGTCAGACGTTTGTAGAGACTAAGAAATGTGGCACGGGTCTGAGATAACATGAAATCATTCCGTTTGCCAGCTGACTACTCTTTTATCCAATTGAACTGATTAATCTGGACCAAGACGTGGCCGAATTCTCTCTGTTCAACGTTTACAGTGGGTGTACAAAGTATTCGTGCACCTTTTAAAATAGAATAACTTTTTTATAATTGTACCAAACGACCTGATATTTTCTAATCAATTAGAATCATTCGTTTACGAAATGATATGCAAAAATGATTTTCTAAAAATTACAATTTACAAGGTTACATGCAAAAATAAAAAAGGCCCTTAATGAAAATTTAAAATATACATTTTGCAGATCTATGTTAGTTATACACATACTGAAAATTGAAATGAAAACAATCAAAATATAAGTATCCTCATCTTATCTTCTCAATTTCTTTATATTGATTAGCTATCATTGTTCGTTCAAAGAAAATATCAAAATTAATTTGCTGATAATAATAAAGATTGTGACTAATGTATAAATGAGCATCTTCAAAAATCGACTAGTTCGACGATTTTTAAACGTTATTTGTGGAAAGATGTGACTGTTTTGTAAATATTGTGAACCATATATATGTAAAAGGATATAAGGACGTAAAAAAATTATAAAAGTGTCCTTCTCGTAGGTTAACCCTTAGCACTCGAGCGACGCCTCTGTGGTCGCCATTAATAATTGCTGTACTATTATTTAAAATATTGTTTACATTATTAGATCTGTCGGTATCTAATCAATTACTCAACATTTAAGTATTGTATGAGGTATTACATCAAATTCATATCCATCAAATTTAAAAAATCATATAGGATGGAAATATTCCACATCGGAAGAAATGTTTAATTTTCCAGTTAAAATAGCTCCGAGTGAAAAGGGTTAATATCACATTGTGATCGTTCATCACAATTTATAATATACAGTGGGTGTACAAAGTATTCGTACACCTTTCAAAATAGAATAACTATTTTATAATTGTACCAAACGACCTGATATTGTCTAATCAATTAGTAGCATTGGTTTACGAAATGATATGCAAAAAAGATTTTCCAAAAAATATAATTTACAAGGTTACGTGCACTACTATAATGCAACTACATAGTGCAACAATACATGCAACTAATATAGATCTACAAAACATATATTTTACATTTTCTTTGAGGGCCCAAATAAAAAATTAAAAAAAAATGCCTTTTTTATTTTTGCATATAACCTTGTAAATTGTAATTTTTTAAAAATCTTTATGCATATCATTTCGTAAACCGATGCTTCTATAATTGATTACAAATAATCAGGTCGTTTGGTACAATTATAAAAAAGTTATTCTATATTAAAGGGCGTACGAATACTTTTTACATTCACACTGTATGTATTTTATACGAACTCATTGTCGGCAGAATCAGACACTACTGATTGTCGTGGCAACAATCAATTGACGCTTATTCGTGCCGAGTGAGAGAGTATAAATACAACCATAAATTGCGTTTAACCCCCGAGGCTCGATGCGACAAGCCGCCTCGACTTACACGAGTGCTATTTGTTATGTAAGTTATGATAAGCGTTAAATGATTTATACTCCGATGGAACGGTGCATGTCTAAAGTCAATGAGACAGAGTAAATAAACACGCGAAAATTCTGTACATACATCATACAAACATTATTTCGCGAATATTTGACCAAGCTCGTGTATTAAAACGAAACATTAATATCTCGTATAATTACGGAGTTCGCTGCTTATAATCCCATTATAAGGTAGTATTACCACGTTCCTCTTTAATTCGCATCGGGCGCACACTTTGCCCGAAAATTCCACGGCTGATTGCATATTTTTTCCCCGTGTGTGTGGTAAATATTAGGGATGATAATACAATTTTCAATTTTTGTAGACAAATTTTAAGAAAGTGGTACCAAATAAAATTCCGGATTTTATGCATTTATAACAAAAATGAGCAAATGCAACTTAAAACAGTGAAAATATTAAAAGATTTTGAGAGTACATATTAATATATTATCTTCATCTCTTTAAAATTATTAATGAAGAATATAAATTTATATTTAGCGCCTGCATGCGGAGTCTAGCAATAGCATTTGTAGATACAGAATAAATAAAAATCGTACTAAATTCTGTTGAATTTGATACTTCAGCATTTTTTGAACATTTTTATTAGCCATAAATACATAAAGATACGTAGTTTATCTATCTATGACGTTTGGGTACCCGAATATTTAAATTTTCGAGTATCACTCACCTCTAGTAATATTTTCCCGCTCGTTTTCAAGGAAATACAACATTTTTGCGACACTTTTAACGAAAATTCTGCGGCTGATTGCATATTTGTTCCTCCGTGGTCGTGTGTCTGGTATTGATCAAAATTGAACTTCATTTTTATAGTAGATATTAGGAGTGGGCGGATATCCGAAGATCTATAACTAAACTGCGGCTGTTCAAACAATTTTCAATTTTTGTAGACAAATTTTAAGAAAGTGGTACCAAATAAAATTCTATTTTCAATGATAATCGCATCTGTAGATACAGAATAAATAAAAATCGTACTAAACTCTGTTGAATTTAATACTCCAGCATTTTTTGAACAGTTTTATATGCCTTTTATAAATGCATCAAGATCCGCAGTCTATCTATGACGTTTGGACACCCGAACATTATAGATTTTCGAGTATCACCCACCCTTAGTAATATTATTCCGCTCATTTTCAAGTTAATACAACATTTCTGGTACACCCTGTATATCAAAATAGTAACGAATATTTGGATGTAGCTATTTTACGTATTTCACGTTTTTACATTGTAAAAATAAATATTGAAATTGGCACAACTACTTAGCCCCTTGCTCTACGATTTATTTTACGGTTTCAGAGATTAGAACTTTCTTTGTAGTTCGCAATTTCCTATAAAAGAAGAAAATTTATATCTGTCATGATAATAAAATAGAAAATAAAATAGAATTTCATCACGATTTAAACCACTTGATCTACATATAAGAACTAGATTGCGGATCTTTATGCACTTGCGGCTTACGAAAGTGTTCAAAAAAGGGTAGAACATAAAATACGATAGAATTTCGAACAATTTTCATTTCTTTTGGATCTACAAAAGCTGTTCCCGTTGAAAATAGGATTGTACTTAATTCCATCTTCGTCTAGGTTAGTGAACGAAAATTCTAAATTGAAAAACAGGATGTTCATTCATATTTCAAACATTGTAGATTTTAATTTGTTTTCTATTCTTTTCATTTGTTTTGGATTTACAAAAGCTGTTGCCGTTGAAAATAGGATTTTACTTAATTCCGCCTTTGTTTAGGTTAGTGAACGAAAATTCTAAATTGGAAAACAGGATGTTCATTCATATTTCAAACATTGTAGATTTTAATTTGTTTTCTACACTGTAGATTTTAATTTGTTTTCTACGTTGTAGATTTTAATTTGTTTTCTACGTTGTAGATTTTAATTTGTTTTCTACGTTGTGGATTTTAGTTTGTTTTTTACGTTGTAGATTTTAATTTGTTTTCTACATTGCAACTTAATACGTGTGTGTGCTCGTCTGGCAGGCGTGGGCGTGGAGTATTGTTTGTCGAGAGCACTCGATGAAAACGATTAGGCAAGACGAAGATTCTTGATTGTTCGGAGATATCAGGTACTCGGATCGCGGGTCAGCGATCGAATTCGATGGTTCTGCGAACGTTATCGCGGCCGGTATCGATGATTGTTACAAGTCGGGGGTGTCAGCTCCCTGGGGCGTGTCAGTCGGTCGTCATCAATCATCGGCGCGGCGTGCGTGCCACGCGAAAACGGGAGGAAGCCGCAGATGTCGGCGTACTGATCATTAACGCTCGGGCTCGCCTTGTCGTCGTTTCAAACGAGGCACTTTAACCCGAGCCCGTGTGCAAAGTGCGTACACGTGCACACTACTGTCGATCACGCCATTGGCGGAGGAAGCTGGACCTGCGAATTCGAAGAAACACGAAACGGTTTCCCTCTGAAACACAGACAACATACTTCAGAAACTCTGTCCTGTTTATATCAACACTTTACGGGCAATTGTACCGATTGCTGCGGTATCATGCTTTGATCGTACCCTATTTTAATATCATTCTTTATTTATTGTGAAATGATAATTGTTTCTTAAGCTTGCATAGGTAGATCTTTTCGTGATTTCATTTGATTTTGTTTCTTATCTCTGCCATATCTTATTTTGTCTATAATATTCTTCATCTGGAATCGTATTCTACGTTGTCATCGTAGTTATAGTTCATACCGCAGTGTTAGGGACGTCTCTAGTGATTTTTGAGCCGCTTGAGCACCGTTTGAGTAAGATCCGGAATTTTTAGAATATTGTGGAGTTAACATTATTCACGGTTCCGCGATACGCGAACGATTTAGCATACGAAAATATAATAGTGCGAAAAACACTGATTAATTTTAAATATAGATTTTAAACGCGAGTAAAGCGGATTAATTGAATAAATAATTTAAAATGGAATTATAGTGCGAAATAGACACTCCATAGTGAACGAACATTTAGTTAGGTTTTAAAAAAATTCGAACGGTATTCCTGAAGGATTTTTGAACAGTTTGGTGAACAGTGTTCCGAAACGATTAAATGCTATCATTAAAGCCAAAGACGGTTACATTAAGTACTAAAAATATGATCTGCTTAAAAAAAAAGATTATATATACTATTAAGCATCAAGATAAATGAATATTGTAGGTATTTTTCAAAGTTTAATATTTTTTTATATTTTTCAAAAAATTCATATTTTTCAAAAGCGTTTATGTGATATTTTTTGTAATTTTTAGTCAATACTTATTATTGCAACAGTTTTGAGAGTCACTGTATGTAAATTATAATAAAACTTTCCTGTATGCAGTTTAAAGCAGTATAAAGAATGTAGAATCATTTGAACAACAGTCCTTTGGTGATCGAGATGGAAGGAAAATTATCTTATTTTTACCTTTTATGAAGAATGTTTTTTCCACGTTGTGTTTGCCTCGTCAACGAGAACGCACTCTCATTAAATTTTACTTTATTCAGTATTTAAAAAACTACTGCAGTAATATTTACCCTATGTTGGAATTTTTAAATTCATTTAAAATTTCCACCGTGGCTGTACATTTATACAATTATAAAGCAGACTTGTAACAATATTTGAGCAATCCTACGAAGAATCCTGTCTATTCACCTCTCTTCTAATAAATAGAGCATAGTGATATTAGTCAGTGCTAAGTAGAAACCTTCAGGGACGACGACGTGTTTACAGAGCTACGTCAAACTTCGTGGACCGACGTTTCAGACTCTCTTCGTTTTACCTTTTCGGCTTTGAGCCACAAAAAGACCGTCTACTGCCACTCACTTTTAGAAATAGTGGGGACAACAAGGTGCTCCAGGGCGGTGCAATGAACCGTGTCCCCTAGCTTCTCGTTGCATGAAATTTCATTGCAGCTTGAAATCTTGTACCTGTATAACCATTAAACTTTGTCGAAGTTTCGCAAACTTAGCAACTATTATCAATAATTTCGTTTATGGTTACGGAATCACAGCTGAACCGAGGAAAATATAACATTGCCACTGTTCTTGTTAAACTTAAACACGCTCTGTAGATTATATGTAAATCGATAGAAATATTTAGCTCCGGTATGCTCGGATATACGCGAGATCTATGTTACTCGCGAAAATGTTATTTCGTCGGTAGCATCACGAGAGCTCGCACAAATTCAATTTTGAGGCACGCTATTGCCGAGGATAATGATAGATTCAATTGCGAACATCTTTCGCTCATCACTTCCGGCAATTCATCACGCAGCAGGATGTTTGCCTTGACTATCCGGAAATAAAACGAACTTATCGGCAAGGCCGACATTACTCATAATATTTCGTCTCGCTTTCAAAATTGGCGATATATCGCGATTCTCATTTCAGGTGAAATCTTTTCTCTGTAGTATGAGTCATTTCTGTTACTTAATAACTGGACAAGAATTTCTGAATTGAGGATATTCATATAAATTCTCCCATTTTATGAACATCGTAAATTGTCTTAACCCTTTGCAGTCGGAGATATTTTAACTCGAAAATTAAACATTTCTTCCTACCTAGAATAATTCCATTCTATTTTCTTTATTTCATGGATATGAAATTGCTACAACACCTCCTCCAATACTTATTATTTAGTAATTGATTAGATACCAACATATTTAATAATCTAAACAATATTTTGAATAATGGTATGGCATCTTCAAAATCATAAATTGCATAAAAATCTGCAGTCTAATAATTTTACTGAAACCACGAACAACATTTTATATTTCTTTAATAATTGCATATTTTATCTACGATCGTAATACTCGCAAAGTGAAGATTCTCATTCTAGGTGTAATCTTTTCGCTGTAATCTTTTCGCTGTAATCTTTTCGCTGTCATTTAAGTCATTTCTGTTACTTAATATCTGGATAAGAATTTCTAAATTGAGGATATTCATATAAATTTTCTCATTTTATGAAAATCATAAGTTGCCTTAACCCTTTGCAGTCGGAGCTATTTTAACTCGAAAATTAAACATTTCTTCCTACCTAGAATAATTCCATTCTATTTTCTTTATTTCATGGATATGAAATTGCTCTAACACCTCCTCCAATACTTATTATTTAGTAATTGATTAGATACCAACATATTTAATAATCTAAACAATATTTTGAATAATGGTATGGCATCTTCAAAATCATAAATTGCATAAAAGTCTAATCATTTTACCGAAACCACGAACAACATTTTACATTTCTTTAATAATCGCACAGCTTGTCTACGATCGTGGTACTCGCAAAGTGTCCATACAAGTGCAAAAAATTGCATACAACCGCAAGTATTTCACGTGCATAAATCCACCCCGAAGTAACTCACAACTACAGGTGTTCGGACCGAACGTGATATATCGGTATTCGCAGTATAATTTTTTGCGCGCAAATATGTCGCACTCTTGGGGATACGCGCAAGTGCCATAAGAGCGCTTTTAAAATCACAGTGTGCCGACGAAATAGCCCGGGCGCATTGCGCGCGTTCCTTAGAAACCAGACGCATATTTTTCTCTTGTCAATTTAAAATTCATCGAGTGAGAGAAAAAACAATCATACTCTGCCTCATGCTTTCTCCGCTTTATCTTCGATTTTTATTGATGAAGCGCGTGGTGAACTTGCGCAATATGTAGTGAAAGTACCGGCACAACTTTCTATGCGAATCGGTAAGTTTTGTGAAGTTCAATTTGTCGAGCGCGCGGACGTCGACGATTTTCCGTGAACGATGTTTATGAATACGGCGTTGAATTTTATCGAATTTTCGGATGTATAGCCCATTTATTGCGCTTGTATTGCGCGTCGAACGAGGACGAACGGAAGCGGAATTCCTACGGAAAGCTTTAATTTATGAGCATGGCGGACTATGCGAGATTTATACGGAATCGACTTCGCGAGAGGAGCTGTGCGTCTTGTAATTGGAAATATTGTGTAACAAATAGCGCACGCTGCTGCCAACAAATTCCGCAAATTTTATTTCGCCAGATTTTCCTCGTCATGCCATTTTTTAAACTATTATTGAATGTCAAATAATTGTCTTCCCTCTCTCAATCATCTTCATCAACTAAATATAATTTACCGATGTTTATAAATTCCTTTATTGTATTAATTTTTGCCACGAATGCTTTGTGTCGCCAGATCTTCCTCGATATGTCATTTCATTCGAAAATAAATTCATTTTAGATTGCCGATTTTTAAATATTATTAAATGTCTAATAATTTTCTTCCCTCTCTCAATCACCTTCATCAGCAAAAAATAATTTACCATTGTTTGTAAGTTCTTTTAGTATTTCTCTTTTTTAAATTCCACCCATTAATTTTTGTGATTAGTACTTTGTGTCGTCAGATCTTCCTCGTGATATCATTTTATTCGAAAAGAAATTCATTTTAATTAGATTGCTGATTTTTAAATATTATTACACGGCAAATAATTTTCTTCTCTCCCTCAATCATCTTCATCAGCTAGAAATAATTTACCATTGTTTGTAAGTTCTTTTAGTATTTTTTTTTTAAATTCCACCCATTAATTTTTGCCATGAGTGCACATCAAATCTACAAGTATGATTTTGCTTTTAATTTCATTTTCAATTTCCAGGAATATTCCCTTCGTTATATAATGTAATTTATAATTATTAAGATTGATGAATTTAGATTTCTTGGAATAATAGAGGCTTCAGATATTATCGGTTCGAATAATCGAGGCTCTACTGTATTTTATAAATGATATAAGGAAGTTCGTTTACTCTCTTGATATTCAACACAGAAAGTTTCCACATTTTTCCGACAAGGGTTCATTATGTGTGTCGGTAGTAGTACAGTATTTGAGGTAGTTTGTTCGAATCAATTGTTCGAGAGTGTGTTGCATGCGTGTTAAACAAGCTGACTGCGGTTATGGCAATTTAGCATTTCCGACAATTTGAGGATACGTGGCCGACGTCAATTGGCTTTGTTGCTTGTTTCATGTTTCACGTATTCCACCTGTCTTGAATATTTAATTAATTTAATGTAATGGGCGAACAACTGCAATAATCGGTGAATACAAATTACACGACCGCGTAAGCATTACATTAATCTGTCGGAGGAAACATGTAATATACATTGTAAAACGTCTGTTTTCTAAATGGCGTCGCAATGGGATTTCCTAAGAAACAATCACCATAAGATTCAATTGTATCCCATAAGACAGTTATATTTCTTACAATTAGTACAGTTAGCTTCTGTGCATCGTCCTATTGTAGTCATTGTCAGATACTCTGCAATTCCTTACTAGACTACAGATCTACATGCATTTATGGCTTCTGAAAATTTTTATTTATTTCAGATCTGCAAATTCTACTACTACTGAAAATAAAATTTTATTTGTTTCCACTTAAAATTCGCTTATAAAAATTAAAAATTGCACAAATATCCGCAGTCTATTTCTTACATTTAAATTCACGGAAGGATAGAATGGTACACATATGAACAGAATAGTACACATAAGAATAGAATAGTACACATAAGAATAGAATAGTACGCATAAGAATAGAATAGTACGCATAAGA
>CM052194.1:12273119-12289431 GCA_028455805.1 Lasioglossum figueresi | reverse complement strand
AATAATACAATAGATTGTACTCATGCAATTATACAATACATTGTACTCATGCAATAATACAATACATTGTACTCATGCAATAATACAATACATTGTACTCATGCAATAATACAATACATTGTACTCATACAATAATACAATTTGGTGCCATGCAGTACACTACATAACACAATCAACCAGTTTCCCGCGGAGGCACTTTTGCGTCTTCTGTGGCCGTGGAATGCAAGAGTTGAAGTTGGTCGACCTGTCAGGTAATCGAAGAAGGTGGAACGAGTTTCTAGAGCGGATTTGCGTTTTGTTCGACAGCGGACGGAATTTTGAATCCTCAACAAACACTGCCACCCGCGCTGCCACCGAAGAGTCCACGCCTGGTTCCCGTTCCGCAGCGGCGCACGATTTCAGGGCCACCGAGCAGTACCGGTGGAGATCAGCTGCAGACGAAATTACGTCGGCTGCTAAATACCGACAGCAAGGAGAATGTGTTTTTCCCCGACAGCCCGTCGCAGTCCGTCATGCAGTCGAACGGTATTCCGCAAGAGGAGAAATTCCGATACTCTCCGGGAAGTTTGTCGCCGAATTTTCGTGACGAAGACCGTGGAAAGGTTTGCACACTTCGAACAATAATATACGTTCTAACAATTACAGCAGAGTCCCTTGTAACGCGGTGAAAATATTCTTTAATACTACTGTAGAAACAGTCGGGAGCAAAATTCAGTGAACATCCTTTAGAAAATAATAAATCGTTTAACCCTTAACACTCGGCTGGTGTCTCAGGGTCACCACTAAAAATTGCTATACCATTATTCAGAATATTGTTTAGATTATTAAATGTTAGATGATTGCATAAGTTCGTGTCCGACTTGAAAATAAAAATCGATGGTTAAATTTTAAAGAAGCTTCATTAACAGGTTTATTAATCAATTGTATAGTCACCATTCTGTTCACTGTGCAGTACAGTTTGCGACATTTATGAAAATCGGCCACTTATGTAATCATCTGATATTTTGCTGTATCTAATCAATTACTAAACATTTGTGTATTGTGTGAAAAAAACTGAAATGAAAAAAATCATATAGAATAAGATTATTCTAGGTCAGAAGAAATGTTTAATTTTCGAATTAAAGTAGCTCCGACTGTAAAGGGTTAAGAGTGGTCCATCCCCCTTCAGTTTTCTGTTAGAGAAGCTAGATAGCTGTTAGTTCCTAGAAATTACGTATAATGAAAATATTGTCTGATGATAGGTCTGTTGATTCTCGAATCAAGAGTGATAACATGATTCCTTCCTCTAGCTAATTTTACACAGTGCTTGTGCACATTACATCCTCGTACATATCCCGTACGTGTTCGTACTTATGGCCAATGAATGGTAACCATCGAAGAGACACAGGGAGAGGAAGCGCAGTTAGGAACCGGAAGTTGTAGATACACGCGTTCGCGAGTTGAACACGGAAGCCATAACATATTCCTTCACTGTGTCGAACACGTGTTTAGCATAATCGATAGAATCGTCACGAAACCTGTAATGGCCACTTTAATAAATTTACTTCTCGATTCTAAATTTACCGAGGACATAGAGAATAATGGATGAGGTTAAGCTAGCTGTAAGATTGTAATGTAGATTGGGTAAAGGTACCAGTTATCACCTGGTTATCGGATACAAAACAAACTTTTTCGAAATTGATAGAAATAACACGAAGTACCTAGTATTACCTTATTTTTAAAAATAAAAATTGATTTTTTCCTTTCGTATATAAATCTAAAGTATTACAATAACTTTTGTTTAAGATATAGAAAACGTTAGTTGAAAACCTTATTACCCGAATCAACGCTATTTTTCGTTTCCGAAAATAAAATGAATTGTGTCCAGTAAATAGGACCAAAACTTCGGATTAAAACTTCGTTAATATTTCTTTTGTTTTTTAACAAAATCGTCCAGAAAAATGAGACTATACAGAAAAAAGGTTGATAATCAATCGTTTATCACTAGACTGAGAATCTTTATGCAACATAAAAATATTCCGCGTCGATCGTGGGAAGAAGCAGTTAATGAAAATATCATTTCACTCCTTGATATGTAGTCTTTCTACGTTGAAAACAACATAACAATATTCTTAAATTTTTTTATATTTCTCACTGCTTTATATTTCACCCTGTTAATTTCTTCGTAAATGCATAAAGATCCGCAGTCTATTTATCACAAATAAGCAAAATAAATTACAGAATACCTTCAAATTAATGAAAAACTTCCAAGTCGTCACTAACTATTCGGTAACTGGTAACCTTTACCCTAGATAAATTCATCCTCTGGTTTCGGAGATGTCTCTGCGGATGTTCATGCAGTTATAGCAAAATTGAGTAGATAAAATTTGAAATTGAAGATGTCAATATATGATTTCTGTATTAAAATCATTAAGGGAAGAAATGACATTCAATTTGGTTTCTATACCTTGCAATCGAAGCAGACAATGTTTAATTTCATAAAGATCCGCAGTCTAGCCATCAATTTTGAGGGTTGTTTTCGCCCGCTTCGCGTGGACTGTTTCTGTGAGAGCCATTTCTCAGATAAGTTTCATAAAAATCGACTTGCACGACTGAAATACGTTTCCCTGTAAGATTAAGGATATTTCGATGGTATTACAAAGTTTTGATCTGTTTTGCAGCACTGTTTGCAACAAGACGCCCGCTTCAAATTCGGCCGGAGTAACTCACATTCGCACACTTCCGGTCGAGCCGGACGAAAGTCCGCCAGCTCGCCATCGGTGGAGAGCACGGTTTGCCACAAATCTTTGCCTGACCTTCACACGAGCACACGACGACGAGCGTCCCTGTCGCCGCGTGCATCGACGAAGTCGACCAAGCCATCGGGGCACCATCAATCTTCGAACAATTGCCCGGATTGTGAAACTAGTTCAGATTATTCGGAGCACAGTTTCAAGCGGGACGCTGTCTGTTACCGGAGGTACTCGGCGCATTATCGTGCATGTTTTCGATGGATTAATCTAGGAAAGATTCACATAAATTAGATAACGCTCGCACCATTCCGTAGAACGGGAAACACTGCTCCTCAATTGAGTCACTTGCATAAACCGAGCAGTTTCTATTAAAACAACCAATTTTTAAATGAAACCAACTCACAATGTATGTACAGCATGTCTACAAAATCAATAAATAAATATATGTAGATGTAAATAAGGAACACAACGATAAGCAAGTCGAATTAACGTTAACATCGTTCGTTGCAACAATTTATCAAAATGAATTTTCTTTATCGACTTGTTTATCATACGGACACGCGAAGGGCATACAATTGCACCAGAAAAAGCATGGATGACCTTGAAATCTCGAAAGACGTGGCCTTGAGAAAATTGTTTACTCGCCACATTATTCGCCCCTTTAAATTCAATCATATCTTGTTTTTTTTATTTTTTCTGTTGTTCAAATTAAATGAAACACACTGTAGAAATAATTGTAAGCTCTGTATAAATAATTACTCCTAATCTGCTAATTAGGTTTTCTCGGAGCCATGAACTCGAGAGTTTCAACCGTAATTGAATATAAATTGCATTATCTACGGACTAGTTGATAATAACAATAACTCATCTTTTTCGCAACGAATATTGTTCTGATCGAAGTGAAACGAAAACTTCGTTACGCGATAACGAAGCCTGTAAATGCATAGTGTTTGTAATTTCACAGTCTGGTTAATGCAAACTGAGTATTTGTCCATGGCGAGTGTACAATTTTAGATTGTCCCGCGCTCAAAGGGTTCATTAACGTTTGTAATGCACGGGGTTTATTTCTAGGTTTATGAAGTCTCCGATGTTGAACTGGAACAGCGAAACTGTCCAACGCAAATAGAATTGAGACAGTCCATACAATCCTCGGCGAGGCCTAAGAGCCTTCGCATCCTATATTTCCGTCCGTTCTTCTGTCCCAGTGCTCGGGTCACGACTGCTTTAGCTTCCATTCGATTTTATTACCTCACTATATCTTTGACACCGAAACTGCCCAGCGCTTCAATAATTTCAGTCGGTGTGACAATATACTGTCGAGTTATTGCGCTATAAAAATCGTTGGAACTGCGAGCATGTTCTCTTCCAGATCTTTTGTTTGTGAGACATGTGGATCCTACATCCTCAGATGCTCTCCGCGTTGTAAAACAATTGACGTTATAGACGGCTGTTTTATTATTAATGGGCGACGTGTCTTTTCCGGAGAACCTGCTAGATATTGCAGAAGCTTTTCTTCGAATACTGGAATATCCGATCATTCTACTTTATGATCATTCTCTTCTACGCACTGTTAACCCTGTGTTCTTACTGCATTTATTTAATTGTCTTACTTTTTAGTTAAAAACAAATATAAGTTCCACAAATATAAATTACAAGAAAGTTTGGGAGCTATATTTTATATAATTAGTAATCAAAATGGTTTAAAATAAGCAGCAGTCAAGGAACTGTCCTTTGAAGTAAATTTCAAATGAAACACTTAAAATAATAGGGATTTGTTGGCAAGCAAATTGAAAAATAATTCGGAGTGCAAAGGGTTAAGGCTGTCAGTCCAGAAAATTCTCCCTTGTGACATTAGTATTGATAACAGTGGTTATCAAAATTAGCTCGGCCAGCTTAGTCTCTGTTATAACTAGACTGCGGATCTTTATGCAAAATAAAAATTGTCTGCATCGACTGAAAATTGACTGCAAGAAACGGAAACTAAATTGAACGTTACTTCTTCCCTTAATGATTTTAATAGAGGAGAAATCATATATTGACATCTTCAATTTTTAAAATTTTTCAACAATTTTGAATTTCATCTGCTCAATTTAAAGATCCGCAGTAGTAGTTATAACCATTTAAGCACATCAGCTGTTGAATGTTTATAAAGAAATGCAAAATATATCGGAAACAGTAGAAAAATATTTATATTTATCCAGAAATTTGTCAGTTTATTTAATGTTTATGGAAATAGAAGAATATAACATTAGAAAATAACTACAATATAATCATATTATATCATATTATATAATCATATCATGTAGAATGAGCAATATATTATAGTTCCAGGCACATTCGACGCTCGTTAGGTTCCGGTGGCGGCGACGCGAGTAGCGTACTATCATCCGGAGGTCGTACGCAAAAGTCATCAGGGTCCAGTAAATTGAGTCACGGAGCGACTGCGAGGGACTCCGGAGGATCATCCGGGCATTGTACTCACCGTAGTGAACCTCCGCCAATAATACAAGTATACTTCAAGTGCAAACAGGGTCGTGTCGACGATCGAAGCATAGAAACACTTATATCTAGACTTATATCATGAAAATTTTAGAAAAATTGTGTCCAATCTGAATTATGAAACAAGTAGTAAATGTTATTTCTCACTTTTTCATTTGGGTTTGTAGCGAAAATTTCGAAAACGCGTTTTGTAGATCAAAAAGGGATACAACTCAAATTATATTTCTGAAGAAAGTATAGTAATAAATGTATAAATTGTGGTGTACTTTATAATTAGACTGCGGATCTTTATGCAATAGAATTTGGTACGATTTTTATCAATTTTATATCTACAAAGGCCATTGCCGCTGAAAATAAGATTGTATTTCATACCACTTTCTTAAAATTTGTCTACGAACATTAAAAGTTCTATAAACATCCGCAGTCTACTTGTATCAGAGTATCAGATCGAAAATGTTCTACTCCAACTTTTTTGGAGTAGATGGTAGTTTTCTTTTAATGAGAACACAAGTGTACTCTGCTTCAGATGTTACAATTATTCGGCTCGGCCTTGAATAAATACCTATCCGGTTTTCTGTGAAGTAATACTATAATACTTTTTCAGGACTGTTGGAGTCATATACGTCGTGACAGTGGTGCATCAACCCAACACTCGACGGAAAAAGATCGCTCAAGAAAAGGTAGTTACGCTAACGGTACCCCACTTTCTGTTGTGAGACATTACAGTCCTGACTCCGAAAGTAGCAACAGTCAAACGGATTATAGTCCGACGTGCAATTCGAGGTATGCATTCACACCATCTACACTTTATAGTACGTAAAAAATATCATAAATACAAATACCTACTTCACAATTCTTCTTACTATCGTGTACTTTTAATATTTTAGCATGATTGTACAGGGTGGTCCACCTAAATGTAGCCGCCTAAATATCTCCTTTATTTTTATGACATTGACAGTATCACAGTATCGTAAGGTGAATGTTTTGCAAATGTTATTTTTTTCTCAAGATCTTTTTCCCGGAGTTTTCAAGGTAATCGATATTTTTTTTCTTGTAAATGTATATCTTTTTTCGTATATTAATAGCATGACCTTGAAATAATATGTGACTTCTAAAATTGAAATTAGATATGAAGTGTTGAGTCTGAAAGCTTAATCGTCAATATTAAATTTGTAAGCCATCTGCCACTTACTTTTCAAATTATCCTTAAGTGTTCAAAATAAAATGATCGATGATAGATTGTAATGATTTTTCGATGAAAATCAGACTTCACTTCAAGGTCAATTAAGTCAATGACCTTGAAAACTCCGGAAAAAATGATGTTGAGAAAAAAATAAAATTTGCAAAGCATTCACCTTGTCATAACATTTACAATGCACTGAAAAACATTTGTTATATCGTCACAAATAAAAGAGATATTTAGGTGGCTACGTTTAGGTGGACCACCCTGTATATTATAATCGTAATATAAGTATAAGCCATTTAAAATCTTAACACATCATTAACACATCTGCCAGAAGCTTATTAACAGGCTCTTTCAAGATGGGGTTTCGTTTAGAAGAAAAATTTGTTAGCCTTGTTCAACATTGGAATCTATAAGATCGTTCTATTTGATGCTGCCACTTTCATAGTTGATTGAAAAATTGGTGAATTATCATTGAAAAGAGCTAATTCATTGTCGTAGCTATGCTAAACTGGTTTTTGCCAGCAGAAAAGACTATCTTAAGGAAATGTTATCTTGGAAAGAAGGAAATTTGTAATATTGGCTAGAGTGAAAGACGTGTCCTTGAGTAGTGTGTCGATGTTAGTGTAATTGGACTGCTGACTAGTGCATAAATTGAACACTGTCTCAATCTCTCCATCAGGTTTTCCGACGGCTGGAAAGAAGGCCGAGGTCGACCAATTCTGAGATCGAAGTCGGACATCAGTGATCGTTACTGGCGTCAGGATAACGGTCGTTCGAACAAAGTACCTGCTCGGCCACCTCGGTCGATAACTCAGCTCGAAAACTTTTTTGACCGTTTAGGTCTAGACTCGGATAATTATCAGCGTATCACGGAACCAGACTCGAAGACATCGTCTCCGGTATTTTTTGATAGCGTTAGCTCCGTTGACTCGGCTTTGGGTCTTTATTCGTGGGTCGGTAATAACCAGACGAACCAGAGTGGTCAATGGCAGAACAATAATTGTAGCATCGGCATGGGCAACGAAGATTGCAGTCAACGGGTCAGTGATCCACTAAGCATCGTCGAACGAAACGCTCGAATTATTAAATGGCTCTGTCAGTGCCGAAAAGTGCAGTTTGGGTATAGTTAAACAAATATGCAAGGCGGACAATCGATCCTCCGGTCCGGGTAGCGCGCATTCGAGTCCGACGAATGTTTTAGGGGACTTTCATCTTGCCAACGATAGTTTTTATGCGTCGCAGAAAAACTATGCCTTACATTTATCATTTCACTAGCGAAGGATAGTAAACGTTGATAACATTTCTTTTTCTCTCTCTTGCTTCGCCGTGTTACTAATGCTACACGTGGTAGCATCATAATTTATGGTTTCCTAATTGCAAGAAGAACATTGTGCCATCTACTTTTATGATTTGTTTGTTATGCATTTCTGTTGTGTCTTTAATTTTAAATTTGCCACTAATGGACTTTAGTGTGAGGTCTATTGTTTTCTTTTTATCTCGGTATGTTCTTGTCAAAATTTGTACATACAACTAGCGGATGGTGAGAACTGTCTAAATATATTTTACAGTCATGTAAAATTTTTACCTGTTTGAATAGTTTTGTTTTCTAGGGAATAAATTGATTGTATATTAGTTACGTTAATGTTACAACGAGTTTATGATGCATGAATTGATGAATGCGCTCCGCATTTGTGGTTTATCGGTTTTGAGAAAGTTGATCTATAAAGAAATTGAATTTTATTAGAACGTTTTACTTTTAAGATGATTACGGTAAATTAAATTGTTCATCGGTCATTGCTAAATTTCGTTATTCTAAATTGCGTTGCGGAGATGCCTTTAACATACGTGAAAATTATGTGTGCTTTTACGTTAGGGAAAAAGTTGCTCTTTCATTGTTCGAGCCACACATTTCGAAGTTTCGTTTTCGATAAGCGATCGGAGTCATTTCAAATTGAATATTCACTCAAGATGCATTTCAACTTTTTCTGGTTCAGTAGGAATTGATATCATAGCGTTACACTTGTATCGAAAGTCAAAGATTTGTCTAACAATGCAAAGTAACTTGCTGTGTTTACAATAGAGTTCTGAACGTAGTAGCGTTAGTCGAATTTCATTACTGTTTTTCCTCATTCTCGATGAATCTATTAAAACTTGTATTGATCTGTATTTTAGAGATGCAAACACCACTGGTACAAAAGAACGAATGTGATTTATCGAATTTTGAAGAATTTTTCTGTGTAAGAATGTTTGCAAATGGAATTTGTATAAAGGATTTGAAGGAGTTTTCATGTCGGTGTTTTTATACCTTATAAATCTTGTTAGATGCAGTTGCGTTCAATTGTTGCAAAAATTATTTTCGATTCGATATGCTTGAAAATTCGTGCGACATTGCTACTTGTGCTTTGTATTAAGAAATATTTACTTGATGCCTTTATTAACTTTAAGCTATTTTAAAAACTTCGAGAAACGATTTCACTCGCTCAACTGAAATATCGGAAAGTGTTCTTATATTTTCGACATTTTATTCATTCTCGATGTCTACTTTGTGCCTAAAGAGTTAGGAAAGAATTTTATTCTAATACAAAAATTCATTCTGATTGTTTGATATATCTTTCAATATAATGCTTAATATTTTAATAACAGAGTTGATTCGACTTCCGTGTGTATTTTAGAAAATTGAGAATATCAGTTAAGTATTAAAAGATGCTCGAGTCTCGATTTGTCAGATTTAACAAGTAAGTATTAAAACGATACTTAAGTGATACCTTGTCGTGTAGGACATTTAAATTGAATACAATTGCGAAAACAATACAAAGAGACGAAAGCTTGTAATTTCTAAGGAACGTATTATTCATTTACTGCTTGAACAAAACAAAAAGAAAAAGAAAACAGTGATTCCTGACATATTTCAACGTGCAATAATACAGATAATTCAGTTAGATGTTTCTTATTTTAGGTGATACTTATTACATCATACTACTCGATATATTTTACCTACTGTGTGGCAATCAATTACGGATATAATTAATTACGACTTTGAATGTTTCTAACAGACAAATTGTTAATTATGTGATTCAAGTATTTTAACAAAAAAAAAAGAAGAAAAAGAGAATTCGTGTAATATAATGCAACAAGAAGTTACTCAACTACTCTCATTTCAAGTGATATAGATGTCTTAGATAAATAGTGATTCGCGCAGATTCTATGTACGAGAGGCGTGGTAGTGCATTACGATTAAAAAAAATATACAAAGACAAGTTTGAAACGACTACTTGGCGGCAGTAAAACCTTGAATTTTTCAAGCGAAATGTATAGTAATGCTTGTATTGAACACTAGATGTTTCTGTAGTTACATAACCAGTATTTACGGTAACACTTAACAGTTTTTGACAGAATTATTATAGGGGGTGTAACCGAAATTACGAGGATTGCGTCGGCAGCCGATCGCAAAGTGTTATTGCACAAAGACGAGCATAATATACATATGCTCGCGACGAACATTTTGCTTACAACTTTTTGAGCTATGCACCGTTTATTGCTCTTGTAATTGAAAAACGAAAACTATTCGACAAAATTTATTTTACACGAAGGTGTTTCTTCTTTGCCTTGTATAAAAAAAAAAGAAAAAAAATAATTCTTAATATATTTTTACTAGTGGTAGTGATTTACATTTCGATGATTTATGATAAGCTGTTCGGGAATTAAATTTTAAAATGTCGTTACAATTTAAAAAGTGTTATCGTAGAATTGTAATGGATATAATGTAGGGTTCTTACTATCCGAATATCCAAGTATTCGGATACTCGAATGTAAATCGAACATCAGAGTACAAGTATCCGAATATTCGGATATTCGAGCGAATATCCTGTAGATCCGAGCAACGGTAAAAGCCCTAATGTTGAGCGTTCTCGAATATTATTTTCAAAAAGTTTTAAGCAAAGTAATTGACATAAGATTTACGCGTTGCTTCTTGAGAGTACACGCACAAGGTGTGTTCGATTTCTACTCTACTAATATTTAAGACCAACTGCGTCGTTGGAGATACTGTTCGTTTCGGTGCGTTGCGTTGCAAATCTACCCGACTATAAATTCTCCTTTAGCAGTTCGAAAGAAAAAAAAAGGCTACTCGTTACTCGTTATGGTAGAAATATACATTCCATTTCGTTGACATGTGTACACGAATCTCAAGAAGTAAAAACGAGATAGTATAAGTTTGCCTTCTTATCATTATCATTAATAGGTATTGCGTTTCCGCATCGGTAACATTTATTAACGTAATCGAAGGAATTTCTATAACGTTAGACTGCATTCTGTTTTAGCTGATAGTTTTATGTGATCAATGTACTTGTATATTAGAATCTATTGTGTTGTCCTTATCATCTTATCGACTTTGAGGCTTAGACAATTTTACTATTAAGTAGATCTGTTGGAACCTATTTTGTAATTTTAACTGCAAATGTATACTTGAAAATATGGAACTTACATATAAATGTGCATAATTTTGTGATCCATACTATTTAACGTTGTTAAAGTCATACATTTTTAATTGCTTTTTTTATAATCTAGTCACGTAGATCAAAATATGTTAAATTCCGATTAAATATTATTAAATTCCTTCTGTGTATCGCTGGTGCTTTTATTTTCTCTCCTGTATAAGATTGTCGCGAACTCGATTACGTATATATAACAAGTTGAAACATTTAAATCTTCAGAATAATTCAAACTAGAATCTACGATTTTGGACGTTTGCCGAAGGGGCGCGTGTATACTGAATCAGTGAACCGTGTATTCGCGAATTAAGTATCCGTGTTCTGACTACATGTGTAATTATGCATTCTATTCTCCGTGTACACGGATTCATATAGACATTCATGTATTTTTGTACTGGGATACGTTCGCCACGTTCAACTTCGGTAACTAATGCGTTTTAGAAGCGGGACAGCAATAAATTTACGGCCAGCTGTTCGACGTTATATCAGCGTGTATTAAAATAGACGTGTAATGTAAATACACGAATATTCGTGAAACTAAAATACACGGATACCCGTGTATTTAATATTACGCGGATTAAGATTCGTGTATTTACATATTTACACATGAAATAGGGACCTACAATCGAAACATTTATTTTCTACTTTCAAATGACTGGCGCGCACAGAAGTATAGATTTCCGCCATCTATGGACAACGATAGTAAATTAATTGGTTAACAGGTTCACAGTTTTACCGTAGATGGCGCCAGCGAAGCGTTTGAAAATCTGCAACTGAGTTCAGGAAACTTCAATTATTGGAACTGTATTATTAAATGATAATTTCCGGTTCTGTAAAAAAGCTTTGTACGGCAACGAACGAAAAAGACGATCTATTTGGATCGTGAGTATTTATAGATCGGCTTCAGATAACATGCCTTGTTCCAAGATTACATCGTTTACCAGATGACGGTTGTGGGCAAAGTGCTATAGTCTGTTTAGAAGCCGCAAAGCCGCGAAACTAAAGTATTAGAGGGGAAAAGTATAAGTATTCATAGTACAAATATTTATGGAAACTGTAACTGTAATGTATATTTCATTTTATTACTTGTTCCTTTTTACTTTGCTCTGATTAGTTTAGATAGTGCTACTCGTTTTGTCAATCATAATTTGGAAAAAGTGAAATTTTAATGTAGATGTCGATAATATGAATTTGCATTTATTTCCTCACAACTTACTTTATTCAAAAAAAGAGTAGTGAGAACAATATGTATATATGTCGAGTACAATACAATACGCAAGGTAATATAAAACAATAATATTTATTTACGGGTAAGATATATCATATAATAAATACTTATTCCTAATTACTGGTTATGAGATAAAATAGTTTTCGTTAGTTTAGTTCTTATTCTATTAGGGAGTACGATAAATGTACTTGTATACCTGCAGCTGTTACAGGGTGTCCCAAAAATATTGTATTTCGTTCAAAAGGGTGATTCCTGAGGTCATTTTGCAATAACTTTTTCCTTTGCGAAAATATTCTCCGTGGCATGATTCAGGAGTTATTAACGAAAAACAAGGACCAATCAGAGCGTGACTACAACGGAGAGATCCGTCGCAGCCAATGCCAATGCCAACGCATCGCCACTCTCAGCGGAATCTGTAGCTGCACCCTGATTGGTCCATGTTTTTCGTTAATAATTACTTAACAAATCCGCCAAGAACATTTAGCAAAGGAAAAAATGACTTCAGATGACCTCAGAAATCGCCTGTTTCAAGGAAGCACAACATTTCTAGGCACCATTTTGAATTATGTTGTGACGTCAGTTGTGAGCACCAGATACTCCGTTATCTTGGAGCACTGCGTTCTATGTATTCGGTGCTCATAACTGACGTCACAACATAATTCAAAATGATCGATAGCGATATGACAAAATAATTCAAGTAGATATATTTATACATTATTTCGTAAACATTTGGAAAAACGGTACAAACTCTTTGTACAAGAAAATGTAAGAACAACAAAACCGTGATACAAATATATCTTTTCACAAGTAAGTATTTCATACTTAGTATCGCATACATGTATATTGTTCTTACTATTTTTTTTTTCAATAAAGTTGTGATGAAATAAATACAGATTTCATAAAAAATCAACATCTACAACTTTTTCCAAATTATAATTGACAAAATGAGTTAGAACTATTTATAAGAGTAAAGTAAAAATGATCGAGTAATAAAATCAAATATATATATTACAGTTACAATTTCCATAAATATAAATACAGAATGATATCCCGCGACGATTCCCCTTTCCCCTCAAGGTACACTTTAGCTTCGCGGTACTGCGATTTCTCAACAGACTATAGCACTTTGCCCACATCCGTCATCTGGTAGATGAAATATGTAACATCCTCTCTGGTAATATATATGGTTTATGTAAGGACCTATGCATCCTGTAATATGCATATCTATAAGTAAATATGATCTAAGGTCCTATGCATATCCTATAATATGCACATCTATAAGTATATATAGTCTAAGGTCCTACGCATATCCTATACCTACGCCGGGTCTATAAGTATGTACAGTCTATGGTCTAACGTGTACGTCATGTCAACCATGTTGGTCCTCGTGCGCATGCGTAACGGCGAGCTGCGCCTTTGCAGTCTGTGGTCGTCAGTCAGTCGTACGGACGCGCGATTCACGTTTGACGCGTAGTTTCGGATGCGTGGCTCGAGCGAAATCGACGACAGTTGTACGTTCGACGGTGATACTGGCCGACGGAGTAAACTCCGTCGCGTATGCGTTCGATTATTGGTGTCTGGTGGTAGTGACGGTTTCTGGTAAGGTCGCGGTGGCACGTTTCGGTATGTCGCAAGTGCTTTGGCCGCGAGAGGCGCAGTGACGACTCGTCCGTGAGCCTGCCGACATCCTCGACGGCCTTACGATGGAGTCTATCAGAAAATGGTTCTACAGGCCTAAGGTGAGTCGTCTTTCATAATCCGTCGTCCCTAATTCTACACCCTTGTCAACGATTCTCCCCGTGTCTTTCTCTTTATTCGTTCTCTCGTCTTTCTTCCGTCATGCCCTCCGTACGTTCCTCGTCGTGTGCGAGACTTTTCGCTGATCGAACGCGTGCGCTCGTTCTTTTTTCCCCGTCTTCCCCCGTGCACGTCTCCCGTCGGACCTGCGCGCTGTTGCCACCTGTTTCGTGAAAATTCGCAGGATACCCCGGAGAAGTGCTTCGGGCGACGTGTGTTACACCTGCGTGATCTACGTGTGCTGCACGTATGCCTTCATTGATGAGTACAGGCTCTCTGTGTTCCGTCTCGTTGTTTATCACGCAACGTTCCCGAGCTTTCCAGCGATTTATCGCCGACCGATCACGGCACAAAGAAACCACCGCGAAATTGCAAATAACGTTCTCGCGTACCACTCCGCGTAACTGAATCAGCTGATACGTAATAGAACCGTGTCGCGATTCCCGAGACTCCTCCGGCACATTGTAACCGCGCTCGAGGATTAGCCTCGACTTACGGATATTTCTGTCATAAATGCATTGTCCTCGCGAAACATCGTCGACACCGGCCCCCGGAAGATCGAGCACCATCGCTTCCGCGTATCGTTCCTATTACAGCTTACAACCACAGGGACAAAAGATAGGATATTTAGTACATTTCTTTGTTACCATGATAACGAAAGAAACATTTCAGTATTATATTTGTTATATCAGTTTTAAATTGGCGTGAAATAGAATATTATTTTTTAATGGGAACAGCCTTTGTAGATCCAAAACAAATAAAAATATCACTAAGTTCTATCGAATTTTATATTCTAGCACTTTTGAAAATTTTTATGAGCCATAAATGCATAAAGATCCGCAGTCTATTTATTAACCTCTTGCACTGGTATTTATTTTGTGGTTATAGTGGTTAATAGACTGTGGACCTTTATTCAAAATAAAAATTGACAGCGACGACTGCATGGAATAGAAACTAAATTGAATGTTATTTCTTCCCTTAATGATTTTCGTAGAGAAGAAATGATATATTGACATCTTCAATTTTAAGGATTTTCCAACAATTTTGAATTTCATCTACTCAGTTTTGCTGTAAATGCATAAAGATCCGCAGTCTAGTGATTAGGATTCATTCATCGTTCAGAATATCACACTCTGGTCCGAGTGGCCGATGTAGCAGTTGAGATTTTTAGCACTAATTTGGAAGTTTAAGGGTATAATAATTAGACAGAGTGGGTGTAATTTAAAACAGTAAACATGTTAGAAGAATTTAAAAGTACTGTCACATTATTTTCCACTAGAATGAAAATCAAGTTTTATATCACTCCAGTTTGTTGCAATTCAGGTATAAAATTTTTATTTTGCATAAAGATCAGGTCTACAATATTATCAACAGCTACAATATTATGAAATCAAAAAATATATTGATCTTTAAAACTTAAACGTGATCTTGATAATGTATAAAGTAAACATTTTTTAAAAAGTCTTTTGTATTGAAATTTGTAGACTGAGAAATATTGATTATTCTATACACATTGAACTACCTGAAAAATCGTGTTCAATTTTAAAATAAACAATATCCGTAATAGTGTTTTTAAAACGATGATTTTTTCATGGTTGTAATCACAATTCTTAATAAATCGTGTTAACGGTTATTTTCAATTTTCATTGCGGGTTCAAACAAAAAAATTTTGGAGATTGCCTACTCAATTTTTTCGAAATCTTATTTGCACGTTATTTAGTAAACGAATGCTTCCAAGTGCTAAAAGAAGGTCAGGTCAATTGGTCTTTGACGAAATTTAAAAAAAAGTTATACCGTTTAAAAAGGACGTTTGAACACTTTCATGAGCCACTGTACCATGCCTGGGAGTAATTTATTTCGAATAATAATTTGTAAATAAATATAAAAATAATGCTCTTTAGTATTTGACAAATAATGTATTTCAATTAACGATAAATGTATCTAATTTGTTAATTGAAGGAATTCGAAGATATGCAAATAATTGGGACAATAATAAATTGTAGAGAAATTGTATCTCTTGAATAACATTCCAGAATATTAAATATCAATGGAATGAAAATACTGTCTATATATTTATAAATGATATCAATAATACCTGTCTGAACGTATATATGTATAAATAATATCAATGAATTGAAAATACTGTAATATCAAATGTCACAAAAAGAGAATAATCAGTGAAAGTAATGAATAATTTATTTCGAGAAATAATGAATAAGTAATTAAATATGAGATAAATTTATTCAATTTTCGTATGAAATACTTAACGATAAAATTGTGTTGTTTGAGAAATAGATTATTTGTAAAATAACTTAATAAATAAATTGGAAATTAATTGATTCAATGTTCGTATGAAATACTTAACAATAAAATTGTGTTA
>CM052194.1:12240541-12273019 GCA_028455805.1 Lasioglossum figueresi | reverse complement strand
ACAAATTACTTTTCTCCCTGTCTTTGTTCAGATTTTGCCTTTTAATATTTTCAAAACGCGTGGCAAATGTTTCGAGACATTTATTAAAAAAGAAAATAAAGAATGTCGATGTAATTTTGTGCGTTGGCATAGTAATCAATTACACGAACTTCATGAAAAAACATTTGCCTGCATTATTTTTACGATTGTCGTCGTGTCGCTGAAATAATGCCTGTCGTAAAGCAGTGGAACTGTTCATGAAAAATTCAATTCGTGACAGACATAAAATGTGCATAAAAATTTAAACAACAGAAAATTATTTAAAACGTTATTCGAAATGCAGGAAAATTGTTTCACTGTACGAGTGTTACTATCGGAAATAATGTTGAACGAATAGCCGTGTTTCCATTTCGAGCGGTTTATTTTCATATCGAACCCGTTGCAGAAAATTCGAAAGCGATTTGCCGGAATTATCCGCGGGTTAGGCGGCGGCAACGGCCTTCCATTCAATTACAGTTGCAAAATAGGGCACAATTACCTTTTTAGAGGACTCCGGACGGCTGAATAATTTACTGCATTCTATTAACATTGATCTGAAAATTTAGAATGACACATGACAATTTTAATTTCGCCGGTTTAAGCGCGCACAATCTGTGCATGGAACTTGATATCAAATTAGAAATAATTCGTTCCTGCGGACAACGGCGATACCGACAGATCGGACGTTTCAAATTGGTTATACTTGTTATTTGAAATCGTCCAGCGTTTTTCGGACGGTATTTAATACACATTGTACATCATACGCGCGTGCATGTGCTTGTTTTCACAACGCCGACTGCATTCTATCGGAAAATTTTGCCACGGTTGCACGTTGATTCGTCACACGTGGCGGAAATGTCCCATTTATCGTTAAAACTAGAAAGGAAGATAGTGAAATCTTTTATATTTTTCCCTTTCTATATAAAGTAAAATGAATTAACAATTTCTAAATTATTTTTCTATTATTTTGCAACAATTAACCTTCAGTTACTCGAATAACTGTTCACATGGAACTTCATGTGACTCGAACATAAATAAATTTTTATTCAATAAAATAACTACTTGTTTATGCTTGAAATACTACATTCGAAGTTTTGAGATTGCAAATACCATATGCGAGTAATCGAAAGTTAATGAAAGTGTCATCGTTTTGTGAAAAGTGAAAAGAGGGACATATTTTAATGGCATATTTTTATATTTACGTATTTTTTTACATCCCAAAAATTGCAAGAATTATTGTTAGAATAAAATTGTCCAAGTCAAATGAAATTAAATGAATTTGTTAAAATAGCAATAATATTTAAAATCGTTCGCTGTGCAAATGCTTAATTTTCTGGTATATTTATCGGCTCAAAAGAATGGAATAAAAATAGTATTCCTGAAGTACAACAAACTGGAGAGAAATAGGTTGAAAATAATAGAATAATATCTTTAAATTCTCCTAAAATTTTATTGTTTTAAATTACACCTGCTGATTTTTGTCATAGTTGCATATAAATCTTCTGTTTAAATATAAATATATCCTAATATATATTCAATTCTATGAATTGCAACAAACTATCCTGAAATAGGAATTTATTTTCTGTAGTAATATGTTTAATTGGTTGAAAATAATATAACAGTATATTTAAATTCTTCTAATATTTTTTATTGTTTTAAATTACAGCTGCTCATTTTTGTCATAGTTGCATATAAATCTTCTGTCTACATATAAATATATCTTAATATATATTCAAATCTATGAATCACAACAAACTGGCCTGTAATAGAAATTTATTTTCTGTCTTAACACGTTTAATAGGTTGAAAATAATATAACAGTATATTTAAATTCTTCTAATATTTTTTATTGTTTTAAATTACACCGGCACATTTGTGTGACAAATGCATATAACCCGCGGCGTAATTAAAAATATATTTTAATACGATCGTATACCAGATCCTTTGAAATCGGTGTAGGATATCACAGCATGCACGGTTACGTTGTTTTGTTGTGCGCGTCGCGCAAGCGTTCGTAGGAGAGCCGAATCAACGGCAGATTCATTCGCAAGAAACATCTCATTGTGCAAGATTCTGTGAACCGGCGGAGCGTGTACGGTTCTTTGAACGCGGACGGCAACGGCACGATTCGCACGTACGCCGTAAAATCATTGTCTAGTCGCCTGGATTATTTTTGCATACGGCCGATTGTGCCCGTAACCCTGTTGGAGATCCGCGCGACATTTTCCTTTGAGTCTTACGCGATCGCGGACAATGACGTTACACGTTTAAACGAGGAATTTTGTAATTTCATCCTTTCCGCTTTGAACACACTTGAGCGTCTCTATGCAAATCCACGCTTCATAGTTTACTCTCATTAATGGATTTTATAGTTTACTCTCATTAATGAATTTTATAGTTTACTGTCATTAACGAATTTTATAGTTTACACTCATTAATGAATTTTATATAGTGCAACGGTGTAGATTATTTAAAAGCTTTTGTATTTAACATATTTGCGCACAGTCTCATTTTAAGACTATAAATTAATATATTAGAAATGTTGTAATATTTTTAGAGGAACATTAACAAATTGCTGAAAGAAATTCTATAGAAACATAGATTTCGAGAAAAGTTTTCAACGTTTGAGTCTCTCGAACATCGATCGACCAATAAATCGATGTATTTTTACACATTGTTTTTCTGAGCATCTGACGCGATAACAAGGGTCAATTAGAATTTAACAAATTAGAGCCGGTACATAATCGGGATTGCTTGAACAAGAATGCGTCGCTGTGGGAGAGAGAGAGAGAGAAAGGGAGAGAGTTACTCCCGAGATTGAGACTAGAAATACTTCAGGATCAAGGAATCCCTTTGTTTCACGTTGAATTTTCGGTCGTTGAGGTCAACATGGCGTGTCGTGCACGCAGCCGTGGACATTTTGCTCTGGACGGTTCGTTTGCGATGAAAATGGGAATTGTCCGCTCTCAATCAACAATGTACGGTTCAAGGTAGACTCTAAAAGCCGTCGTGTCATTGTTCAACTTGCAGAGACTGCCTCTCATTAATCCATCTCGTTGTCAAAGCTCGTCGAAAAATTCGATTAATTCACGAGAGAATGGCACTTCCTGCAGTTGTCATTTATTTCGAACAATTCCCTAGTAGTATGGCAGTTCTAAGGGAAAGACTGTTCGTCGAAACGTTACGAATTAAACCTTCTTTCACGAATAAAATGGAAACTCGTAAATGAATTGGGAATCATGTAGATTCTCGTTTTTATCCGGTTGTACTCGAAGCTATTTTAACATTGGGACGCAAAGATTCCTTCCAACGTAAAATATTTCCATTCCATGTGATTTTTATTGAATTTTATGTACTACAGCGTGTCCCATAAATGTCCTGCTGCAAGCGGCGGTTCCTGAAGTTACTTGAAGTGACATTTTTCTATACAAAAATGTCCGCCTCGGCTTTGTTAACCCCTTGCCGTACCATTTCCTTTACAGTTAGAGTGATTAAAACATCTTTGTTCCCAAAACTGTCGTAGAAGAGAAAAGAAAATTTATATTCTTTGTATGGCTACATTTATTTTAATGCTTAAATATTGATTACTAGACTACGAATCTTTATGCATTTATGGCTTACGAAAATGTTCAATAAAGGCTGGACTATAAAATTCGATAGAAGTTTGGGCAATTTTTATTTGTTCTGGATCTACAAAGACTGTTCCCATTAAAAATAAGATTTTATTTCGTTTCACTCTCTTCAAATTTGCCTAAAGAAATTGGAAAATGCATAAAACATCCGCGGTCGATTGATTTACAAACGAATCAAATTTTATTTCATCTAAAAAGAAACATAACACTCGTATTTGTTAGACTTTGTTAAAACCTTCATGACCAGTCTGAGTCGTTAAAATACGACAAGAGGTTAAGGAGTTATTAACGAAAAAGACAGGCCAATCGCGGCTGCCTGAGGAATTACTCCAGGAATTATAATTACAAAGTAATTGAATTACAATGTAATTCAGTCATATTGTAATTTATAATTCAGATCTTCATTCAATTAAATTACAATGTAATTCGTAATTGCAATTGGAGTACAATTATAAAATACTTTGTAATTAAATTACATTAATAACGACGAGGAGCAAACAAGTATATGAAAGAAAAAGAAATATATATAGCACTTCTTCATAGTTCTGAGCTATAATTTGGAGAGCTGTATTTTAATTATATTGTAATTCAATTACAGATCTGATTAAAATAATTGGTAACTGAATTAATTGAAAGGTTTGAATTATGTAATTCAGTTACGACGTAGATGAATTACTATATAATTGAAATACAATGTAATTCAATTGCGTAATTCAATTGCGTAATTCAATTACAATGTAATTAAACTAGCACAACTCTGTGTGGTACGGAGAGTCCGGCTCGGTGGTACGTTCCACTGAGCGTAGCGATGGTGTCCCGCCGCGGTGAAGCAGTGAACAAGAGAAGTAGTAGAAATTGATTGAATTAAATCTCACTTATTCAGCCGTAAATGCTGTTGCTACGAAATGTGTGTCACTGAGCCATTTCGAGACAGATTGCACAGCTGACTTCAAGTATACAGTCTTGACGAAAGTTAAGTGGAGTTGGTTCAACAAACTGCTAAGCTTATGGTAGATAGTAGGTATGGGATAATGTAAGGGGATTGTATAAGAAACCTGTAGAGTATAATAGTATTTCTTGATTAAAACAAATCATAAAATGTGCATCCACATGTAACGACCAAATATTAGTGACAGCTTTTTAAAATTATTAAAAGAAATTCTATTTAGCTCCTGTTGCTCGTAATTGATAGAAACAATTATTATTTTGTGTAAAGACTCGCAGCCCATAAAATTACAATTCATTAATACAACAATGCTCTATTGTATCGCGCACAAAACCACAGGTAGTAAATTGCAATATTCTGTAAGCTTATTAAAATCATTAAAAGAAGAACAGAAATTCTATTTTGCTGCTGCTGCCTGTAATTAAAGGAAACAATTTTTACTTTGCGTAAAGATCCAAAGCACAGAACCACAGGTAGTAAATTGCATTATTTTGTCTGCTTATTAAAATCATTAAAAGAAGAACAGAAATTCTATTTAGCTCCTGCTGCCTGTAATTAATGGAAACAATTTTTACTTCGCGTAAAGATCCAAAGCACAGAAACACAGGTAGTAAATTGCAATATTTTGTCTGCTTATTAAAATCATTAAAAGAAGAACAGAAATTCTATTTAGTTCCTGCTGCCTGTAATTAATATTAACAATTTTTACTTCGCGTAAAGATTCGCAGCCCATCAAATTACAATTCATTAATACAACAATGCTCTATTGTATCGCGCACATAACCACAGGTAGCGAATTGCAATATTCTGTCAGCTTATTAAAATCATTAAAAGAAGAACAGAAATTCTATTTTGCTCCTGCTGCCTGTAATTAATGGAAACAATTTTTACTTCGCGTAAAGATGCAAAGCACAAAACCACAGGTAGTAAATTGAAATATTTTGTCAGTTTATTAAAATCATTAAAAGAAAAACAGAAATTCTATTTAGCTCCTGTTGCCTGTAATTAATGGAAACAATTTTTACTTCGCGTAAAGTTCCAAAGCACAAAACCGCAGGTAGTAAATTGAAATATTTTGTCAGCTTATTAAAATCATTTAAAGAAAAACAGAAATTCTATTTAGCTCCTGTTGCCTGTAATTGATGGAGACAATTTTTACTTCGCGTAAAGATCCAAAGCACAAAACCATTGGTAGTAAACTGCAATATTCTGTTAGCTTATTAAATCTTTAAAAGAAAAACAGAAATTCTATTTAACTCCTGTTGCCTGTAATTGATGGAAACAATTATTATTTTGTGTAAAGATTCGCAGCCTATAAAATTAAAATTCATTAATACAATAACTCAATACGCACAAAACCTCAATATGCTGTATAGTCTCCTCTCGCGTGTTCTGTCTTCCACCGGAAGAAGTATTCATTCTTCGCCTGTGGTCTCGTATAAAAATACAGCATGAAATCGCGCCATTGCTTTCAGTTTCACGGTCCGAACGATTTCTGGTCGAGACGTGGCGGCTGCAGTTTGTGTTCCTTTTATCTTAGCGAACGGAATCGTTTCCTGAATAATTCCATGGTCCCGTTCAAGCGCGATGGCACCGCAGTTTCGATTTATAAAATGGTCGCGTGCCAGCCGACTCTGCGTACACCAGCCTCGGGAAATAATAACGCGGTGTGCGCCGCGATTAATTGCGAGGCTAGAGAGCACAGTGACAATTTTAGTCGCGTTCCGTCGCGATAAGGCGAAGCCCGACGTTTTATACCGTATATCGACGCCGATAAAGTCGCGTCCGGGGACGTCGCATGCATTCGGTTGCCACTTGATCAACACGCGAAAAAGAATTTTTCTTTTTTTTTTCGGTCGAAACACCTGCTCGTCGCTTGCTTTATGCGCCCGTCGCTCTTTGCGAAGTAAATCGATGCACAGCGTGCGCTCCTCGTAAATGATTGACACACTTTTTGCGATAAAATATCACCGAACACACAAAGCATGCTCTCGCGTATAACTGATAGCAGGGTGGCACATCCTTCGAAAATTCGTTTTTCCGATTGGAGATCGCTATTCATTATTCGATCGTAGAATTACGGAAATAATGGATGGCCTATTTTTTAGAAAAAGATTATGGAGATTGTCAAGGGGCATTCGTGGGATTTTTTTGAGCATACCTATGACAAAAATCGATAATCGTATACAATAATCTAGTGTTAATATTTATTGTCAATGCAGCAGGGATATCTTAGTGGAACAGATTAGAAATCTACCAATTATTTACGGACACTACGTTTGCTACTTTCCACATTGATCCCAAATTCTCCATGGGTGAACGTTTGACGAATATACTTCAGCTAAGTCCATTTTCGAGAAAAATCATGCTAGCAATTTTAATATTTACATTTCTACGTTATCATTCCATTCTGAAGCAAATTGTAACTAATATATTCAAAATCACAAAGATTATGTAAAGAGGAAATTAACTGGTTAGTAGAATGGTACCAATTTTTATTATGAAAGTGGCCTAAGTCCATTTTCGAGAAAAATCAAGCTAGCAATTTTAATATATACAATTCTACCTTATCTTCCCATTCTGAAGCAAATTGTAACTAATATATTCAAAATCGCAGCAAAATATAGTGAAATTGTGAAAGAAATATGTAATATATATGTGTATATGCATGGTAGAAAAGATATGCAATATGCAAAATAATATTTGCATATCGAAATATGTATTTACATAAACATTAGCAGTCTAGTCACCACCCATTGAAGGCGGACCATAACGTTCTCGGTCCTCTAAATCAAAATTGCCGTTTTTGAAGCGTGCAAGCCATTTCCGTACGATACCTAACCTACACCTACAGAACTATCCCCATAAACGCTACAAATCTTCCGTACTGTTTCTTCGGCATTCTTTCCCTTTCGAAAATAAAAAATCATCAAATGGCGAAAATGAATCTTATTTTCTTCCATTTTTAGACTTCCATTTTAAACTTCCATTTTTAAACTTCCATTTTTAAACTCCCATTTTTAAACTTCCATTTTTAAACTTCCATTTTTAAACTTCCATTTGGTAGCTATAAAATTGTCGTAACCAAAAATGACTGTCACAGAGAGATTCGTTGAAACATAAGCTTTCAGAATATGTGTACAACTCTTTTGTTTTACTCACGCATCGAACTGACACACGCTTTCGGCGCCATCGAGTGAAAAACGTTACGAACTTTCTTTACAACCAAATATCAAGAGAATAACGTTTTTGTCTCGAAAGAAAAACGATTGGAGTACGATTGGAGTAAGATTAGAGTACGATGAGAAGCCATCTTGTCGCTCAAGGGTTGAAAACTCTCCAGGGTTGGTGCTCGCGAGTCGAGGATCGTTTCTCGTCCTTAATTCGATGGGCCATTATATTTTCAAACATAACAAGGTTGTTAGCATCGTACAGGTTTGCAAGTTAATTATCCGACTTTCCTCGAAGAGCGTTTCCGACGATACCGCTGTCCGATTAGATAACGTTCGGTGCTGGTTCGAAAATGATTTCCTACACATATACGCGGCCGAAAGCTCGATCCGATCCGGCTTTGTTCGCTTTCGTCTGTCCGATCTTATCGGACTGCTCTCCGCCATCGTTTCTCATCCAGAAATTTTAATCACGCCATAAATCTCTGGATTATCGACGGGTTATTGGAACACGTTCCCCCCGTTTCAGTGAAAATTCGATGCATCACGTTCGAACGGTTCTCTTGTGGACGTTTCAAGAACTATTGGGCAATAAGTAACACGCTGGACAGCAGCTTGCGAAATGTTCAATGTGACACGTTTCCGCGATCGCACTTCGCCAAAAGTAGCACGGTGTTTTATAAATTATCGCCGGGGCGGCAATTCCATTGCAAAACTCTGCTGATCACGGCCCGAACCGATAACCGTCTTTCAAGTTTTCTTAGATTTTGTTATTCGTAGACAGCGGATCTTTATCCAAAATAAAAATTGTCTGCATCGATTGCAAGAAATACAAACCGAACAGAATGTTACGGCTTCCCTTAAGGACTGCGTCTCCTAGACAGACGACACTCGCGCGTGACTGCACACAGTCACCACAGTACACTCACACAATGCTAGACGACCGGGATTTCACTCCTGATTTCTTAATAATGCAAAGACGGGGTTTCTTAGTAGTCAAAATCGCTAGATGAAAGATCAATCTAGGGAGCTATTTGCCCCAAAAGTCCTACTTTTACGTCTACGACGTGTAATTCTCATTATTCGGCTGCATATCGACAGCCACGATAGGCGGTAGCACCGTCGCCTGTCCATTGCTTCTCGCGACTTCGGGACATTTTAATATTTACATTTCTACGTTATCTTTCCATTCTGAAGCAAATTGTAACTAATATATTCAAAATCACAAAAATTTTGTAAAAAGGAAATTAGCTGGTTAGTAGAACGATACAAATTTTTATTTTGAAGTGGCCTAACTCCATTTTCGACAAAAATCGTGCTAACAATTTTAATATTAACATTTCCACGTTATCTTTCCATTCTGAAGCTAATTGTAACTAATATATTTAAAATCACAAAGATTTTGTGAAAAGGAAATTAGCTGGTTAGTAGAATGATGAAAAATTTTTATTTCGAAAGAGGCTTAAGTTCATTTTGTCACATGTACCACTTGAAGTTAGCTGTAAAATAAACAGCCACGATAAGCGGCAGCACCATCGTCTGTCCATTGCTTCTCGCGGCTTAATATAATATATATTAATATAAATTAATATTGATTAATATTTATATAATATAATATTAACAATGAAACTACTAGAAGGGCCAGAGAATTATTTATTTTCCGTATATAATAATGTAGTGAAAACAATGGTCATCAGTTCGAACATTTATTGAAATAAAGTAGTTCACCAAACCAATTAGGGTAGTAAATAAATCACTTATGTAATACCTGTAATGCTTTTTGGATTTTTCATACCCAAGGTCACACGAAGGTCATTGTATAATATGTCATTGAAGAGGACTTCTCCTCTACTCGCGATACAACCCCATTTATTCACCCCATCGCGATAAAAAAAAATAGTTCCATAAAAAAATTGATGATCTTGATATCTAGAAAAAAATGATCTTGAAAAAAGTTTTTTCCCAATTATATATTGCCCCTTCGGTTAGGTTAATATTGTCCTATAACGTTTTTTTTTCTATTACTAAAACTAAGCGAGATATACAAGGTAGTCAAGTTAGCTGGGACACCCTGTACACAGGGTGAACCACGTGTCGTGATCAGTAGAGATTACTCTGTTATTAGCAGTCCGATCGAAAATGTTTTTATCAGCTTTTGCATGATATCAAGAGAGCTTTTTCACGTGATTATAAAAAAAATTTCGTCAACTCTTTTCTTTTTGTTTTTTGCAAATAAACATATAATATTTTTACGCCTGTTTGTTAGAGAATTTCTAGGCGAATTCGAAAACGTATCATAACATTAAAAAATAGAAGAAGGAAAATTGAATCTCTAATGTTTAATAAACAGAAATTACATTAATTTGAAAATGTGCTATCTTTTCGTACCGGAGTGTATTATCCCTGAATAACAATTAGGAGCAGAGCAAATAGAACGACCATGGGTGCATTGTTGCTGGTTTTCTAATGCCCGACAGAAGCATGCTTTCAATGATTGCGGTTCGTTCTTGTGGATGACTCATCGTCGGACGAGACAAAGAAGTTGTATCGATCTTACTCTCGCCTAACAATTTCTTTTAACACGTCTATTGATACTTAGATAAAAGAGCATAAATACGTTTACGACTGTTTTTTGTTCTCCTTACTGTCAACTATCGTTGTCAGATAAAATGGGCGCGCGTTTCGTAAGAAGAAATTGGATGCGCATTGATAGCCAGCAAAAGTGGAGCAACGAATTCTCGTGTGTGTCGCGGTTCTTCCTTTCAACTATCTACTTCCTGCTAACATATTTTCTAATCGCGCTAATTCGATGGAAACATGTCTACATCGTTTGAACTTAACGGGAGTTGAGGCTCGTCGTGTTTATTGAATTCTGTTCGGAATTGCCATTAATTAACCTCGACATTATAATCAGAAGGACTGTTTACTATAGAACGATTTCATTTTTTTCTCGGTCGGATTACGCGTTTCTAGTTACGAATGTATGACATACTAATGTATTCGTTCGTTAAAGTTTTTCAGATCATGTTGCAGGATTTTTATTGCACCCGAATTGTATATATTTTAATTTTTGAAAAGGTGGTCAGGTTTATTGATTGTGAAACATATTTTTTATCCACAGATAAGTACGTTTTCTTCAATATCTCTTCTTTTCATTTAGTAACAAAGTACGGAAGGGACAAAAATGAATAGATGTAATTTAAAACAGTAAAAACATTAGAAGAATAGATGTAATTTAAAACAGTAAAAACATTAGAAGAATTTAAAAGTACGCTTGTATAATTTTCATTCGATTAAACATATTAAGAAAAGAAATAAATTTCCATTTCAGTCCCGTTTGTTGCAATTCTGGCAAAACAATTTTATTTTGCATGAATCATGTGTTCGTAGTGCTCTCTGTGAGACGTTTTTGATTATTTACGAGCAACAAGAACATATTTTAATGTTGAAAATAATCTACATCACTTTTGCACATTTACTCCATCTGACAAGTAAGTACCACACTGCTGATTGTTCTGCTATGTAAAAATTTAAGTGTAAAATGTGTTTCTTTATCCAATAATTTTAATAGTTTGACATAATGTAATAATATTCTTAACCCTCACACAACATTTCATTTTAGCTGTACACTTTAAACCAGCAAATTCAATTTCAATTGCAACGTTACATTTTAAAGAAATGTCTATATTTCACAACGGAGACAGAAAGAGGCCAATTATTTCCAGAACACTTACTAAGTTTTGTCATAAATGCATAAAACCCGATTATTCTGCTAAGTAAAAAATTTAAGTGTAAAATGTGTTTCTTTATCCAATAATTTTAATAGTTGGACATAATGTATTAATATTCTCAACCCTCACATAACATTTCATTTTAGCTGTACACTTTAAACCAGCAAATTCAATTTCAATTGCAACGTTACATTTTAAAGAAATGTCTATATTTCACAACGGAGACAGAAAGAGGCCAATTATTTCCAGAACACTTACTAATTTTTGTCATAAATGCATAAAACCCGATTATTCTGCTAAGTAAAAAATTTAAGTGTAAAATGTGTTCCTTTTTCAAATAATTTTAATAGTTGGACATAATGTAATAATATTCTTAACCCTCACACGCTCCTCAGAAATACTTGCATAAAAGATCCAGGTGTGCAATTTCATTCATTTTTGCTGCAAACTTTAAATCAACAAATTCAATTTCAATTGCAACGTCACATGTTAAATTTAAAATTGAGGGGAAATTTCAAATAGTTTTCAATTCCATAAATAGATCTTTTCGTGCACTTCACTTTACTTTGTTTTTTATTTTTGTTATTGTTTTTTCATTACATAATTTTATAAAAACTTTTATAGAAACTTAAAGCTTACATTTTTCATAAAATAAAATAAAATTAAGTCCTCGTAAACAAACGAAACTAACGAAAATACCTTTTTTTAACTTGTAACGGATGTATGTATATTGATTCGAATAGCTATTAATATTTAGACTGCAGATTTTTATGCAAAATATAAAATGTCTGCATCATTTGCAAGAGACTGGAGCCCGACAGACGTTTAATTTTTACTTTGATCATTTTAAATTTTAACGCTTTGGACCCGAAGCCATTTTCATTCCAAAATCAAGCCATTTCCATTCCAAAATCAAGCCATTTCCATTCCAAAATCAAGCCATTTCTTTCACAACCCAGATAATGTTTATTCTAAGTAATCGTTTTACATTGTGCATATCAAATTGAACCTGTGTTCTCATGCAACAGTTAAGCTTCTTACAATTTATAGAACACAGATAAATTTCATAATATTAAAACTGTCTAGAATAATGGTATGGCAATTTTTACTGGCGTCTCAGAGTCACCATTCGAGTACAAAGTGTTAACAAGCTGGAAACACTAGTTTTTGGCATTATTAGATCATTCTAACTCTTTTGCTGTTTTAAATGGCACTTACTCATTTTTGCCTTAAGGCGGTAAACTCGTTTCCAAAATGGCAAGGGTGCGGGATTCGCGTTTTCATTTCTCAATAATACAAAAATGGGGTTTTCAGTAGTCAAAAACGCTAGATAAAAGATCGATCTAAGGCGTTATCGCACTCAAAAGTCTTATTTTTTCGTTTACGAGGCGTAATTTGCATTGTTCGGAAGCACACAACTGCGCATATAGCTACGAAAATAATGCTGAATAATGCAAATTACGCCTGGTAAACATACAAATAGGACTTTTGAGGACGATTGCGACCTAGATTGATCTTTTATCTATCGTTTTTGACTACCGAAAAACCCCTTTTGTATTATCGAGAAATGAGAACGCGAATCCCGCACAAGGCAATCCCGGAAAAAGGAGTCTACTCCTTTAAAGAACTATATTTCACAACGCAGCCAGAAAGAGGCCAATTATTTCCAGAACACTTACTAATTTTTGTTATAAACGCATAAAACCCGGAGTCTAATTACAAACGAATTTCCACAGCTACTAAAAGATGAAATTCCTCGAACCGAAAGCCTCGGTGTTGTAGCTTTCGAACAGCAGTGTATGCATCCACTCGAACATCAGCGAATCAATATCCTTTCCGCGTCGCGACTGTGAGCGTTCGCGTATGGAGCGTGGACTCGCCTTAAGGGGAAGGATCGAGTTGTCAGCGATCGCAATCGCCACGGTTATATACGCGCGGATCTCTCGCAACAATAACTGTTACCGACCTACATAGTTAGGCGCCGTGAAAGAGGGCGTAAACTTGCACGGCGAAAAATTAATGCTGGCCAGAGCGTAATCGCGGAACGATTACTGCCTGGCCGGACGTCGCTGTTGAATTGCGACGAGCGCGCGATGTGACATTTTCGCGGAAACCCTGTCCATTATCCATAATGCAGCCGTTTCGTCGAAAACTAGAAGGGGAAAAGTCGCTTTTTTTACCCGTGGGCTCCTCTCTTTTCTTTCTCTCTTATTCTTTTCGTTCCCCTCTGGCTAACCAAGAAACGTACAAATGACTGCGAGGGACGATTCCGCAGGGCCAGGAATGCGCATTATCCGAATGCCAAAGGGGGAAGGTATTAGAGCCGCTCGAGTACTTGAAACATTCGAGCTGTGTATGCAATTTACCGTTAGCGATGGGCATTCAATACTCTGTCAAGTTTTCGAACAAATCAATCACCACAGAGTTTCGAATCAATTTGATATTTATTCGAAATCAGGAATTCATGAAAGTCTTGAAGTCTTGAAAATTTAAAAAATCTTGATAATCTTAATAAATGTCATACTTTTTATCATATCGGTACGTTCATTCATAATATTCATCAGTATATTTTAAAATATTATAGTATATTCTGGCAAATCATATTATTTATATTGTGATATAATATGTGTGTGTACTATAACAGAACAGAAGCTAAATTAAAATGTATTCCTTCTTTGGATGCCATGTCGTGGGAACCTTTGTTCAATTCGTTTGATTTCTTCACAGTTTTGTATTGCATCTTGTGATGGGCATTCAATACTCTGTCATGCAAAGTTTTCGAACAAATCGATCACCACAGAGTTTCGAATCAATTCTTGTAACTCTTGAAGTCTTGAAAATTTTAAAAGTCTTGATAATCTTAATAAATGTTATACTTTTTATAATATTGGTACGTTTATACTGTTATTCATCTCAATGCTGACACGACGTAATAATTGTTTGACGATGGATGTAACATTTCAAGAGTTTCAATACTTACAAACCTTCCAAAGTTTC
Source organism: Lasioglossum figueresi (assembly GCA_028455805.1). NCBI lineage: Eukaryota > Metazoa > Arthropoda > Insecta > Hymenoptera > Halictidae > Lasioglossum > Lasioglossum figueresi. The sequence goes on along the minus strand of CM052194.1, from coordinate 12,258,526 downwards.
AAGGCCTTCAAGATTTTCAAGCCTATCAAGACTTTCAAGACGTCCATGAGTTTCAAGATTTTTAAGCTTCGAATTTTCTTGCAAGTGATTCGAATTTTTTGTCGTAAACATTGGATCGAAGCGATTCGAAGTGATTCAGATCCCATCACTACTTACCGTATCGGACGTCTGGGGAAATTCTCGTTCCGATTGCTCAAAAGTAACCGATTTGTTTGTTGCTTAATCGTTTCTCTATGAAAAATACAGGGACTTTTACCGAAATCTAAAATTACCGGTGAAATAGGGTAGATGTAACTATTACTGCGGGTGTACGTTTTACTGCGGTATTTTTTCTTAATAAGATTCAATTACGAAAAAATAAATATTTATCCCTGAATCAATTTGTACAATTCAATAAAAACGTATTCTCGTTGTCGAGGCAAACAAAATTGTCAATCATTCTCGTATTCTTAGAATCTCAGGATTTGAAAACACATTCTTCATTTTTATGAAGAAAAGTAAGGTAAAAATAAGATCCTTTTTCTTTTATCTCAATCACCAAAGGACTGTTGTTCGCATGATGGGAAAGTTTAATTATTATTTAGATACTTACTTCGATGCAATAAAAATATAAAAAGAAACTTCTCTCACCTTCTGAATAAAAAATTACATACATTAAAGTACTCAGCATTACATAGATTAAAGTATTCAGCATTACGTACATTAAAGTGAAGTTTGAGCTCATTACTGCGGCTGAAAGATCACTAGGAATGAAGAAATTAAGAAATAAAAAAGAAGAAAAATTGAGAAAGACAAAAATGAGTTTACATCGTAAATGCAATGGGTACGCAGTAATTGGTAGATTTCTCTTTTTTGTTCGCAGTAATACGTACAAAATGTTATCGATTTTATTTTAAAATATTTTCTTCCATCGTATTAGGTTCTGAGGGCCACCAATTTATTTTTGGTATTAAGAAAACATTCTCTAAATTAGGAATAATATGAAAATGAAGTATGATCGAAGCGCGATAACATCGACATCCTTACGAATACCGGTATGATGTCATATTACTGTATGCGTCAAAGAACCGGTATATTCACCGGTATTTCTCTATGGTTATAATAAAATTTATTCTGATTCACAGATTATTTTCAATCTCAGATTTAGAACCAGTAATATTTTATTATGCATATTATGTTCGCATATATGGAAGGATATTAACGTATGGGATGGTGTAATATTTTACCGAGTTAGTCGCAATGCACGCCCGCGGGGAATTATAAATTAATGTGACACGGTGGAAGTTTTGGGAAACGGTAACTTACAATTTAGTTTGCAGAGAATCCTGTTTAAGCGAGAGAGTGAAACGCAACATATATAATTGACAGTTCGCAAATCCGTGGAATTACAAATTTTTTCGTTGCATTCTGATCTTCGAAAGAAACGAGCCTAGGTACACTAATGATGATAATAGCTGTCCACCCCATCGCAGTTATGTACTTCAAACTTGCAGCACATGCGTTACAGGAGTGTGGCAGACAGCTATTGTATTTATCGTTGTATCTCGGTTTCCTTTTTTCGAAGAACAAACGATAATTGAGTTTCTGCTATCACGAGTAGATCCTGCATTTTGTGGCGAGGCACTTGCTATAATGAAGCTTTCCAGCTTGAGTGACGAAAAACGTGGAAACGTTCAATATCATTATTGTGTATTGAATTAAGTGGACCTTAATGTACTTGAAAAATGCACTGACTCAATTCAATTATATTCAGTATTATATTTATATTTTATATTTGTCTATATCAAAATGGTTAGTGTATTAATCCTTATGTGGACTTTAATGTACTTGAAAAATGCACCGACTCAATTAAATTATATTTAGTATTATATTTAGTATTATGTTTATATTTTATATTTGTCTCTATCTCAAAATGGTTAGTATATTAATACCTTAAGTAGACTTTAATATACTTGGAAAATGTACTGACTCAATTCAATTATATTCAGTATTATATTTATATTTTATATTTGTTTTTATCAAAATGGTTAGTGTATTAACCCTTAAGTGGACTTTAACCCGATTAAATAATATTTAGTATTCTATTTATATTTTATATCCATATCAATAAAATGGTGAATATAAACGTAGTGAGATAGTAAAATTTCATTACTAGCTAATCATTAATAGCTACAAATTAAATAATTATTAGCGTACATTTGAATGGAGCCTCGTCGGCCCCAATAGTTTATTTAAGGTAAAGTAAGATACGCAATGGCGAGCTTGGTTTTTATTAGAAGATTGAATGTGCGTGTATATTGAAATTCGTAAAGAATATCGTTCGCAGACGAATCGATAGACTCGTGGTTGATCTACACGATAATAACTTCCATCGTGCGCAAGATCGATCGATTGTCTCGGCGGAATCGATAGCAATAAATATTTAATTCCACATAATGGCCGGAAGAAATTGAATCGCTTATTGAACGCGTTTCTTTACAGGGCAAAATTACGCGATCGATTATAAAAGCTCCGGCTTTTTATTAACCGTACCAGAATATTGCTTTTTCCTAGAATTGTACTTGTTAATATTTGACTTTTATCCAGATCATGTTTGAAAGCTAAAATAGTTCACGATTTTGCGACAACTATGATATTTGTCATGGTTCATATATTTTTACATGTTTTCGTTCATTTCCATCCATTTTTGGTCCAATATTAGTAAAACCTTTTATTTGAACGAAACAGAAAAATATGGAGGAACGAACGACGTGCATCGAGCGGGAATCATAATACAACGTAAAAAAGCTATCTCTTTCCTCACGGTCGTAAAATCTCCATTAGCGACGACGTGTTATGTTGGAATTCGGTTCTTGGGTCGGTTTTGTCATTGTTGATGACGTAACAGCATATATCTTAATGGACCGATGTGAAAACGTCATTAAACGTTCCGGAAAATATGGATCGCGAACTGAAATATGGATTCGGAAATAAGTAATATACATCTTGTGGTACCAATCATTCGTATTTACAGTCAAAAATTCAAAGTAAACTAAAACCAGTCAATTTTCTATGGAATACTGCATTTTTTAATAAATATGAACAATTACAATAAAACCATTAAATTCTATTGAGGCTTATATTTTTAATTCATCGAAGCATCTTTTAAATTATTACATTACATTTAACCTTAAATTTTTATCATCTGTTGGATTTATAGATGAAAAATGCACAACCAAGCAAACTAAAACCATTAAATTCTATTGAGGCTTACATTTCTAATTCATTGAAGCATCTTTTACATTATTACATTACATTTAACCTTAAATTTTTGTAATCTGTTGTATTTATACATGAAAAATGCACAAGCAAGTAAACTCGAACAATTAAATTCTATTATTAATTTTATATTTTTAATTTCTTGAAGATTGTCGCATATTGAAAATGCACAAGCGAGTAAAGTGTAACTATTATTTTTAAATTGATTACATTAGATTTAACCTCTCAACCTTTTACAATCTCTTGAATTTATACATTAAAAATACACAAGCGAGTAAAGTGAAACTAATATTTTCAAATTGATTACATTAGATTTAACCTCAACCTTTTATAATTTCTTGAATTTATACATAAAAAATGCACAAGCAAGTAAATTCGAAAATTCTATTTAACCTTAAACTTTAATTTGTCAAGTCCATTTATACTATACGAGTAGAACTATTATTAATTTTTTTCATTTTTTAAATTTCTTGAAGATTGTCACACATTAAAAATGCACAAGCGAGTAAAGTGAAACTATTAGTTTTAAATTGATTACATTAGATTTAACCTCAACCTTTTATAATCTCTTGAATTTATACATTAAAAATACACAAGCGAGTAAAGTGAAACTAATATTTTCAAATTGATTACATTACATTTAACCTCAACCTTTTATAATCTCTTGAATTTATACATAAAAATGCACAAGCAAGTAAATTCGAAAATTCTATTTAACCTTAAACTTTAATTTGCCAAGTCCATTTATACTATACGAGTAGAACTATTATTAATTTTTTCATTTTTTAAATTTCTTGAAGATTGTCACACATTAAAAATGCACAAGCGAGTAAAGTGAAACTATTAAATTCCATAGAATCTAGAATTTTTAATTTCTTGTTCACATCCATGTGTTAAAAATGCATGCAGTCTGAAGATCCCACGACAGGTCACCCACTCGCGATTCTTTATGAAAAATTCATTACGGAATGGAAATTTATTAGTCACCTGAAACGTCGCGGAGGAAGCCGTAACAGAAGGAATTAATAAAGAAGATTGGAGCACAGCCGTTCTTTATGCACGTGTGTCGCACTCGCGTGTTCCACTTCAGGAAAAACGATAGAACACGTGTGAGATTCGGTTGAACGTATTTCTCCCGTGCGGATACGACAGAATAAATATTCGTACCAGTTGCTCAATGCAAAATAAGTAGTTCCCGGAACGGAGACTGTTTCTTTTCCTGTTGACGCGTTCATTGCCGTGCCGGTCACCGGTGGCCGGCAACGCGATTGTCAATTGGAGTACCGGACTGAAGGAGAAAACAATTACGTTTGCAATCGCTTCGATGATACTAATTAAACCGTGGGGGTTTCTGTATTTACTGTAAACTTGTCAATATTCAGTGGATTTGATGCATTTATATGACAAAATTAATTGAAAACATTGAAATCATTGAAATCATTGAAAACATTGAAAACATTGAAAACATTGAAAACATTGAAAACAAACATTGAAAACAAACATTGAAAACAAACATTGAAAACAAACATTGAAAACAAACAATGAAAACAAACATTGAAAACAAACAATGAAAACAAACATTGAAAACATTGAAAACATTAAACAAATTTAAAAATATTTTTATATTATTTTCAGTTTATTAAACATATTAAGAAAGAAAATAAATGTCTATTTCACCCCAGATTGTTGTAATTCGAGTAGAAAATTTTTGTTTTGCACGAAGATTCGGTCTACCTATCAAATACACGGGAACATAAAAGTTAACAGAAATTCATTTGTTTTTATCAGTACTTGCAGAGTTGGGCAAGAATTTTATTTAGATAAAATTTTTTGCTCAACTCTGAGTACTTTCCGGCGAAATTGTTTTCTTCTATTTTTTACGAAACTGGAGTTTCACAGGCTCGATATTCAATCGTTCTATATGTCATTCTTACAAAAAGTTTCTCCTGAAATGTACTTTTTAATGTACAATTAATATTTCAATTTAACTTCAATGAATGTAGTCTGCGTATTTGATGCATTTTTGAGAAAAAAAGGCAGGCGTAATTTAAAACAAAGTTTACAACGATTGGAGAATATCAATTCATTATTTTCAACTTATTAAAACGATTAAAAAAATCAGGATCGTTATGTGTGACTCTTGTTTCTTGCGAATGATACGCACAATGTTTATTTTGCGTAATGATCTGCAGTCTAGTCATTATAGTTTCTGCATAATACGAAACTGGCACACAGTAGACAACGTAACAGTTACCCACTTTGAAAAATTTAACTTCAATGAATGTAGTCTGCGTATTTGATGCATTTATGATAAAATTAGGTAGATGTAATTTAAAACAAAGTTTACCACGATTGGAGAATATCAATTCATTATTTTCAACTTATTAAAACGATTAAAAAAATCAGGGTCGTTATGTGTGACTTGTTTCTTGCAAATGATACGCACAATGTTTATTTTGCGTAAAGATCCGCAGTCTAGTCATTATAGTTTCTGCATAATACGAAACTGGCACACAGTAGACAACGTAACAGTTACCCACTTGTAAAAAGGCACTATGCATTTTTTCACCTTGCGCAACTAGACCTTCGACGCCAACATATTTTCTCGATTTGCTGATTCTATAAATAATGCGATACGAATTTTACTCGGCTGAAAGTCTATCTAATGACTAGTCTGTCCGCCAAACACGTAAAATTTTATATTAAAATATTGTATTAATGTTACACTATGCGTGGTCATACGAGAAATGATTATTTATAAATTATATTCAGGATTAAAATTTGAATTGCTACTGGAAGACTTATTCAAGAAACACTTAGCTGTGAGTCAGACTTAGAAAAAGTGGGAAACCAGCGTCGTAGGTTGTCATATGTTACTAAAAACTTACTGCACGAGTACATTATGCAATACTAATTTCTAAAACTCATTTACGGTTCAAATATTTAGTATCTGAATGAAGAACTCGGAAGAAAGTCAAAGTGAAATCAAATAAATCAAATGAATCAAATATTGTTTAAAACAATACGTCAATTTTCATATAACATACAAAAATAATCTCAAACACAAACAAAAATGAAACTAACCAACTTGAAATAAATGTATATAAACCTTACATGGTTTAAAGCAATAAATAACGCGAAACAACTGTAACAATAAATTGATATGAGACAATTGGATTTGCACTGATTGGGTTCGGAGCATTTCAAATATTCTTTCAATCAGATTGGATTGAAGTCGATCTTGATGGGAAGATATTTATTCGTAACGTAACAATTACGCCATCGTGTTGTTGTGAATTTTAATTAAGAATTACATTTGATTTTTCTGCGTAATTTACAGGGGATCTAAAATTCGTAGCAGTTTCGCATGATTAAAATTGACAATTGTTTCCGGCTTGGCAAAGGTTAACGCCTTCGGGATATTCTTCAATGTTTTATCGCCGGTCTGACCCAGGTGCCGTTGTTTTTTCATGTTAATCCGCGTAACGTTTACATATGCACGACCAGGATCGCGTTTCGTTGAAAAGCGAACACGCTGTCACGTGTAATAACGAGAATTTGAATGGACTTGTCCGCGTGCACCTTGCCACTAGTGTGCTCCGGAGCATGGCCTGGTCGATAATCTGACTTCACTTCCGTAATAGGAGGTAATAAGTGTCTAATTTACACCGAAGACCGTAACAATACGTCACGGTGATGGTAAATCAATGGAACGTGACCCAATTCTGCGTACCATATGTGGAGCGTTCCGAAAAGAACCGACAATATTCTCCGAATAGGTTCATTTCACTGTATGGTAGAGCTCTTACTTATCAGATCCAGCAAAGTTTTGATCTAAGACGTAACCTCGGATCCGTGCTCCGACATAGATCGTGTAGGGCTACTATTTTTGACCTCAAGTGGAAATAATATAAAATAATGTGAAAAAATTATTTAAATTTTAATATACATATGTATCGGCGGTTTCAAATATTTTAGCAATCTCGGATATCATTTGAGATACTCGGACAATTTCCGTATTGGTACTGTTTGTGGGGCTTTCCGAAAAGAAACGACAATATTCTCGGAATAGGTTAATTTCATTGTATGGTAGAGCTCTTACTTATCAAATCCAGCAAAGTCTTGATCTAAACCGGATCCTCGGGTCCGTGTTCCGACGTAGATCGTGTAGGGCTACTATTTTTGACCTCAAGTGGAACGGTGGAAATAATATAAAATAATATAAAATAATATGGAACAATTATTTCTAACGTACGGCGTTACGATACATACGTATCGGCGGTTTCAAATATTTTAGCAATCTCGGATATCATTTGAGATACCCGGATAGTTTCTGTATAGATACTGTATGTGGGGCGTTCCGAAAAGAAACGACAATATTCTCCGAATAGGTTAATTTCATTGTATGGTAGAGCTCTTACTTATCAGATCCAGCAAAGTGTTGATATAAGCCGGATCCTCGGGTCCGTGCTCCGACATAGATCGTGTAGGGCTACTATTTGAAACGGTGGAAATCAAAATAATAATTATAAATAATATAAAATAACTATTTTTATTTTTATATATTATTTTTACTATTATTATGATTATTATTTTAGATAATTTTTGATTACATATTTATCGAAACGATGTTATCATTTCTCGTTAACCTCTTGCCGTACTTTTTCTTCTACAGTTACAGCGATTAGAACGTGTTTACGCACAAAAATGTCGTATAAGGGAAAAGAAAATGTATATTTATTTGTATGGTTACATTTATTTTAATGCTTAAATATTCTCTGAGTCACCATTCGAATGCTAAGGGTTAAAAATTGTATACAACCTCTCAAAATCTTAAATGAACATTTTGATTATAAACGAATCAAATTTGATTTCATTTAAAAAAAAAAGGCATAACATTTATATTTGTTAGACTTTGTTTAACATCTTCGCGCGACTCGTTAAAATACGGCAAGGGGGGTTAATTGTTATTAGAACTTATTAGAACTAATTCTGTGTTCAAGTGAGCGATTGAAGTGAAAACTTGTCAAGTGAAAACTACTTTAGACGCACCGCGTACACAATTTTTGCTGGGCAGTGAGTGAATGAGTCTGATCCGTCACGCTCCGAGGTGAAACGCTATTCGGATAAAGTCGGGAGAGCCGAGTTTAGCCGAGCGAGCAAGAAACAGACAGGCATGTGTCGCGTCATAGAAGTTTTTACCTCGGTCGTACGGTCTTCTGCGCGCAGTATTATTTTTACGGGCGAACAATAATTCGAGGAACGTTCGTTCCCATGAGAAAGTTCCCTCGTTACTAGTAATCGCCGCTTTATTTTTGTTACTTTTCGCTTGCTGCCAGGGATTTCACGTGAAATGTTGTCCAACTCTGTCCATAAATTGCGGATATATCTCTCGTGACTACAACTTTGACCGTGTTCCTCGGCGAATTTCGTTCTTGACCGTATCCTTGAGCCAACAACGTTCGTGAATTTCGATCTTGACCGTCACTCCGACCGACAGACTCTTATGCATCTTGGTCTTGACGTAACCGAATCTTTTAAGAATTTTTCTTCTCGTAACCTAATCTCACCAGAATTTACGACTCGCTCGCAACTGAATCCCTAAAAAATTTTCTCGTAACCGATCCGCATAAATTTCGGTATAGACTTGGTCCCAGCTGATGAAACTTCGAGGTTCATATAAAACATCTTTTATTCAACCGCTACTGAATCATTATGCAGACTACTACTATCATTATTGATCAAATATTATATCGAGTTTTGCTGTATTTCCTCGCTTATGCAATTTACAAATTTTCTGTTTCGATTGCAAAAACCACGAGTCAAATAGAATTTTCATTCTTGCTTCAGTGTTCGTCTTTTAATCTTTTTTGTAAAATTTTTTTCATACAATACTCGGTCTAGCAATGAAGCAAGTCATTCAACAATTACTTCTTGATAATTAGACTGCGGATTTGATGCATTTATAACAAAAATTGGTACGTACCATTTAAAGCAGTAAACATATTACTCAGTCCAGTAATGAAGCAAGTCATTCAACAATTACTTCTTGATAATTAGTCAGCGGATTTGATGCAATTTATAACAAAAATTGGTACGTACAATTTAAAGCAGTAAACATATTGAAAGAATTTAAGAACATCAACGTATTACTTTCAGTTTAATAAAATAATTAAAACAAGAAAGACATTTTTATTTAACCTTTGTGTCTTAGAATCGACGCAGACATTTTTTATTTTACATATAGATACGCGGTCTATTGATACAGTGTTAACCCGCTGTCGTATTTTAACGAGTCACACTCGTCATGAAAATTTTAAACAAAGATAACAAATATGAATGTTACGCCTTTCTTTTTAATTGAAATCAAATTCGATTTGTTTGTAATCAATATTTAAGCATTCAAATAAATATAGCGATTCAAAAAGTATGAATTTTCTTTTCTCTTCTACGAAGAAGAAGATAAAAGATTTTTGGAGATAAAGACGTTTTAATCACTGTAACGCTAAAACCTTAACCCTTTGCACTCCGAATTATTTTTCAATTTTATTGCCAACATCTTCTTCCTATTTTAAGTGTTTCATTTAAAATTTACTTCAAAAGACAGTTCCTCGTTTACTAATTATATTAAATATAGCTCTGAAAATTTTGTTGTAATTTATATTTTTGGAACTTATATGAGTTTTTAACTAAAAAATAAATTAAATAAATAGAGGAAGAGAACCACAAATACATATAAAAACCCGTTCCATTTATATTTTTCTTTCTCTGATGTCGAGTCACACTCGACAAAGGAGTGCAAAGGGTTAAGTTTTAATTACTCGCATAATTACAATCTCAATCATGTAAATTTAGTGTCTGAAGCATAAACAAAGATGTCGACTAGACTAGCAAATATTTATTTTTCATTAAAGTAGTTATAACTAAAGGTTAAGTGGACCTTCAAAATGGACTTTAAGAATGTGATGATTCACTTAAATTATATGTATACACAATATACAGTGCTGTTCACTTGAATAGCCTCGAATAATCCAAATAACAAATGAATGACGTCGAGAAAGAATTCGATTCTCTTTCCGTAAATCATGATAGTAGCAGGAAAATCCGTTTGGTCCATCCAGATTTAATTTTTTCTCATGTGAGAATATTATATTGTGCCACTGTTGAGTCCAACTCATATACGGTCTAGCAAATTGGAGTCGGGCTTCAATATGCCTTCTCACTAACGCAGGTTTTCTTTGCATTTTCTTGGGTTTTATGTATGGAACACTTTGTATGACACGTCCAATAGTTTCCTTCCTTTCCCTCTCCGTTGTAGCTCGTTTTGTTCTCCCTTTATAATTTTTTCCATAATTTCCAGGATTATTACAGAAATTATTAATTACTTTAGCACTCCTATTAATTCTTTTTCCAATTTCTCGGTCAGAATACCCTTCTTCTTTTAAAACTTTAATTTTTCCATTTTCCTCAACAGTCAACTGTTGACTTATGGATATAATACTTAACATAGATGTGAAATGTAGACTTGTTGACAAACAATGTGAGGCTATTCATGTGGAAGCATCTTATTTTTGCAAACACAAAGTTTCTTGCAAGTGTACATATCGATGTAAACATATATCACTTACAAATTCATATTATAAACGAATCTAACTAATAAGCTAGAATTTTGCCCACAATTTCTTTCTTTGATATAAACTTATATATATTTTCACCCGAGGCGAATCAAGTGAACAGCACTGTATTTAATATTCATCTTTAGCGAAACGGTGTATCGAAATGCAGTGACATAATGATATCTCATTTGAATCCACAAGAACTTACATTCTTAATAGTTCCAAATTGAATATCGATTAGCATAACGCGGCCCCAATAGTTCACTCGAGGGTTAATGTTTCGTGTCGATGGATGACGTTGATAAAGTCAAGTGGAAAGCGAGAAAATTTTCAGAACGTCGTGATAGTAGGATCAGCTGTACGAACGACAGTTACGTTGTCACGGTATGCTTTTTCTTTGTTTCTGTCGGATACATTGTTTCAACAAGCAATAAACACGAACCCGCATCACGCGACTCGATGGTATCGATTCAAAGTGCATCGACACAGTCTTATGCAATCGCAATCGCAGTTGCAGCAGCGTGTAGGTATCGTTGTGCATCCTAATTTACGTACCCGTTTCTCCACTGAAAATAGATAAGAGAGCGTCGGAGTCATATGCACGGATGAATTTTCAAAAGTCATGCTTCGCGTGCTAGGTGTGTTTCAGAATTGCAAACGAGAACCTTGGGCGTGAACCATTTCCATTTGAAAGAGTTGCTTCTCACTTTCTACGACCTTTTTATCTGTGGATGCTCGATCGTTCCATAAAATCGTTTGAAAAAACAATGGCGAATCAATTACATTGAATACGAAACAACATAAAACATTGACACGAGAGAATATTGTTTTTAATTATTTTTTAATGAAATCTTGATGAATACATTCGTGACATTTTCCTGAGTAAAACGAGACCAAACGCGATATAATTCGGAGCATGTTTGCTTGTTTAATTCACGTTACAATAGCACCTTTATCACCCGAATGAACCATTGAAAGATAGGTGTTCGGGTATTAGAATAAATTATCTGTATACAATATAGAAAAGAATCGATTACATTGAATATAAAACAACATAAAACATTGACACGAGAGAATATGAATCCAGCGAACACTTTGTTGTTTTTAATTATTTTTTTATGTAATCTTGATGAATACATTCGTGACATTTTCCTGAGTGAATCGAGAACAAACACGATATAATTTGGACCACGTTTGCTTGTTTAATTCGCGATACAGTATAACCTCTCTATTATCCGAATTAACCACTGGAAGATAGGTAATAATATTGAATCAATTATCAACATACAATATAGAACAGAACTATAGAAATAAATAGATTAAACTTTTACTGGTATGTGCGATGAACTGTTTACATTGGAAACGTTGGTTCGGATAATCGAGGTTCTAATGAATCGTCAATGGAACAAGCAAATATGCTCTGAATCCTATCGTGTTTGATCTCCTTTTAAGCAGAAAAGTGTCAGGAATATGTTGGCAAAAGTTCCATAAAAAAATAATCTAAAACAAACGGTCAAAAACAAAAATTGAAAGAAAAAGCTGAACGAATATAATCTTTTATTCAAGAAGGACGTTATTTTCTTTATCTATCTTCCGCGTATTTTCTGTGTAGAATAAAATCACTGTAAATAAATGGTACGTAAAAAAATGGAGTCTTTATCGATTAATTCGGCGTATAAGAAGGGTCGATGTTTCAGAAGAATCACAGTCGTCGTTTGTAACGTTCGTATAACTATTACCGCCAAATTCTGCGGACAGTTCTGCAATTATTGGCCGACACGAACCGGAGAAAACTTCGTTACGCTTTCTAAGTCGCTTTTTCGACGTTGATTTTTACGACTCCTCTTCTGCTCCGCGCCTCCTGTGGCTAATGAGCGATTCATGTATCGTGTTTAATATCGTTTATTATCGATCCCACACACTGAAATTCCTACAGCGTCTCGTTTCGGCTACATACATTTTCATGAGCTTTCAAATCCGCTAAAAATTCGTCTTCATTCCTTTGTACGCACAATAACCGACAAAATAGCCGCACGTAATAAACAAGTTTTAATTGCTGTTCGGTGTGGTATCCTTACACAAACGCGGATTCATTTTTCCTTGTGATATGTCGGTTCCCGTATCTTCACATTTTCGTATCCTACTTTTCTTTCTTCTTTTTTAAATGATTTACCAGGATATTACACGACTGGCTGATCTACGGTGCTCCGAATGAAAATTGATTTACCGAGACGGCAGCAAACACGAAAGACTATTATTACTCGACTTCTCTTGTCCTGTTTATCAGCAGACCTGATAGCGTAGCAACACTTTTCCTCTTGAAAATATCACTTCCCTGTGGATTCCTCTTCAAAATAGTTTCTACGTCAACAAATAAAAAATTCTGTACGTTTTATTATTCTGAAACAGAGTGAACCACAGTAATATTCGGACACTTTTAAAAGGACGATAACTTTTTTAATACCACATCATACGACTTGGATTTTTTTGGGGGAAGTTAGAGCAATTAGTTTACTATATAAGATGTAAAATTTAAATTTAAATCATTGCAATTGATATGGATTACAGAGAAAATACTAGAAGTTATTGTTTACAACTGGGGGGGGGGGGATATTGCAAATTTAAAAAATACATTTTGTAGATCTGTGTCAATTATACATATTCCAAAAATTTCATCAAAATCGGTCAACGTTGCAATAAGCTATAAACGTTTAAAGATTCAACCTGTAACTGAAAAAAACTAGGGATTTTTGCATCTTTCAATGCTAGTAGTTTTTTCCCGCATCTTCCGATTTTGATGAAAGTTTTAGACTATGTATAATTGACACAGATCTACAAAACGTATTTTTTAAATTTTCAATATTGGCCCATATAAAAAAAGTTGTAAATAATAACTTCTACTATTTTCTTTGTAATTCCGACCAATTGCAATTTTTTCAAAATTTCTTTTCCACGTTATGTAGTAAATTAATTGTTCTAACTTCTCAAAAAAAATCCAAGACATATCATATGATATTAAAAAAGTTATCGTGCCTGTGTATCCGGCTGCCTTTCGAAAACGAATAAATCTTCTAAAATTGGTTCAAACGGCTTCGGGTATTTTGGAGATATTAGAATGATTAATATACTAGGTAATTTATGAAAAAATTACGAGATTTAAGATTTTTAACTTTTTTATCCTCGCTTATCAGAGTCGCCACTAGAAATTGCTGCACCATTATTCAAAATATGGTTTACATTATTAAATATCTAATCAATTACGTACGAGGTATTACATCAATTTTATATTCATACAAAGAAAACAATTAATATACATAGAATGAAATTATTCCAGGTCAGAAGAAATGTTTAATTTTCATTTATAATTTTCAATAAGTCAGTTGTTTGCATTCATGCACAATCGATACACACAGTTCTTAGTTTGCATAGAAATCCGCAGTCTAATGATAAATACTTGAAAAATATTCGTTGAGACGACATGTGGCACTTTATGACATGTATGGCATTCAACTGCACTAGTCAGCAAAATTAAATGATTACTAAATTATTAGACGGCGTGGATCTCTATGGAAAATAAAAAATGTTCGAATTGTTTGCAAGAAATAGAAGCCAAACAGAATTTTCTTTCGTCTTTTAATTATCTTGTTATGCTGGCAACGTGTTACACTTTTGTTAACACAAAAAAACATTTGCGATTGTTCGACACGGTTTTATTGTACATTAAACAAAGACCGTGCTGTTGGCATAAAAATATCTCAAGATTGTAGGTCCTGTACCTCGTGTGTGATCAACGTGTGTGTCGAATGTAGGTTTCTAATGTGTGTTCGGTGCGTATGTAGTATGTGTGTCTATAGTCTGCGTTTAGTGTGTTTAGAAACGAGAAGTATGTCTCCACTGTCTTATCATTTGTACTTTGAGTTGTTCTAATGCCGACGACACACTTTTCATTGAGAATACAATAATACCGCGCGATAAAAAGCCGCGGATCAACTGTTGAGAAATCATTACGAAAAGGAGTCTTTCTTTAAATAATTCTCTTTAACAATCATATTGAAACGAACGTGGAAAAAATTGTTTAAACTTCATGGAACCAAAGTTAGTCAATTCTAAAATGATTAAAACCGGTTTCAGTTTCTCACCCTGTTTCATAACAGAGAACACTTATTGAAAAAATTTAATTCAATAGCGTCAAAGTAGAGATTTAAACCTTTAAAATGAGCACAGACACAATGTTGTAAGATTTTTTTACACGAAGTTACAGATGTTTAACTCTCAGCACTCTAAACATTTGCTGTACCATTATTCATAATATAATTTACATTATTAAATATGTTCTTCGATCTTTATGCAAAATAAAAATTTTCTACCCGATTTACAACAATCTGGGGCAAAATAGACATTTATTTTCTTTCTTAATATGTTTAATAAGTTGAAAATAATATAATATTATAGTATTTTAAAATTCTTCTAATTTTTTTACTGTTTTGAATTGCAACTACTCATTTCTGTCACAAATGCATAAAATCCTCTGTCTACTAATCAATTACTAAACATTTATGTATTGTATGACTTATTATATGAATTGAATGTTTAATTTTCAGGGCAAAGGGTTAAAAAAGGAAGAATTTTTCGGTCACAATTATGGAATGTTTTAATATCTATTTGTAGCAATCGGAAAAATTTATTTTGCATATTGATCACATTCTTCAATTTCGCGTTGAGCATTTTGCAAGATATTATCTGGTATAAATTTTTTATTCGTGACGTCTTCCAATTTCAAGACTGCGATTAAACAGTTTGAATCACACACGAGGTATGTTTTGTTACGAATTTATAATCTTCGGTTTAAGGTAAAGAGCGTAAACCTCGCTTCGGAGCGAGAGCCCAAAAAACACCTGGTTTTTTCCCGAGGCATTCGTAAAATAATCATCAACGAAGAGATAAGACGATAAGAGCTACAACAACAATACATACTTCGCGTGCGGTTGTATTAGTCACCTACGAATAAAATTCATCTCAGATAGCCGAGAAACGTTCGTGCAGTATCGAATTGTTCAAAACGAATTTTCGAAGGTGGACATCGACTAAAAATTTATCTTCTCACGTTATGTTTCTGCACTCGAGTCAACGAGAAAAATGATAAGACCTCTGTTGCGTTTGATAAACACGTAAATTTAACATTTTTTCATTTTTCAGGCAACCATTCTTGTAATTGTTGATAAAAATTGTCGTGTAAAGTACGCAATCATTTGCACGTTACGTGTCGTAAAATTTTCATTTTATTCTTAATTCAACAAATAATTATTTTACTTTATTTCGTCGTAAGATCCATTTTAGTGTAAACAATATCAAACGTACACCCCAGATTTTTATCATACTTTAGTATGTGGACAATTGTTCAATTCTCCTCTTGGAAAAAAAAGAATCTTCAAGGGATATAATCAAATTTCATGCGATCTGTTTTATACAGTATTGGAGAATTTATCGGGACAATAATTTATTAGCAGACCGCAGGTTTCATGCATTTATAATAAAAATTATTATTTACTGCATAATTACAAATATTTACTGCATTTCTTTACACATAAAATATATATGTATTTGATTTTTTACAAATCTTTTTGAACTCCTAAAACAAGAACACTTGTACTTCAAGACTATCTGTTTAAAATACGTTCCAAAACATTTTCAGTGGTACGGATACTTTAACTATTTACTGTTTCAAATTCTATTTTACCCAGCTATGTGAACAATAAATATCGTCTAATAACAATCAAATATTACATAAATTTCAACGATAAGTGTCCACATACTTTTGAGCGGGGGTGTAAGTACATTGGTTGTGACAAAATTTTTGTCATGTCAAATATATGTCTCTAAATGTTTACGAAATTAATAAAATATTTCATGTAGGTTGGCGATAGAGGAAATTATGATTTTTTTAGGAAATGTAAGGTAGAACAGAAAGGTGAACAGAGAAAAAATGTGGATCGTACGTACGGTAATTAACAAAATACGTCTGATCGCGTCTAAATGTTTACGAAATTAATAAAACAATTAATGGAGATTGATGAAAGAGGAAATAATGGTTTAGTAGGAAATTTAAGGTAGAACAGAAAGGTGAACAGAGAAAAATGTGGGTCGTACGTGCGGTAATTAACGCAATACATACATCTGATCGCTGTAACTCTGTGTTTGTCGATTTGTATTTGTCAGTAGGCGATAATGGCGGAGATCGCTTGTGTCGGAGATCGATTGTGTCGAAGTCAACGGGAGAAAGTTTCGTCATTAAATACATCGACGCCGTTTGATGTAATTAGCAGTTGAATAGCATGCCCTCTTCCATTGACGATCACTGTTTACGGAACATAAAGTATCGTACAGTCAGTCCACCCCTTTTAATTACAGCATAGGTATAATTAGAGTCATTGTTTCGAGGCGCACGGGTTCGTATCAATATATAAATATCTCTCGAGCGATGGCATTTCTCCCGCGTAGAAACGAGCACGGAAAATTACCAACCGCGAAGGGAAATGTTTTTCTGATCGATGCTACGCGGAAAAGCGCACCCCCGTTTCGTCTGACACGCGGGAAAAATCATTACACCCTTTATTGCCCGAAAGCACTCGCGCTGGTACGGTTAGTGCAACGCTAGACCCACAGATCGGTAACAGAGGCACGTGGTACTTTATATATATATATGTATGTATAGGATCTTCCATTAATAACTGTGATTTTATATTATAAAAGAACGCTGTTTATTTACAATTTTTTACAATCTTACAATTTTACCAGTTTACTGTTTACAATTTTACAATCTTCGAATTTTAGAATCTTACAATTTTTGGAATTTTACAATTTTTGGAATCTTACAGTTTTTGGAATCTTACAATTTTTGGAATCTTACAATTTTTGGAATCTCACAATTTTACAATTTTTGGGATCTCACATTCTTACAATTTTAGAATTTTAGAGATTCATACAATTTTTGGAATCTTACAATTTTTGGAATATTAGAATTTTTGGAATATTAGAATTTTTGGAATATTACAATTTTTGGAATATTACAATTTTTGGAATCTTACAATTTTTGGAATCTTACAATTTTTGG
>CM052194.1:12230333-12240441 GCA_028455805.1 Lasioglossum figueresi | reverse complement strand
ATTTATCTCCTCTTGTCGCTGGAGCCATTCGCCTATCAATCCCGCACGCACGTCTACGTCCAGAAGTATGATAATGCTCCACTGTCTCCGAACAGTTCTTCTCTGCAATTGCAGTTTCTGAAATTAAACGCTTTAATTGTGTCGATCCTAATGAAGACAATTTTCTTTTTAAAGCCTGCTCAAAAGTATAGCCAATCGAAACGGTCTTTTGTTCTAAGCCTTCTCTTTGTGATCCGTTTACTCTAACACCGTCAACAATTTTTGATATTCCTGACATTCTGAGGTCTCACTTAATTTCTCTTAAAGGTCACACGAGCATGAAGATATTTATCCCCTCTTGTCAATTCCGTCCGCTCGTCTATGTCCAGAAGAATGACAATGCTCCACAGTCTCCGAACAGTTCCTCTGTGCAATTGCAGTTTCTGAAATTAAACGCTTTAATTGTGCCGATTCTGATGAAGACAATTTTTTATTTCGAGTCTGCTCAAAAGTATAGCCAGTCGAAACCGTTTTTTGTTCTAACACGTTAGTTTGCGATCCGTTTACTCTATCACCTTCAACAATTTTTGATATTCCTGACATTCTGAGGTTTCACTTAATTTCGCTTAAAGGTCACACGAACCTGAAGGTATTTATCTCTTCTTGTCGCTAGAACCATTCGCCTATCAATCCTACCCGCTCGCCTACGTCCAGAAGAATGATAATGCTCCACAGTCTCCGAACAGTTCTTCTCTGCAATTGCAGTTTCTGAAATTAAACGCTTTAATTGTGTCGATCCTAATGAAGACAATTTTCTTTTTAAAGCCTGCTCAAAAGTATAGCCAATCGAAACGGTCTTTTGTTCTAAGCCTTCTGTTCGTGATCCGTTTACTTTAACACCTTGAACAATTTTTAATATTCCTGACATTCTGTGATGCCACTTAATTTCGAGTAGCTTTCAAAATCTGTGCTTATTGTTTTCTTTATTTTGTAAGACTCGTTAGGTTTATTAACGCTAGAACTACCGAGCACTACACGCAATTGGCATACTTTAAAACGATTGTTTTATACTAGTGAAAAAATAGCACTCATTTAGATTTCGTACCAGTTTTGTTTAAATATGCACTTCAATGGAGAAGTTCTCTAAAACATTTTCTCAGAAAAATATATTTATAATTTTAATATTTCTAAAAGAACAAATCAGGAGCAAGTCATTTTGACCCCCCCTGGTACTTAGATCCAGTGATAAATCCTTTGCTACTACGAATATTACGTCTTCCAACGGGTTAAATCTTGTTGTCATGTATCAATTGTTTAACTAGATATTAGTATCCAGTGGTAGGTAAATTATTTCCTTATTCTACCATTGATGTGAATTTCTGTAAAGGATTGCCTACTGTATTTTGAGTTTAGTTCAATATTTTGTAGTGGACACAGAAGTAAGGTTTCAGAATTTAAATAATTGTTGTGATGCCACTAATTCCTTGTTATCAGATTTATATTATTTATATTATTTATTGTCCACTGTATTGTGAATATTGTTCAATATTATATTTGTGGACACGGAAGTAAGGTTTCAGAGTTTAAATAACTGTTGTGATGCCACTAATTCCTTGTTATCAGATTTATATTATTTATATTATTTATTGTCCACTGTATTTGGAATATAGTTCAATATTTTATTTGTGGACACGGAAGTAAGGTATCAGAGTTTAAATAACTGTTCTGATGCCACTAATTCCTAGTTGTCAGATTTATATTCTTTATTTATTTTTGTCCACTGTATTTTGAATATTGTTCATTATTTTGATGTGGACACAGAAGTAAGGCTTCAGAGTAAATTGATCTTTCTTTAAACGTTTAAATAACTGTTGCGATGACATTAATTCCTTCTTATCAGATTTATCTTGGAAAGGATTTGGCGTAAAGCTGCTTCTGGCAGCAACTATAATTTCACGTGCGGTTGTAACATAGTAGTGTGCCGTTATATAAAAAACCACTGGGTCACACAAACTTGCACGGTCCCTGAGTTCTGGCAATATGGAATCATTCCAGCGGGACAAAAGGAAATAATTGTTTTCGAAATTTTTATTTTAATATTGCATAGGCTACTTTCCGTTAAAACGAACATTGTAGTTTACTGTGTTTAATATGACACTTTTGATGTTTCAAAACAGAATACAAAAAGAAATTTTTGTTCTTTCAATTCATCGTAATGGTTTAATCACAATGGTTTAATCACAGCACAAGTGTCGCGTCAAGTACCTTCTCGTTTGTTTATGTATAGAGCGTTTGCTATACACTGTTTAACAAAATAGAAAGGAGGGCGACGTTGCCAAATGGCGGTAATCTAAATAAAGTAATTTACGTTTCACCGAATTCTTCGAAACGGCGATCCATAAAAGCGAAAGAGAACGCAAAGAAAGGATAAATAGAAAATCAAAGAAAATGTACGATGGTAGTACAGTTGAACCTCGATGACTCGAAAACTTCTAAAAAATAATAATTTTGTTTATTCTTTCCGATTTGGCTGTTACAGCGATTGCATCATTCAAAATCAATTTTGATTACAATTTCTACAGTAACCCCTGTTAGTGTTCCCAAGTTGTAAAGAAGTTGCTGCAAGTTATTGCTACAATAAATCTGTTCTATTTTTACATTATGAAATAAGCACTTGCAATTTTATGTGACTTTCATGGTCGCTCGCAGGCAACATGTTAATCTTCGGAGAAATTCTCTGTGCTTTAAATTTTCGTTTGCACTCCTTTGCCGAGTGTGACTCGACATCAGAGAAAGAAAAATGTAAATCAAACGGGTCTTTATATATATTTGGGGTTTCCATTTTTTTAAAATTTGGTTTATTTTTTTAGTTAAAAACAAATATAAGTTCCTCAAATATAAATTACAACAGAGTTTAAGTAATATCTAATATAATTAATAAACAAAAATGTATTTGGTTTTTCCGTTATTTCTTTAGTTCTCTTATTTTTTAGTTAAAAACAAATATAAGTTCCTCAAATATAAATTACAACAAAGTTTGAGTAATATCTGATATAATTGGTAAACAAAAATGTATTTGGTTTTTCCTTTATTTCTTTAGTTCTCTTATTTTTTAGTTAAAAACAAATATAAGTTTCTCAAATATAAATTACAACAAAGTTTGAGTAATATCTGATATAATTGGTAAACAAAAATGTATTTGGTTCTTCCTTTATTTCTTTAGTTCTCTTATTTTTTAGTTAAAAAGAAATAAAAGTTCCTCAAATATAAATTACAACAAAGTTTGAGTAATATCTGATATAATTATTAAACAAAACTATTTAAAATAAGTAGCAGTCAGGGAACTGTCCTTTAAAGTAAATATCGAATGAAACACTTAAAAAAGTAGGGAGTTGTTGGCAAGAAGATTGAAAAATAATTCAGAGTGGAAAGAGTTAAGGGGATATACTTGTTCCCAGGATTGCAAGGGTGCGCATGTGCCTTCTAATTTCTCAACAATGCAAAGATGGGGTTTTTCAGTAATCAAAAGCTCTAAATAAATTATCAATCTAGGCCGCAATCGCCTTCAATAGACCTATTTTTACGTTTGCGAGGCGTCATTTGCATTATTCTGCAGCATGTAGCAGCCGTAGCTTTATGAAAATAGCTACATGCGCTGCTGTATGCTTCCGGATATCGCAAATTTCGCTGCTGATTAATGAAAATTACGCCTCGGAAACGTAAAAATAGAACTTTCGAGGGGGAATAGGACTTTCGCGGCCTAGATTGATCTTTCATCTAGCGCTTTTGATTACTGAAATACCCTACCTTTGCATTATTATTTGAAAACCCCCATCTCTGCACCATTGCAATCCTTGAAAAACGAGGCCATTAAACCGTGTTTCTCAGAAATCTCGAAACCTCTATAACTGATTGATCTGCGGTGTTCCCTCGAAATTCGAATTACCGATATTCGGCGGTAGTTTGGAACAATGTTCAACTAACTTTTCTATTCGTAGTACCTCTTTCAGACGCAAAACCCGCTGGACCCGTTGTTGGAGAAGCTGATCGAGTCGTTGAAAATCTTCGATCGGTTGTTCTCCGATTTCGAGCTGTGCTACGTCGGCGCCATGGTACCGGTGAAATCGACCAAGGAGTACGAGCAACAGGAACTCGTGTGCGTTTTATTTTCGGAGACGCTGCAGAGAGCTCTCGAACGCGGATTGCTCAGCCAAGCCGACGTGGATAATTACGAGCCAGCCCTGATGTTTACTATTCCCCGTTTGGCGATTGTTTCTGGTCTCTTGGCTCCGCCTGGAGGCCCGCTGTGCCTCAAATCACCTGACAACATTAGCGAAATGTTTAGACCGTTTAAGGTAAGCCATTGAACGGCCCTAGTTAGCTAGCCAATGGCCGATTAGGGTAAGCCGGGGAGCGACGGTCCACTTTTCTTCAAAACGTTTCGACGTTCAGACCGAATCAATTTATACAAGCTGTTCCATTTCAAGTTCCATTCACAACGGTTTCCCGAAACAGAGTTCACTTCAAGAAATGTACATTTCGAATCTGTTTATACAAGCTGTTCCATTTCAAGTTCCATTTAAAGTTCCATTTAAATTTCCATTTAAAGTTCCATTTAAATTTCCATCTACAATAGCTTCCCAAAACAGCGTTCACTTCAAGAAATGTCCATTTCGAATCAGTTTATACAAGCTGTTCCATTTGAAGTTCCATTTACAATGGTTTCCCAAAACAGTATTCATTTCAAGTACACAATCTCTCAATTAGAACCCTACCCTGTTTTGGGACGGGGCGAGAATTTTATTCGACATCGGGTTCTCGAAAATTTCAAGATTCCCGAGAACACGTTAGAAAATAAGTATATTGAACCGCGATGGCAGTATCGAACGAGGATCGTATTGGTTTCAGACGCTGCTTCTAAAAATCCGCGAGCTTCTATGGACGTTGAATAATCGCGAGCTGTATATGCTTGAGAAACTGTTATGTTCGAACGAAGAGCCGTCAGGTCCTATCACGCATTCGTCGAGGTCCGCGTGCCAGGACATACCGGACCTGGAGGAGTTCGTTCACAATTTTTATACCGGTTATCCGAACTGCAAAGACTTCATCGTAGATTTTTACACAGTTACGAGGAACACGGGAAACAATATGGACGAGGTGGCGAACGACGTAGTTCAAGCATTATCGGAGGAATGCGAGAACAGTGATCGTTTGCCGGAGATGAGGTGCGACCAACAAGACGAACAGAGCGATAGGCACGCGGCTGCTAGGATGAACGACGCCGAGAACGAGCCTAATCGCGTGAACATGTCCGCCGCGAACGGGTGCGAGGAGAGTAGTGCAAGGTGTAACGGTGGTTCGAGGACATCCAGTGAACGGGGAAGTGTCTGTGACGAAGTGCAATACAACGCGAAGAGAGCCTGCAAATCGAAAAAGAACATGGAACGTCGGTCCTCCGACGAGGGTCTTTACTTGACAATGGAAGAGGACAACGCGGATTCGGTTGACCTGCCGGTGCACTTACCCGTTGTACCAGCTAGCTTCGAGAACACCGTTTCTATCGTCGACGAGACCCAGTTGAGCGAACAGCAGCAGAACGATTTCATGACCTCGGATATCTCCGAGATACTGGACGGCTCGGAGAACATCGAGATCCCGCAGACTCAGTACCTTCTGAATCAGGTGTCCCACGAGAACAACGTGTCCGGCGAGACCATGCACATTCAGAACTCCCTGCCGGATCTCGACTCGAAGAAGCTGATCTCCGAGGCGAACAAGACCCTGTCCAACCTCCTGTTGGACAGCGACTGTCAGAACGAGATCTCGGAGCAAACGGACTCCGGAATCTGCACGGTCCTGTCCTCTGAGAACACCAGCCTCTACGACAAGAGTCCCGAAGAGAAGAAGACATTCGCTAACGAGATCCAGCAGGACGATCAAACGCTCGCCGACGAGGACACGCAAGAGAACACCAGTTATTCCTGCTCGAACCTAAACTCACCAAAGAGAAAAAGCTCCACGATCTCGGAGAGCTCTTGCGTGTGCAACTTGCGGAGCGTGAAACCGGTCCCGCCGATGGACAATTCGATCGAGGTGCACAATTTGCAGCCGACCAGCATCGAAGCCGCGAAAAACATTCCAAGGATATCGTCGAACTTCGACGGCACCAACGAGGAGTTCGTCGGGGTCGCGTACGGGAACGGACAGATCGCCGTGTGCGACTCGAACCAGTCCAGCTTCCAAATCAACTACACGGAGAACTGGGAGAACTTGAACCTGAACATCGAAGCGTCGACGTCCCGTCGGGAGTTCTGGTGCGATCTAAAGTGCGAGAACTGTCCATCCACGTCGCAGAGCATCGGCAAGATCGGGACAAAGATCGAGCAGTACGCGCAGGAGAAGATCGTGTCGCGGAAGATGCGGGACGAGAAGCAGAAGCGAAGACATCACCGCAGACGCGAGAGGAGCATGATTCACGCAGGGACGCAGGAGACCAGGACGTCCAACTTCCCAAGTGTATACTGCGCGACCAGCACCGAGAGCTCCAGATCGAACTCGACAGATCGATGCTTGAACCCAAGGCTGGTCAGTTACGGCGCTAGTTTGCATCCCAGCCAGAACACCAGGCAAATGCCGAATTTCGGGAGCCACAGTCCCCACGCTAGTCCTAGGATGCAGCACTTCGAGCCCCGCTCTAACGGACTCAGGACCAGCAGTATCGCCCAGAGGACGCAGAGAAACCTGTCGCCGCAGAATAGAAAGCTCCTGGACCATAGGAGATCCAGGTCCGAGCAGATCAGCAGGATGAAGAGGAGGGACGCTGAGAAAAGGGACAAGTACGAGCATAGGGATCATCCTCGCTATGAACAGACCAAGAGGAAACTGGGTAGCAGGAAACCTAGCGAACTGATGAACGACGGTTTGGGACCAAGGACCGATAAGAGTGGATTGGTGGCGAAGCCAGTCTCACCGGTGATGCCGCAAAACGTTCCTTACGCAGTCCAGAGCGCAATCAAAGACAATAATACACAGAGGACCGCTCGGGCGATAAGACTGGTCAACGCGACCACAGTTTCTGGCGCGCAGTCGTTCAACTCGGATCACTCGCTGATTCATAAGCCGGATGTCGGCTCAAGCTCCAGCGGTTCCAGCTGCTACGACTCCAGCTCCGAAACCAGCGAGTTCCAGAGCGACTGCCAGGACGACGAGGAGATCGCGCTAGCGATGCAGGCCGCGGAGATCGCGAACAGGAATCAGATTCGAGCGAAGTTTCGGTAAAATGATCCTTTATACTTGAGTCGCTAAAATTGGGTGTCCCAAAAATGTTTTACTTCCTTGAAAAGGGATCGAGGTCATTTGACTCGAGGTCATTTGAAGCAACATTTTCGTAATGCTACTTCAGATGATCTCAGGAATCATCTATTTTCAACATGCTCCGTGCCACGTGTACCACCGACGAAACTATCCTTTTAGGGTGCGTGTACCATTTTGGTGGTGCATGGTGAGATATTTATTTAACGCGCTAAAAACATCTATTTTATAACCAGCTTAACACTGCAGAATATATTTCCACCAAAAGAATGAGGCATTATAAAGAGTGCAGTATAAAACAAAGCACATAAGTTTGCTTAATTGTCGAGCAAAAATAGCTTGGCACGGAACGTGTTAAGAACAACATGTTTTGAACGGACAACAAGGGGAGAAAGAAAGAAAGGAATGCTAGAAGATAAATATTGATGTATTCTATTGTAGTTCTAGATTGTCTCGACTATTGCAAAATAGTAAAGTACGTTGCATTATTGCAGGTCGTCGGAGGATCTCGTTCATCGTTTGTTCGTGTGCATAGCCGGTGTGGCGGATCAGTTGCAGACGAACTTTGCCTCGGATTTGCGAAATATCTTGAAGTGCGTGTTCCTGATGAACAGTAGTCAAGCCGTGGAGGACAACGAGGTGAAGGAGGAGGTTTTAACGACGGAAGACCAGCTAGCGAATCCTATAAACGATACGACGGGTACTGATCACGAACGGCAAGACTCTTTGCAGGAATATGAAGACGAACTGGAAGACACCACTGCGACGAACACCCAAAACACAAGTACGTCTTGTTCGGTTATACGACTGCAATAATCAACCTCGTTTTGTTCGTTTTGTAAACATTCCTAAACAAAACATCTGTAATGGAACATCCTAGTATCTATAATTCGTAAACGAATTAACCAATTTCAATGTAATTTTCAGAACGTATATAATTCATACAGATTTACAAAACACGTATTTTAAAGTTTCGTTATTGGCCGAGCTAAGAAAGTTGTAAAAATCAATTCTGAATATTGTTTATCGCAATTCCGACCAAATGCATTTTGTAAACTTATTTATTAGACGTCATTTACTAAACTAATTCTTTTAGCCTTACAGAGAAATTGAAGTCGTTTGTTTCATTCATAAAAAGACGATAACTGTGTAAATATTAGACCAAACGATTTGAACTTTTTTGGAAAGCAAGAGCAATTAGTTTACTACAGAATGTGAAAAGAAATTTTTTCAGAAATCGCAATTGATTGGAATTGTAGGAAAAATACTAAAAATTGTATTTTCAACTTTTTTATGTGGGCCTATATTGAAAATTTAAAAAATACGTTTTGTAGATCTGTTTCAATTATATGCACTGTGAAAGTTTCATCGAAATCGGTTTGGTGCAGGAAAAAACGACAGGCATTGAAACATGTAAGATCTTTACATTTATTGCAGTGAGAGGCCGAAAATCGTGAAAATCTGAAATTTTTACCATCTTTAAACGTTTGTAGCTCATTGCAACGTCAACTAATTTTTACGACATTTTCACAATATGTTTAATTGACAAATTACGGATTGAAAATACAACTTTTAGTATTTTTTCTACAATTCCGATCATTTACAATTTTTGAAAAAATTTCTTTTCACATCCTGTAGTAAACTAATTGCTCTAACTTTCCAAAAAAGTTCAAATCGTATAGTACAATATTAAAAAAGTTATCGTCTTTTTTAGAGCGGCCGAATATTATTGCGCGCCACTGTGTTCTGATTTAAAGTGTGTGGAAACAGTTATTCTCCTTACTGTATGACTGACATGGTAGTCAAAGTGTTCAGTTTTAGCGT
This sequence comes from Lasioglossum figueresi, assembly GCA_028455805.1. NCBI lineage: Eukaryota > Metazoa > Arthropoda > Insecta > Hymenoptera > Halictidae > Lasioglossum > Lasioglossum figueresi. The sequence goes on along the minus strand of CM052194.1, from coordinate 12,231,327 downwards.
CTCAGGTTTCGGTCAGCCACGCACGATCTCCAAAGCATGTCTCTCTGGCGTTCTATTGACATTTGTCTTTGATCTGCAGATTCTTCGGTAACCGAACGCGGTGAAGAGTGCGTGGAACGTGCACCAGCTTGGGTACCCGACAACGACGCGCCAAGGTGTATGGCTTGTCAAGCGGGCTTCACCGTAGTGCGACGGAGACACCATTGCAGAAATTGTGGCAAAGTGTTCTGCGGTCGTTGCAGTAGCAACAACGTTCCCCTGCCACGTTACGGGCACACGAAACCCGTGAGGGTGTGCAACAGGTGTTTCCTCTATCAGGTGACGCCGTTCACCGTTTCCCAAGTAACACCTGCGAGCTGAACATTAACAGAACAAGGTATAAACTAGGGAATCGATTTCTTTCTCTTCACTGAATATCTTCTTCTTGTTAATATTTTTCGGGCATTCAGCTATGTGATCATTCGATTCCTTCTTCTAGTAGAGACGCAGCGTTACGATAGTCGACCTTCACGGGGAAACTTTGCCAGATGTTACATTGACGTTGAAATAGTAATGATTCGAAGTTACGAGAGACGTTGTGAAGTATTCGCCCGAGTGATTCAAAATTGGTAACAATAGTAAAATCAAAGATACACGAGAAGTTGTGGAACATTTCTCTGAATCATTCATCAGCAACAATGGAGAGATACTTGAAAATTCGTAAAACGATAATGAATTTCTCAAGTGAATGACTCTTATTTTGTTTATGAGTCTCATAACTTCCAACTGTTACTCTTTCAAGCTAATTTAACATCTGGCAAACTTCCCTCGGCGATAAAACGTTACGCAGGTGTAGCTGCACACGTTCGTGTACATACGCCCGTGCAGAGTATATTAAAATTCGACGGTATTGTGTTGTTTCGATTTTCTATTAACGTTTGTAATCGGAAAGACGGTAATACTATGTCTGGTATAGGAAACGAGTGTAAAATTAATTTTAAAAAATATTTCCTTC
>CM052194.1:12139263-12228678 GCA_028455805.1 Lasioglossum figueresi | reverse complement strand
CAGAGTACTTAGTTTTAACCGACTTTTAAAAACAGGTTTCTTGTAAACAAAGGCTCTCAAAAGAAATCTTTATACTGCTGATATTTAGCTTTTTTGACTAATGAGTTTGCCGACCACTGTACTAGACCACCCTGTACGAACAAATTGCAATTAAAAACAGAGGTCCAATTGATAGTGCACATGTGTCGATGGAATGCAAGTGCTAGGCAGCCGTTCTGTGCAGAATCTTAAAGAAAATGAATGTTTCCATCGAGACTTCCCATTACATTCTTCCGTAATTACGAGCAGAAGATAAAACTAAAACAAATTAATTTCAGGATCGTTCAGTCTTCCATTAAAAGACGCTTAAACCCGGCACGCCGCCATCTCATTGGACGGTGGACGACGGCAAATGGCGCCCGAACGGTCGGGTTTAATTAAGCATCGCGTTTTCGGCGGGCGAAACAATCCGCGATCGGTTTTCGCGCCGAAGACCTATATCAACGGCGTTATTCCAATTTCCGCTAATAAAATATCAGACGCGACGGGAATATAATGGATCGTACTTGCGCGGAGCAACGCGAGAAACATTATTCGAACTGGCTGTTTTGGTGAATTGCGTTCGCTCGCGTTGCGATCGGCAGAAGGATGTCACCCAGCGAAATTTATTTTCCATTAAATTTTGCATTACAATGCGTCGATACTTGCGCCCCGTATAATTGCTATGCAAATCGTCGTATATTTCTCCAGGTTACGGTGAAAATGTCCGTGGAAATATGACCGCGCGTTGCCAAAAGAGCCGAGGCCATTTTTGCGTACCGTGTTGACGAAATTAACTCTCTTTCAACGATTTTCATTTCCATTCGACTGCGGATCTTTATGCAAAATCAAAATTTCTTACCCGAATTGCAACAAACTCCTCTATTACATTTAGTAGGTTGTAAAATAATATAATAGTTGTTTAAATTTTCCTAATATTTTTGCTATTTTGAATTCGATATATTTAAGAATGCAACAGTAGATATTTTTCTCATTGATTCTGACTTACGCAAAGATATTCATCATGAGTTTAAAAATCAATTACTACTTTGACGTATTGAAAAAAATTAATTTTTATCTGGATTTGAAGACGTAACCACTATAATAAATTTTATCTTTTCGGTTTTGATGCCTTAATTAAATTATTTTGATTTTGTTGGGTGTTATATATAGACAGCAGATTTTATGCATTTATGGAAAAAATGAATAGATGTAATTTAAAACAGTAAAAATATTGGGGGAAAATAAATTTCTATTTCCTTCAGTTTGTTGCAATTTAGGTTCAAATGTTTATTTTGCATAAAGATCCGCTGACTCGTCATGGAAGTTGTAATTTGGTAGTCAACGTGTTAATAAAAATCGATTGTTTCAATGTAAACTCTTAAATTTGTGCGAGTGGCTCTAATAATTCGATACCCACTGATTTTAGTCATTTTTAATGATTGCGATGTACTGAAAGGTAGTTCAAAAATCTTCTTGCACGTAACAATCCCAAATTAAATAATTAGATAGGTTAACGAGAGTTTCTTGTTAGTTCGTGATGGAAATAGCAATTGCTGTTGAAAGATTGATGTAAAAATCCTTAGTGAAGGTCATAGACTTTAAAAAATTATGATATACATAGTCGTCAATGTATAGTGTGTGTTAAGATACTTTAATGATGCTTTTGTTAGACTGAAAGCCGACGTGACAAGATGCAGAAGCGACATGGAGTCGGCACTGAAACGGGCGCAAAAGTTCGAAACCGAGCGGTCGAGCATCGACCAACAATTGAAACAGGCGATGACGAACATGAGGAATCGCGAGCAAGAAGTGTTTACTTTGCGGAAACTACAGATCGATAAGCAGCAACAGGTTGAAATCCTGATGCGCGAAAAAAACATCCTGGCGCGGACCAAGGAGAACTTGGACGATCAAATTAAGAAGCAGAACCACGAGATTGTGGTGTGCGAATGTAGCAGGCGGAAGATCGAACAGGAACTTGACACCGTCGTAATGAACATCACGAATGTGCAGAAGCAGATGTCCCTCGCGGAAAAGGCGAGGGATAGACAGAGTTTGGCGGCTCAGGAATTGGCGAATCAGGCGAGTAGAAACTCTTAATAACAATTTTTCCCTCGATTCCGTGGGAATTGTGAGGAAATAATGCATAACCTAGAAATCATTTTATAATTTTAAATTAAAATTAAGATATTTATTCTATAACATATTTCCCATTCTGTTCTATTACTTTTTGCCATTTTCGAGGTAACTTATCATGTTATTGAATAAACATGTGAATACATTTTACCAGTGTACCAATTTATTATTTTACCAGTTTAATCAGTTTGCCATTTTTGAGGTAACTTATCATGTTATTGAATAAACCTATTAATAAATATCTTAATGTAATCAATACAATTTTATCAGTTTGCCATTTTATCATTTTACCAGTGTACCAGTTTATTATTTTACCATTTTATCATTTTAGAAGTTTGCCATTTTACTAGTTTATACCTTCTTCTGCATATCAATTTAACGACACATGCTTCATTTTCTAAGTCAATGGTGAAGAACAATATATAGATGAAAATGTATTTCTTCGTTCAATAACTTGAATAAGTCGAAGATGATATTCTTAAATTTTTCTAATGACGTAGATTTGTATTTTACCTACTCCTTTTTGTCACAAATCCATAAAAACTGCAGTTTTGCATTGAATAAACCTAGGTATAAATATCTTAGTTTCATTAATACAATTTCATCCGTTTGCCATTTTACCAGTTTATTATTTTACCATTTTACCAGTTTATTATTTTACCATTTTACCAGTTTATTATTTTACCATTTTACCAGTTTATAATTTTACCATTTTACTAGTTTATTATTTTACCATTTTACCAGTGTACCAGTTTATTATTTTTATAAATGCATCTTATGACGTAGATTTGTATTTCATCTACTCCTTTTTATCATAAATCTAAAAAATCTGTAGTCGAACGATATACATAGATCGAGTCTAGTTATTCGATGATAGCAACGCATAGTGAACTATAAAATAAACCTACTGCCTATTCCTCGAACTTCATACGCATGCGGATAAGTTGGCGATATGTGGTCGCGGAAGTATAGTAGAACTGCGCCTATGCCCGCAAGTGGAGTAGGTACGTGTGCGGTCAGACAAGTGAAGCGAAGTTTTGTTTGTTCAGACAAGTAGAACAGTATGGAAAGTGGTTGAAATGAGATCCGGTATAGTCATAGGAAAACCTCTGTAGTACTTGTACCAGCTCGTCTGACAAGTAATGCACATTTCTTTTCACACTTGCGGAATGTAAAGTATAAAAATGCAATCACCACCATTCGTCCTCTATTATGCAGTGTGAAGGACCTTTGGGCAAATGTCTCACTTTCCCTTTGTACTAGCAAAAATTTGAAGGGAAAACGTTATTTCATTCAAAGAGGCAGATATGGTGAGAAAGCAATTGTTCTCAAGGTCATGTCTTTCAAGATTTCAAGGACATTGTTGATTCTTTACGTGAGAGTGCACATTTTTATATTAGATGAGTTGGAGAAACATTAATGGCTTTAAAATATTGGATCACATTATTTTGATATTCATAATATTTGTGAAATGTCTCACTTTCCCTTTGTACTAGCAAAAATTTGAAAGGAAAACGTTATTTCATTCGAAGAGACAGATATGGTAAGAAAGCAGCTGTTCTCAAGGTCATGTCTTTCAAGATTTCAAGCACATTGATGTTTCTTTACGTGAGAGTGCACATTTTTATATTAGATGAGCTGGAAGAACATTAATGGCTCTAAAATATTAAAAAACATTTCTTTGATTGTCATAGTATTTGCCTTCTTGAGACGAACAATATTGTTTTGACAATATACCATAGTAACAAGTGACATATTCGAGGTCATCAAGTTATGTTGTTCACCCTGTAGATTAATTTTTCACGATTACCACAATTATTCGAGTGGAAGTATTTTATTATTTTGAAGCGTCGCAATGTCAACTAACAAAATATTATATAACATTAATACACCCTAACGTAATCTTATCAATCTGTGGTATATACGATGTAACCCAATAAACTGCATATTCGGTGCAGCATGCTATTTGCATTCAATCTTGGGGAAACCGTGACTGAAGCCACCGAAATGGTTTGTGCTGCTTATGGTTGAGGAACCGTGATAGCTTATTCCCTCGACACGACTCCATCTGATTACCATTTGTTCACGTTGCGTCAACATCAGCTGCCGCACAAATTGCCATAAAGGTGGCGCAACGTTATTAACGATAATACTAAATATTTCCACAATTGAGCTCCTACAATTACTTTTCGAAATATAAATAATTAATTTCTACAATTAATTAATCATTCTACGAATTGTCAGGAAAATATGGAATTTAATCAAATGTTCATTTCGTTCCAATGAAAATTAATAATCGAGAAATAATAGATTCATCGCCATGTACAGCAAACAAACCATATAAAAATATGTTAATAAAATTGGATAAATTACAATTGTTTAAAAGCAACACCTTCATATCACAACCTTTTCAGAAATGTACGATAATAAACGCTAAGTGATTACTGGCCTGCGGATGTTTATGCAATATTCAATTTTTGTAGACAAATTTTAAGAAAGTGGTAACAACTAATATTTTTATGCAAAATGAAAATTGTCTGCACCATTTGCAAGAGATTGGGCCCAGATAGTTTAATTCTTACTTTAATCATTCTAACAAACTGAAAACATTGGATTGACATTATTAGGTCATTGTAACTTTTTCACCGTTTTATATAAATGGCACCTTCTCATTTTTTCCATAAATGCATAAAATCCGCAGTCTAGTATAACATTTGTAGGTCCAAAATAAATAAAAATTATATTAAATTCTGTCAAATTTGATACTCCAGCATTTTAAAAAAAATGTCTAAACCATATGTGCCTAAAAATCCGTAGTCTAGCGATTATTTTTTCATTTGGTGTAACAAAAGAACTCGTAGATTTGATTCTGCTAACAAAAGATAAATTCAATATCACTGTGTAATGGAGATCTATGTCTTTGTTGATATAAATTCAACATCACTGAGTAATGGAGATCTATGTCCTTGTTGATATAAATTCAAAAGCACTGAGTAATGGAGATCTACGTCCTTGTTGATATATTTGAAGTTTATTCCGCGGAGGTCTTGCAAAGTAGTATGCAAATTAAGAAACAAGACTTGGAAAGTGTAGTCACAGTTAGACACGGTAGCGTTTCGGTTACAAATTGTTGGAGAGATATGGTCGCAAACCTTCTAACACCGTCTGTCCAAGAGTAAACCAGAAATGAACGACTGTCCTACGGTTACCTTCACTTCCTGCTGGCCACAGGACCGTAAATCCGTCAGTATAACTTGTTCCGTGTCTGACTACACACCGATTGCACCACTTCCTGATTCCGCGACAGTAGAATATACAAAACATCACGGACTGCGACGTCCATAGTCTGAGCTAACTCTGCAGCTGTTACTATTTAACACGCCTGCTCTTGATATTCGGAGGATTGCTTAAATGGATTGTTAAAATGATGTTATACAGGGTGAGTCACCTAAGACACCTGAATGACTTCTACATTTTTTGAGATTGGAAGAAATGTCTCGGACAAAAATTTCGAGGGGCTCATTGGTATACATTACTTCTTTCAAGTGATGGGCTTACATATTTATGAACGTGGTACCACATATTTTTGAACTCCTACCTTTGTAGGCCTTCGTGAGGTAATTTCTACGATATAGTCATTCAAGGTTATTCAAGATCATCTAAGGTCATAAACGTAAAAACGGATGACAAATATAAATTCACTCTGTGAATACTTTATTAATGAAATCAAACTGATTACTACCCACATTGTGCCACTAAGTGAACGTAAACAAACTTTGTCGAAACGCTTAAGACTGAGTTACCAGCACAATGAGCTTATTGTCCGTTGACAAAAATGAATCAACGATCTCAGGATCGTATTAATAAACAGAGATTGCGAAGTATCGTTGAAACAATTTCAGAATTGTTTCGAAACAGAGGTTTCGAAGTATCCCATTTGATAGTTTATTTCAAGAGCCGGACTGTGGGATAAAATTGCTGTATCGATATCGTTAAACAATAGTTTGAAAGCGTGAAACCTCTAGTTTCAGATGCTCTGTTCCAAATTTTTGCTATGATGTTTTTTTTTACAAAGTTATAGCGAAATATAGACAACATTGACGGTTAACAAAAATTTTGTGCAACTTTGGAACATCACACGGGATGAAACAAATTTTTTTGATAAATCGCGTTAATATCGTTCGGAAGGGTTATCTTTCCTGTGTAAATCGTGCGGTTCTTGATTATTGTGCGATTTTTTTTGTTCGAGTTATTCGATTATCAGAAATGTTGTTTGACTGACTCCAGAAATGTTGTTTGACTGACTCCAGAAAAATTATCGTAGAATCTTGTGCAAAAAAGAAATAGAAAGAACGTTTCTTTTTCTTCAAGGCACTTCTTTTGTTTTTTCAATTTCATTAACATATCGACATACCAGGTGCTTCTGAAAATATGCTTAAAATATGCAAAATTGACATTTTTCATTTAACTCGCTATATCACGGCGAAAAATGATCGCAATACCATGATCCGAAAGTCAGATTGATACAGAGATTCTGCTGATACGATTGAGTACCCCATGAACCCGCTGTGACAATTTTTTATCTACGGCAGCTATGTTTGAAGTTAGTGAGGCGAGACTTGTGAATATTTGTCTTAAACTGAAGACAATTGAAGAGTTGTCTTTATTTCGCTATAACTTTGTAAAAAAACAACATAGCAAAAATTTGAAACAGAGCATCTGAAACTAGAGGTTTCACGCTTTCAAACCATTGTTTAACGATATCGATACAGCAATTTTGGCCGGACTTACGATCGTGTAAACTGGTAGCAATTTTTCGGGTTCGCAGAGGTGATCCCTTAATTCTTTTGAGGAGTGTAGTCTGGAGTATAGAGTGGTAGCTAAGATTTCGTAAAGAAAAGAGCTTCCTCCCGCGTCGTGAAATGAAGAACAGTTATATCTTAAAAGTACCAGTGTGCATTTATTAACACCCATTTCCACTAAAGGCTAAAGTCTAGCAGGATAAGCATGGTCCAGCGTCTCCCACGACAATTATTTATTGGTATCTTGTGCAGAACAATGTTTTAGCTTGAAAGATAACCCCCCAAAATTTGACTATGTCGTTGAAATTTTCTCGCGAAGAGCTGCAGACGTAGGAGGTAAGAAATATCTGATTCCATTTAAAAAAGTTAGGTTGATCTTCAAATCTACTAAGCACCTCCAACAGTGCTGCCATCTAGCGGTTCTGCTCGGTAAGCGGCGCGCGATCGTCACTACAAACCAATATGGCGGCGCCCTTGTCAAAAACACTGAGAAATGCTCAACTTTAAGCAAGCATAACTCCTGAACCATTGATCCTATAGGATCGAACTTCGATCTGCAGGTTCCCCAGGTACAAATCTACTGAATTACATACCAAATACGTAATAATTTATAGGAGAAAGGCACAAATTTTGAGTCCGGTAAAGTGAAGAGCAGCGCAAATCAACTTTTGTCTGAAACATTTCTTTCAAGTTATCGAAGTCATTCAGGTGGCCTGTGTTAGGTGACTCACCCTGTACAGACGGTTAATGCAAAAATAGTTAGCCGAATATCGAATAGCTTCCAGCAAACCTGGTGGATCTAATAATAAGTTGTACCTTGAGAGTCGGAGTTTGATTAGGTTGGTAGGGAAACTCGTAGCCTCCGATGACGTTTCTGGGAATGTTGAAACTGCCGACGGCACCAACGAGACACATAATTACAGCTATTTATGCGCAGCTGTGCTGCGCGACGCATAATCTCCGCGTGCATGGGAATCGAGACGTCGCACGGCCAATTTGCATGCGTCCCGGTTCAGCTAACTTCGTCATGTTAACAGGTCGAGAACTACATAAGCGAGGTCAAGCTGAAGCAAGTCGAGATTTCCACGTACAAGAAGAGGCTGGCGGAGGCCGAGACGAGGTACCGGCATCAGCAAAACTTGTTCGAGTCCGTCCGCGCCGAGAGAAACTCCCTGCACAAAAGCTTGATAGAAGCGCACGACAATATACAAGAACAGAAGAACAAGCTGACTGTGTTCGGACATCAGACCAAACAGTTGAAAGAGGATATCGTGGCGAAGGAGGCCGGCCTGATCAAGGAAGAGTTTCGTAAGCGGTTTACGTTTTATTCCGAACCGTCGGGCACGCGGTTAATTGAAGTTGGACTCGAGTGAAACATTATTATTTCAAATAGTAATAAACCCTTAGCACTCGAGTGGCGACTCTGAGAGCGACAGTTCTAGTAGAGGTGCTACATTCTTTACAGCGTCCTCTCTCACGCGATGCTTCGTTTTCCACTGTAGTTAGCGGCAAGGTGGAGAAGGAGAGGGAAGGATTGAAGGTCGAGCTGCAAGCATCCCGCAAGGAAGTGTCCGATCTGAAGCATGAGATTGAGGAGATGAAGCAGGAGGAGAAGAGCCTGAGGCAGGTGATCCAGCGGGTGGAGGCGGATATTGGCCGTCAGATGAAGGACATCGACAACATCATGAACGAGAGGGACATCCTCGGCACACAATTGGTCAGACGGAACGACGAACTCAGCCTCCAGTATAGCAGGATCAAAGTGTTACACGGCACCCTGCAACGGGGCGAGGCGCAGTATAATCAAAGATTGGAGGACATCAGGCTGCTGAAGCTTGAAGTGAAGAATCTGAGGACCGAGAAGACGCTGCTGACCAAGAGCATTACGAACATGAGCGACCTGCGTCAGGAAGTCTTTCATTTGAACAGGGATCTGACCAGAGAGAGATTGAAGGTGATGGCGCTCGAGGAAGAGGTGCAGACGCCATTGAACATTCACAGGTGGCGCAAGCTCGAGGTATTTTTTAAATCGTTAACCATGTAGATACACGTATAATAATTTCTTATTCTAACCAGTAATTTATAACTGGACTGTGGATTTTATGAATTTGTAAGAAAAATGAATAGATAAATTCCAAAACTGTGAAGACACTAGAAGAATCTACGATTATTCTTACACTATTGTCTTCTCATTAAAATGATTAAAAAACGAAATTCAGATTTCTCTAATTTCTATGTCTCACAGTGAGCTCAGAAAATTTTTATTTTGCACAAAGATCCACAGCCTACAGGGTGTCTCAAAATTCCTTCAACATCCGGAGGTTCCTGAGATCATTTGAAGCGACATTTTCCTTTGCCAAAATGGTGTCCGCGGCTTTTGTTAGGAGTTGTTAACGAAAAACACGGACCAATCAGAGCGCGACCTAGACACGCGATGGCACGTTCGGCCAATTAACAGTTGGCGCGCCGGGTCGACTGTGCCAACTCGCGTCTAGGTCGCGCTCCGATTGTTCCGTGTTTTTCGTTAATAACTCCTAAAGAAAGCCGCGGACGTAATTTTTGCAAAGGGAAACTTCGCTTCAAATGATCTCAGGAACCTCCGGATGTTGAAGGAATTTTGAGACACCGTGTATAACGATAGATATTAGGAAAAAAATGATTCCCTATTTTATGAATTTGATCGATTTAGAAGGGGAATTGGGTATCGTGTCATTTTTTACGACACTCTTGCTACATACGGATACCTGCGAATTCTTTGTAGGGATCCGATCCACCTACGTATGAGCTGGTGAAGAAGATTCAGATTCTACAGAAGCGTGTTATAAAAATGGCTTCCGAGTTGGTCGATAGGGAAAAGCAGATCAAGGACTCCGAGAAATTGTACATGAACCTTCGTGAAATTTTATCGAAGCATCCGGGACCTCAGGTGACGATTTTCCTCAACGAAACCCAGAAAGCATTGCGTGCAAGGGGACAGAAGATGAAGGTAAATTCTATAAAAATTTCTAATCTACCGTTAAACAACAGTCATCTTTCTTCGTTCATCACCTTAACCCTCTCGGTACGAGATTTTATTGAAATTGAACGGAAATTTCGTTAAATAATTCAGTGTTAACAACGTGAGGTAATTCTTTCAAAGTTCTTTCAATGTTCTTTCAAAGCAACATATTAAAATAACGTTTGGCCCGCTCTTGAAAAAACTTATTCTAATTTGAAGGGTGGCCCTACATACTATTCGAGTCACGATAAATACCAATGAATATTCCATAAAGAGAAATGCTAAAACTTTCAAGATCGAATCACATAAAATGTTCAACATCCTGTTCTAACATTCGGCTCGCATACCGCAAGGGTCAAGAGGTACACCATAATTTTAAAATCATTGGTAAAATTGAAAAGGTTTTTCCCATAATTCTTCAATAAAATGAAAATATCATTTTAGAGGATATTTAGCAACACCTTGATTTTACTTTAAAAGTACAAAATAGCGACGTTATATAATATTGTCTATCATCGTGTTTGACGGGTCAACAAATGTATGGAACATAAATATTTTGCTAAACGTGATGATGAGACAGCGGATCTTTACGAAAAATAAAAATTATCCACCTGAATTGCAACAAATCGGACTGACATAAAAATATAATATGTTCAATAATTCGAAAATAATATAAAAATATTTTTAAATTCGTCTAATGTCTTTAATGGTTTAAATTACACCTACTCATTTTTGTAATAAATGCATAAAATTCGTTGTCTAATGATTAGACAGCGGACCTTTATGCAAAATAAAAATTGTCTGCATCGATTGCAAGAAATAGAAACTAAAATGAATGTTATTTAATCAAATTATATATTGACATCTTCAATTTTGTAAATTGTTCAACAATTTCGAATTTCATATCCTCAATTTTGCTATAAATGCATAAAGATCCGCAGTCTCCTAATGATGATAGACCAACGTAATTCCATGTTATTTAAAAATTACTGAAAAAAAAGATTCTTTTATTTCACCAATAATTTTAAATTTACATGGTGGCGCACGCCGAGCGTAGGCGCTAACTAACTGACCGAAGGGTTCTCACGTGTGGGGTACCTTAAACATTCACGATGACATCAGCCAGGAGTGTGTGCCTGTATTTTAACGGTAGCAAATGCCGGATAGCACGCGAGTTCAATGATTCAAGTGGTGATTTCTCAGTGTCTGCTGGCGGAGGTGAGCATGTACGAGGTCCAAATGGGTGAGTACCAGGTCGGGCTGGACAGGATGACCGGGGAGATGACCGAGTTGAAGAGGAAGTACTATACTCAGAAGAGGCTCTTGCAAAAATCGAGAGAATCGAAGCCCAAAACCCCTGGTGAGCCTCTACTTCCGGTGATGAGGCAATCATCTTCCGCGAGACAGTTCTGCGGGGGTGGTTTCAAAATGGCGGTTCCAACCCTTAGGAACTGCATCACCGCGGACAGCAGTGTCTGCAGATAAGCCAGTCCAAGGGCTTCTCCGGGGTGAAAAAAAGAAAACGATCCACCCCGTTCTATTTGCAGAGCCGACGATACGACCGCGTAATGAAAATATAACGGCGTGCTGGATTCCTCTGTGTGTGTAGTGTGTAGTGTGTATTCGCCGTCGACGAACCAGTTTTCGCGATGTCGTTTTTTTTCTCCCCGGCGTTTGTAATGTCTGTCAATATTTGCGACCCGAGGATGGCCCGCACCGACGACGCGAAAGCGCGCCCCGCTGATTCGCGGACACGATCTAGCTAATTTGTTTATCCATTTTCGACCACTTCGTTTTTTCGGAGGATCGCTTAAAATCCGAGCTCGAAGCAGTTCCTAACTGTTTAAAATTGTTATACGCGGTCATTCCTTCAAAACGAACTACATCATTTCTGTTAACATTAAGGATAGAGATAAGTGGCAACCTTAAATTTGACTAGTTACAAGGCGTGCATATGGTGACAATAATGACGATAAGCTCATTTCTGCATTTTTTTGAAATGTACTTTCTCATCTTCAAGGTTTTCGATGGCCTTGAGAAGACCTCTAATTTGATCTTAAAAACTTTTTCTTATCGTTAACAGAAACTATTCTAATTCGTCACAGTTTTGAACGAAGTTAGTAGTAACGGAAATAATTTGGATGTTCGATTTAAACGGAACACCCCGTATAAAGCTACCGATTAAATCTGTCACGAAGAAGTTTTATCCTGTACGATAGCTCGAGGAAGATGCCTACGGTTTCCTATGAAATGTACAACAAATTTGATACACAGACAGATTTGATACACAGACAGATTTGATACACAGACAGATTTGATTGTCTCTAACAAATTAACAGACTTTATTTGCTGCTTAAATCATGTACTCCGTACCATGTATACTAAAAACAACAATTGTTTTATACACGATTTGGTTCTTATCCGTACGTATTGAAGTGAGAAGATGCCTATTCATTTGAAATATAAAGAACAATTAATAAATTTTGCAAGCATTTGCATTTATTGATTTATAAAATTGTTACATAACAGAGAAAGGGAATAATACTGGTAATAAAACTACTCACTAGCTTTGTGATGAATATTAATAAATTCGAGTGACACTGTAATACTTGTTGAGTGCATGCCGGTTGTAAATTAAGTAACAAATAATCGAACCCTTGCGCCGAAAGCATTAACAATTTTATTAACAACAAATACGATGGATAGAAAACTATAATTTCTAGATTTATATTAAAGATGCAGACTGAAGATCATCTAAACTGCGGATCTTTATGCATTAATTGCTTCTAAAAATTTTCAGAAATTGCTGGAATATAAAATTCCACAGAATTTAATACGATTTTTATTTATTCCAAATCTATAAAGGCTGTTACAATTGAAAATATGATTTTATTTGTTCCCACTTTCTTGAACCTGCAAAAATTAAAAAATTGCATAAACATCTGCAGTCTAATCATTGCACACTTATTTTCAGATGTGGATTCGCATTTTATTTATCCCAGATCTATAAAGGCTGCTACCATCGAAAATAAGATTTTATTTGTTCCCACTTTCTTGATCCTGCAAAAATTAAAAATTGCATAAACATCTGCAGTCATCACACACTTATTTTCAGATGTACATTCGCATACAATAATAGATACGAATTATGCAAGTTATTTTGAACTGCTTGCCAATCAAGTTAGATATTACAAACGATATTCCATTGACTTATAAACACATTTCATGTTCGTTTAAATCAGTGATGAAAATTCTGTTCTGGGTGATTACCATACTTGAGGAAGATACATCACTTTCACACGACACGCAGTTTCATATGCAATTTCCTCGACATTTACATAAATCCTTGACGCCCAGGATCCAAGGATTTTCGTGTAAAAATGTGCAAATCGAAATGAATATGGAGAATGATGGACGTTCTTGGGAACGCCGGGGGGTTAAGAGTTTGGCAAGGATCTGAGACATCACCTGAGAACTTCATGAATTTCACGAGCGGAATACATTAGACCTTTCATTTGTTTAATGGAACCGAGCAATGCGTATGTGTCAGCAGCCCGCAGTTTCGTCGACAGGGCACGACTCCACCAGAATAAATTAGTTTAGATTCCTTCCATTACTTCGAGCATTTTGTGTTTTAACTTTCGGTTCGTGAAAATCGTTTTGGAAGAAAAATTAATGATTTTTCTTCTCTTCTATTGGCAATGCTAATAGCCTATTACAGTCTTATGTATTAAGAGAGGTCAAGTTTCACGACGATGCCGTTGTTACGGATGACGACAAGATGTTCAAGATCATCCCTGGCAGGAACCGTCCTAGATAAACGCACAGAAACGTCCTCGATAAACGTACAGAAACGTCCTAGATAAACGCACAGAAACGTCCTAGATAAACGCACAGAAACGTCCTAGATAAACGCACAGAAACGTCCTATATAAACGCACAGAAACGTCCTAGATAAACGCACAGAACCACCCTAGATAAATCCACATATCTGTTTAGTTTAAAACCGAAACATACGCACGACCAACTGGACGTTGACAAACTACGAAGTCCGATTCCGGTATAAAATCTATTAGGCATTTATAAGGTTGCTCCGAGACCCCCGCATTGCCAGTGCGTCAACCCCGTGCATCTTAGGTAATAGCAATTCACTTTTTTACACTGTCAATTCAATCCTTTCGCGACAATTCCAATTGTAATACTTTTCTTATAACAAGAATTTATTTGTGTTCTTTGGTAATTCGTACAGATTCACTAAACCCATGATTATCGTCCAATATCCTAATTTAGAGTACTTGAACGTCCCCACACGATACAATCTTACCGCTCGGATTGTATCAAAATAAATTATACTAATTACGAGGCCCACGATCGCAACGACTCCCTGATTTCGAATCAGGCTCGTTCGCGACATTCCCTTCATCCAACCTGAGATTTATCCAACACTGAGATTTATCCAACTTGAGATTTATCCAACTTGAGATTTATCCAATTTGAGATTTATCCAACCTGAGATTTATCCAACCTGAGATTTATTCAACCTAGTGGCTCCCCAATTCCGCATTTGGCAGCTCCCTGATTACGCATCAGGTTCGTCTGCGCTCTCATCTAACCATCCTAGCGGCTCCCTGATTACGCATCAGGTTCCTCTGCATCCTAGCAGCTCCCTGATTACGTATCAGATTCGTCTGCGCTCTCATTTAACCATCCTAGCGGCTCCCTGATTACGCACCAGGTGCGTCCACATCCTAGCAGCTCCCAGATTACGCATCAGATTCGTCTGCGCTCTCATTTAACCATCCTAGCGGCTCCCTGATTACGCATCAGGTTCGTCCGCATCCTAGCAGCTCCCTGATTACGCATCAGGTTCGTGCGCATCCTAGCAGCTTCCTGATTACGCATCAGGTTCGTCCAAATCCTGGCAGATCCCTGATTACGCATCAGGTTCGTCTGCGTTTAAATCCATTCCTAGGGGCTCCCTTACTTCACGTCAGGTTCGTCCTCGCTGTCAATAATCCTAGCGGCTCCCCAATTTCCCATTGGGTTCGTCCGCGTACCTCAACTGACAAATACACACCATATTCCCAGAATAACAACCCTTCGCCGGCCACTCGTACTGCTCGCGACCCTGGCTCGTAATACGGTTCATTTTCGTAGCATCGTTCGAGAAGCAAGTGCTGCAGCTCCGAACGAAATTTACGACGATAATATCTCTTCTGGTTTATAAGTGCATCCAAAAAACGGGACCTCATTCAGTGGTCAGAACTCGAGTTTCGGAATGTTACGGACGGTTGTGAATCATGGCCGGGACCATGCGGATTCCTGGCACGTTCTCGCTGTATAACCGAGCGGAAACGATCGCCAACACGGCAGCAACCCTCGCGTTTCCCAAGAATTTCTATTTCATAAACCGCGGAGAATTTGTTTGATCGCGTTCGCGATATGTAAGCGCGCACCTCCTCTTCCCCCGCCCCGCGAAAATCTATCCCACACGCGATCCCACCTTTTTGCGCGGTTTTGCGGGCATTGGGATCGAACGAGCGGCCCGCGATAATCCGGGAATCTCGGCGAATTAAACGCCTAACGCCACTTAAGCTATTTGGGATATTATTCCGGAAGGCGCCGGTGGCCGATCGATATGACATTTGGAGGATGATTTTTCTCAAAATTTTATCAAATATAAAAAATCATTTCATAAGAAATAATTGTATAGATGTCTTTAGTGATGTACGTATTACAATAGCAGTCGCACTAAGTCTAAATAAAATCAATCTTGTCATTTTTATAAGGGACTATGTACCAGTTACTTTTAAGACTCGATAGATTTAGTGTTAAATAACACTGGTGCTCATTTGTCACTAGTAGGCATAAATGATGCGGTTGTAATTTCGAAAAACAAGATTTGTGCCATTTAGTTTGGCAATGTCTTCTGCAACAAGAAAATCTCTATCCCTTCGGCCCACACAAAAACAATGTCAAGCCAAATACGTATCCATCGTCTTATAACGAAAGAAAACTGTAATAGAGTAAATGTACGTTTTACTTCGGTATTTTTTCCCAGTAGGATTAAAATACGTAAAAATAAATATTTTGCCCTGAATAAATTTGTACAATTCAGTGAGAATGTACTCTCGTTTGGGAGGCAAACATAATTGTCAATCAGTCTCATGTATTTATAAATTCCAACATAGGGTGAATGTACCTATTACTGCGGTATTTTTCTCCAATAGGATTAAAATACGTAGAAATAAATATTTTGCACTGAATAAATTTGTACAATCCAAAAAGAATCTATTCTCGTTGGCGAGGCAAACAAAATTGTCAATCATTCTTATATTTTTATAAATTTCAACAGTAATGTCCCTATTAGGTGACATTGTGCAGATTATTATTTCGATCAACCCAGTGTTCTTTATGCATTCTGAGCACAATGAACGTACTACATATTAAGAATCAGAAAATAGAAGAACTTAGGAGTCTCTAGACCTTCTCCTTGTCCCAATTGCTGCTGCTGTTGAAAGATCCATTAGAAAGTCTCAGTCCATAGACTTTTTACCCTTAGAAATCGAGGGGCGACTCAGAGTCACCACTAAAATTGTTGTACCATTATTCACAATACTGTTTAGATTATTAAATATGCTGGTATAATCAATTACTAAACATGTAAGTATTGTATGAGGTATTATATCAATTGCATGTTCATTAAATGAAAAAAATCATATACAATGGAATTATTCTAGGTCGGAAAAAATATTTAATTTTCGAGTTAAAATAGCTTCAAGTGCAAAGGGTTAAAAATGATGAAATAATAATCGGTAGGCAATGTGTTACTATAACAAGTAGACAGCGGATCTTTATGCATTTATTGCAAAATTGAGTAGATTAAATCCAAAATTGTTGAACAATTTAAAAATTTGAAGACGTTAATATACGATTTCTCCTTCATTAAAATCATTAAAGGAAGAAATGACATTCAATTTGGTTTCTATCTCTTGTAATCGTTGGAGACAATTTTTATTTTGCATAAAAAACCGCTGTGTGTCTAATAATAAGATATTAACCTCTTAACTGCGGAATTTAGTTTTAAAAATCCCCGACCGAGTGCGGAATTAAAATCAAGCAATGACAAGTATACACGTCGAACGCAGAGCAAATGGTCCTATTATAAATTTTACGAAAAACGAGGAAGGATTACATTTTTATTTGATGAAAAATTAACAATTCATTCTTGAAAAGGTTATTGTTATTGCACCGCAATAGAGTTCTGGATTGACGTGTATACACGTCGAACGCAGTTAACTGGTTAAAACCACGAAACTTACTCTTCCAAGAGTTTCATTAGGATGACGAAGAGATCGCCGACTGAGAAGAGTAAAAAGGTATTAATGAAAAATCGTGTTTGTCGGGGCGAACGATATTTTTCAAATGAAAATAGCTTCGATGGGAAAGGCGTCATGGAAGCCAAAGTATGTCAAGATAATAGAGACTGCCACACATGGTCTATATGATCATTGCGGTTTTGCTCTTCTTGAGTCACCGCATTGTGGGCTCCGCGAGCGCAATTAATTTGGTGTCTGTTCGAACGACAATCGATTTACGCGCCGATGAACCTTCCGGTGGCGTTTATCTGCGGTCGTGCAATTACTTTAGCCATTACTTCCCGGGTGTACAGTAAACCGCAAACTGTGCGGGAAAATAATCGGTTCACGTTTCGGTAAAGTAAATTTTAAATGATTTCATAAGGCACGAGAATCGCGAAGCTGTTAAACACGATGGATTGAATTATATTACATTTCTATATAATATTTGGTCATAACGTAAACACTTTTCGTTGTATTCGGAATCTGCTTTTATTTATTGATGAAGTACAGGATTGTATTTCATCGATTGTGTGTTATATCTGACAGTAATCGGCTTCTGTTCAATCACAATTATGAAATTTTACAACTGAATCGTTGAAATTAGAACATATTTGTATGTAAAAGTAGATCATTTCACCGAAGGAATTTATATAATTTTATTTTATTAGAATTTTTTTAGGCAAATTTTAAAAGAAATCGTATGAAATCTTATTTTCAGTGGTAGTAGTCTTTGTAAATCCGACATAAATAGAAACCGTACTAAATTCTGTGGAATTTAATATTCTACCATTTTTTTGAAAATTTTTGGAAGCCATAAATGCATAAATATCCGCAGTCTAGTATTAACACAATATTTTATTCATAGTAACTTCTGTTTAGCTCTTTTCACTCTGAAAGTCGTGAAGCTTGGCTTGGATAGTTGTTATAGAAAACATTAGACTGTAAAACTAAAAAGGAGTTAAATAAAGATTGATTTCATCTGTCAATAATTTTAATAAATCATACAGAACATTGTGTTGTTCCCAAATTCTTCTAATATTTTCATTTTTTCTTATTCCCTCTATCCATTTATGTGCCAAATGCAGTAAATGTATAGAAATATTTTTTTGTTCGATCCTGCATTTATTGCTACAGAAGATACGTATGAGAAAATGACAGAGTGCATTTTTGTGTGACTGGAGGCATAGATGAGATCTCAAGGTCTCCTCTACTTTTTAAATGGAATAATGTTGAGAATTGGAAATCACCTTAGCGAGTACTATTATAGGTAGACTGCGGATCTTTATACATTTATGGCTTATGAAAATCTTCGGAAAAGGATGGAACATCAAATTCAACAAAGTTTTGTACAATTTTTATTTGTTTTGGATCTACAAAGGCTGTTTCCATTAGAAATAAAATTTTATTCCATTCCACTTTCATAAAATTCGTCTACAAAAATTGAAAACTGCATAAACATCCGCAGTCTGATTAATGGGTGACCCTGGCCCTCATCTTGGCTCGTAAGAATTTCGGAAATTTTCAATTGATTGGTATCCAAGTACACATATCGAACACGGTTACGTTGCTGTTGCGAAGGCCTTGGTTTTTCATACGAAGTTTATTGAATCGAAGAAAATCATTTGTGCGCGCGGTTTCTTTGCTGATTCGGCGAGAACTTTTGCCAAATTGTGTGATTCTTGGAACGAATGTTAGCTCGAAGTCCCAGAGCAGTTAGCTGGAATTTATAAGTCCATTTACATGTGAAAATGTTACAAGTTCGATTTTATTTCACGTTTAGCTGTTAGAACTTCTCTCTTGGAAGATTTTGGACAGGTGAGAAAACTGTTTTAACAGTAGCTGGTTCGGTTCCCAGAATCGTCCCATGTCCTCGAGATATGGAAATTTATGTCCATTAACGCGAGATCGGAGAATGGAAAATTTAGATGCGGTAGAACAGTCTGTAACGATTCTCGTAGACCCGCGGGCGAAATAACGTTTCTAGTGGTGCAGCGAGTTAGTAGAAGGTGCCGATAGGATAAGTTCACGCGGACATCCTTAAGGGCACCCTGGAGGATCAGTAGGATACCGAAGATTCATGCAGACAGTAATATCCTACCGCGAGAGACATCCCGTTGGTCGTAATTCGAGTTCAACCAGCACATGGCCAGACTTCTACCGAAAGCAATTTATCCAAAGTCAAAATAGATACGAGCACGAAGTATGCTTCCTTATCTTGGGCTGGAAATTTATAGAACGAAGCTCGCCGGGCGTCTTAGACTTTCCGTGGTAGAAAGAGACGACATCTTCAATAAAATACTAAATATCATTAGTAATGATCTACATAGACTGCGGATCTATATGCGAAATAAAAATTGTTTGCATCGATTGGAATAAATGGAAACTATTGTACATTGAATGTTATTTCTTCCCTTAATGATAATAACCCTCCGACAACGGGCGATTTTTATATGTACGAGGTGTGATCAAAAAGTAAGGTGACTTTTTATTTTTATCAAAAAATATTGATTTATTCATCAATATCTATGTTGTCCCCTTCAAAGTAATCCCCCTCAGATATAATACACTTGTGCCAACGCTTTTTCCAATCCTCGAAGCACTTGTGATAAGCACTTTTTGGTATAGCTTTGAGCTCTTCCTGCGATGCAGTCTTTATCTCCTCGATCGTTGCAAATCTCCGTCCTTTCATGGGTCTCTTCAGTTTTGGGAACAGGAAAAAGTCGCAGGGGGCCAAATCCGGCGAATATGGTGGCTGAGGCATGATTGTGCTGTTGTTTCTGGCCAAAAAATTACTCGCAAGCAACGATGCGCGAGCAGGTGCATTATCGTGATGCAAAATCCGTGAATTGTGTTTCCAAAATTCCGGGTTTTTTTTTCGTATTGCTTCACGCAAACGGCGCATAACTTCAAGGTAATACTCCTTGTTAACCGTACGACCTTGTGGTAAGAACTCCTGATGCACTGCGCCATGATAATCGAAGAAAACAGTGAGCAAAACCTTGACATTTGATCGAACCTGGCGTGCTTTTTCGGGCTTGGCTCTTCTGGGGACTTCCATTGAGACGATTGGACTTTGGTTTCGACGTCATAACCATATACCCATGATTCGTCACCAGTTATGACCCTTTTGAGCAAATCTGGATCATCATTGATGTAATTCAACAGCTCCTGAGCGATGCTCGAGCGACGTTTCTTCTGGTCAAAATTAAACAGTTTCGGAACAAACTTCGCCGAACACGCAAAACACTTCTAACCTATATGCTTCTCACAAACAAACAAAAAATGCTATATAGCTGAAACTGTGAACATATGTTCGGGACGAGTGTACCAGCATAAGAAAAACAAGAAAACGAAAATCGACTGTAGGTATCCCGCGAAATTCAAAGTCACCTTACTTTTGGATCACACCTCGTATATGTATATTTGGAAATGCTCAGGATTAGGGATGGGATCAACTACCTCGCAAACAGGTTCGAACTTTGATCGATTGAATTCGAAATCTCTATAAGTACTTCGAAAAACAGAAATAGTACTCCTAAGTATACTCGAATTTATGCCAAAGACAGTTTCGAACCTTTTACAAGTACTTTGGTAAACGGAAGTAATACTTGCAAGTAGGGATGGGATCAAGTACCTCGCAAACAGGTTCGAACTTTGATCGATTGAATTCGAAATCTCTATAAATACTTCGAAAAACAGAAATAGTATTCCTAAGTATACTCGAATTTATGCCACAGACAGTCTCGAACCTTTTACAAGTACTTTGGTAATCGGAAATAACACTTGCAAGTAGGGATGGGATCAAGTACCTCGCAAACAGGTTCGAACTTTGATCGATTGAATTCGAAATCTCTATAAGTACTTCGAGAAACAGAAATAGTACTCCTAAGTATACTCGAATTTATGCCACAGACAGTCTCGAACCTTTTACAAGTACTTCGGTAAACGGAAATAATACTTGCAAGTAGGGATGGGATCAAGTACCTCGCAAACAGGTTCGAACTTTGATCGATTGAATTTGAACTCTTTATAAGTACTTCGAAAAACAGAAATAGTACTCCTAAGTATACTCGAATTTATGCCACAGACAGTTTCGAACCTTTTACAAGTACTTTGGTAATCGGAAATAATACTTTCAAGTAGGGATGG
This sequence comes from Lasioglossum figueresi, assembly GCA_028455805.1. Classification (NCBI taxonomy): domain Eukaryota; kingdom Metazoa; phylum Arthropoda; class Insecta; order Hymenoptera; family Halictidae; genus Lasioglossum; species Lasioglossum figueresi. The sequence goes on along the minus strand of CM052194.1, from coordinate 12,207,211 downwards.
GATCAAGTACCTCGCAAACAGGTTAACTCTCTATAAGTATTCCGAAAAACAGAAATAGTCCTAAGTATATTCGAACCTATGTCAGACAGTTTTGAACCTTTTACAAGGACTTTGGTAAACGAAAATAATACTTGCAAGTATATTCGGAAACGTTTCGGAATCCTTGCAGGTGAGTGTCGTGAACTTGTGGTTCCCGCGATCGCAGAGACCCATAGTCGCACAACTCCCAATAAATTCAATAAAACCCGAGTCCGGGAACATCTGTCGAAACACACGTTGCAAAGGAATGGCGCATACCGGGGACGTGCATCAATCTATTCTTACGTTTGCGTTCGAAATACCACGAAAACGGAGTGATTGACGTATACTCGAACTGCGAAAGGAAATCGACACACACACGGCGCGCCGGGTTTCCATCATAATTTGACGTTCCACCGATTCCACGAGACGTTCCGTCATAAAATGTCAAACAATCTTGCCGGAAAAATTTAACCACCGACATTCGAATTAACCCTTTCTGGCTACAAAGGTGCACCGATCGAACTAACTTTCTGCTGCCACTTAAAAATAACTTGACCTTTTAAAAATAAACTCTGCTTACCTATTGTCTATTTACTCTATTTACCTATTATCTATTTACTCTATTTATCTATTATCTATTTACTCTATTTATCTATTATCTATTTACTCTATTTATCTATTATCTATTTAATCTACTTACCTATAAGTCTTTTACATATTTACAAAAACTACGACTTACGAATTAATCCTTTCCGGCCACAAAGGTGCACCGATCGAACTAACTTTCTGCTGCCTCTTAAAAATAACTTGACCTTTTAAAAATAAACTCTAGATACCTATAACTCTTTTACCTATTTACAAAAACTACGTCTTCCGATCTTCCGAAACAGTTGCTGCTACTTCGGTTAATTTTATTTATTTCTGGTTAATTTTATTTATTTCTGGTTTATTTGAACTGACAGGGCCGTGTCGTGCTATGATATAGAGAGGCGGCACCGTTAGGGGGCGGCATAACCAACGAGATCGAAATACAATTTGAACCATTCAATAATTACAAATCTTTATGCAAGATGACGCAAGAGGAGAACAAATTTAAAATAAACTTTTCTGAATTATATACCGAACATTACCTTCAATTCTCTGAATGAACGATTCACGTTTCTGGAAACCCATAGCAAAAATTTTCAGTTTTTATGTGACATTTTAAAACTCATGGTTATAGATGACAAAACGCTAGAAAATTATTGTGCCAGTCTTCAGTCAATACTTTCGGTCGAAAATAAAACAGATACAAACGCAAATGATCTTCAAGAAGAATTACGTGAAGCATTCCCATTCTATGAAACCTTGGGATGTTTTAAATTATTTATGCCAAAATAACTTGATTACGGAATACTGTTGTATATTGCTCTGAGAATTTGATTAACACTCCCTGTCTCTCTAGCTAGTGGGGAAAGAAGTTTTTCTAAATTAAAATTAATAAAACTTCAGAAGTTCAACAAGCCTAACATAATTAGTTATTTCACTTCTATTGTATCGATATACATTGGCTGTCACGCTAGACTGCACATCCCTAATTAATGAGTATGCTAAAGATAAAATTAGAAGGGTAAAACGCTGTAGCAGATTGTTGTAGTTGATAGTTGATATCATGATTTTAAATTAGTTTATTTTTTCGAAATAAAAATAGCATTTGTACATTATGTGCAGTCTTTTTTTTAAATGATAATCGAAGGTTATTTTAAAGAAAAAACATTTAAGGGGCGACATTTCGAAGGCTTGCACCATACTGAGAAAATCTACCGTACGATCCTGTGAACTGGCACGATTTGCAAGTAACTATAACAATTATGCAATAATTCGAATATTCAATTTATACAATAGAATGTAATTAACCTTCTCTCTGCGTACATATATTCTAATGTTAACCCTATATTGGGGTGTAATGACACCCCATGCATGTTTTGAATGCAAAATGTAAAGAAAAAACTTTGACTGGGTAAGTATTTGTGAAATTTTATTGATTTTCATGACGGTTCAAAAAGATTTAAAAATTCAATTGAATATATAAAAATAATTAATTTAATCATTTCGAGTTTTTCAATTATGTGTGGAATATGTCATAGCATTCCTAAGAGAACTTTGAAAATTTTCTATTCGGCAACTTTTCATGTACGTTTTTATTAGTTAAGCATGATGTAACTATAGCATCAAACTATGTATAACGAGTCATGTAAATTGAATAGAATTCAATTAGGATAATTTTGTACTATTTATATTCCAGGTAACTGATGGACAAAGTGGAAGCTCCGATGCAATACGATGACCTTTTTAATTGACATGTATAAAAAGAGACTGTTTAACGAAACTTATTTGTGTTGATTGTTTCGCAAAAGTATCTGGTGCGTTATAAATACTCTAAATTGTGAACATTTCGAAATTCCGCTGGGGAATGATTAAATTTAAAACAGTTTTGCAATCCATCCGATGAAAATAGGTCGAAGTTTTTGCGAATTGAGACGCGATAAAAACAATTTAAAACGAGCATCGGGCAAAGGGTTAATTACGTGAACGTCGCGGGGGAAAAACAGTCTACTAGTTTGCAAATTGCAACGCATACGTGCATATCACGCGGTTGCTTGTAACCAGCAGCAGGAACTTCGCACATTTCGGTTGTAATTAAATGCCTGTTGTTCCGTTGTCGCTCCCGTGACGTGATTTATTATAGCCCGTGGGTGCAACGTGGCTATAATTACGCTTAATGATTTATATATGCGTTCCCAGTGATCCGGAAGGAAATTTCCGAAAATAAGTTACGACGAATTGATGCGTGATTCTGCTGCGGCGCATCGATTACTTTGACGTTCGGTTATTTTGATGAATTCTGCTAGATTCCAGTTACATAATTTAACTCGATTAATTCGATAATATTCCGATCGGAAACGCCAGTTTCAACGTATAAGTGAAAATGAATTTTGTAGTCCGCGATTGCCTCAAATAAATGTAAATAACATGAAAATAATTACGACGAGTATATTAAGAAATCGTTAAATTCATGAATTTTTAACCGAACGCAAAGCATTTTATGATTTCAATTTGTTTTCTTGCAAATATACGTAAATGAATTTTATCTTTCGAATCGAATTCAAATAATTTTATTACGAATCGTGATTTCAGTTCGTTTTCTTGCAAATATACGTAAATGAATTTTTATCGTTGGATTTGTTGCATTTTCTGATGAATGGTGATTATATTGGTAAGCACTTTGATGCAGTAAAAAATTCAGTGATTTAACGTCATTTTTTTTAGCAGAAAATGTTATAAATAAAAGGCTTCAAGGTTTGTGCTACAATCGGTGATACATTATATGTATGTACGGGTGACACTGTTTTTGCATCAGGTTTAGAAATTAATTATTACTGTAAATATATCGGAGGAAATTAGTTTTCATAAATTTATGTATATAACCAGATATGCTAAAGAATAATGTAATTCAAACTGCACTCTGTAACATAATTTAAATTACGTCCAGCTGTATAGACCCCGCTATAAAATTAAAAAAATAATTATAATTTATAATAAATTTGATTGATTTTACCGAGTTTCCTGTAATTGCAATCCATCAGTAAATGCAAACTAAATCTCTTCCGAAGCCAGTGCGAAAATTTATGGAGGTAAAGTGGAAAAAATCGCACCGATCGAAGAACGAATGTTTTTTTTCGAGCATCATCGTGGGAGTAGAATGCACGTTTAATGTCGCCAGTCGTGAACGCGAAGCAAGATGAATGATCACTGGCGTTAACGACAGCTGGGCGCTGCATCTGAATACGGATTAATGGAGAACTATCGACAAAGCGTCTTGACAATTTTCAGTTGATGGAAAAAGAGAGACGACGAAAAAAGTGGAGCTGGCAGAATGTCGATTGCGTCGGTGACGCGCGATAGCGTGTGATATTACAGAGCTGACAGGAGTCAGTGTCCGTAAGTAATGACTGGACAGCGAACATTTATGCAAACGGGGAGTTTTATGGATCGATTCGGGGAAACAATAAAAATTTCTTCTCCACGTTCGAATTCTGTCAAATCATTCGTTTCTATCACACTGGCGTGCTATCAATCCCTTCGTTCCGGCGAGAGATAATTTTAACAGTCAATTTTAGCTCGATTAAAACGCACTCTGATCATCCACGAGGCCATTACATCGAATTCAAACACGGACCCATCTGTTTCCACATTAGGCTCGGCATTTCGTGACAAAGTTTGGTGCCAAACGGAGAGCAGGGTCTCTCCTCGTTGTAGAGGGCAGATCGGTCGCACTACGAGCGAACCTAACCTTACTTTCAGAGTAAATATCGGGCTGAATAGTTATTGTCGTTATTTTAAGATTTGTATAAAATTCGATATTTAATCTTAGAGAAAGACTAGATCCGCTCATAGTTTAAGAGACAAGAACATGTGTGGTGTTTGCCCGAAAGTACAAGGCAGTTCAGACAGAAATGCAAATAGCGGGTCCCTGAACTGTCCTTCATCGGGCACGCTCGTTGAATAGGAGGATAGGACCCAAAGGCCCTGGATGAGTGGTTATTTTTAGTGGGTATGGAGGGAACCGACCACCTGTTCCCTCGAGTCCAGCACAGCGTACAGAAACGTATTTTTTTCCACTCATCCTTAAAAAAGAAGGTCCGCTCATAGTGCGACCGACCTGCCCTCTATGACGAAAGTAAGGCAAAATCAAACGAAATCAAGAGCAGATTGCTTACCGGATAGGAGATAGGGAATTGTATGGAAAAAGTGTGTTCTGTTTAAAGCCAATCAAAGAGCACCAGTCCGACTAGAATTCAGCGTTACGGGAAAAATATACGAAACGAGCGTTGTAATATGATCAATCGTACAATCACTGTCAAACCTCATACTGGCGGTGGTGTCCGCGTTTGAAATGGACAGCAGCTTATCATGCAGTTTGCTAACAAACCTCCCGTATGTCCGCGAAATTGATCAAAGGTTTATCAGGGTGCAACGCGCGAAGCAGCTGAGGCAATATTGTGCACACCGGCCGCATTGTTTTTGGACGTGAAACGAAGGTTTGTATCCATATGTATGAACCAATTAACCGGTCAACGAGCGATGACACACTTCCTAATTCTAACGATTGTTCTGCTTCCTGCTTGAGCCCGTGGATTACACGATTCTCATTGGGGACAATGTTAATGGAAAGCTGAGTTACGTAAACGAACCGTGATCGTGCATCAGTCGCGCATTCATGATCCCCGGCTGATCAATAGATAAGGTGCACCCTGCGCCCCCGACAAATGAGTCATACCGAAATAATATCGATATTACCATATCGACGGGCACGTCCCACCCCTCCCTCTGATAAGCCTAAATTCGCTGGCGCATTTCTATTAGGTTGTTGCATGCGAAATGTCCGATTCTTCAAGAAATTGATTAGCTTTGGGTGTTCACGTTCCCCATTTACTTGCTATTTTCTACCATCGAAGAGTAGTATATTAATCAATAGACTGTGGATTTTTAGGCATTTATGAAACAATTAAATGCGTGAATCATAAAACAGGGAAAGAAATTAAGGGATTAAATGTATTTTTATTCTGCATCTCCCACAATCGACGTGGAATATTTTTATTTTGCATAAAGATCCGCAGTCTGTTAATCAATATGTTTCACCAAACATCGTCGATATCTATACTTCCCAGTAAGCGATTTGCTATGAATTTGCCACCAAAACTTGTCCACAAATTCCCACTGGCATTCGAGTGCAAAGTTTGCAGAAGCAATTCCATGCCAAATCTATGCCAAATCCATGTCACCTCCATATCAACTCCATACCAACTCCATACCAACTCCATACTAACTCCGTGCCAAACCTTGCCCTCGTGAAGAGCGGACCTAACCTTGCTCTAAGAGTAGACCTAGTTGCAGGAAGGAAAACGTTATGGAATGATAGAAAATACACGAAACTCAAAATTCTATAATTCAGATGTCTAAATAAAAGATTTCTCTTCAGCTCGTGTCGCAGACGTGAAGAACCCTTCACTTCTCGCGGATACGCTTGACAAGGTAGAAAAAGTTGTCGCGGAAGCTTGTTTAAATAATCGTGCGTGAAATTGGCTACTACACTGATCGAAATAATGATAGGTTCACTAGCCGCGTCGGCTGGTTTACTGATTCTAATTTTATTTTCGTTTTCTGAAGTGTACTGTGGCATTTGTTTTTATTTCGCAAGAATGTGTTCTACACATTGTGTAAGCAGTCAGTCGACTGTCAACAGTATTAGCGTAAAGACCTACCTGTTTCAAAAATACTTTGAAAATTATCGAGTACAAGATACGAAATAATCTGAGGTTCACGGAGAAATATTTAAAAATTACTATTGATAGTGCAATTTTTTTAACGTTTTTGTATGTTAAGTACACAGATTTATAAATTTTAGAAATTATAAAAAATATTTTATGTTCGTTTGATATTATTAAAGCACAATGACACGGGTAAATCGTTAAATGATAACGAAAAGTGTCAAATTATTGCTTTCCACAATATGAGTCTCTCTAACAGAGAAATTGCAAGCCGATTGAAAATTACACCCATTAATAATAGTAATAGTAATTACAGCCATTACATGTCATAAACAATTTTTTAAAATTAAAAGAAAAATACGGCAGTAAAAAATCTACTAGTCATCCAAAAAAATTAACACATCTGGAAAAAGGTAAAATTTTTCAAGCAGCACGGCAAAATATGCTTAATACCTCCAAAATAAAATTGGAATTAGACTTGTCAGTCGGCGTTCGACGTGTACAGCAAGTTCTGAGATCGAGTGGGACACTTAAATATTCTAAAAAAGCGAAAAAACCTCCGCTAACTAAATTCGTTAACTAATCGAACCAAGTTCGTTCGATTTTAAACTAAAATCTCAAGTTTTGTAATTGATATTAATTATCATTGTTTTATTCAATTGAGCTGTGTATTTTGTTAATTATATTAGAATGAATAAATAATAATAAGTAAAATCAAAAATACTGCATTAAAACACAACATTATGTCAACAAATTGAAGTGAACCTATCATTATTTCGGCCATTGTATGTCGAGAAGAAGCATCGCTCAAATGGGGAGGAGGTGGGGGAGTTTAGAGAGAAAAAAATTCGCGGTAACGCGTCCAGGTTACGGAAAAAATTCCGCAGCAACGGACAAGAAGGTGGCAGGTTTCTCCATTAAGGGAAAAACTCGCCGCGAAAGCCAGACGAGAAAAAAGATAGCAACTGACACGTGGCGAACAAAGGAAAATTTATAAGAGTTGCCCTCGAAAAAACGTGCGGTGGCCGAATGACAAAGCTTTGTTCCTAACTGTTTTTTAAACGGGACCCTCGGGCCGCACCTCCGAGGCTGTTCAAGAACTGTCCACGAAAAGACAAAAGGACTGTGTTATCGACGGTAAAGTTTCTTTCGCGGATCAGTGTCCGCTGGAGAATTACAGGTATCGTCTTTAAAAAAAGATCTGGAATTTTGAGAATCACGTTTCGAAGACTGCCCTTCCTGTTTATCGCTGAAGAATGATTACTACTGTACAAAAGTTCGTTGTACTGTGCTCCTTATGCAAAATAAAAATTAACATTGTTAAGTAACACGAACATATATAAGAAACATAATCATCTGTCCATTATTGTTTTAATTTTTCCCAAGCTTTCTCTTCTGTACCCTTTCCATTTGCCTTTTTAAAAAACCAGTCTGAGAATTTGCTTTGAATACACTAATCAACAACTAATTTTAAGATAAAATTGCGTAATTAACGTATTGTATTTAATTATAACACTCGTTTCTGATGATTAAATGCATTGTTTTAATACTTCAAAAGTACAATGAAATGACTGCTACTTATTTTAAAGAATTTTGTTTACTGATTATATTAAATATAGCTCTCTCAAACTTTGTTGTAATTTATATTCGTAAGAATAAGGAATTGAATAGATAAAGGCAGAACCAAATACATATAAAAACCCGTTTCATTTACATTTTTCTTTATCCGATGTCGAGTCACATTCGACAAAGGAGTGCAAATGGTTAATCAATTATAAAACAAATTTACAATTAGAAAAGAATGGTGACTATATAATTTTTTTCACACTCTGTGCCGTGCAGTACAGTTTGCGTTATCTATGAAAATCGGGCACGAACTTGTGCAATCATCTAATATTTCGCGAGCCTGTAGTTCGAGCGTCGATAGCTTAATAAACCGAGAGAATTTGCTCGAAAGTGTTCCAGCGACCACGTGCTGGAGTCACGTGGGCGGCCATCACAATGCACGTCGTTTCAATTATAGAAGAGAGACGCGCACCTTTTAATAGGGTTCGGGAACGGCGGCGCATCAATTAAACGCAAAACGCTTCGAAGAAATACGCGGCCGAGCGAAGAGGGTAGAAAACGCACGAAGAGTAATTGGGAACGAGTCGCAAACGGTCACCGACACAATTCCGGCGGAGCAATTAAAAGCTCGAGCGAGTCGATAGTTACTCTTAGGCCACGGTGAGTCGTTGAATTAATGTGACTTGCACACGCGAGCCACATAAAGAACGGTTCGGCCACGTCGATTTAAACCCGCCACTTCGATAACCGGCGTTCCACTGCCGAAGCGGATGATTGAAACGTTGATACCGGCTCTCTGAAGTTTCAAACATTTTCATTCCCCGACCATTCATTTAGGCACACACTTAAAAACGTCTGATCGCTCGCCTGATACACAGACTAGTTTCAAATTTACCAACCACGATTTCTCAGTCGTTTCCGATAAATCTTGCCCACAAAAGTTAACCAGTGTTTGATGGTCTACAAACTGCGTTAATAGGAATTAATCTCTGCTCCAAACCCTTTAAGCATAGACATTGTTAATGTACTGACAAAATGAATCTATTGATATTTGATTAATATAATAATAGCTACTATAGTACTATACTGTAATATTACTACAATAATACTACTCCATGACCTTGAGGTAAACTTGAACATGGAAATTGTTAATGTAGTGACTCTATCAATCCTCTTGATTTTGATTAATATAATAACAGCTGCTATAATACTATATTATAATATTACTGCAATAATACTACTCCATGACCTTGAGGTAAACTTGAACATGGAAATTGTTAATGTACTGACTGAATGAATCCTTTTGATATTTGATTAATAATAGCTACTGTAATACTACTATATTAATCGATCGTTACTTGATCGTTCGCCTGATACACAGACTAGTTTCAAATTTACCAACCACGATTTCTCAGTCGTTTCCGATAAATCTTTCCGACAATAGTTAACCAGTTTTTGATGGTCTACAAACTGCGTTAATAGGAATTAATCTCTGTTCCAAACCCTTTAAGCATAGAAATTGTTAATGTACTGACAAAATGAATTTATTGATATTTTGATTAATATAATTACTATAATACTATACTGTACTATTACTATAATACTATACTGTACTATTACTACAATAATACTATTCCATGATCTTGAGGTAAAGTTGAACACGGAAATTGTTAACGTACTGACTCAATGAATCCTTTTGATATTTGATTAATAATAGCTACTGTAATACTACTATATTAATCGATCGTTAATTGATCGTTCCTCTGATACACAGACTAGTTTCAAATTTATCAAACACGAATTTTCAATCATTTTCGATAAATATTTCCCATAAATTACGGTATCAATTTAGCAGAGCAGAACATACATTTTCTGCACAACTATGACATAAAGAATATTTTAATTCAAAGTGTCCAGAATTGATTCCACTAGTGTAATTGATTACACACACTTTAAATCGGAATAACTTTTTCATGAATGGACCAAACGACTTCAATTTCTCTGTATAAGGCTGGAAGGATTAGTTTAGCAAATGACGTCTAATAAATATATATTGAAAAAATGCATTTGATCTATATTGTGAAAAACAATAGTAAAAATCGATTTTTACAACTTTTTTAACTGGGCCGATAATGAAAATTTAAAAGATGTGTTTTGTAAACTCGTATAAATTATATACATTCTGAAAATTTCATTGTAATTGGTTAATTCGTTTACGAATTATAAATTTTGCATTGGGTGGAAAGTAACCATTGTTGTAAAGTTTGTGAATCGGAGCATCTTTATTATTATCGTAGATCGGGCATTGCCATAACACATGATTATGATCCTGTACCAGACAATCACATAGGCAGTTTGTGTCGGCAGCAAGTTTAATCTTAAAAAGAGAGGCCTTCAGCTGATAGTGGCCAGATCGAAGTTTGTCAACTCAACAGATGAATTCTCTAGGAAGCTAAGACGAGCAAACCAAAGTTTAGACCCAGAATGGTAGAAAGATCTGAAGAATTTAATGCCCTTGAACTCTGCTTCTTCGAGAATATTATTGTTTGTCAGCGTCCTATATTGTTTTCTAAAACTATGGGAGAAGTCAGAGTAGAGAACTAGGATGTTGGAAGAGACAGCCAGTAGAGACGCTTCTTAAGATCCATTACAATTTATAAAACTTTTAGTTTCGATAACTTCCTACCGAATAAGTTTAGGGCATCAGCATGTTGTACTTTTATGTAGAGCACGAGAAACTGCATCGGTTGGTGCAATCCAAAACATAGGCTTCCATTTAAAAAAGAGAAAGTACAATTCCATTTTTCTGATGCATCGATGCACAAAGGTGCATATAATTAGTTGCATATTATGCAACGTCTGATACCATTCAACTTTTACTTAGAACATCTTCTATACCCAACCGTTTAGGAGGTACAGCCTGTTCCAGTTGCGTGGGACACCCTGTATATTAAATAATTTGAATATGCGAAATTTAAAAATTTAAAATTGTCCAGAATTAATTTCCCTAGTGTATTTATTAGACGTAATTTACTAAACCAATTCCTTGCAGCGAAATTGAAGTCGTGTGGTCCATTCATGAAAAAAGTTATTCCGATTTAAATTGTGTGCGATCAATTATGTGCGTAACTGTAGTTCGCGTCGGCCGGAGCCTACGCAGCCGTGTGCACACCGTTTTCCTGACGGAGTGGCCGTAATCGATTTCGACGTCGCTGAAAATTCGCCGGGCGTGCGTTGCCGGGTAGCTCTCGGTCGGCGCGCACGTGTCGCGAAAGTTCGCGGTTACGGGTATACGTGTGCATGACGGGATTCAGGTGGTCTCCCGACGACGGTTTTCGTCATTCGTCGGCCACGTTTGTATCGGCATTCTCACCTGTTGATAGACCTGTTGATGACGCGTATCCGCCGTTGTACCACGGCCGGTCGCTGCGCGCGGTACGCCTGCAAGAAATTCCTTTGTAGCACCCACTGATTTTCTATGGTTCCCCTCTAACCGGCGAACAAAGGATATCAATTCCGTACGCACCGCAAACACGATAGAGTGGTAACCATATGAGAAAGAGAGGGACGCGAGAGGAAGGCAGCGAGAGTATTCGCAGCGATTCATCGCGGGGATTATTCGGTGAATTTGCATGCATTGTTCATCGACGTGGAACCGAAATTTCGTATCGGGCCGGACGGATGCCAGTTTCCTACCCTGCTGGTCGACTGTACGCCGACTTCCTGCGCCCCATATTGTTCCTGATTCCGATGGTTATAAACCCAACCCCCTCCGGGAACCGTGTTTTCAAATCGGAAACGACTCGCTAAACCGCTCCTCGTCCTCCTCCTCTCGTGCCCTCTCCGCGCGTCATTTCCACCGCGCGAACCATTCAATTAATCTCAATCGTATGCGGCATTCATGATCGGTCAATGTTCGGTCCGTGTAATTGATAGCCGACATCTCTACCTCTCTTCTTCTCTCTTTCTCTCTCTTTCTCTCTCTTTCTCTCTCTTTCTCTCTTGATCGTACTCTCGTACACTCTCTGTTGTTTAAATTCGTGATCGATGTTCTGACATGATGTTTCGCTTGGTTGGACGCGAGTCGTTGCGGAACGCTCTTTATGCTATTTGTGCGATTGTGATTTCGTTATGCGCTTAAGTGACCGTCATTACTCCATTCTATAATTTTTTAGTGGTCCATCGGAGGGTACACTTGAGGGTAAAGGGTTAAACAAACGAATGTGCGAATAGAATCGGTCTCGCTACAAGCGTGCAAGGGTTTCCTATCACTGCGCAAGGGTTTCGCATCGGTGTGCAAACGATTCCTGCGGTCTACTTTGCGTAGAAGCACCGGACGAAATGAAATCGTAAAAAGCAAGGGCCACCTTTCGCGGACAAGGGAGAAGCGTGTTATTATTGTTTTCTTGGAACGGATGCCATTTCTCAGTTCCGTCGACAGAGGAAACGGCGTCGGGAGCCGTGGCCTCTTGGATAAAAGTTTCCCGGAACTGGTTGGTTCTCGGTTTCGGAATGCGGAACCGGTTGTTGAAACTTATGCACGCGAACTAACAGCAATAGGGGAAAGCTCGTTCCGTATCCCCGAAATGTTCTCCAGGGTATTTCGGTAGCTACTTTCATTTACATGCAGCGCGTAATGTATTGTCGGCGATACATGCTGAAGAAAGAGGACCTTAAAGTGGAACCACTGAGAAAAATAACTAGGGCAAACTGTACAATGATTGGCACCCTAAGCCAAAATCGTAGTAAAAATCTTTTTATCTTTTTCCGAGATGTTTAAACGAGCTTAACTTTCTATTATTATAAGCTAATAGAAATTTTTCAGCAGAATCAAACAGCTTTACGAGTTAATATTAAATTACTAATGCTTTCGGCGCAACGGTTCGATCATTTGCTACTTGATTTACAAAGCAATTTTGCAAACTACTAAAGTAACTTCGACGTTTCGATGTTTATTCGGATCATCTTCAGGGGTTATTAGAATTACGTCTGGGAATATTATTTTTTAAATTAAGAATATTTTGAAATTTAGGAATACATAAAAAAAAATAGTTGTAATTTATGCTGGTACGAGTCATAAATCTTTTATTATAAAGTATATTCAGTGAATTAACAATCTAAAATAAAAGATTTATTTTATACCTAACCTCTGCCTACGGTGCAGTTTGGATTAAGATCTTCACCTTTGCGACGACTGATATATCGAATTCCGTCGGAAGATACTCTATTGAACTTCTTGGAAACTATTAGACGTTTAGCATCTCTAATAAAATGCGATAATCTACTGAAAAGATAGTAGACTTAAACTTTTGTCCGCTACTGTATATGCACTGTATCGTTCCCTATGTCGACGATTGCGAGGTCGGATTTCGAGTTTCGTAGATTTTCGACAGTAACGATAACTTCGAACTCTGTTACATTGAGAAGTTACGACGAAGAAAGTAGCTAACTGGATGAAGGACGATGCGCCTTAATCTTGGAAATCAACTTAATATAATTCAACCGAGCCCTGTGACAGTGCTTTTAATTGAACTTGCAGAAAACTTGGCAATTGTTGAATCCAGTTTGAAACTCCGTTTCGCCTTGGCATTAACCGGCATGGTAACAGGTTTGAATCTCCGTTAAATAATCTAGTCCGATGTTATAAGTGAACTATTTGATCGAGTTTCTTTTGTCTTCGCTGCTGAATTACTTCTCAATCGCAATTTCGCGTCGTCGCGACATTCGCAATTAAATATCGCTGTTTTCAACGAAGGTTTGCCAAACATTATGCCTAGGTTAACACGTTTATAGATGTTATAGTTTATAGATATAATTTGACAGTTCATTAATTTTATATAATTTTAAAATGTTTCGATATTAGAGACACGATTAATATTTTGATGTTTATTATTTAGATATTGGAACATTGAATTCGGCGCGATTCATTGATGCTCCTGGAATTTCATCTGCAGAGTATCGATTATCCAAATATTTCAATCAACTAAATTGAATCTGCAGTATGAATATCGATAAATTGTTGTGTATCGCAGACATTGTTGCTTTTCTTGCCTCCTAAAATGACGTGTAATATAGAATATTCTTCTGTGTAGCAACCCAATTCCATTCCATTTTTTAATAATTTTATCAAGCTGGTGTGAAGTTATTCATACGTTTGTAAAATAGACATTTTAAATTCTTCCGACGTTTCTCATTTTTTATTTTCCACGTAACCATTTTTGTCACAAGTGCAAAACATCTCCAGTCTAGTTATTAGACAGAGGATGTTATGCATTCATCACAAAGATGAGTAAGTGTAATTTGAAACAGTAGTAACATTAAAAGAATTTAAAGATACTGTTATATAATTTCCAATCTATTAAAGATATTAAGAAAGAAAACATATTTCTATTCCAGTCCAGTTTGTTGCAAATCACGTAAAAAATTTGTATTTTGCATAAAGATCCGCTGACTACTTATTAATAGACTGCGAATTTTATGCATTTATAACAAAAATTAGTATGTACCATTTAAAACAGTGGACATATTTAAAAAATATAAGAACATCGACGTTTAATTTCAATGTAATAAAATAATTAAAAGAAGAAAGAAATTTGTATTTAGCTTCTGTGTGTTGAAATCGATGCAGACATTTGTTATTTTGCATAAAGATCCGCAGTCTAGTTATTAATAACGCCGAATACAACAATGATTCAGCTCTTGTCAATATTCCTTAACTTCCATGCACTGGTCTGGTAAATTTGATCCAAAAACGGAGGTTTGCTGCTAATTTAATCATAGATAGCTGTATCAAAGATAGCTGTGATACATCAGAGAGGATAATGAAATAATAATTTCATTGTGCTACGGCATAAAAAAAATTAATCAACTAATTTATTGCCACTTTCTTCTGTCCGGTAAATGAGACCAAAACTTGGGATTAATACTTCGTTAATATTTCTTTTGCTGTTTAACAAAATCGTCCAGAAGAATTTGACGATACAGGAAAGAGATTGATAATCAATCGTTTATCCCAAATAATGCAAAATAAATTACAGAATGCTTTCAAATTAATAAAAAACTTCCAAGTCGTCACTAAGTATCCGGTAACTGATACCTTTACCGATTATAGAAAATGTTAAACAGAGTTGTGCAGAATTACAATTGAATTACTCCAGGAATTATAATTACAAAGCATTTGAATTACTTAAGGAATTATAATTAAAAAGTAATTGAATTACAGTGTAATTCAGCAATATTGTAATTTATAATTCAGATCTTCATTCAATTAAATTAAATTGTAATTCGTAATTGCAATTGGAGTACAATTATAAAACACTTTGTAATTAAATTACATTAATAACGAATTACGAGGATGAGGAATAGAAAATACGCCGCATAGACAGCAAACAAGTATATGAAAAAAAAATATAAAAATATATCGGACTTCTTCAAAGTTCTGGGCTATGATTTAGAGAGCTGTATTTTAATTATATTGTATTTCAATTACACATCTGATTAAAATAATTCAATGTAATTGTATTAGCATAACTCTAATGCTAAGAAACTGTGATACACCAGATAGGATAATAAAATAATGATCTTATTGTGCTACGGAATAATATAAATTAATCAACTAATTTATTGTCACTTTCTTGTGCCCGGTAAATGGGACCAAAACTTGGGATTAAAACTTCGTTAATATTTCTTTTGCTGTTTAACAAAATCGTCCAGAAGAATTTGACGATACAGGAAAGAGATTGATAATCAATCGTTTATCCCAAATAATGCAAAATAAATTACAGAATGCTTTCAAATTAATAAAAAACTTTCAAGTCGTCACTAAATATCCAGTAATTGGTACCTTTACCATAGTGGAGCGGTGACGAGAGAATAGCGATGCACATACAAATAAAAATCATCTTTCTCCCCTCAACGGTCCACTATATTCCCGCACTAATGCATGAGATACCGCTGAAGAGAATTTTTAAATATGTTATTGCGTTGCTATCGAGAAGAGGTTGCAGTTGAAGATCGCGGAAAAATATTGGAAACTGGAATTAGATTGGACGGTTGCTGTGATCCGGAAAGGAAAGTTCGGTAACGCCGGGCGAATGTTATTTGCGCAAATTGTTAAAGTTTGCTCGTACAATATTTACGGTGCCGTTTGATGAATATATATGATAGGGCGCCTCGCTCCGCCGTGAAAATGCATTTTTGGAACGCAGGTTTAATCTGTCAACGCGCATCGGCGCAATTTGATTCGGATATTGCAGAACCGATTGCCGACATAAAATATTCGGTGCATTTTATTGACTCGATATTTCCTTGAACGCGCGATGAAACGCGAGTGCACGCGCGTTTGTACACAAACACGACGACGCGACGGGCGGAAGTGACGATAATTTCGAATAAAATCATTATCGAAGCAACGCTATATTTTAAATGAATTAAAGGTAATTGAGGACCTGATATTCATTACTATCGACTCGCATGTGGGAATACGTTAATTTCTCTAATAAATTTCTGTTTCTATCGGATGAAGACTGCTCGTTTCTGATTTCTAAAATATTGGAATATTTTATCGATTATGTTAACTATTATAGACTGCCAAGCGTGTATTTATTATTAAACAGCGGATTTTATGCGTTTATGACAAAAGTGTGTTCTTACCATTAGAAGAATTTAAAAATACTGTTACATATATTATTTCCAACCTAATAAATACATTAGATGAATTTTTATTTTACTGCAATTCGTTAGAATTGGGATAGAAAATTTGTATTCTGCATAAAGATTCGCTGTCTACTTGTCATGACGGAAATTAAATTTATGTATTTTCCTAGGAGCTTCGTCATGTTCGAAAAAACATAAAAATTCTATTAATTTATTAATAATATTTCTTTGAAATTATATACACTCCCGCTCAAAAGTATGTGGACTACACGTTTAAGTTTTTATGCGGTCTAGTTTATACAGTTAATAATAATCTTAATTTCTTTCTTAATATATTTAGTATTTAAAACTAATTTAATGATACCTTTAAATTCTTCTAATGTTTTTACTGCTTTAAATTACACCTACTCATTTTCACCATAAATGCATATAATTCGCAGTCTAGTTATTAATAAAAGTCACACGAAGTCTAAATAATTTCAATCTTGTTATTTTTATAAGTCAATGCATACTAGCCAGTTATAGTGTTTGGTAGATCTAGTGTTAACAACTTTTTGCCGGAGACAAGAGAATTGTTCATCTCTGGACGCCATAACTCCGCCGAAAATTCTATGGCTCCTCTATGCATGGTATCTCTATGGAACTCGACGGATAAAAGGTGCAACGCGTAACAGCTGGGCCATTCTTCGCCATCCTAGTCGCGTCATAATTCTCTCGAGGTTTCATACATTCTGTATCCTTCCTTACCAGCCAGTATCACGGTAATTACATAATTTAGTAATTTAGTGGCGAGAAACGCGAGTGGACGGTGGTGGTATGCATTTAATACCAGCAGCTGTTTCCCAAGAAAAAGAGAAAACAGTCGTCCTCCCGTCGCGCGATGCCTCGGAGAAGTTACTTTAATCTCGAGACGAAGACAGACTGTTTCTTCAACTACTCAACGCGCAACATGCTGACGCTGCTCTTTTTGTTCGCCCAGTTTGAGATGATTTTATGTTTATTGAATATTTTAAACTACAAAGTGAAAAAACGTCAGAACGTGTGCGGCGATGAAGCTTCACGGTGTTTTATTAATAGACAGCAGATTTGATGCATGCGTGACAAAAATTATTGGGTGTAATTTAAAACAGTAAAAATAGTAGAAGAATTAAAAAATGCTCGTACAGTAAAGTCACGTTATTTTGCAAACGGTTGTGTTCTGCACGGAGAAATATCGTTAGGGGACCGCGCCGAAAGTACAAAGAAAGCCGAACGTAGAAAAGGACAGCATGTAAACACGGATCGCGTTGTCCTTCTTTGCGCCTGAAACTTTCATAATCAATTAAACCACTAAATACAGTTGAAATTATATCGTGTCTAGTGTCATTTTAATCAGAAAAATGCCACAAATAAGTTGGCGATAGTGCCACAAAAAATAATGAAAAATAAAGAAGTTTTGTAATTAGATTAGTAGTGGTTCACATCGATATACCCGAGCCGAGATCAGATTACGCGGCATGATTACACTGCTTGGAGACCGAGGCAGCTCAGTGGAGGAGTAGGCACTTGACAAATTCCGGGTAGGCGGTCGCTGAGAAATAACGCGACTTTACTATATATAGTTTTCAACCTATTAAACATATTAACACTTTACCTACCACAAGCCTATTAATAGGATTTTCAATAATTCTGCTGTACCAAAAGAAAGCATAGAAATTTTCATTTACATTGCAATCTTAAATGAAACTATTAGATGACGTTATCGAGGGCGACTTGTTAGCTCACAATGAAAATTGCCGTTGCTATTGAACGTTCCATTAAAAAGTGTTCATCCATGTATCATAGATTTTTCAAAATTATGCAATTATCACCGGTCGGTAATGTGTTAAGAGAGAAACATCCGCTGTCTATTTATTAATTAGAGTACTCTAATGCTGGAAACATTTGTTGCAAAGATACCAACGCGCTAACCTTTTCGGAATTTCAAGGGTTATTTAACAGTATAACAAGTAAAAAAATTTAACAATAAAATAATTATAAATATAAATAAACTGGAGCAGCATAAATAGGTCTGTTTTCAAGATGCAAGAATAGAATTTGTTTTCAACAAAAATAAGTTTGTTTCGATTCAAATGCCAATACTTTGAATACAAATCATAAATGGTGTAAAAAATTGCGTATTTTAAAATATACATTTTTGGTAGCTACTCGTAAAAATTTATTGGATATTATATATGACAAAAGTTGACCATGTTTGGTACCCCAAAGTGAAGTCCAGCTAAATGAAGTATTTTTAAATTTTTTAAATGTTTTTATTTCTTAATTTTTACTGTTTTTACTATATCGTGAATTGGACGAGTAACTATGATGTTAACCGTTTTAATTACAAAAGTGTCGAGAATAAGTTGACACAAGTTTTATTGAATCTTAGTGTTCAGGGCGTTTTATTAATTAGAGAACCTTGATGCTGAAATCATCAGATGGATTTAAGAAGACAATTGTAAGAATACGAATCCCAAATGGTGTAAAATATTGCCTATTTTAAAACTTGCATGTTTTGCTTTTCCCGTTTATATCTAAATATAGGATTGAATAAAAGAAAATTTAAAATTTCTGATACCCCAAGTAATATCTTTTAATTCTAACTATTCTAAATATTTTTAATGCTAACCGCGCCATGTTTGGTATCGTTTTAATCGGAAAAGTGTCGTGAATAAGTTACCCTAGGTTTCCTAAAAAAATAATTAGAAAGAAAGAAGAATTGTTCACATACATTGAGACATTTTTGTAGTTTCTTGAAAACAGCTACAGAGCTTGTTAGAAGATAGCGAATCAGAAGGATTATTGGAAAAGAAATATCTAATTTTTCGGTTATCCATTAGAAGTTATTTCGCATAGGACGAAGTATAATGAGAAAGAGCCAGAGTGCTGAAGCGTAAGACACAGACAGAAATGAGATGGTCCAAGCCTGGAATGTCATCGGAGAAAGAAACTTAATTTTCCCTTTAATTCGATTCGATGTCGCGCTAGTGACGGGGAAAGGAATCGAAGTTGCCGGAATATCAATCGGTTTAGGAAGAAATTGGTTCTTCATAATGTCTCGAAGCTGGCCAACGTTATGTCTTCGTGAGCTACCGCCAGGAATTACGTTCATTTTCACGGCTTTATCGGTATTGGTTCTCGATGCGCT
The DNA here is from genome assembly GCA_028455805.1 of Lasioglossum figueresi. Taxonomy (NCBI): domain Eukaryota; kingdom Metazoa; phylum Arthropoda; class Insecta; order Hymenoptera; family Halictidae; genus Lasioglossum; species Lasioglossum figueresi. The sequence continues at coordinate 12,187,489 of CM052194.1, read as the reverse complement.
GCTCTTAGAAATAGAGTTCGACGTAACTCTATTGCGCGATCGACTGATCTGTCTCCTTGGAAAAGACTTGCCGACGGTAAACTCAAAAATACTTTTCCCTTCGTGTCTGTACAGTTCCGTGCACAGAAAAGGTAATTTGAAAAATTCTGTGTCCAACTTGATTCGTTCGACTTTTATTGTACTACGCGAATGAATAATTGAATCTACAGGGAACCACAGTAATGTTCGGACACTTTTAAAAGGACGATAAATTTTTATATATCAGATCATACGACTTGGATTTTTTTGTTGTTGAGAAGTTAGAACGATCAATTTATTACATGACGTGAAAAAGAAATTTTGAGAAAATTGCAATTGGTCGGAATTACAAAGAACACAATAAAACACAATAAAAAACAATTGTTCACAAATTCTTTATGTGGAACTAGATTGAAAAATTAAAAAATGCGTTTTTTAGATCTGTCAATTATACATATTCTGAAAATTTGATCAAAATCAGTCAACATTGCAATAAGCTAGAAACGTTTAAAGATGGTAAAAATTGCAGTTTTTGTCTGCATTTTTTTTACGCATCTACCAATTTTGATGAAATTTTCAGAATATGTATAATTGATACAAATTTACAAAACGTATTTTTTAATTTTTCGATATGGTTCCACATAAAGAAGTTGTGAATAACCATTTTTATAGTTTCTTTGTAATTCCGACCAATTGCAATTTTTTCAAAATTTCGATTTCACGTCATGTAGTGAAGTAATCGTTCTAACTTCTCAAAAAAATCCATTTCGTCTGATCTGATATTTGAAAAGTTATCATCCTTTTAAAAATGTCGGAATATTACTGTGGTTCACAGTATGTAGCAATTTATTAATAAAAGACCATTGCGCTTTAACATTTTCTTGCAACCCATCCAACCCGAATCAGAAACATCCCGTGCATCCGGATGCTTGCTACACTCACATAAATTAATGCTGGTTAAATTCGTTCACCTGGGAATTGCTGGCAATTAATCCTCTGGCGACACACGCAGCTCTAACAAGTCTAGTTCCACGAACTTTATCAGTAAACGTTAATGCATGCGACATCTACTGGCTTACAGCGTTATAGTTTTCCGAGTGAAGCAAGCAGTTATAATAATTTAGAAGTTACTCGCTCATTACGTCGACCCCCAAATAAGGTTGCATCTAGTACGAAGCGAACAAATTCAATCATAACTGTAAAAATAATCATTATACATATAGGAGACGAAATTTTTTAAATCGTATGCATAAAATGAATAAATCAAAGTAATGTTACAAATGTTATACACATGTTATATATCCTTCATTGAAATAAATATATGTATAAACGATTAAAGTATAAATTTTATCAGATGCATTTTTAGAAATATAACGAAATATTCAGCCCAAAAAAAGAAATTTACTTAAAAAAACTGGTTTCGAGTAAACGTACCAAAAACGAATTGTTGTAAAAAGTCTACATTAATAAGAATTTATATTATGAGGCTACTAAGAATTTATTAGAGACTGGATTAAAAAGTTATAAAGAAGGTAACCACAAATTGTAGATAGTGAAGTGAATAAAATGATACAGAAATAAAATGACAATTACGATTTCTATTAAATATAGTAGTTCAAATTGGACCGCACGATTAGACATAATACAATTGTAAATTTATATTTTATAATAGAAGATGATTAAGTTTTAGTAATTGTATTACAATATCGTTGATCCAATTGTCTCTTGGGGATATGATACAGTAATAAAATGATAACTGCGTTTTCAATTAAATACGGTTCTTAAAATTGAATAGAACGTTCCGGTAGAAATAATCAGATTGTAAATTTATATTTTAGAGTGAAGTTTCGGGAAATTGTAATAGTAAAGTTATAAGCTGAGGAGAATTTACATTTTAGTAATTGTATTATAATATCGTTGGTTCAATTGCCCCGTGGAAACTAAATTACGAGGAAAGTGAGAACGCAGGCTCCAGAATGCTGAGGGATTAGAGTATCGCTTTCAAGCAATCTAAAGTGGTCTTCTCAATTTGACGAGGTGGAGCGGCCACACATTCACGAAACGATTTTCTCCTGGTATTGAACAATTGTCTGGGGAAATAATCGTGTTCACGGGCTCGAGGCACATGTATCGCGAACGATTACGAGGTTCCATTTTCATTTTCTACGACTGTTTTTACTCCGGAAACAGTGGATCGAGTTAATGTTGCTTTTAATGTAACAAAATCGTTAAGGGATGAAATCAATTTTGATGTCTTCTTTTAATTATTTAATTAAATTGAAACTACTACGTTGATATTCTTAAATTTTTTAAATATGTCAACACAATATCATGTTTAATCACTAGACTGCGGATCATTATGCGTTTATGAAGAAATCAGTTAGACGAAATGTAAAACAGTGAAAAATTTAAAAAATTCTAGTATGTTGTAATGTTGCTTTTAATGTAACAAAGTCGTTAAGGGATGAAATCAATTTTTCTGTTACTCCCGCTTCCCACAATCAATGCGAAATATTTTGATTGTGTATAAAGATCCGTAATCTATTAATCACAATGAATGAAAAACACGATCAACGAAATCATAGCAAATCTGTCAGTATTAGAATTGTTATAAGAATTCTTACAATATCATGTTTAGTCACTAGACCACGTATCTTTATGCAATTTATGAAGAAATTTTCTTGGGTGAAATATGGAACAGTAAAAGATTAAATTAAAAATTAAATTTAAAAAAATTGTTTACATATTGGCTAGGAAACTAATCTTTCTTACATCTGTAAAAACTTCAAGCTGTTTGGTCCACGTTTAAAAAAGTTATTCGTTCTTAAAGTGTGTATACTGACCGCAGCGTTGGGTCCCGCCGCGGTAAAGCAGTGAACAAGAAAAGAAGAAGAAATTTATTTAATTTTAACTCACCAAATTTTCAACCGTAAATACAGTTTCAGCTTTAAAATGTGCCCCTGGGCCATTCGGAGACGAATTGCGTAGCTGGTGGTAGATAGTAGATATATTCACTTTCACTTTCACTTTCACTTTCATTTTCATTTTCTTATCGATAAATTAATGTTTAGTTCGCACAGATGCCGTGTGAAATGTTACTATATCCACGATTATTGTGCACATTTGATGATTATGACTATTAAAACGACATACTAACAATAGTGAGCTTCGAATTGACACGTCTTGAGAAATGTTCTCTCTACCGAAGTTCGAACGACACTGATTGTGCGCAATATTTTTCTGAAGAGTTTAGGAAGAGCATTATGAATGTCGAACGGCGGGGTAGTAAAACAAAAAACAGGAGACCAGAGGGACCGTTGTGAGACTACAATTTATGGCAATCACATGTTTCGGTATTTCTGCAGAAAAAAGTCCGTCCTTTTAAGCAACAAGAGGTAGAAATTTCAGGTACGCGTCGCGTTTATGAGCCACTATTGTTCTATACGACCCTTAACGCTAACCGCACCGGGTACAAAATGTATCGGATATAATATATTGCTTTATAAAAAGTACGAGACTGAATTTATTAGATTTTTCATAATTTTTATAATAATACGTGTTGGAATAAAGAAATTTATTGAATAATTTGAATAAATAAACGGTTGAATAATTTGAATAAATAAGTTATTGAATAACTATAATAAATAAATGATTAAATAATTTGAATAAATAAAATATTGAATAATTTGAATAAATAAATTATTGAATAATTTGAATAAATAAAATATTGAATAATTTGAATAAATAAATTATTGAATAATTTGAATAAATAAATTATTGAATAATTTGAATAAATAAATTACTGAATAATTTTAATGTATAAATTTATTGAATATTGGATCATTTTTATCATTTCAATAATTAAAAAATAAATAATACGAAAGCGGTCATTTGACCAGTCGCGGTTCGACATTCATAATGCTCTTCCTAAACTTCAGAAAAATCTTGCGCACAATCAGTGTTGTTCGAACCGCGGTAGAGACATTTCTCAAGCGTGTCACTTAGAAGCTCACGATTGTTAGTATGTGTGATTTTGATAGTCATAATCATCAAATGTGCATAATAATGGAGGATATAGAAAGATTTCACACGGCAACTGTGCGAAGTAAACATTAATTTATCGATAAGAAAATGAAAGTGAAAGTGAAAGTGAATATATCTACTATCTGCCACCAGCTACGCAATTCGTCTCCGAATGGCCCAGGGACACATTTTAAAGCTGCAACTGTACTTACGGTTGAAAATTTGTGAGTAAAAATTAAATCAATTTATGCTTCTTTTCTTGTTCACCGCTTTTCCGCGGCGCGACCCAACGATGCGATCAGTATACACACTTTAAGAACGAATAACTTTTTTATATATAAATGTGGATCAAACAGCTTGAAGTTTTTAAAGATGTTAGAAATATTAGTTTCCTAGCCAATGTGTAAATAATTTTTTTTTAAATTACTATTATTCATGATTAGACTAGATGTTTATGCAATTTTCAATTTTTGTAGACAAATTTTAAGAAAATGGTACCAAATAAAATTCTATTTTCGTTGGTTACAGCATTTGTAGATGCACAATAAATAAAAATTGTACTAAATTCTGTTGAATTTAATACTCCATCAGTTTTTGAACATTTTTGTCAGCCATAAATGCATAAAGATCCGCAGTAGTCTAGTCATGATTTTTAACCATTTCGTTTTCTTGGACGTGTCATGTCGTGACGCCGATACTGTTCGCATATGGTCACAAACGTACTATGTCGCGATATTATTTGTATAAAGTCGCAGACGAGTTATCTCGCGACGCAATACCGTTCACGATGGACGTCCGTAGGTCTTTTTTTCGTGTGTCTCGATAACTCGTCTGTGACCCTATAATGTGGTTAACAAAGAGACGGACATTTTTGCAAAGGAAAATATCTCTTTCAAGGAAATCAAACATTTTTTGGACACCCTGTAGAATTTGATTTAATACTGTCTGTTTTGTTAAGTTACTATTTTTTAAAAGAAAAAAACCCAGTCTAAATTTAACATACAAAGCATCTCTGAACTGGAAAGTACATATTTATCAATAATAACTGTATCAATCGATAATGAAACACTAATTAACACTGTATAACAATATTGGTACAATAATGAATATTACTAAGCAATTTGATAATTTTCATAATAGAATTGTTCAAGCAGTGGATGGCATTATAAATGTTAATAAACGACCATGTATTTAATATAACATAATACATGCGACGCAAACGATCAATTAATGACAGACAAATTTTCACTTCATATTTTATCGTACATTTTATATTTTACTATATATTTCCACTTCATTCATTTTTGCCTCTCGCTCATTATGTTTCTTTCTTATTCTCACGAAACATATCCGCGCAAGAATAAGATCATTTAACTAATGACAATTTAAAAAATATTACAAAGATGATAGAGTGATCTTTCACGGATAGAGATCTTAAAGATGAAGTTAAAGAATGTAAACGTAAAGTTAATCAACCGAAAAAGTTCAGTCGTATAAATAAAAACTTGTTTTCTGATGTGATAGGTTATTATTACACGGTAACCCGAGCAAGCACTGAATAGAAACATGCATTTCAAAACAGTAATGAAACTCAATCGTATTGTTGTAAAGTTGCGGAAAGTTGCATTGTATGTACATACCATCTACTGTTATTGAATCCTTGCTGTGCCGGTCATTTCTTTACTTGATTACTTCGCACAATTATCTGACGGAAAATGTTAGCGGTTGCAGGGAATTTCCAATTAAACTCAGTTTTCATTTGTAAACATAACAGCCATCTTGGTTCGTTCTCGTATCGCAAATAATTACAAATGAGAGAGAAAGATGGCAATGTCGACTAGAAGAAATTAGACTATACCACTTGTTTCGAGTTAAGTTTGTCTTTGTCTTAAACTAGTCTTAAACAATCATAACGCAAGCTTTCAATTCCAAGCTTCTAATAATCAATTCACCGAAAAGCATGTCTATTAATTTTCAATAAAAGATTATGGCCGTTGAGAAAAAGAATAAAAGATGTTACCGTTGTCACTTGAAATTTCAATTGTCCATTTAGTTTCTTGCATAATAAACGAACATCTTGCATTCATCTCAAAGCCATATAATCATTTCTTCTTGTTAGGTTCCGAGAACAGTTTGACGTTGGATATTAACTCACTTCCTGAGGCTGCCACACGTCTTGCACAATCATCATGATTAGATTTAATAGCAATCCACACTGTCACGGTCCACGTTGCACTTGCATTTCATGTAGGTGAAGACAAGAACTGCATTTCGTCTTACTCTATTTCTTCTTCGCGTTATTCAGGGCAATGGCTATCTGTAACATTTTAAACACACGTTGTTAATCACTAGACTTTTATGCAATAATGAAAAAAATTCTTAGGTGCAATTTGAAACAGTTCAGAGATTGACATCATTTAAGAATGACAGTATATCACACACACACATACATATCTTCAATCTTCAACACACGTTAATCACTAGACTGCGGATTTTATGCATCTATGACAAAAATACTTAGGTGCAATTTGAAACAGTTCAGAGACGGAGACGTTATTTTCAATCAATTAAAATTATTTACGTAAAAAATAAATCTTCATTTAGCTTAATTTCTCCATGCAAATAACGTACAAACATTTTATTTTGCATGAAGATCCGCTGTCTACTAATCAATTACTATACATTTAAGTACTGTACGAGGTATTATATCACTTTCATATCCATAAAATGAAAAAAATCATTGTATACAATGGAATTATTCTAGCTCGGGAGAAAGTTTAATTTTCAAGTTAAAACAGCCTCGAGACTGCAAAGGCTTTAAAAATAGTTATCGTCATTTTAAGAGTGTCCGAATATTAATGGGAGTTATTGTATGGCAATTGTAAATCTGGGAATTCTCTCGAACGAACGAACAAAATTGAATCGCAGCGATTACATGCACTCCCGATCGCTCGCTGCCGCGGACGGTTAGTGTACTTCGCTAATTGCACGCAGCATGATTTGATGGGTCGCTGGAAAAATGCGCTCCAGATAAACCGGCGAATTTATGTATTCATAAAAGCAGGACCGGTCTGTTCGACGCCACGCCGATAAATAGAAAACGATAACGAACCGCGCGATGATATTTTATACGCGCGACCCCACGTGCCCGGAACTGGACAGGTGGAATTGGAAACCGAGTTCATTCCGTCAAGTATATTTCACGTGATCCCGGATACACGATTCCAATGTTTGATATTGATATTTTGTCCAATTCTTCCTTTCGCACGAATGTTTACGCTCGAACATATTTGATCGCTTCGGTACACTTACAACTAGACATCTAGCCTTCATGCAAAATACAATTGTCCTACATAGATAATGGGAAACAGAAATTCAATCAAAATTAATTTCGCCTAATAATAATCTTGGTAACTTGATAATGATAATGTTCCTAGAATTTTCTAAGTATTCTTACGTACATTTCGGACCTTGTGTGACGTTGAAGATCATTATGATTGCATACATGATATAAGTATTAGGTATAATTATGAAACTGGTCTAAGTCATATATTTCTTGTTTCGAGATATTGAAAGGAAAAGGATATTAACCCTTAGCACTCGAGTGACGCCTCTGAGGCGACATTAATAATTGCTGTACTCTTAAATAAAATATTGTTTATATTATTAGATCTGTCGGTATCTAATCAATTACTCAACATTTAAGTATTGTATGAAGTATTACATCAGTTTCATATCTACCAAATTTAAAAAATCATACAGGATGGAAATATTCTAGATCGCAAGAAATGTTTAATTTTCCAGTTAAAATAGCTCCGAGTGCAAAGGGTTAATACTAAATGAATTCCATATAATGTTGAAATAACAAGCACTATTTTTGACAACATCGTAAAAATTACATTGAATTAAGTTAGTTTAAAATAATGTGATGTGAAATAACTGACAAACGCATTTTTGTTAAATTTTGACTTAGAACCACTTTCATAATTATTGGCACAGGTATAGTTACGTTCATTTTTAAGAAGAGTTCGGGTGAGACATTGTATTTTTAAGAATGAAACGGCAGATTGGTTGTTTTGCAGTGTACGCTGCCCAAATAAATTTTTACTCTAGTAAATATTTCGATTAGATATTTGTCAAAAAAACTTGTTGAACACGACGGGTAGATTTCGAGTGCATGCGACGCGTAGAATGCTGATCGACTGCGGCAGTTTTTATTAACTCAATTTGTTCAAAGAGGTAACAGGAAAAATAACAGTAATATAGTAGCTACAGAGAACGTATGATGGAGGAGAGGTAAGAGGCAGAGAAAGCACGCGAGCGATAGAGAAAATAGAAAAAGGAAAAATGGGAGTGAGGAAAAGGAAGAAGGAACGTGGGTGAAATGATTGAAAGGAGTAGAGAGTGATGAAACGAAGATTGAAAATCTGTACACCTGAATATCATGTTTTCCTTTTGTGGAAACAACAAAAATCTTACAAGTACTATAATTTTAATCGCGAATCAAGCGATAGGTAAATAATTTTAGTCGTTCAAGGCCGAAATTATAAAGGGTGTCATTTTTAAATTTCTTGCTAATTTTTATTTGTGAAGATTAGAGTTGTTACTCTTCAACACGTGGTCAGTAAAATTGAAAAAAAAGTTGTAATTGTATAAAGTTGTTAACTTAAAACCAAACCTTTTTCTTTATAATTTAGACTAACACTTCTAATGGAAGACCCTGTATTATTCTCACTTTTTTACAAACGATTTTGTTATACATTAAAACAATTCAAATAATGCGTATGTATTTTAAAGAAGAAATATTAAAAAAGGCTCTGCCGGAACTAGATCTTTTAATCTCAAGAACGTTATTTATTAAAAGAAATTTTAATTGTAAACTGCAGGTTAAATAAGTGATTTGAAATTTTGTACCTTGTTATTATTGAAAAACGATCACAAAATTGCCTTAATACAAGCTAACATTATAATAAGAATTGTGTAGTTTATTAACTTTGTGAACCCTGATAGGTTTAAAGTTAAAGACTGTCTTCGGGGCATGTTTTAAATAGAACCTATTAAAATTCCATAACTCTTCCAATCCCTGCTTAGAATTGAATGCACATACTTCATGGTCTAAAACTACTGACCCAGAACGATAAAGCCGTCTGGTCTGCAATTTCTTGGAACGTTTCTGGTGTTTCATGGCGCTCGGGTTCCTTTGAGAGAAAGAAATAGGAAGCGATAAAGGAGAGACTGAGTGAGAGAGAGAGAGAGAGAAGGCCGAAGTGGCTCGTAAGAAGATCCAAGATTGGCCAATCTACCTTTGTCTTTCAAGGCAAATAAAATTCAAGTTCGAAATTCAATTTCGAAAAATCAAAGCGTAGAAACTTCGGCCTGGTTTAACCCTTTGTGCAGTCGGAGCTATTTTAACTCGAAAATTAAACATTTCTTGCGACTTAGAATATGTACTACTATTCTAAATGATGTTTTTTCATTTTATAGATATGAAATTGATATACAATACCGCATACACTATTTAAATATTTAGTAACTGATTCGATACCAACATATTTAATAATGTAACCAATATTTTGAATTTTAACAGTATCTGGGACGTACTAAAACTGACGATTTCACATTACTTCATAAAAATAACAAAAATGCACTGATTCTTAAGAATTTTAAATTAAAAAAATATGAAATCCGGTGATATCGACAGGTCTCGCAGTTCTGGCGTTAAAGATCCTCATTTCGTAGAATGTTATTACCGGCGTTCCGCAGAGGGATTAATTAACGTTTGAACGGATTGGAACGGTGCCTATCGGGCCTGGTGCGACTGTCGAAATATTTCGATCGATAAACCGTCGATCGTGCTCCGCGGTCGCTGGCGCGATAATGGCTTGTCGGTCATACCCTGTCAATTTTCGTTAACTCGTTGAACATGCAAAGTTCAGCTCCGGTTGCGTTCAATGCTGTCGCGGAGATTAGAATCCCCTGATTAACAGATTAAACTTGTCGTTCGGATGCCGGGATGTCGTTTCCTTCGTTGATTAAATTTTCTGCGTGTCATTCGTCTCGTGGAAACATATGCTGACTAATCGCTGCCGTTTTCACGATCTCGATGACCCCCTGCAAAATTATTAGGTTGTCGCATATCAAATGTTCGATTCACAACAGTAACTTTAAACAAATATAACTTGTCTCCTAGTAAAACTTATTAATAGATTACGGATATTTATGCGATTTGCAATTTTTGTAGACGAATTTTAAGAAATTAAAAAGAATCTTATTTTTTGTGGTAGAACCGTTTTTAGATCTGAAATACATTAAAATAGTGAATTTTGTCGAATTTTATATTTCAGAATATTTTGAAAATTTTTGCATAAAGATCCGCAGTCTATTTATTATTATAATTAAAGTCAGCTCCATTGTAATAATCATATTCTATCTAAAAGTAGAGTTGGATATGTAAATAGAAACCGAAAATAGGACCTGAAAGATGGCGTTGCACTTTTAAATGATTTCTGCAATCTTGGATTAACTCAAAGTCATTTCAAAGACGTATGCTGAACTTGTTCTTTTCTGTACTTGCATTGTATCGAACCAAAAATATAATATTCAATTTAGAAAACACGAGGTGGCCTTGAAATAACTTTGAAAAAGTAAAGATAAAAATTGTATTTGCCACAACGACATTATTCTACATAGAAAATGACGTTAAAAGACCATCTACATCCCCGTACCGTTTAATTATTCATTATCATCGATATTCCTGCGATATCGACATTTATTCGTCGCAAAGAGTAAAAATCTCCGAGCGACTACGAAAAAGAAAATCGAATAGAATCGCAAATTGATTAATATCATTTTAAATCTACTGAATCTATTCGTAAAAGGAATAAGATGAAAATTCTCAATCTGACGATACTGCGAAATATCTGCAATGTAGAAGAAGATGAGCTTCTATCGAATGCAATATTTTTAGTTCGAAGGCATTAGGAGCGACTATATGGGGTGTAGAATTTCGTAGTACTGAAGATTTAGTATGATGCGTTCGAGATGAACTCCGTGCATTTGGTAAGCGGTAAGTACCAGTATAGGGTCCGACACTGACACCGTTGCAGTCATAAAACGCCATTATCAGTAGCGAACGCGCCAAGATTATGGAAGTCGATATCGATGATGTCGATGTCACAGGAATCGAGTTTAGGAGGTGTCATCCGGGGTCGTGAGTACTATCGAGCGGCACACTGAAAATTCCGAAGCCAAATCGCAGGATCAAGACAGTCTGTAACAATTAAGTTGCTATAGATTCTTCATTTAAAGCAGAGTTGTGCTAATTCAAATACATTGTAATTGAATTACGCAATTGAATTACATTGTATTTCAATTATATAGTAATTCAACTACGGCGTAACGGAATTACATAATTCAAACCTTTCAATTAATGCAATTACTAATTATTTCAATCAGATGTGTAATTAAAATACAGCTCTCCCAATTATAGCCCAGAACTTTGAAGAAGTGCGATATATTTTTATGTTTTTCTTTCATATAATTGTTTGCTGTCTGTGCGGCGTATTTTCTATTCCTCGTCCTCGTAATTCGTTATTAATGTAATTTAATTACAAAGTATTTTATAAATGTACTCCAATTGCAATTACAAATTACATTGTAATTGAATTGAATGGAGATCTGAATTATAAATTACAATATGACCGAATTACAATGTAATTCAATTACTTTGTAATTATAATTCCTCGAGTAATTCAATTGTAATTCTGCACAACTCTGATTTAAAGTCATTCAGTAGTATTGAAATCATCAAATATGCAGTGTCCAAAATATGTTGTACTTCCTTGGAACATTCCCGAGCTCAGTTGAAGTAACTTTTCCCCTTGTCGAAAATGTTTTCCCCGGATTTGTTAAAAAGTTATTAACGAAAAACACGGACCAATCAGAGCGCGATTACAGCGGACGGATTCTGTGCTCTGATTTGTTCTTGTTTTTCGTTAATAACACCTTAACAAAGCAGCGGAGAACATCTTCGCAAAGGAAAGAGATTACTCCAAATGACTTCAAATGACTTCAGAATCGTAGCTTTCGAAGAAGCACGACAATTATTAATACTTTACCTACCAAAAGCCTAATAATAGCATTTTCAATAATTATGCTGTACTAGAAGAAAGCATAGAAATTTTGTTTTACACTACAATGAAATATGAAAATTGCTGTTGCTATTGAAGGTTCCATTAAAAAGTGTTAAGTTAGCCATGTATCATAGATTTTTCAAAATTATGCAATAAACACCGGTCAATTATGGTTGTAGCTTGAGATATTTAAAAAATTTTATTGAACTACGAATTTTTTCGGTTGTGAATAAAATTTGCCGTCTTATCAATGTGATCCTTCTAATTATGGAATTTTAAAATATTGATTTCTTGGCAACTGTTTTATATTTCACGCATCCTGATTTTTCTCATAATTGCATAAAATCAGAAGTCTCTGATTGTGACTATGATACATTATTATTACTAGACTCCGGATCTTTATAGGCATTTATAGCAAAATTGAGTACACGATATTCAAAATTGTAGCAAAATTCTGTTCTAGAATTTCTAAATTATCTATTATGATTATTAAGGGAGGAAATAACATTCTATTTGGTTTCTATTTCTCGCAATCGACGCAGACAATTAATATTTTGCATAAAGAGGTTTGCGGTCTAATTATTACATAACTGAAAAAGATGAATAATGCAGAATTAACTTTCGTTGTATTAGAGGCCTACAAGCAAAGTAATTCCATCGGCTATTACCAACAAACCAACATCTAATGCGCCGAATTCGCAGGATCACACTCGATGCATACATACACGAGACTTGCATAATTGTTTCCGTCGCGTAGAGTTCGCTAGAGAGTTTCCGGAAAACAGAACTGCACGCAAGTGTCGCGAGCGTTGAACAAGTGGAAACTAAATGTTGCTGAAGCTTCTATCGGAAATCTGCTCGGAATGGTAGTGGAACTTCAAGCATGGATTAACTTTTGACGCCGAGAAATCACCCGGAATTAATTACTATAGTCAAACTACACCATTCACATTCTATACTTCTACAGAGTATAAGTTGTTTGCAATGATGCAGTCATATTGTCTCGTAACTCTGTAAAATCAAGTTTGCCTGCAATCTTACAATTTTCTGATACTGCACTTCATTGAAAGTCTGTTATTCCCAGAATTTCTAATTTTTAAATAATAATGTTGTCAACATTGAACCTCGAGTATCGTTCATCACTAGTCTGCGTATTTTATGCATTTATGCAAAACTGAAAAAGGTGTAATTAAAATTTTTTTAATAATACTGTTGTCAAAATTGAACCTCGAGTATCTTTTATCACTAGTTTGCGTATTTTATGCATTTATGTAAAACTAAGTAGGTGTAAAAATACTAGACAAATTTAAAAACACTCTTATACTGTTTTCAACCTATTGAACTAATTAAAATTTGTTTAATAATAATGTTGTCAAAATTGAATCTCGAGTATCTTTCATCACTGGTCTGCGTATTTCATGCATTTATGCAAAACTGAGTAGGTGTAAAAATACTAGAAAAATTTAAAAACACTCTTATACTGTTTTCAACCTATTGAACTAATTAAAATTTGTTTAATAATAATGTTGTCAAAATTGAATCTCGAGTATCTTTCATCACTGGTCTGCGTATTTCATGCATTTATGCAAAACTGAGTAGGTGTAAAAATACTAGAAAAATTTAAAAACACTTTTATACTGCTTTTAACCTATTGAACTAATTTAATTTTTTTTAATAATAACGTCACAATTGAAGCTTGAGTATCTTTCATCACTAGTCTGCGTATTTTATGCATTTATGCAAAACAAAGTAGGTGTAAAAATACTAGAAGAATTTAAAAACATTTTTATATTAATAGGGATTATAATTACAAAGTAATTGAATTACAATGTAATTCATATTGTAATTTATAATTCAGATCTTCATTCAATTAAATTACAGTGTAATTCGTAATTGCAATTTGAGTACAATTAGAAAGTACTATGTAAGTAAATTACATTAATAACGAATTAGGAGGATGCCGCATAGACAGCAAACAAGTATATGAAAGAAAAATATAAAAATATATCGCACCTCTTCAAAGTTCTGGGCTGTGATTTAGAGAGCTGTATTTTAATTATATTGTATTTCAATTACACATCTGATTAAAATAATTAGTAATTAAATTAATTGTAAGGTTTGAATTATGTAATTCAGTTACGACGTAGTAGAATTACTATATGCATAATTTAAATATTATACAATGTATTTCAATTACGTAATTCAATTAGAATGTAGTTGAATTATCACAACTCTGGTCACGAATGATTGGCATAGCATACGGGGGGTTAAGGTTTTTACCTTTTAAGAGAAAGCCCTCCAGAATTTTAGAGTTTTCAATCACGATAATTAATAAATATGTTCTATCATAGATGCATGGCAGACTTTTGTCGACATATGTAGAAACGATAAAATTTATTCGACTATTTTTGCAAGTTTGTAGATTGGGGACAAGCGTTCACAGTCAATTTGACCGAATTAAATGAAATCGTCCCGTCGATAAATAATATATAGCGATTTACACACCAATCTCCACTTGCAGTAATAAGGTACTCTATTTTATTGGGACGTTGTTTATACTTTCGACAGTTCCATCTACATAACGGATTCGTTCGCGGCGAAATTATCAGGAATAAAAGTTTATGACACGCAAGATATTTATCGAGGAGCTAACTAGTCGCGAAATCTGTACGCTGTGACAGGGATATGAATAATGAACAAAGTTTCATAACTATAAGGACGAATAGCAGTGCTGTAGTCTGAACCCAGACGCGTCAGTTGCAACTTCGCGCAAAACGCCAGAACGGAACATTGTGCCAACGAAAATTTATATTTCAAACTTTCGACTGACGAAAAACGAAAAAAATCAAACACGCAGACACGCGTCAACAATCGATCATCTTTTATTATCCTTCACTATCTTCTTACGTGTGAATTAGATTTTTCTATGGCTGAATCGTCTATTATTTCGAACAATACTACTTACACTTCCTTGCAACTTATTTATTTAATGATCACTGGAAAGTTACAATTTCCTTCTAAATTACGGATTGTAAACAATTTAAGAATTTGATTTATCGACGAGACTGTACCAAAACTTTTTGATTTATAATTATTTATTTGTGGAATCTTTACGAACATATTCCTGACACTTTTCAAATAAAAATGAGAACAAACATGACACAGTTCGGAGCTTTTTTTGGAAAGTGTAATTGTGTGATAGTTTCTTTGTCGTCACAAGTAGATTTCTTTTTATAGAAAAAGCAGGCTACTGTGCTTTTGGCAAGCTTTTCAAATCGGTTGCTTCGCAATAACAACTTTTAACGTATACACAGATTTTGCATCGAGGGATATCTGTACTTTATGCGAAGTTTACGATTTCAGAATAGCTCAGATTGCTTGTGCTACGGAATTAAGGGTTGAACATAGGTTGTGGACTTTCAGCGTAAGCCACGTCCATTACATGCAAACCGACCCTTCGCCAGCAGTGCATTCTAGCTTCAGCAGAGAATTGGGAAAAGCAACTGGCAGCGTCTCTCGTGCCGAAACTTATATTTGCACGTATTGTTACGCATGGTAGAATCGCCGATTCATTTTTTTTTTCGTTTAATCAACTGCCTGGCAACAAATAGGCTGCCTACTGGCCCGTGGCAAGCATCTATACGAAAATGGATTATCGTGACAGACACGTTTTGAAGCCAATTGGTTTTTGCATTCCGGAAATGGTTCTGTAGTGTCCGCGACACGTCGATTGAAAGGTGTCGTATTCGATTTGTATTTAAGACCTTCGCTCTGCAGATTTGTATGGTAAAATAGAGTTTGGTGAAAATTGCAAAACTTTTGTTTCACGTGTCAGGTTCGTTGTACCGTGTTCGAGTATTTTTAAAGATTGTTCTACTTGATGAAGCTCTTCGTAGATAAATTTTTTAAGAATGTGTATAGAGAAAAGTAGTACTGTTAAAGGAGGAAAATATGATGATATAAAAAATGTTTTGATTGTGGTTGTTTTCAAGGTCTTTTCTCATATTTTTGCATCTATTTTGAAGCTTTAACGGAGCTGTCTAGATGTTATGTATCTCGTGAATCATCCGGTATGTTTCACATTAGCAGCGATGCCTTCACAACATTTATTCTAGAACATTTTGCAAAAATTCCAACTCTGAATAAGGATCAGATAAATTTAAATTCTGTAGACACCTATATTTTATCATACTACAGTCTACCGTCCGAAGATAATTCGCGATTGCCCAAATTTGTCCATCTTTAAACAGGTAATAAACTTTATCGATTAATGGAATTCACAATGAAGACCCAATCGAGGATTAAATCCATCCCACAAAGATTGAATTTGATGTGACGTTCAGTTTAAATCTTTCATCGTGCTGATGAATGATAGATGAATTTCATTATTGAAGGACGTACTGGAAGTAACGATTTCAGTCGGTCGGTCACGTCAATAATTGCTAAATAATATACTTGACTCGAGAGGAGCAACTCCACGTGTTGCGGATGATGAAAGGAGCTCTCTCACCCCCTAATCGTTTGTGGAATAACAATTTCAGTTTCGGGGAGTAGGCCCAAATCTTTTATTAAGTATGCAAACGCTAAGTTATACAATTTTCTACTGCTCTATGTTCTTATCGTTAACGTGATAACTTTTGAAATATATTAGCTGCTTTATAAAAGATCCTCAATCGTTTCATTTTTATGCTGTCTATTGTTAACTTTAATGCAGTTTGTTATTCTGTAAATACTATCTTGAAAGATTATTTTATGTCAAAAATTTGGTAAAATCGAAGTTATCTATGTGTTTACAGCAGTTAAAGCGATGCAGCGTTAAATTAGATTTTAATTTGAAAGATTATACGGTTTAACATTCGACCTTTGCCGTAATTTCGTCTGAGCATATTATCTAAATAATTGTATTCCTTCCATGTAGCACACACTTAACTCTATTAGGATGCAGGGAATTAGAACTTTGAAATTTTGGTACACGTGTGGTATTACCGCAGCACCTTATCAAATTATAGTTTCACAGTGCTTAGCACGAATTTCGAAGCATTAACATCCACTTTGACAGGAACCGATTGGCGTTGAATCGAAATTCTATTTGATTGCGTTCCAAATAGGACGGTTAATACTGCTCCCTAATTTCTGTAAAGTAATTTTCCAAAGAAGCGCGTCTTTTTATGTGAACGATTCATCATGCGCATTACATTTCTACTGTAACATTCCACCATCTAATCATTAGTAGACAGTGGATTTGTAGAAAATGAGCGAGTGAAGTTTTGTAAACGGCATAAAGTTTAAAGAAATTGATATAATAATTCACTAAAACTATTCAGGAGAGAAAGAAACTTTAGTAGTTTAGTAGTTAATACCTCTCGTTCTTCGCAATAATTATTGCAACTCAAATCACAATTATGCTTTCTTTTAAAAAAAATATAATAAATACATTTCAAACCCTTTTCACGTTGGAAAGAATATTTTTTGTTGAGACTCGAAACAGAATTGAGGAGCTAATTATAAGAAATAATATCTTACAATTTTCTAAAAGGGAATACAAGTTTGAAACTTGCGAAACTTATCAGTGAAAAGTAGCATGTGGGTCCGAGGAAAGCGGACATCGCCAAAGGGAAGCAGAAAAGGAAGAAAAAGCGAGCAAAACCCGATAAAAATAATGTTTCGCCATTTCATAAAATGCCATCTGGAACAGACAAGAGGTGGCAATGATAGCAAATATTAGTTTGGAACTTGCGAAACTGATCAATGGAAAATCGCGTCGAAAATACTCAACGAGAGTAAGCCAGAGAAAAGGATATATACAATGCTGTTCACTTTAATAGCCTCGAATAATCCAAATAACAAATGAATGACGTCGAGAAAGAATTCGATTCTCTTTCCATAAATCATGATAGTAGTAGGAAAATCCATCTGGTCCATCCAGATTGAATTTTTTCTCATGTGAGAAAATTATATTGTGCCATTGTTGAGTCAAACTCATATGCGTTCTAGCAAATTGGAGTCGGACTTCAATATGCCTTCTCATTAACGCAGGTTTTCTTTGCATTTTCTTGGGTTTTATATATGGAACACTTGGTATGATACGTTTAATAGTTGAAACTAACGATTTTGTTCCAACTTCCTGTTTGACCTTCTTAAGGGAAACTGCTGCATTCAAAATTTTACGTAAAATTGATCTCCTTTCCCTCTCCGTTGTAGGTCGTTTTGTTCTCCCTTTATAAGTTTTTCCATAATTTCCAGGATTATTACAGAAATTATTAATTACTTTAGCACTCCTATTAATTCTTTTTCCAATTTCTCGGTTTCAATACCCTTCTTCTTTTACAACTTTAATTTTTCGTTTAATTAATCGTTGACGCTTTCTGGTTGTATTTTAATAACAACAGACTTTAAGTGTCCCCACAAAGTCAACGATTTTCGTCACAGAATTGTACAGGAATGTAAAGCTATTTCAATAGATACCTTCAGAAATGATCGTTCAGAATTTGAGAATCGTCTGTATTATTATTGAGAAAACAACGGAGAACATTTCGAAAATTTGTTATAGTTATAAAGAAATTACAAACTTTCTCGCAATATAAGTATGACTCGCTCTACTTCTCTTTAAATATCTCCGAAACTAGTGCGCAGATAAAAAAAAATGTACGCTACGAAAATTGCTGGTCTCTTTTTACGTACAATGAGATCCCATAATAAAAAATAAAGGTTTCCATTTGAAAAAACAAAGTTGACCATCAAATGACCTTGAAAACGCCAACCAAATAAAAAACTGATTCTGCTCTCCTCTTTCCCACTCGAAATCCTTGGACACGTGTTTTACACTTTTCTAATATCTTTCATACTTTTCGAGATATTCGGCTGGAAAGTTTTGAAATTAACACCCTGTATACCTTCACCCGAGGCTAATAAAGTAAATAGAGAGAGAGGATTTAGCAGAATTGAGGAAAAATAATATTTGATAATTCTCTAAAATGTCACGTGGAATCGGTAGGGGGCTGCGACTGAAGGCGGTAAAGAGAACAGCCATAAGTTCGAAACTTTCGAAGCTTTTCTGCTGGGAGGCGGGGGTGAATTAGCTCGTATACAAATTTATCAGCGAAAAGTAGCACGCGCGACCCGGGGAGACCGGAGAGGGAGAAACGGGGAAAAGGGAAAAAGAAGAAAAAGAGAGGAGAAAGAGAAGCAAGTCGAAGTGGCGGCCGCAACTTTCGACCTAACTCCTTGAAAAGCTGAAAAGTCGCCCGCAATCGCGGCGCGAGGCAAACGACGCGCATCAGAAACTCCGGGAGCACGCTTAAATTGACAAGTAGCTACAGCCTGTCCTATTTCTGCGAATCCGAGGCCCGTTCGCGAGTAGAGCTCGGGCTCGCCGACTCGAAATTTACGAGCGATCTGAACGCGTGGGTAGGATTGCTATCTATAAAATCGGGAACCAAGAACGAACAGCATGAAAAACCCGAACTTTCCCGTCCGAAACCCGGACTTTCTCGTCTGAAACCCGGACAGTATATGTATACTTATTACGATAATTATCAGTAGATCGGAATAATTTTTTAATGAATTGTAGTGCAAATTTCATTCCGACATCTCTTATGGTTCAAGAGTTACGGTAAAATGTAACCAAATTTCTCGATCCACCCCACTGTGTTCACTTCAAATAATTTCAAGGGGACACTTGAGGCTATATTCTTAGTTCTTCAAATTTTTAAAGAGTCCCCTGCTATGGAAACATTGCATTTGTTTAAAACAATTGAAAAAATACATAAATGGTGACAGAAACATTTTTTCAAACGACAACATTTTTAGTGGATAATATTATGTTTTCACTGTAAGCTCTCAACAACTCATTTTCATCGGTTTGTTAGTTGTAGTCTTATAAATTAATGAGAAATGGGTGACACTTCTTTTTACGCGTCTGTAAAATCAACAATTTTTAAAGTATCGAAAAATCTTTTGAGATTCGTTCGTAGGTTTCTGAAGGCTACAACATATTCAAAATTTGAACAAAATCCTAGACGCTACTCCAAAAAGTGTTTGATTTCGCGTGGAATGACCCTAGTGATAGTGCAGCAAGTGTGGGACGTCCCCGGATGCACATATTTGGGGAAACCGGGACGAATGGCGACCCTATTCCCGAAATTAAGGACTACAGTTACCCTCTCTCTATTATTATCGGATTAGTCACGTGAGACATAGTCACAACAGAGACGACAAAAACGAAATGCGTATCCAAGTGCATCAAATGTGGGGAATGGCGTCGTAGAGCGGGATACAAGTCTTAATCTGGCGACACCGGGTAAGGGTGAGGATATGTTTTCAAATGACAACATTTGTAGTAGATACTCTTACGTTTTCACTGTAAGAACCAGAAAATTCATTTTCATCTGTTTGTTAGTTTTAATCTTATATTGGTTTGGCAAGAAAGTAATTTCGGTATTTTAAGGTAAAATAAAACCGACAAACTTTAGTCAATAAAATATTTTCTTATTTATTCTTTTGTCAAAAAATCATCGGACAAAAGGAGACATATCTTATTTATTAAAGTTCATTGCTTGAATGAAATATTGGGTTCTATTTCACCTTAAAAAATACCGAAATTACTTTTTTGCCAACTCAATAATTTAATGAGAAAAGGGTGGAACTTCTTTTTACACATTTGTAAAATCAACCATTTTTAAGATATCGAAAAATCCTTTGAGATTCGTTCGTAGATTACTGAAGGCTACAACATATTGAAATTGGAACAAAATTCGAGACAGTACTCCAAAACATGTCTGAAGCGTCCAAAATACCGTAGTTCGTATACCGAACTTCGCGGGGCGTAAATCCCGTTCCGCTTCCTCGCGACGATATTCGGGGCTCTGACGGGGTTATGCAAGATAACCACGTCTAGTTGAAAGAAGAATTCGCGTTCAGGAAACAACACACTTAAGATATATTTAAAAACTTAACAAGATACAGAATTAACAATGTTCGAGGTAAAATACTGTCGTTACAAGTTAGGTTCGAGCCATGTGTTAGAACTCTGCTGAATTCGAGCAATTTATTAGAACTCTGCTGAATTCGAGCAATTTATTAGAAGTCTACTGACTTCGAGTGATTTGTTAGAAGAAGTGACTTTCGGTGTGGTGTTATGCATAAGATCAACTCTGGACTATCCTTATTGGCTATCTAAAAACTGTATGGGGTAACATAATGATTTTCTATTGGCGAATGGGTGGTGCATTTTGGTCGTCGGAGTAGGGGCATTCTAGTAAATCTGTGTTTAGGGCATGCAATAAATTAGGTTCGACGATACGGAAAGACGATGTGGAAAACTAAGACTATTTGCTTGCATAAGATTGCCCTATCAATGGGTTCGCTTATGAGGTTTCATTATTGATTGAATTATCTATTCGGTCTGTTTAGAGACCGAACGCGACCGTTTCTAAATAAATACGTATAAATCTCACGTTCGGTCTAGTTAGAGACCGAACAATGTCCGAATAACATTGGAAAACCCGGATCCTTAAAGAAAATCCCCCAGACGTCCGCGGATGCACTAAAAACTAGGACAGGGAAATCCAGGGAAACCCTGACGGATGGCAACCCTACGCGTGGGGCCACGTTAACTTTATTCCGTTTGCCTGCTATCGATTAGAGAGTTTAAACGCCGTCGCACGCGGGATCCACGCGTATTCGACTGACCTGTAATCCCGTCCGCAAATTGGCGGTGTCCCGCACTCTTATTTTTCAATTCGCGAACTGTGCCGCGCGTGATAGCGCGCCCCTCTCTGATAACTGTTGCATGCGAGTGACGTTAACGAGTGCCCGCGACCTTTCCCGCCGATCCGAACCCGGATTTCATGGATTCTTGACATTCGAAATTAATATTTACGCGTGCGAATGTTAATCGCGCAAATACCGCCGAGTAAACTCCGACGAAATAAACGTTTCAACGAATCGCAACGTGCGTGCGGTTGGAGTTCGAATACATTCGTTCGCATTCCTTAGCGCGGAAATTGAGCGACTCTCTAATTATGTAACTGCAAAGTTTTGATCCCACGCAATTTCAATTTTGATTGCTCTCGCGTAAACGATAGGGGTAGAATATACCGTAGGGACCATGGTTGTTATAACCAAAATTCTAAAAATTGTGGAGTAAGAGTTAATATTATTCTTTAAATGATATTCGTTACAAATAACCATTATGAACGACTAAAATTTGTCTGATCATTAGCAACTATTATCGATGACAGAATTGATTTTAGGTTACGAGTAACTATTATTAATAATGAGAATTATTTTGTGTGGTCATTGTTACCCATTATCGATGACATACATATGCACGTGTTTTGAATTGATATGCTTTTTAATGAAAGGGATATGAAAGCAATCAGTGTTAATTACGTAATTGATTACTTAACGTGTACAATCAAAATGAAGTATTATGAAAAATTAGTGTAAAATTTGCGGTGGTGAATTGCACTGCAGATCATTTGGCATTATTTTCAGAACTGAAAAGGCTTTTTGTACACTAACCTGCATAGCAGTAACTGCATAAGTTGCAGCAAGTTTTATTAAATGTGACAATTCCTATTTTTTCACCCCAAGATGGATTTAGGTCTCTATTTTCTTAACAGAAAATAGACCTTTTATTTGTAGTTGTCAATTCATTTAATAGTATATAAGCTCTATAAAGTAAAGGCAATGTATCAGAAGTTGACCATTTTTCAGGAAAACGTGATAGATAATGTTTCTGGTCGTAATAATCTTTCAACAAAGATGCGATAGATACATATCGTTTCTCATATTAATTAAGAACAAGCAATCCACGAAACATCTACCTACTCTGTTCCAAAATTAAGGGAGTAGACTAGATGAGTTGTGTGGTACACCACACACCGCTAGAATCATGTACGTACACGAGAATTGCAAGGGTCCTGTATTTACAAAATTGCGTCTCGCTTATGCATATTGGAGACCTCTCCATAGTCGCAATCGCTAGATAAAAGATGAATCTAGCGCGCTTACTATCCCAGAAAGCCTAATTTTGCGTTTTTTAGGCGATATTCGCATTATTCGACAGAATTTAGCGGAGCCGCGAGAAAGAATGCTGGAACAAATGAAAATGCAGCAGTGTTAAAAAAAAGAAAATAATTTAATAATCTAAAAATGCTAATAGTTTAAAACCAGGATGATTATTTTACCACAAAACGGTACGAAGTTTCTGCTACACCAGGTAGTAAAAGAAACAGGAGATTCTCCGCGGAACTGCAGTTTCCCGAGTAAAACAAAAGCGAAATTCTCAAGCGTATCACTTTTCATTAACACTCTTTTCATCCGAAAAATGGACCGCAATCCCCATTCTCTACCGAATACGGTGCATTCCGAGGTGTAGGTCGTCGAGAGTTCAACAGACTGGAGAAAAATGCAGCGGTAACGTCGGAAATTTGTTGCGGTTGCTGGCATAGCGAGGGGTAACCGCACACGGCCACTTTCCTCGAGACAAAGTGGAACGCGAAACAATGTGCTGAGTACCTCGGATTCAAATGTTTTCGTTGGCACGCGCGTTCTGCCGCTCATGAAACATCTAAACGCGATCATTTGGCAAGGTACACGCACATTTAGCATGCACAGTCAGTGTAAAAAGTATATTCGCACACCCTTTAATAACAAATAACTTTTTCAAGCTTGGAAACGGCTAGAATTTTTTTTAGATGTCGAAAGGACTAGCCTCCTAGATAATGTGTAAATTATGCCACATATTTGCCACGAAAAAGGTTCAGTTTAAACTAGAATTATGCAGGGTGGACCACGAAGCGTGATTTTGAAACTTTTTCAAGCTTGTAAACGGCTAGATTTTAACAAAGTCATTGAGGGATGAAATCAATTTTTATTTTATTCCTGCTTCCTACAATTAATGCAGAATATTTTTATTTTGCGTAAAGGTCCGCAGTTTCGTGACGAGTTCAAATACATTCTATATGACTGTAGATCTATTGATTTCACGTCGAATAATTTACCACGACTTTACTATTGTCTCACTTCTAACATCAACAGTCGAGAAGAATTCGATCGAAAAACAATAACGCCTCAGTTGTCAGTTGTCAGACTCGAACGTGCCGTACGGAATAGTACGGATCCGTGTTCGCAGATCCGTGTACACGGATTCGTAGTTCGTAGTCGCAGATCCGTGTACACGGATTCGTAGTTCGTAGTCGCAGATCCGCAGATGTATAGTATACACGGATCCGTAGTATTCACGTGTTCGCGGATCCGTGTACACGGATCCTTATTCACGGATTCGTATTCACGGATCCTTAAATGCGTACTACACGGTTCACGTACCACGAGTACACGTGTATTTAAATACACGTTCAAAACCGCGATCTCTAGCTAAAAACCGTGCACTACCGTAAAAGGATTAAGATGAAAATTTTATGAAAATTTTATGAAAATGTGACTTATGTCATCTACCTTGTGACCAGAGATTCAACTCTCGGTTCTTGCTCCACCGCTCCATGCCGTGATATTCCGCGACGCTGATGTCCGCCTCGGCGTTGAAGCGATCGCCGCCAACCGCAGACGATGGATAACGTCTGCGCAGAATATTTTAGCATTAATTCCGGCGAACGCGGAAGGCGGCCAGTGGGGTGAGCTTCTTAATGGAATCGTATCGCTAATCAACCGATGCCTGCCTTCCTTCCCGCCTCGGGGGTGTCTCAGGGTTGAGTCGCTTGTCTGGGCACCCAACCTCGCGACACAAAATTATGTGACAGATTTACCGCTGTCGTTCTCGCGGCCTGCGCCAGCTATATAATTTCTTGGGCCACTGAACGATCGGAATTTACGGCCTCGCGAAACGTCACGTGACGTCCTTATTGATTATTGAGTCGCGTCCCGGAATATGGACGCCGCGGTCTTGAACTTGCGAAACTTTCGCAAACGTCTACGAGCGTCGGCAATTGAGAGGTCAACACTTCGTCAGTCACCAACAGAGTTGGTAAAAAATTTTATCTAGATACAAATTTTTGCCCAACTCTAGTCACCAATGGCTTACTCAATTTTTTTATCGGACTAGAAAATCAATTTTTGTCGCAGTGTATTGTAAGGTGTATAACGAGGGTACTTTATACACACTTTAATATTTATTTTTGGATTCCCTTCATAATTTCACTTTGCGTACCTATTCCTTCCATGTAAATTCATGTATGTAATAATGGCTTTTTAATTTCATTGATTTGTAAATACTCAAATTTGTTATATATTTTATGAACTGCTGTGGGTATTTTTTATTCGCGATATGTACACCTGATGAATGTTACAGTGATCACTGGACTGCGGATCTTTATGCAAAATACAAATATTCTACTTCAATTGCAATAAACTAGAGTGAAATTTATTTTCTTCTTTAATACATTTAATGGGTCGAAAATAATGTAATAGTATTTTTAGAATCTTCTAATGTTTTCACTGTTTGAAATTACACGTCTCTGTTTTTATCATAATTGCATAAAATCCGCAGTCTAGTGATCACCATAGAGTAATTATCATGTCACCTACATATTGGAATTAGTTCTAGAGTTTAACCTTCATTTCTGTGGTGATAGAGCATGCTGAATTTTCTTATGAGAAATGTAAGAGGATTGATAAGTAATTAATAGTGATACATAAACCAGTCCAACACTGGATTGGATATTAATGATATTAAACCAGTTCAACACGTGAATTTAAAAAAGAATGAGTTAGATGACAGTTTAATTCTTGTCGTAAGAATTTTAGTAAAATAAAATAACAATATCCTTAAATTCTTTTTTATTGATGATTTAATATTTAATTTCGTGCCTAGCGTGCTTTCGAGCGAGAACGTCTCACTCTGAAAGAACGTAATGCCTGTCGCTACGACTTTGATAGATTAAGAGTAAAGACCGCGTTCTACCGTTGTCATTTTCGAATTTAACATGAAAATTTATTCCAGCCGCTGGTGAACTTCTTCCGGGGACTCGGCCGAGCATAAAAGATACGATTATATTGGCTTCGTTTGATTTATGCCCAGCGGAGGTCCCTTCTTCTTTCCACGACGCGACGTAGGCTGCCGTGCATTTATTTTCATCGATCTGTTCGTTAATAATAACAACTCGCGGGGTCGTTAAATTTCGCTCGCGTTGCCCAGAACGAAGTTCCGATGCATCTCGATACGGATTAATGTAATCAAAAAGACTCGATTAAGTTCCCTCACCTCTTTTACTTTGACGCAAATGCAATGTTTTGCATGGATTTTAACCATGCGGATGAGTACTCAACGTGAAATCAGAATAAAGTGATGAATATTCCCGTGGATTATGGCTGCGTGTCGTACTTCGAAAGTTCATAGCGTTTTTAAATTAAAACTTAAAGATAATATTAGGATATTTATACATAGATTTGTTCAATAACATATTTTCCATTCTCTTCTATTACTTTTTGCCATTTTTTAGGTGACTTAACATGTTATTCAATAAAACTATGAATAAATATCTTAATTTTATCTTTGAATTTTGATTTAAAAACGCTACGAACTTTCGTTCTAACCCAGTATTTATGATAAAAATGAAAAAGTGACATTTAAAACAGTAGGAGAAGCATTTTGACCCATAGAGTCTTTCTATTTAATAAAGAATAGAAGTCACTTACTATTACTCACGCACAGAATTTTTCTTAACTGATCAACTATTTGTTATTTTACCAAAATTCAATTTACATCGTGTGTAGATACTAATTATTAATAATATCATTAAAAAAAGTAAGATGATTGTCGAATAATTCGCCTGCAGATTTGATGTATTTATGATAAAAATGAAAAAGTGAAATTTAAAACAGTAGGAGGATTGAAAGAATTAATAATTTCAGCAAGTTAAAAATACAGATGAAAGAAATATCGATCTAGCTTCGATTTGTTGAAATTCACGAAGAAGAATTAACAATTAATATCATTAGTCAACTAATCCTTCTAGCTTTGCTGAAGGAAGTCGTGTAGTTCGTTTATAAAAACGTTATTCTGACTTAGAGTCGATATGATCAATTTTTAAAACTTGTAGAATTGCCATTCTAATATTTTAATGTACAACTATCTTGAATTTCACAGTCACTTTACACTCTATCTCTTTTCTTGAGTGGGTCCCATGAAAATCACTGACACAGTTTACACAGACTCACAATAACTTTGACTGACAACGTCTTTGACAGATAACGTCTTTGACAGACAACGTCTTTGACAGACAACGTCTTTGACAGACAACGTCTTTGACAGACAACGTCTTTGACCGTCGACGAATTTAACCGACAACGAATTTAACCGACAACGATTTCAGTCGACGACAATATTATCCGATAGCAATATCGTTTGTAAAGATGATACTGACATTTTATTCTTTAACACTATACCTACCGACCATAAAAAGTGACTAATGTGTATGGTATTATAAAAATAACAAGATTAAATTTATTTATATTTTGTTCGATTTTTACTATAATATATACTAGAGTCAAAAAATGTATTCAATCTATTCCCATGAAAACACCTTTACAATCTCAATAATTGTCAAATAAAAAAACTAAAATGGGTCATTAGACCTCTCGTGGTAGGTTTAGGGTAACTATTCTGCACTGACACTTTTACTTTTGTATAACAATATAATTATTACACTATAAGAAGTTAGATGCAGTCGGTTAACGTTGTTGACAAATGACGTTAATATCGGATAATAATGTCGTCGGGAAAAGTTATTGTCGGTCAAATATAAAATGTATAATAGATAATATTTAAAATAAAATATGTAAAGAAGCTACAAAATATAAATGCATGATATTTCAGATATGAAATATCGATGGAAAGTCTGTCGGTGATTGTCATGGGATCCCTCTCCAGCACTATCCATTCCAGAATAAAATCACATTTATTCAGATCTTTTTGGTAACATTGTGATCTGCCCACAGAGGAACGTGGAAATCGCACCAATGCCAGAAAGAATATTTTCAAAAACCAGTTTCCGTTCGCCGAGCAATTAGAGGACTTAGTCAGAGATTCGCTTTTCATATTGTATTCTGTGTAGAGGCTGTCTGTCGAGCACCGAATATTGGCCGGGGCTAGATGACAAGCGGCAACCGATCCGATCGAGCCGGCCGTCGACTTTGCCTCCGAATTCTGCATGTCCTGGCCAGGACTTTACATCGATGCATCACGTGGGACGTGTATCGATGCGTTTCACGAAGTGACCCCGATGCATCTGACATTATTAGTGCCGGCGGAGTGTGCTCTACGGCCGATAAAACGTGTACGCACGTACGCTCGATCGGATTAGCCATACTGGTGTAGAACTCGCGGATGGACTTCTGTCGTACAATGATAGCCGGATTCAACCAGCACAATGAGAGTTCAGAGAAACGGCCGAAGCAACAGAGAGAATCGGAGACTGGGGAGAAAGAGAGACTCAATCGCAAATAATAGTCGCGGCCCGCGCGGCCCGGCTCCGACACATTCAACACTTTGTGAAAATTCCGAACTCAATCGTAACTAAAAATTGATAGCTCTCCACTGGCGGTCGGGAATGTTCATTGACATCTCTCTGTATTCGACAATCTGTATAAATTGCGGGCAAGCCTCACGCAAATGCATGGAACCAGGCTATTTGCTCCGTTTGATGTTGCAGTTTGACGTGCAATGTGTAAATATTGGGAATCTATCGGGTGTATCAGTAAGATGTATGGCTTGCTGGGTTCTGTATTATCAACCATTATGTATACCTCGTGTTTTCTATTTAATTTGTTCCACTGCGGTGATAAATACAACTGTATTAGTCACGACCAGACTGCGGATCTTTGTGTATTTGGCATCTGAAAATTTTCAAAGAAGGATACATATAAAATATACACAATTACACATAAATATATACATATAAAATTCGACAGGATTTAGTATAATTTTGATTTATTTCAGATCTGCAAAGGCTACTTTTCTCTCTTACTCTCTACGAGGTAAAAAAGACTACTACCTCTATGGAAATAAGATTCTCTTTTATTGCACTTTCTTAACACTTTACCCACCTGAAGCCTATTAATAGGATTTTCAATGATTGTGCTGTACCAGAAGAAAGCATAGAAATTTTCTTTTACATTGCAATCTTAAATGAAACTATTAGATGACGTTATTGAGGATGACTTGTTAGCTCACAATGAAAATTGCTGTTGCTTTTGAAGGTTCCATTAAAAAGTGTTTAGCCATGTACCATAGATTTTTCAAAATTATGCAATAATCACCGATCGGTAATGTGTTAACATTCCTCTACACAAATTGAAAATTGCATAAACATCCGCACAGTCTAGTCATGACATTATTTTCTTCCACCCTGTGGGTACCGCCATATGTCGCGAGTAGTCTAGGATCTAGACTATTCCAGTAACGCTGGAATATTGTTTTCTTGATGGCAGGGGCAGAGTCGCCAGATTAAGTCTCTCCACTCTAACTCCCCCTTCTACGACGCTATTCCCCCACGCTACAGCCACGGGTCGATCACGTGACGCGTTTCGTTTCTGTCGTGCATGTGTCACAATATTACAAGATTGATCTAGTACTTTTTCCCCTCAATTCGAATCAATTCGCCTGACTCTAGAAGGGGGTAAACATTATAGTGTAAAATAGACTGTCGATCAAGTCATTTGACTGGATCGTGCCCTGGAATGACGGCACTGTATTGGTATTAAAATACTGTTTACATGATTCCAGTTACGATCCAGAGCTGGATTAGATTACTGGACTGTATTGCTACTGCACCAATGTAGATTTCCACGTTTCTGGGATTTTACATCACAAATTTTAAGAAACTGGGACCGAATCAAATCCTATTTTCATTGGCAATAGCATATGTAGATTCAAAATAAATAGAAATTATATTAAATACTATCCAATTTGATACTACAGCATTTTTTGAATATTTTTATAAACCATAAATGCATAAAGATCCGCAGTCTATACATCACTGTGGCTGATCAAATCATTAGAGCCACGGTGGGATAAATATATTTCTTAACTATGCGACGAGTGACGTTGTCTACAGTGCTGCTAAATATATATTCGTAAATTTCAAGCATTAATTAATGAATTTCAAGGGACAGGCGGTTTAAGTGTCCATTTACTGGACAGGGTTACCTTATCCAGCCGCGTTGGTTGGATTGGAAAGCATCGAGGAGCAGAGAGGCGTGGGAAACTTAACCTTTAAAAGTCGACGAACAAGACTTAAGGGATTTCGAAAAGCTTTCGATTGGCTCGGTACAGCTTGCTGGTTCGCCACTCTTTGAAACGAAACACCGACCGAGGCCCACTCGAATTACTTTCACGGGGAAATTACTTCGTTCGCGCCTCGGGCGATTCGTTTAACAACAAGCGCTTCAGAAAAGCCACCACCTGCCGCGTCGACGTCGACGTCGGCCGTCGACGCGACGTTGCGTCGCGACACGGCCAAATCCATTGCAGCCAATTTGAAGACTAATTTCCTCTCGAATCGTTTGTTGTAATAAACGCGGCCGGCGAGCGTTAAAGCAGTTCGCGAGTTCTCAATGGCTCGGAACAATTACCTGGACGATTAAACGCGATCCCGCTACGCTGTATTCCGAGATTAAACGAAATGGACCCGCACTGCGCCGAGACGGTCCCCGGATACCGAAGATGTAGCCACGTTTTCCTTCACGATCGTGCGGCGTTCTGAAATTAGTCCAACGATAAGTCTCCGATTAAAACAGCGAAGATCTTCGAGTTTGGAACACGAGGAATTAGCAACACGTACGAAACGGATAATTAGAGCATGGATTTCTATGGAAGTTACAGTCAGGCTCATCATGGATATGGCCTCCAGATTATCCTCTTTAATTTTGACAAAGTAAACGAGTTTCTGTTACAAACGAAATATAAGTTTGACCTTTATCTTCAGAGTTCAAAGTCATTTGAAGGTTGCGTCAAGGTAGAACATGATTTTGATTGGTTAGCTTCCTTTTACGTAATTTAAGATTTTAAAAGGAATCATGGATCAGAAAGTTAATGAGAGTTTCGCCTTTGGTAAATGTTGGTATTGAAATATATTGTCAAGGTCAATATTTCTTCCAATTTTGGCTTCATTTATTTCTACAATAACTCCTGGTCTGCCGAGTGGCTGTTGTTTAATTATTAGCCAATCGGATAATAATTATCAAGTATTGAACAAAGAAAAATAGCTCTTAAATATTCATTTATATAGCTCTCTACAAAAGTTTGTCCAATCAACAGCATTATTACATTTATTTAACTGACTACACAGGAAAGATTGTAGTGACGGTTTAATTATTAAAAAGTATGCAATAAATCGAAAAAATTTTATTATTTCCGAGTGTGCCTTCGAAAAGCAAGAGTTATGCAATGTGCTCACTTTAAAATTGCATCTTTCTCGTCGTCTTTTTCGTCCACGTACAATTGTATGATTAGCAAAAGTAAGTAATTAGCAAAATAAAACTGTTCTTTATTAATTATAAGATGCAGTTTTATGTTTTACTGTATATGTCTACTTTTAATATGTTTCTGAGCAATGTGTTGTAAAATTTGTAAATACGTTTCTAATACGATAAAATATTTGTACATTTCGAGCGTTGAAAATTTCGATTAACGAATTAATTAATAACATGTTCATTCATTAGACGCTGTATTAGATCATTACAATTATATGTTAAATGCAGAAATTCGTGAAATTGCATTGTATTGTACTTACGAAGGTTTTTTCCATTAATTCAGTAAGTTTTCTTCATTGTATCACTGGTTTTCTTAGTTTGATATGACCACAGCACAAAGTTGACGCAGAAAGGTAACCTCCTGGTTAAACTTCACCTGACGGAACCAACAATTTTGGACTTCGTTTGTATAATCAAGTAGATTTCTTCGACACAATACCAAACATTCAAGTGTTAACGATAGGAAATCACTGGTTCAAAAGTTAAACAATTTTAAGCGTATTTGACAAAATGACAAGTAATAAAAGCTTCGCCATATTAGTATGTACTCAGGATCTCGCGTCGTTTAACGACAGCAGCCGCTGGGTGGCGCCACAAACGCGGTGATGTCGATTATAAAAATACTATTCTAAAATATTTTAATATTATCCCTCAATAATATTAAGCTTTTCTATAAAAATAATATTCTAAACTATTTT
Source organism: Lasioglossum figueresi (assembly GCA_028455805.1). Taxonomy (NCBI): domain Eukaryota; kingdom Metazoa; phylum Arthropoda; class Insecta; order Hymenoptera; family Halictidae; genus Lasioglossum; species Lasioglossum figueresi. Next base: position 12,155,124 of record CM052194.1, on the reverse strand, counting down.
AATACTATCCCTCAATAATATTCAATTTTTTTAATGCCGTATTTTCAATAAAGAAGAAGAAGATAATGTAGAGCGACAATCTTCGATATATTTGTGGTTGTAAGGAAAACCGTTACATGTCACAATTGCAAAAAATTTGAAATAATGCGTTAACTAAGCTTTAGAGTGTAGAGTATAGGATTTATGTATTTACCTGAAAAGAGTCATGAAAACAAATTCGAAAGGCTCAAAACAATAATGCAATTTAACCGATGTTCTATATTCAATTCATATGCATCAAAATTTGCAGTATGTATGTAAGTAGGTAAGGGCAGCATGTAAGTAAGGGCGGTCCTCTTTTGTCAACATGTTTCTGGTTCGTTGTCTTTTTCGTCCAGGTACAATCTTATGATATTTAATATTCTACATATACCTATACGTTAAAATATATTTACATTTTGGGAATTGAGTATTTCGATTAATAACTTGCTTGTTCATTAGATACAGTAATAGATCATTATAATTATATGTTAAATGCAGAAATTCGTGCAAATGCATTGTATTTGGATAGAAAGTAAACTCTGTATGTATGATTGGGATGCCGAAGCCGAAGCAACCCGAGAGTTTCCGAATCAAGCCGAAGTCGGTTCGTGCTCAAGTAATAAGATTAACCACTTAATAGTTCTTATAATAAACTCTGTTGTTTTCCGTCAAGATAAAAGTGTCACTTACAGTAAGTTCTCGACTTACGTGGATTTAATTCTGAACTATGAAATTCGTTTTTTGATTGCCAGAATGGGAGCTATGTCGGTACATATATATGTGACAAGCGAAGATGAGTGTTTGCTTGTGTACAGCGTAGGCGTTCAGCTATTTATGCATGACAGAATTTTCCATGAACATTGTTGGTTAATTTGAATTTACCTTTCAAATGATTACATACATACAGTATGTACGAAGCAGATCGTATGTATTAATAACCTTTCAGGTCGCACGCGGAAGTGGTGCGATTAACCGCGTAAGTCGAAAACTTACTGTACAGAATCTCAGAGAGAAGGTATAGTTCAAGTTGGTTATGGTTGTGGACCACGATTGCAATTTTCCTGCACGAAGGTCATCGGAGCTGGGTCCCATCTTGTCAACATTTACCTCATCTTTTCTCACAAGACATAACCTTAAGGTAATGTAATTGTTAAAAGAATTATTTTTTATTTAATTTTCAACGATTTATAGTGTTTAATCTCGAAATATAGTGTTTAAAACCGAAATGTCACAGTCAAATTCATAACATTTGCTGCGCACGTTATTTATGTGTGGTGGAAAGCCAAAGTTCACGTTACGAAGATTACGGAGAAGTGGATCGAACGATTCGCCATGCAAGTCCGGTCACGATTCGATGAGTTACGGGAATTCGTTCTTGACTCACTCTTCGGAGCGCAACTTTTCCCGTATTAAATTTCCTTCTCATTACCTCCAGCTGTTATTCGCGGATCCGGCCGTTAATGGTAATTTAAAGTCAAACGCGTCCGATGCAATTCGAGAAAAGTTTTCGCCCGTCGATTCTCCCGAAATCTGTCTCGCGTTTTGTTTCCCGCGGGTCATTGCGCCGTGAAAGGAGCCACCGCCACGTTCGCCATTTTCTAAGATCAGTTTTCTGTTGGAGAAAAGGCGCTTCGTCATACCGTCGTTTCCAACCCTTTCCAAATTTTACTCAGACCTAACTATTCAGCCAACATTTTTGAATTGTTTACGAAATACGTCACTATACGTGACGAAGAGATTGGGACACTAAAAGAACACTAATATCGTATTTGTAATTATTTTTTTAGGAAACATTTACCGATTTATTCGTGAGATTTTTCTGATTGAAATGACATCAAACACGGCATAATTTGAATCTTGTGGATAAAACAATTTTGTGGGACTTTAAAAAGACACTATATAATTATAATTATTTTTTTAGCCTTTATAGAATGACAACCGACACTACTCACTTGCAAAATGTGGGAAAAAAGAAGAAAAAAATGTAGCTGCCGTAAGCTGTCAAGGATCATCTTTATGCGAAATAAAAATTGTTTGCATGGATTGTAAAAAGCAGAAGCTGAATGTAAGTTTTATTCTTCTTTTAATAATTTTGATAAGTCGAAGTTTATTGGTGTTCTCAAATTCTTTTAATTTGTTTACTGTCTGAAATTACACCTACTCGTTTTTTATTATAAATGCATAAAATCTAGTTACGAGAATGACGGAAGCTTGATTCTTCGATCTTGCACGCAGAAACTTACATTGTAAGTTCAGAGTGAATCTTTTTCCACGTTGTGTAGGAAAGTAACGTCCGCGGAAATATCTACTGCTTTTTGGAAGAGAAAAGTTGGGTAACTTTCTTGCCGAGCACTAGTAGGTTCTTTTTTTTTAGGAAAGCAATTTTCTATACGGTTGACCACTGCTACCAGAAGTCCATTATCTTCTCTTCTGCTGTCTCGCAGTATTATCCCGAAAATTCGCTTCTGTTGTAAAAACAAGTTCGTGAAGGGCGACAACGGCACGTCAGAAAAGCGTTGTCCTTATCTACAGAGAAAACAATTGTTGTATCTCACAATGCTTTTATATCGTCGGGGAAATAACAAGCGTTCTTTTGTAATTAAAATCGGCCAATGCAAGGAGAATGTTTTTGTCGGATCGTTCCTTAATTGTTAGCATTTTCCTGACAAAAATTGTCAGTGGTAGGTGCAGATTAGGATCAATTGATTACGTGGGCGTAATGGGTCTTCCATTAACAGGTGTCCTTTTCAATTTCGCGCTATTTTTTATTTGTAAAATTGTAAAAAAACAGTGTTTTTCAATGATTTATAATAACACTTCTTAATGGAAGAGCCTGTAGAATTCAGTGATCAATTTATGTTTACACCTGCAAAGATTATAAATACGAATAAGTGTTTGTTCCGTTAATTCGAGGAGGAATAAAATAGACGGTTCAAATAGAACGGGAAATAATCCTTTAAATAGGTCTTTCTTTTTAATCTCCTTAGAATATCTCTTTATTCCGAGCTTCCAGAGTAGAATGAGTCTTAAGAACGATAGAAACTTTCTTAGACTCGTATCTAGTCAGACTTTTTCCAGCGAAAATACGGAATTCTTGAAATAGTATCGTCGTTGATTGCTGCATTACCAATGATTTGAGTTCTTGGTGGTTCTGTTATGTTTTAATTATACGATTATATAAAACGCATAATACGTTTGTAATAATCAGAAGAATTTAATAGCGTAGGTAATAAATTTTACGAAATTTTCTTGCATGTTCAACCGTTATTCTCTGCATCTACTTATATTAATATTTAGAAATCTTGACAGTATCACGACACTATTTATTTCTCATGAGAATTGAATACCAATTAATAGGTAGAAGGTAACAAGATCGATGGGAAACGGATAATACCGTGCCACCATCTGCGCCTATTGCAGTAGAAATGGCCAGTAATGATCAGACACATTAACCACTACTACCGAAGAACACACGTACTCGGTAAATTACGAAAAACACTCGACAATTCTGGTAAAAGAAACTTCCACAAAGAAAATATGTTTGTCCGTATTTTTAATTTGATTTCCAATTTCAGTTTATATTTTTCATTTGATTTCCAAAATTAATCGATGCTTTTAATTTAATTTCAGATATTAATCGATATTTTTCATTTGATTATCAATGTACGTTATTTATTACAATCTACGTTATTTACTACAATCTACGTTATTTTCTATTTTCTATTTAACATGTCATCTATTAATTTCTGCAGCAGTAATATTGGTTTACCCTCGAGTTCAAATTGATATTTCAAGAACGGTTTGTCCCAAATTGCACATAAATTAACACATCTTTATAATCTGACAAAAAAATGTTTCGAAAAGAAATCAATCAATATTCGATCGTCTATAAATCTCAAAACAATTTGTTTTCAATGGATAACGATAGGCACCTTAATTTTTGAAATGCCGCTATACATTTTTTGTCAAATATTGTTGTAGAAGACGTCAAAACGAATCCAACGAGCTACTGTACTACGGGTCTAAGTCTTGAAGTGATGTGAAAATAATTTTGGCCAGGTTTTCGGGACGGACGCCCCACCGCGCACCGTGTCGGCGGGTACCGGTGCTCGGTGAGCTAGCGTGGCGCGAAAAATGCGTGGCCGTTGGCGAACGCACGCGGGTCCACGGGAAAACAACGGTACAGGGCGTTACGATACGTTGCGTCATGCATTGGACGGTTTTCCGGATAGGGCAGTAATTTGGCGGCGCGGCGCAAGCGCCGCAAGGCGGGTCCGGGTCAACGGCAAGAACCCGGTCTAGTCGTACGACGAACGCCCGAGCGGGTTGTCGGTGTCGCGACGCTCCGCGAAGCCGATCCGCGAGCACATACCCGTTTCCCCCTCCACCTCTCGACCCGCCGCTGAAGCAGAGCGGAGAAGAGACGAAGCAACAGGACGAAATACAAACAGAGAGTCAAGCCGACCGGGCACTTTCCCCAACGAACACCTGTGTGTACTCGCTGCTGGCTCAATCAGACAAATTTTCTTCAAAACAAAACATTACCTTTTAATTAACCGATCAGTATCACCGATGATCTGATGTACAGGAGTAAAACGGGACCTTAAATAGTGCTGCGAGGAAAGGTGAACGGGTTTCGGAAAAAAATTTCCATCGTCCCTTGGAAACGCTTTTTGCCCATCAACCTAGAAGACCTGTCTGTCGGGTGATAGAGTACCCGTCTTCCGCGGGAGTACTTGTGATCGAGTGGCCCGGACGGATGTGGTCCTGTCTCCGTAGATCGCAACGCTCAGTGTCCTAGCCGGAAGCCGGGAAAATCACGCGTCGATTCGGAATGCCAACTTCCGTCTTTTTCGCGATAGTGTGAACGATCGAGACACGAGGGTCGACGCACCTGGTTCCGCTTTTGATCACTCGTGTTGCTTCTTACAGGTATTTGGTAGAGTGTCCTTGAAACATTTGTTGCCAGTGTGGTGTGAACGGTCTCTGGTGATGCGCGACGGTGTTTAACGGTGGTTCAGCGAGCCTGCACGAGATCGAGGATCGATCCTCCGGAACCTGCCAGAAGCTACACCTTTCAGCGGATCTTCGTGGAATTGAACAGGTATGTGGATGCTGGGGGTTGTTGCTTTGGGGAGGACACGCTTATCCGTTGATCGAGGAAGTTGCGGAGGGACTTTAATTATTGAATATTCAGGGAGCGAGTTAGTTTAATGCAAATTTTCATTGACGTACTGCTTTCTTGTTTTGATTATGAACATTATCCCTTTATGCAATAAATTTCATGTGGCAGCAAACTTTTAAAAAGCGTGTTTCCGAGCTTGATCTAGAAAATAAAAGGGTATGGGTATGCGTCGAACAGAATAAAAAACAAATAGAGCAGGAGAAAAACTCGCAGAAGTTGATAATCGGAATCGACGAAGGAGAATAAGCTCTACGAAGGAGTTAGTAAAATGGCTTACTTCTGGTAAATTGCAATAGACATATGATGGAAATGCGTCTGAACGAAAATCGACATAAGTTAGATGTATCTTGGTGCAGGAAAACGTGTTATCAATATTTTATTTTGTATTTTTTCGCATTTTTGCAAAAAAAAATGAATGTTGCAATTAAATTTTGTTCGATATTTGGAGTCGAATAATATTTATGATTTTGTAAAAAATTGGATGGCGAGGGAATGTTGCAGTTCGTTTACTTTACTTCACGATACACATATGGCAGAAACGGTTTGATTAAAATTGTTAATGTGATTGCGACATGATTTTATTCCAATGCTGCCGTGTATCAAACGTGCTGGGTTTATTATTATTTGTTTTGTGAATGGTTAAATTGAACCGAATGCAATTTTATGACTGAAAGTGGTACTTTAAATAAATACTGAAATATTATATGAACGGTTATAAATAATGGCTTTCTCAATGTCCATATTCCAAACTTTTTGTTAGAGAAAGGTGTATAACAATATTTTTAAAGTACAAGCAGACATAACGAAAATTAAAAGTAGCATGCAACCAACAGTTGCAGACGCAATACAAACACAAATTTAAAACTACACCGTGGATCTTAATGAATTTATGAAATTCCGCAGGCTTGTAGAAACGGTTTACATTAACATTCAACTCGAATTATATTCTCATTTCATTCTTTCCATATGAAACCTTCTAGTCCGCGAAACATTTGCTCCGATTTTTATTTTTGCAACACAATAAGAGTTTCGAGATTTCTTATGATATCTCAAATATTAAATGATTAAAATTAATTTTTCAAAGTAACACGAGATTTTTCCGATTCGAACTACTGCTAGTTCGAGAATAAAAAGAATGTTTCATTTCAAACGTTTCCAGTTTTACCAGCAGTGGCAACAATGCATGGATGTATCGATAAAAGGCCGTTCCAAGAACAAGCGAATAACTCCGCTGTTTGTTAATATTTTGTTCTGAAAAAAATTGAGAATAGAGTTAAGAGATATGTTAATATCTCAGTAAAAAAAAAAGATTTTTCACATGTTAATTATTCTTAAAACAATTCTTGTCACGGTGGTGACTACTTTATAAAAATAACAATGTATCTATCTAAATTTTTAGTCATTCTTTTGACAATAGATATCGAAAGAAATGAAATTTTGTCGGGTCCTGTGAACTTAGCATTAATGAAAATTCGATTAATATTGTATAAGAATAATCTGTTAATGTTTTACTGGTGGCATTCGTCCGTGGAGGGTTAACGTCTCGTGTCAGGACTAGGAGTTCCGTGAAACGGGGGTGGGTGGTGATGGTTTGCAAGGGTTGAAGTGTGATAAAAACGCGTTCGCTTGTAACGCTGGGAAAGGAAATTGGTTCCTATTGACCTCTCCGGTCGTCGGTTTGCACACGAGCCGCGTTCCGGGAATGCTATCGAGCCTATCGAGTTGTTGTATCAAGGGAAATGTTTTTCAAAGGTTCTGGTTCGTGCAGATCCATCGGAAAAAACGCCGGGGGTGTCTCGGGCCGACGGAGCCCGACTTTCCTCCATGACAATTCTCTGCAGCCGGAGACTAGAGGCTCGAGAAAGAGAACCTGTATCGATGACCTCGAAACGGCCGTCGTCGATGTCGAGGTCGCCGGCGTGTTATGAAATGCACGGAGCATCGAGATTATTTAGTGTATTGAGTTGTTTCGTTGATCGTGGGTGGGAAGCTTTTGTACGCCGGTCGATTATGGGAGTAGCGTCCACGCAAAAAGCATATAATGCGTGCTTCTTTTTTCTGTTCTATCAAGTAACACCTTCACTCGTCGTTAGATTGAATATATTTGTACAAAGCAATTTCGTGTTTGTACGTTTACTGTACAGTTACTGCTATGTACAATGTAAGATGCCGGGTTTGATGTTGCTTTTGTTAATGTACAGCTATTGGAGAATATATGGGCATACAATAGATGTATCGTCCAGGAAAAAAGTATATAGCGCGTGATTCTTCTGTCTGTTCTATCAAACAATTCCTTCACTCGTCGTTAGATTGAATATCTGTCTACAAAACAATTTTGTTTTTGTACGTTTACTGAACATTTACTGCCTCGTAAAATGTGGGATGTCTCAAAAAGTTTGGACACATTTTAAGAAATCAACTGAAAATTAACCTTTCGGTTAACTCTTTGCCCTACAATATCGTGTCAGACTGGTGATTAATAAATATGTGAGCTATTAATTTCCTTTAAACCGAAATAAAATTCTACTTTGGTTTTGTTAATGTACAGATATTGGAGAATACAATAGGCATACAATAGATGTTGCATCCAGGAAAAAAGTATATAGCGCGTGCTTCTTTTGTCCGTTCTATCAAACAACCCCTTCACTCGTCGTTAGTGTGAATATCTTTGTACAAAGCAATTTTTCTTTTGTACACTTACTGTACATTTACTGCCAAGTACAATGTAGACACATTTTAAGAAATTAAATGAAAATTAACATTTCGGTTAACCTTTAGAGGGTTGCACTGAGCACTACAGTGACCAGGGACGAACTTGGGAATTTTGCGTAACAGTTGGTTGTATATAGGGTGTCCCGCATACCGTGGACAGTCGATTGGAAAGTAAATCTACACGCAAAAGTGAGTAGAAAGGGAACAATAAAACTTTTTCATTTGACGCTACGTTTTCGCGTAAATCGAGTTCGAAAATTCAGCGAATCAGCTGATACGTCTGATCATACTTAAACTCGGTTTCCTCGAAAACGAGGCGTCTCATAAGAACACTTATTCATTCTTTTCGGCTCACTTTTGTCCACGGTATATGGGAGATCCTGTATATAATTTTCGTAAAGAAAATTCAAGTTTGTAATGGAAAAGCCCTGGCCCCTTCAAAGATTAAAGCTGAAAGAAATGCAGTGTGTTATCAGCTGGCGAAGTGTGTATACTTAGTTTTTCTAAACTGATTTTTGATTGTGTTATACGGGATATCGTATAGTGTTTCTAAAATTAATTGATATAAAGAAGGATTAGTGTCGTGTCGGAAAGTTGACCATTGCAATTTCTGTGTAAATGAATGTCATTGTCAAACCGGGGATATTTGTGCGTAACGAAAATTGCCCATGTCAATTATAATAAACCGAAATTAAATGAAAACGTATTTTTCGTTTACTCATTTTGTGTCGGTTTTAACCAACCGAGAGTATTAATAAAAGAAGATAAATTTCCATTTTGCGTCGGTTTCGTGTTACTCGGCTATTAAAATAGAAATTTGCATAAACATTCGCGCGACTAATGGTGTAAGGTTTCTTTAACATTGTAACGCTGTTAACGAGATTCGAGTTTAAAATAATATTCTCTTGTGTTTGTTTACGAAAACAGCTTGTACTTATCGCGATGCTTAAAAATAGGTTCGTCGATTATTAACTAGAATGTTACAACGATAGCAATTAATTCAACGAAACCTGTCCAGTATTATGAAAAATTCGAATTTATACCTTCCGTATCTTGTAGAATACTTTCTTTTGTTAATTCTGAATATATGTTAATAAAAGAAAACATTTCCTCTGTGAAATACCGACGGAGCTGCAGAATTCTTTTGCATATAAAGCAGAATAAGCAAAAAACCGACCATGTTTCTCGAGTATTCAAATCTTATACCCTCGCGTCTTAAATTATTAAAGAATGTACACAATAGGTAATCCACGTGGAATTACAATGTGCAGAAGCTCCGCACGACACCAGTACTCTGTTGCAATACTGCATCAATATTTAAAGTCACTCTATAGATCTTAATTTCCTGAAATGAATGTCATTCATTACGAAACGGCGTACTCTTCCAATCCTTTTCCAGAGCGAATAAACAATAATTAAAAACGATTGCAACGACATCGTTAAATAAATAATTCGTTATACGACTTGAAACGAAAATAAGTTACATCCTCTGTAATTATTTCTCCACCATCCGATGACTTTGAAATATTTTGTCAATGTTTATTTTCTTTCTTCGTGTAAATTAATCTGTTTGGTTGTACAAAGAGATTGACGATTGTTTATGCTCTAAAAAAGTATGCAAAATATCATTCAGTTTAAAACTTATCGATTACCTTGAAATCACTGAAAAATGATCTTGCCATTATGTGTGCTGTTCAAAACGGTACAACTTTGCTCTGTAGACTTCTTCCACAAAATCATTAATAACAGAAATGTAAAATTGGCTATCCTATACAGGGTGTTCCAATTAAATCGACCCTGTCGAGTATCTCCGAAACTGTTGATAATATTAGAAAATGTTCCAGGACAAAAACAGATATCTTTTATCTACGATTCTATATTCTACGTTATTCCCTACATAAAAGTACTAAATCACTTATGGCAAACAATCGTTAGCTTAAAAAATATTTACCGTGAAAACAGTTTTGAACACAGTTTCGTTCGTTACATTCTATAATATTGATTGCGGTGCGTATTGTTTACGGTCTTTTCGCTCCGCAGATAAATTACAAAATTTCAATTACAAAGGTCGCGCGAGAATCGATGTTAATCGCGCGCGTACGCGTCGATTCCGCGGTCGGAGCAACAATGGAAGGTTCTCCGCCAAGCGATTAATTTTTCATGTGCTGGCAAAGTCGAGCACGCCAATCGGGATACGAGCAGTCTCGCTAAGCGTAGAATCGACGCGAGGTTCATTGCCAAAATCGTGGGCGTTTGTAAAAAGACGAGTAACAATGTGTTACACATCGGTCGCCTCTGTGGCGGATGATTCCGCGGAATGCTTGCATTTAGATGAGTGTATTTAATCAGTCGAAAACCGAAATAACACAGCTCCCATCGAACAAACCTTTGTGTACATTGACGGTTCGAAACAAATGGAAATATCATGGTAATGTCCCGTTATCAATCATGCAGTCGTTAGAAAACACACGCGATTACGTCAAGGTTCTTGGACGAAGGTTCCTATTGCGATCTCATCGGCAGCTTTTTATGATTAGATAGCGGAAAAACGTTAGAAGAATTAAAAAATATCATTATATTATTTTCTGCCTATTAAACATATTATGAAAGAAAGTATAATAAATGTTTATTTCACTAGAGTTCAATGGAATTCAGATAGAAAATTCTTATTTTGCGTAAAGATTCGCTATCTATCCATGATACTTACGTCCATTTAAATTTAAACCCTAATTTATACATTTTTCTTGTACAGTATAAATGCTCGGACGTTCGAATTCATTTGTTGTATCGAAAAACGTCGTAAATGATAAACTTAGCGATGTGCCACCTCCTCTTCGATTTCAATGACCTTGAAATAATAAAATTGTTAATGCTTTCGGCGCAAAGGTTCGATCATTTGAAATGATTTCGAATGATCGAACTCTTGCGCCGAAAGCATTAACAATTTTATTAACAACAAATACGATCGATAGAAAGATATAATTGACCTTGAAATATGTTGTCAAGATTACTATCCTGAACAACATTATCCAGTAGTGACATTATCCACCACGTAAATAATAATTTGATCACTTAAATTGTACAGACAGTTCTCCTATATAAAAATTAAATTTCAAAGTTTAGTGCTTTAGTACTAATGAAGATTTTAACACAATAATTGACTTCTTGATTTTGCGACTTCTCTTCGAGTTTCTTTAATCCTGCGGAATTTTTATAGCTGTCCAATCGACGCCGAACGTGTTAATAGACTGAATGGGATCGCCTAAGGGAATCGATAACACGGGATGTGTACGTTAATCGAATAATAGAACGTTCAGGTGGTTCTACAGTGGCCATTGTGCCAGCCTGATCCGGTCCAGTTGCTTTTTTCCTCGGAAATAATCTTCAGACTATGCACGCAACAACGACTCCTTCACCACGAAGTTCATGAAAGTCGCGGGTCTGAATAATTCAAACGTGCGCACGCCAGAGGAAGTGTGACGGCGGCGGCTGCCGCGACAATGGAGATCACCGATTCGTGAAAAAAAGGATTTCGTTTTCACGTGGGACGCTTGTTTCCGAGATTTCGCGACAGAGCACGGGGATATAGCACGGGGATATAGCACATCCCCCGGAATATGAAAGGGAACGGACGATATTCAGCCAGCGTTTCCGTTTGAAATCTTAACAGGCTACATTTCCCGGACATTTCGGTTTCTTTGAGGTTCCCGTTAATACTACTGCCCCCTCCCCACCTCTCTTAATCGCGCGAAATGCAAAGTTATGTTTTCCACCGAGCTTTTAATTACCTCTTTCACTTTTATATCTGCGCGAAACGTTCTTTTTCTGCCTCGAGCTTCGGAAACGAGATACTTTGCGGAACAAAGTACACAGCGAACTCAATTCGTTTGAAATTACGCGAATTCCTTCATCCCATTCGCCATGTTCACTATCAAATTTATGTCTCCTTCAGTCCACCATTCTTAATTATTTGCTACCGAGTTGTTCTGTATACCAACGTTGGAAAAATGAAGATGACCTTCAATTTTGTAAATGGAGAATGCTATGTATTGTTTTATATCGTACGAAAGCGTGTGTCAAAACGAATTCATTGATGATCTTCAAGGACATAAATACTTTCGTATGATATAAAAAAGTACATAGCGTTCTATTTACAAAAATTGAAGGTCACCTTCTAAAATAATAATGCAGATACAAAAATTATAGACACTATTACATTGCTTACATAAAACAGTATAACTTTCTCCTCTTTTTCACCTTTTTTGAACTGTTTACCATTTTTGTAGATAGTGTTGCACAGTTTTCAGCTCGTTAGAATGATTAAGAAGAATAAATGTCTATATATAGCCTCTGCGTCTTGCAGTTAATGCAAACAACTTTTATTTCATTGGATACTCTGTACGTGTAGTGCTGTTTAAGAACGTTACCAAAGTGGAGTACTTTTTGAATCATGATCTATGTTTATAGTGATACAAACTTTTGGGACAACCTAATACACGGTCTTCCATTAAGAAGTGTTATTTTAATTTATGAAAAACGCTGTTTTTTCAATTAACAATATTTTTTACAATGTTATCAACCACGTGTCGAAGGGTGACAACTCGAATCTTCACAAATAAGAAGTCTCTTGTTGGTTGACTGTTTATAATTTATGAGATAAATGATGTTTGAAGTAGGATAACACGACGAAAGCTGTAAAATTGGAAAATTGTCCAAACGGCGTATGAATATTGAAACTTCAGGCCGCGGCATATTCAACGAGAAAAGATTTAAGTGAAAATAAACCAGCTTTCGTCCCGTCGTTTCCTCCACCAACCCCATCTTTTTAAATATCAATCATTCCGCGTCACCGGCCTGGAAAAAAGTTAACTTTCTCATTTGGATTTTCATAATTCTTCTTGCGAGTTTGTTTGTGTGTCCCGTTGGGTTTCCTTCCCGTTCCGCTGTGCGCACAATGACGCAACGACAGTTTTGCAGAGTTATGCATTTGAAATGTAACTCTACACCATCGGCACGAATTTAATATGAATCAAGCATAGAAAGAGAGAGAGAGAGATATTTAATACTATTGCCTTCATGGAATAGCGATGAGAAATTTTTCATTAACTCGCGGATAATCGGTCTTGCGAAGCGAAAAGTGCCAGCTGATGCAGAAGATCAAAAGCAACGATACGTTTACGCGAGCCGGTCTATTGATTTATTTATACATTTTCAAGAAAATGGATCTCGTTGTGCCGCTCGAGATATACTCCCTTTGACCGAATCAAAGGCGATGTTTATTCCATTGATGTATGTCGCGTGCCTCTTCATCTCGCTGCTCCACTCTCAATGTATCAATATTTCAGCTGCACTATCGGATTGCCGAAAAAGTTCTAAACACTCTCGCATTTGCAACGAAACTTTCTCTCAAACTTTTCTAACCGCGTTTGGCGGTTTCGAAACGCAAGTCTCCTGTCCCTAAAATTTTTGAAGAATCAATCGACAGCAGTCTCTTTTTAATCAATTATTGTTTTGTGAAACTCTTGTCAGCATATTTTCCGATTCAAACGAGTTCAAATATCACGTCATTCTCAGCACATTTGCTTGTTCAGTTGACGATTCAGCGGAAAACCTCGATTATCGAGACATTTATCAAGTATTTATGTACAATTGAATAAAATCCTGTGATTTATTGAGTAGGATTGTATGATAAAAATACATGTGCAAATTTCCGTCTGCATTAAATGTACACATCTTGTTTGAAAAGAATTTTTTTCGAGAATTCTAGAACTCGCAAAGGCGAAATTAACTTTTAATAGAACACACTACGTTTCAACTTTGTAATTGAAAAATCGACCAAATACTATCGTCAACAACCTATGACATTACAAATAGATTGCGAATTTTATTGATTCTCTGCAGCCTTGACAGTCTGAAAACTGCAGGCACAATAAAAGAATGTAATGCATTTAAACGAGCCTCGAAACGGAAAATGTGTTCGTAATCGAATTAGCGGGAAAGCTAAAAATTGCGAGATCATTCGTAACGTGGTAACGTTGTTCTACATTTTGTCTTTCTCATCAAGCTGCATCTCGTAATACAGCGAACTAATAACAATGACTATAACTAATTTTTACAGTAGTAGTGCGGCGTACAAGGTACTCCTGAATGAACTCGCAGACCCAGAAGAGGTCAATATTGTCTTGTTACAGATTTTTACAGAAAACAATACGGCGAATGGGTTCGCGAGAACCATAATTATTAGTCTTGCAAGCGAACGGATTAAAAATAAGTTTCGACCTGAGTGGTTTCGAGAAGCTGCATGAAAATTAATTCGTAATCTTGAAGAACGCCTTCGAGATTTATAAATATTTCATTTTGAAGTATTCAGGAGTGCAGTCGACATTTCAATTAGCCTCTTGATCACGTAATTTCGACAGTGTGCACTCTGACGATTATGTGTCACTGTATGAACGAGGACAGAAAAATCCTGGGGTTAATTTCATTCTGGATTAAAAAGTCGAATGACGTTACCTGAAACAAATCGTCTATTTATTTTTAACTGCGGCAGCACGAGAAATGTTTTAATTGTTTTAAGAATGCGAATCAAATGGAGGGCAACATATTTTATAAACGTCATTTTTTATGCCTTTTTTTTAAAGATCATTAAGGTTTTTTATATACACCCCCGCTCAAAAGTATGTGGATAACACATTTAATTTTTTATGCTGTCTAGTTTACACGGTACCAAAGAATATACATTTTAATAATAATTATGTGAGTTTCGTATTTCGAAATTTTCTTTTTTCAACCATTAATATAAATAAAAAAATTATTTTTATGTCTATGATATATACACTTCCGCTTAAAATTATATGGACCACAAGTTTAATTTTTTACGCGTCTAGTTTATACAGTTAATAATAAATACATTAGATATCTCGTCAATAATTATTATTATTTTCTTGAGAAGACAGCAAACCACGCTAATGGATCATCGTAGATTGAAACAGTATTAGCCTGTCGAAGAAATTTTTATTTATTCAAGAGATTGTAATAATTAAATTGTTCAATTTGGTACTATTACAATAAATTATACTTGTTAACAAAGTGTCCACATATTTTTGAGCGGGAGTGTATACTCAATTCAAACGATCCTTATTTTGTTTTAATGTTTAGATTCTAATTTTAAGAATTTAAATTTGAATTTACCGAATAACAGAGCTCGAGAAAACAAATAAGCGGTGCGTTTTCGATGGAACACCCTGTACATGCATTTATGAATACGAAACGGTCGGCATTATAGCGGCCATACCTTCTCGCCACACGTGTTTGCGTTACGGTGCAAAATGTCGTCGCCACAAATATCTATCGACAGTGCCACTTTGTGCTAGTTGAAACCTCATTCCGCGAATCTCAATGTTTACATCTCCGCCGGCCCTCGCAACGCAGTGCTCGTATTGTTCCCATTGTCTGCTCGCTTTAGTTACCGGCCGAGAACTTTCTTCCGTGGCGGTCGTTGCTTCTTTTTAATTGAAATGATCCGCCCCGTTCGTCGGTATCGATGATGGGATATTTCGTTCCGTGTTTCCGATTGTTTCGCTCGAATATTAGCTCGTTGCATATGAAATGTCCAATTTTAGAATGCAAACGTTAGAAAGCGTTTTCATCGAGAAATACTATTACAGTCCACAGCAGAGATGACCCCTGCTAATTAAGTTCCTATCTTCCATTTTAATTTAGATATATAATTTAATCTTTAATTAAATTTTATTTTCACGCCAATACTAAAATTTTAATGTTCTATAGTTATGTAGATTCAAATATGTAGGATTCAAATTGAAAACATCTTGTCAGTATTGTCTTATTTGAAATATGGCGAACGTTGGGAAAAAGGACAATGTTACCAAAATAAAGTTCTTCATACTGGAAAATAGACGTTCAATCAAGAACTTAAATTTAAT
>CM052194.1:12111868-12139163 GCA_028455805.1 Lasioglossum figueresi | reverse complement strand
TTCATTTTGTGAATGCACGATTTTAAATACCTATATCGTATTCTTCAGCACTCTGCAGGACTAGAATTTGTCATATTTATGTTCGTCTAATTAACTGAAACGTCCCAAAATCTTCCAAATGTGAGGTCAAATTAATTAGTTTTGAATAATGTATCATAATATATAGTTACGGATCTTTATGCAAAATAAAAATATCCTGCATCGATCATAGGAAGCAGTAGCTAAATGAAAGGTAAACTTTCAATAACCTTCAAATATACTACTATGCAAAAGAAAGAAGTACCCGGCCATATTTAACAGAAAATCCTAAAAAACCAAATAAGTACACAGTAAGTTTTGAAATCGGATTTCGCTGTTCAATAGAATAGTTTTGAGAATATGTGTTATTGCTATTACGGTTTACTTATCTAATACTTTAACCCCTTGCCCTACGATTTATTTTACGGTTTCAGCGATTAGAACTTTTTTGTAGATCGTAATTTCTTAAAGAAAGAGAAAATTTATGCAATTTGTATACCTATATATTTTCGAGTAGCTGTATATTAACAAAACTAAAATAGTATTTTATTTCGATTTAAAGGAAGTTATTAACATACATTTTTATCTGAATCCGTTCAGAATATTTATCACGAGTCAGACACGATATTGTAAGGCAAGGGATTAAATGCACTAAATCAATCATTGTACAATACAATTTCTACATAAAGATATTGTTTGTCATTATATTTTATAATTATACTGGGCGCTTCTTTCTTTTGCACTGTAGTGTATATTGTCAAGATCACCACTCTGAACAACATTCTGGATCAGGTCTTCTCTTCTCATACCATATACGTATTGAATGGTTTCTAGCACCCTATATGTTTTCCCCAACCCTCAGATTTTCGATTTTCTCAAATCCGCTCGCAACAGCGTTCGTCTGTTCCAGAGCTATCGTATATCCCCCAACCCTGTACCGTCGCGCGTCGTCATGGCGTTTTCGATTATGTTCCGTTGTGCGTTATTAATAAAGTAACTTGTTAACGAAGTACGACACGATATCGCGCGTCGTCGACGAGGCTCCTAATTTGTCAGAAACCATGCTCGGATGTATGATGATTCACTGGCCGAATTTGCACCGCGAATAAATTCGATGTATCCGCTTTAAGGAAACGGGAAACGACGGACGGTATCCTCTTTAAGGGGCCGTAGATAAAGTGGCTCGGCTACGGATACGAAAATACGGGCGCCGGGTAGTAAGAAGTAACGTTTCCCGTGTCTTACTTGTTTATTAATTGCTTTGTCTCCTACCTTCCTCCTGTCACTCTCGCTTCCTCACTCTGCGCGTTCCTTCTCGTACGATCATTATCCGTTTAAACCCTTGACCGATCCAGCAATTATTTCGTACGGTCCGTGCTCGACGTAGTCCCTGCTAAATACGAACGATATTAATCCGTTAATTACTACGTCCGCAGACGATAGACTCGCTTGCTATGTATTTTTAGAATCGAATACGGATAAGTGTGTTTGCTTCTGTTCGATTGGTTTCCGTCCTCTTTACCTTCGAAGCTTTTTAATCGTGCAATGCGGCTGCGGCATTGCTCTCGTCATACTAGTAATACTATTTTTGCACTGATTACTGATACAGTATAGTCGCGATAGTTCTCCGCGACCTTCTACACAGAATTTGTCTAGTGTCTACCCACTCCACTGTCGGCCAACGCCACAGGGCGACGACGATTAATCTCCGCTCGGGCATGTCGGTGTGAACCACTACTAATCCAATTACAAAACTTCTTTATTTTTCATTATTTTTTATGGGACTTTCACTAACTTATTTGTGGCACTTTTCTGATTAAAATAACACCAAACACGATATAGTTTCAACTGTATTTAGTGGTTTAATTGACGATGGAAATTTCGGGCGCAAGGAAGGACAGCATATGGGAAAGAAGGAGACAGTCGCCATCGCCGGCACAGTTCAAAGAATTTCCCATACGCTGTTCTTCGTTGGGTTTGAAACTTCCATCGTCGATTAAACCACTAAATACAGTTGAAATTATATCGTGTTTGGCGGCATTTTAATCAGAAAAAATAAAGAAGTTTTGTAACTGGATTAGGCGCGGCAGACGCACTCATAAATAAATAATGTCAGCATCCGATCGTTGTCCGTGCAGGACACAGCCGTTTGGCAAGAATCGCGACTTTACTGTACTTGCATTTTGAAAATATTCAGTCTGAGAAGAATGCGAAGACCGCGGATTATTATGCAAAATAAAAATTGTCTGCCTTCGTTGCAAGGTGCAGGAACTACGTATAGACCCTGATTTCTTTTCTCAATAATTTTACAGTAAAGTCGCGTTATTTCTCAACGACCGCCTACCCAAAATTTGTCAAGTGCCTACCCTCTACGCTAGGGGAAACGTCGCAGGGGCTACTAATCTGCGCGTAATCTGACCTCGGCTCGAGTATATCGATGTGAATTAATCCAATTAACAAAACTTCTTTATTTTTCATTATTCTTTTATGGGACTTTCACTAACTTATTTGTGGGATTTTTCTGATTAAATTGACACTAAACACGATATAATTTCAACTGTATTTAGTGGTTCAATTGACGATGAAAGAGTCGGGCGCTAGGAAGGTCAGCGCGATCCGTGTTTACATGCTGTCGTTTTCTACGCTCGGCTTCGTCTGTACTCTCGGCGCGGTAGACGCAGTGGACTCATTGTCAGTCATGAAAAAATAGTGTCTCTACACGATATTTCTCCATGCAGAACACAGCCGTTGGCAAAATATCGCGACTTTACTGTAATTGCATGGATTTGGGTAACTTCTCTTGTGATCGGATTTTGTAGCTTCGAATTGTAAATCTAAATTGGTGTTAGCACAGTCCTGCGAAGTTATTAGAAACATTCTAGCCTCACACTTCGGAGTATTTGAACTGAAGTAGGTACAGTGGACCATAGTAATATTCGGACAGTTTTAAAAGGACGATACCTTTCTTCATATCAGATCATACGACTTGAATACTTTTTGAGAAGTTGGAGCAATATTAGTTTACCGAAGACGTGGAACAAGTTTTCGAAAACATTGCATTTGGTCGGAATTACGGAGAAAATACTAGAAGTTGTTGCTTACAACTTTTTTATGGGGACCTGTATTGATAATTTAAAAAGTACATTTTGTAGATCTGTGTCAATTATACGTATTCTGAAAATTACGTACAGGGTGTCCAAACAATGTCGAACATTTCATTAATAGACTGTGAATTTTATGAATTTATAGCAAAAATTAGTAGACCTGATGCAAAACAGTAAAAATTATGAAAAAGGATTAAATGTCTATGCAGCTTGCCTGTTCCTTGGAATTAACTTTTTATTTCCCATCAAATAATTTCATTTGCCATTTTTCTGATGTTCACATGCCTGTTACCTTCATTTTATCAATGCATGGTTTTACATATCCAAATCGTATTCTTTTACACTCTTCCACACTCTTCTGTACGTTTTTAATTAATTTGGTTATTGAAAGACATGAATTATATCGAGCCATACAGTTGCAATAATATTCGGTTTCGAAATTACGTTTCTGCAATATTTTGAATTATTTATGATACCGACGCAAGCAAGGTAGACAAATACGAGATAGATTGTGGTGATCCGCTCCGCGACGGTTTATTGCGACTATGAATTCTTGAGAGTGCCTTTTATGCGAACGTACCACGGCGTTTGATTGTCATTATAAAAGTGCTGACAACGCAGCTTTCCTGTAATGAGATTTTGTTCTTTGATTCTGTTTCAGTTTTTAACGGCATTCTTTTGTTGAATATTTCGTGTAAGCCGAACACGATAATGTGATTTTTATTATTCAAATAATTTGTGTTTTTCTAGAGAAATTTTCGAAATATTTAATTGGAATTTTATTTGTGTACTGAAAGTAAAACTTTTTCGAATATCAAAGATTATCTACAAACTGTAAATGCATAAATATTTACAATGTAGCTTGTTGTGTTATAAGGGGTCGTCATTTTCGACACGTGGTTAGTAAAAATTGTTAATTATAAAAAGAAAACGTTTTTTATAATATAAAGTGACACTTCTTAATGAAAGGGATCGTCATTTTCGACACGTGGTGAGTAAAAATTGTTAATTATAAGAAGAAAACGTTTTTTATAATATAAAGTGACACTTCTTAATGAAAGGGGTCGTCATTTTCGACACGTGGTGAGTAAAAATTGATAATTATAAAAAGAAAACGTTTTTTATAATATAAAATAATACTTATTAATAAATGACGTAATTAGATGTGAAATAGCGACTTATAATCATTCACTCTGACATGTATTAAGATTTATTGTTTAAATTTTGCTTTTACTTCAGTATAATTTCAATTTAGCATTATATTAATAATGTGAATGTAATTTTGAGCCTTTTTAAACTGAACGTATAGTTAGATCCTGCATATTTATGTAAATTTACATTTTCATGGATTGTCTTAACGAAGAAACTATTCAAAAACATACATTTCTGCTGTAGACTCTATTAGGCTAACAATAAGCATACGACTCTGCGTGAAATGTGACTAATATTTCTGTTCGAGCTAACGAGTAGCGTGTTCCACTAAATGCTCGGACATTTGCAGTTAATGGTAGGTTTCGGAAAATTTTATGACGTTGCAAAAGAATTCGATTATTAAGTTATCAGTGCTAGGAGACGGAACTGTAGTCGTAAAAATGTATCCTAGCTTGATTTATGGTCGCGTGTTATGGTTCCGCCAGCGATTCTGTTCCTGTGACGTATAGAAGAAATAATGAAAAAGATCGTGACCGAAGATGCGAGACATTTGATGGAGCATTGCAACGTCTATAGTCGAGACCTGTGCTATAGGTGAACGAAAATGAATAATACGAATATATTTTAATAATATTATCTGCCTCGTGTTGCGTCGAAGCTCCAGTTCGTTAAAAATAGTTTGTCAACGTCGGGAAAGATAGACCAAATGTAACACAGGACAATTAATCATGAAAATGTATGCTACTTCAGAATTTCATGGACGCGTCATAAATATAGAATATAAAGTACTACTCTTGCCGACATATTAATGTGATTCAGAAAATTTCAAAAAATATGTGCACCGAGGAAATTACATTTTAAATTTCGAAATGGAAGAAATTTGTTTTCTTCAGAATTAATTTCAGTGAACCGAAATTAAATTAATTGATAGCACGCTATTTCGTTATTCGTACGCTAATTCTCGCATTTATTTAAATTCTCATTCCAAATCAGTTCTCGCTTTAATCTCGAAAATTTTTATCTTATTTCTAAATATTCTCAAGAATCTAAATTTTTAGAGTATTCTAGAATAACGTTCCTTCAGTTTTATTGAAACATGTTTTGCAACAGATTGAGAAGAGAATGAAAAGAATAAATCAAAAACTATTTGACCTCGTTTCCGCGGGAGATTAATGTTTAAGGTGGAGTGGGGTAAGTGCGTTAGCTGGGCAAATGCCTGGTTATTTTTATTATAATATGAACGAAATTTCTCTAGCTTGTATTTATTAATGTACTGTAAGTTAATATGAACTATTCGACATAGATATCGCCCAAAAATAAAGGTGTTTTTCTATTTTAAGGTAATAAAATGTAATAAAACATTTTATAGCAGGCTTGTTAATAATTCTGCTCTTGCCCCGTTGCACATGAAACAAGGTTTGAATGCATTTTTAACTCTAATGACACTCTTGTCCCATTTTCGGGGCAAGTGCAGAGTAGTTGACACTTTGTATTCTACAATATACTATCAAAATGATAATTTTCAAGCAAAATTAGAAACCTACGTAATATTAATTCATCGGTAATGACAAGTAAATCAGTGATTACATACCAGACTGAAAATAAATCAGTTTAAAGTCCAACTTTACAAAAACCAGACTGCACTTAACCCACTTCACCTTATATGTATTTTCATAATAAAATGTTTTCCATATGAATTTTTTTAAGATAAACTACTAAGAACCTTAGGCGGTCTGTCTTGCAGTGATCAATCAATGTATTAAACAAATGTAAGCAACATTCGATGGGTACACACGTATACAGATACACAATAAATCTGCAGCAAAACGTTGCCACGTACGTGGAAAATTGGCACTTTTGATTTAAACGGGGCAAATATTAAGAATTCCTGGTATAGAAAATCATTTTTTACTGCTTCCTACTTATATTTCAAAGCAACGTTGTAAGTTTTCATACCAGAGTTCCACGTATGACTAGTAGCAAATGTGTCAAGGACTGTACTATTTGTCTTATGACTGTTATTCACTGACTGTACTATTTGTCTTACGATTATTATTCACTGACTGTACTATTTGTCTTACGATTGTTATTCACTGACTGTACTATTTGTCTCACGATTGTTATTCGTTGAATGTATTAGCTTGGGGAAAAAGTTTCTTCGTATTTGAATGCTTCGAATTTTAGCCAGCCTTCCGACCGAAAATTCACCACGGTGCGTTGATGCGAATAAACGGTTAACATTGTATATTTCTAATTAGAGAAGATTTAGTTAGGTGTTGGAGAAGAAGTGGTTATAAACAGCGCACATTGTATTTCAATACCGTGGACTGAACGCAACTTAATAATTCATCACCACGCTCCGGCGTAGTGTAATTTAGTGCGTTCAGTGTGTATATGTGACGTATTGTCGCTTGAATGGTGCGCCTAAAGTGCCACGGAAGATATATTGTTGCTTCCGTAACCCATTAAACAAGTGTTTATAGATCACTTTAACCGGTAGGTCACGGCACAGCAAAGAGCGATGCATTTACAGCGGACTGTTGCAGCCTAGCAAGTTTTTCAATGCTTCTTTTGCAGCTAACAATAAATAATTACTGCTATAAACAATAATTACACTGCGGATTTTATGCATTCTTATTTGGCATAAAAATCCTCTTGTAACAATCAACGCTATCACGAAAATGAATACCAAAAACAAGATGCAACAGCTACCAAAATTTTTAATAAACAATCACTAGTATAAACAATAATTACACTGCGGATTTTATGCGTTCTTATTTGGCATAAAAATCCTCTTGTAACAATCAACGGTATCACGAAAATGAATGCCAAAATCAAGATGCAACAGCTACCAAAATTTTTAATATATAATCACTAGTATAAACAATAATTACACTGCGGATTTTATGCGTTCTTATTTGGCATAAAAATCCTCTTGTAACAATCAACGCTATCACGAAAATGAATGCCAAAAACAAGATGCAACAGCTACCAAAATTTAAATTATACTGCTGATTTTATGCATTTATGACAAAAATTATTGATGAAGAACAAAATAGTGAAAATATTTAAAGACTTTAAAGATATTGTTGCATTACTTCCTACCGATTGAAATGATTAAGAAAAGTAATAGCAAACAATTTCTTTTTGAGATAAAAATCCACTTGTAACAATCAACGCTATCACGAAAGTGGATGCCAAAAAAGAGGTACAACAGCTACCAAAATTTTTATCATGCGACAAGTATAAACATTCAGTATTGTCGGCTCCGAGTCGCTAAACTTTAGTCATAACTTTGGGAAAATAATTTATTCCGTTTCTTACAAAGCGATAAACACGGTTTCGTTTAGCGAAGTAAAGGCTGATAATAATACATGTAGTATAACAAATTATCGCTGACACAGTATTGACAAAAGTTGACTGCATTTGCATCGATAGGATCAGCGTCGTGGAAATTGCAATAAATAATCGTGTCATGCTCCTGAACATAATTTATAATAACGTTCAAAGTTAAATTGGCTTCGTGATAATATATGGAACGGAGTTAGTGATGTGTAACGTTATTAATAGTTCCGTTGAATGTATTAAATCCATAATTTTTATTATATTTGTTAAATTCTGAGATGCTGCCGCAATTTTTCTGTTATCTTTCCAATAAATGCGCTCTCCGTTCCATCCATTAATCTAAGAAAATGAATGGTTCATTGGACCGTCCAGCAGATTTAGAATTTTTAAATTAACTCAGTAAATTATTAAGGTGGCTTAAACTTGAAGATTGAATATAAGAATATTTAGTTTCTATTATACATAAACTGAACTAGTAATAGCATAAAAATGATTTGTCCTTTGATAATTTTAATCAGTCTAAAATAATGACATTTTTAGTTCTTCTAATGTTTCAGTTTTGTGTCTCACCTATTAATTTTTGTCATAAATGCGTAAACCAGTGTTTAGTCGAAGATCTAGGTCCAGATTTTTGTTTAATTCTTCCTTCGAACATTCAGCAATATCCATATAAAAATAGGTAGATGTTTGAGCAAGCATTTTGCGGAAATACGGTTTTGCCCGGTTTTATGCGAAGGTCTTCGATCGTATGTAATAAATGCTGCAATTGACTTTCAATTTTTCTGTTATCTTTCCAATAAATACGCTCTCCGTTCCATCCATTAATTTAATAAAATGAATTATTCATTGGACCATCCGGCAGATTTCGAATTTTTAAAACTTGGAGATTGAATACAAGAATATTTAGTTTCTAGTATACAAAATAAAATGCGAATCTTCACACAAAATAAAAATGTTCTAAATCAATTGTGGGAATTAGAAATTGCATAAAAATGATCTTTTGATCATTTCAATGAGTCTGATGTTTCACTTTTGTGAAATGCATAAAGCAGTTTAGATTCTTGTTTAATTCGTCCTTCGAACATTTAGCAATATTCATGAAAAAACAACACGGTGTACACGGTGTGCCTAAAGAAGTTTTCACTTTAAAAACATGTAGATCTTCGGCGAGGATTTCACTGAAATCTGGAATCTGCCCGGTTTTATGCACCAAGGTCTTCGATTGCAAATAAGTGTTGCGAGTGATTTTCGATGATCATGCAACGGAGCCGATGGAATTGGCGTCGAGGAAACGAAAGTGTGGAATTGTCGTCCGATATGTACCCTTTTCTCGTGAAGAACGAGTTCGTAACAGGTGTTAAGGGCCTTTATGTGCCATTACTGTAACACTTCGGACAAGCAAATCGTTTTCTCCAGTATTCCTTATCTCGCGCTTTCAAACGATGTATAAAATTTTACTGCCAACAGCTTGCAGGCACAGTAATTTGCAACATAACCGTGATTTATCGTGGATGCGGAATCGCTTTTGCGACCGTAGCTTCCCGAATTATACCAATTCCGCAGCCAGGAACGAAGTTAATAATGAAGTACCGTTACAAAATCAGGCGAATTAATTTATCAGCGAAATTGCTAGACGGGTCAAAATGATTAATTTCAGATATTTTATTTCGGAATTACGGTAACGGTAAAGATTCATGGGTTTATTAATGTACATATTACAATCGGAATCGCGTCGAATTCCGAATTGCAAATTGAAATCTCGCCCAACCGTGTCAGGTCTTTTTCCGTATTATTTCGCGTCGAATATTTCGAATATTTCGAAAGTGTTCTGTATTTTTTCATGGCAAAAAATTTCACGAAATTCCGAATTGGAAATCGAAGTCTCTTCCAACCGTGCCACGATTTTGATTAAATATACCGTTTCCGAATGGTTCGAGAACTGTTCGGTGTATATTAAAACACCTTGTACGTCGACCCTACACTACGTAAATACTATAATTACCAGCATCGTGTGGGCAGACGAGAAAGTGGTTCACGGCGAAACCGGACGCGTGCAATCTGCTCTATCGTTTCGAGTGTTAAATTGAATTAATTACACGCGTTCTCAAATTATAGCTATTTCTGTGCTTTCGACTGTGCAACGGCCGGGCTGCATAAACACCGTGTTCACGTTTCTGAAAAGACGTCGCTGTTTCGTGTTCGAAATTCTCCGGATGCAACGAGCTCCGTTTAATATCTAAATCATCGCAGTAATTACCGTCTAATCCTTTTAGCCATCACGCATCACAAACGACAAATAATATCCATTAGCTTTCGTGGCTCCAAATGGAGCTGCTATTACGAGATCGAAATCGCGTTTTGGACCTAACAGGAAACAAGGTAAACTGTACTATTGCTGGCACTGCAGTGGTTATTGGCAATTTTTATTTAAACGGAAAATATTCAGAATTCCTGGTATAGAAAATCATTTTTTATTGTTTCTCATTTATATTTCAAAGCAACGTTGTAAGTTTTCATAAGAGAGTTCCACATATGACTGTTAGCAAATGTGTCAATGACTGTACTATTTGTCTGACGATTGTTATTCGCTGAATATGTTAGGTTGGGGAAAATAAATCAAGCTTTTTCCATATTTTAAATGAAATTTATTCAATCAAGTATGTGCCGTTTTGATCGACCACCATTGCCATTTTTGAGGTAAAACCATAATCCCGACACTGTAGAATTTCTGCGATTTCTGGACGAAAAACTGCGACACGTGATTAGTTTAAATAAATAGATCTTCTAGTAAGATTTCTTCGTAATGAAAGTTCTTCCGACAGTGCTTTCAAGGATGCGATAACCGAGGTGTTTAAAATAGACAGTTTCATATAAGGTTATTTTTATTAATATACTAGAATATATTAGAATATATTTGACTTTTACCATCGTGCCAATTTGACACACGAGGAACACATCAAGTTGCGAAAACGACGTGCACCATCTTAAAAGCATTAAGATGAAAATTTTATGAAAGTGTATCTCACGTCACTTTCGGGTCGCCGGATACAAAGATCTTCCTTTAACAATTGTTACGTTGAATGAACCAAGTTCAGCCGGATGACGAAATCCACCGAAAGACGGAACAGAGGTGGAGCCGCACTTAAGAGATTCATGCCACGTACAGGGAGAAAGCAAGTAATTAAAGCAGAGGTAACTCGAACTATTCCACGTCTTTGTATAATAAACCCGAGAAACGCCATGGGAATATTATTCAAGAGACAAGAGAGTTTTCCGAAGATGTTTGCGAATTCCGGCATCCCGATGCATTCCCGTGAACTTCACTTTCTTAAATTTATTATCTTCACGGGGGTTGAAGAAACGTCAAAGAGGTCAGCCCCGTTTGATCTAGTTAATTGCGTTGCTCGGGCGCCATTTGGAATGCAAAGAGCCGGGTAGATCGGTGCTAAACTGCAGGCTCAAGTCCTCGGAGGGCTCTCAATTAAAATGGCGTAAGTGCAAGAAACCATCTCTCGTTTCGCACGCTGCCGACACAGCGACAGCGGCTGCGTGATAAATATATTTCTATCAAATATCCGGCAGCTCTAAGTTCCCTTTTTTTTCTATTTTAAAGACGCGTGGAAAAATACTGTTTCGTACACCCCAGAAGGGGGTAGTGTGGGATTCAGGTGCCATGTTCGAATCGGCGAAGGGGCATGTCAGCATGTCCCCTTAGCGTAGCATCCCGTTACAGTCGCATACGATTGACGGAATTCACTCGAAATCGTACGACATCATTGGTTTAGAGACATCGTTTCGGTCTCACCAAAGTTCACTGCGAGATTCCACCTTCACTTGTAGCATATAGCGCGACAGTCTCCACTTGTTCCGTTGAAACGGTTGCCCAAAGTGAGTTCCGCCGGCAACGTATTTGTACATGCCTGATGTTCGGGCTACCCCATACCCACTAAAAAACCATACGTCCAAGGATCAGAGTCCTCTTCTCTCTCCATCTTTCTGTCCGTTAGCGGAAGGAGGCTCACTATTCGTATTTCTCCCTTCCGTTAACCTCTCAGGCGCTGACTACGCCTGTTCTTGGCTCATGAGCTCTAAGTTCATTAAGTTCTGGAGGAGTCCCGAAGCCGCGCGAGCGTCGCGGAATTTTCTTTTAACGACAGAACGCTTCAAGTCGAATGGACGGATCTCCGAGTGAAACATACGATTCACCGTTTTATTCGGATATCAGGATTTTACAGGATCGACGAGGCGTAACGCGACAGTAAAACCGACGGAAATTCTATTGGACCCCGCACGTCGCCGAGGCTCTTAATGCGATCAGTGAATTTAGACGCGTGGCATATTGCTTCCGCCTGCACCTTCCAGTCAAGACATTAATTACTGTCGCCACCGTAACATTAATCCGGACCCGCTTAATCCATTGGATTATGCGATACATTCCTATCTCCACTGTCCATGCCACTGCGCATTCTCCTCGCTTACTGCTGGTTTCGAATTCAAACGTCGTTTTCATATTTACGGGTCGCGAATACTTAACTCCGCGAGGACATTCTGGGTGGAGACCCCTTCAGATTTTAACCCCAGGATCTTGGACAGGTTTAATGAAACATTAAAGTTGTTAAAAAATATTTAAAGCTAATAATCGGTTTCAGAAGTTCTTTCTGAAAATATAACGACCGGACTCCGGACTTTTGTACAATGAGTTTGTGTATCAATTATCAATCGAAAGACACAGGAGCTGAATATACAGTAATTCTTCTAATAGTCGCAAATAGGTCGTACACGTTGAATGCTAAAAAAATATCTTCTCCACTGTAGTAATCTGATCTCGGCTCGGGTGTGTCGGTGTGAACCACTATTAATTCAATTACAAAACTTCTTTGTTTTTGATTATTTTTTTATGAGACTTCCATCAACTGATCTGTTGCATTCTGCTGATTAAAATGACACTAAACGCGATATAATTTCAACTGTATTTAGTGGTTCTGTTGAAAATCTCTTTAATTGTACGTTATTCTACGAACTGCACTTTATACAGTTAGTATTATACTTTATATATACTTTGTTAGTATTATGAAGATGTTTCTCTAAATAACGACACAGTGTTCCCGCGTATCCTGTATTTAATCTTTGTGTGAATCAGTGAAAACTCTGTTCATAGTTGTGACCTGCTCAGGCTAGCTGCTTCTACCAGACTCTTCTGTCCCTCGTACCCCCCCCCCCCCCCGCCTAAACCCTTGTACCTAAGACGCTATGATATCGTTGAATTCCAACAGGTTTAATTGTCGATGAATGTTTCTAGAGCAAGGAAGGACAGCGTATGGGAACGAAAGAGTCGCGGAGAGTCGGCCGCGTGCGGTCTCTCTTTACAAGCGCTGTCCTTTTCTACGTTCGGCACGGTCTTTGAAGATAAAAAAAATAGTGTCTGACAACGAACTGTGCAAACGAACATCCCCGAGGCTCTTGCGACTATAGAGGATTTACTGTAGATTAATTGATAAATGTTGAAATAATGCAGTGAAAGTATTGTATTAAAAGTCTTCAAGTCAAATTGAGGTATCTTAAGGAGAATTATTTTGTAAGAAGTTAATGTTTCAATGAGAAATTATACTGTTTAGACGATTCGATTGCTACATTGTTTCTTTTTTGGAAAATTCTTTCTGTAAATATAATGGCTAGACTCCGGATCTTTGTGCATCAATTGCAAGACACAGGAGATAAATATAAAATATTTTCACTAATTATTTTAATGCAGTGAAAATGCATCAATTGCAAGACACAGGAGCTAAATATTTTATACTTTTCACTAATAATTTTAATGCGGTGAAAATGCATCAATTACAAGACACAGGAGCTATATATAAAATACTTTTCTCTAATTATTTTAATGCAGTGAAAATGCATCAATTGCAAGACACAGGAATTAAATGTAAATTTATACTTTTCACTAATAATTTTAATGCAGTGAAAATGCACCAATTGCAAGACACAGGAGCTAAATGTAAATTGGTACTTATCACTAATTATTTTAATGCAGTGAAAATGCATCAACTGCAAGACACAGGAGCTAAATATTTTATACTTTTCACTAATAATTTTAATGCGGTGAAAATGCATCAATTGCAAGACACAGGAGCTATATATAAAATACTTTTCTCTAATTATTTTAATGCAGTGAAAATGCATCAATTGCAAGACACAGGAATTAAATGTAAATTTATACTTTTCACTAATAATTTTAATGCAGTGAAAATGCACCAATTGCAAGACACAGGAGCTAAATGTAAATTGGTACTTATCACTAATTATTTTAATGCAGTGAAAATGCATCAATTGCAAGACACAGGAGCTAAATGTAAATTTGTATTTATCACTAATTAATTTTAATGCAGTGAAAATGCATCAATTGTAAGACACAGGAGCTAAATATAAATGTATACTTTTCACTAATTATTTTAATGCAGTGAAAATATTATATTGATACTCTTAAAGAATAAAACCAAGTCGGTTCAAGTCGGTTCAAGTCGGTTCAAGTCGGTTCAAGTCGGTTCAAGTCGGTTCAATGCACCATTCCATTGCTTGCTATTTGATATGGTTTCTGTTTTTTGACGCGTGCACAGATTATGCAGAGCAAACGCGGGCACTGATAGGAATGATCCGATGGCGATCGCAAATCCGAGTCTGGTAACGATTTTGCGCGGTTATTCCGTTTATCGGCTGCTCGGCGCCGTGCGTCCCAAATCTATTGTTCGCTGGTATCGCATTTGGTATCTGATTTGACAAAAAGGAAACGCCTCACGTATTCTCGGTATGCATGAGTTGCTGCTGTGAAAATTTGCCGTGTGAACGTGCCGAATATAGGCAGCCTTTTCGTACGCATGACAGACATGTTTCTCGTCTCGCGAAGATTCATCGGAATTTATTGTCGATGCCTATTCTGATGCTGAAATTGATGCTAACTTGTACACCCTCGTAATACATGCCAGCATTCTTTAGTATTATTCCACGTTCACTAATATGACGAGACCGTCTTTGTTCCTTAAATACACAAAAAACAGGATTAATGAACTTTGCTTTAACGAATTATTTGTTATCGATGTCTAAACTTCGGAGCTTCGGTGTAAAGTAAACATCGATCGTGAAAAACAGGAGCTAAATGATTCTTGTTTGTCATAAATGCATAAAATTCGCAATTCTATCGACGACGTTAAACGTGTTTCTGTATCGTAAATAGCTTTTCGCATTGTTCAAAGCGTGCAACAATATTGTGTATTTTATGAATTCGTGATAAAATCTGTATTGTATTAAATGTTTGGTGGTGAAAATATTTTCCTTTTTTTTTAAATCGTTGTAATTTATATAAAATATCGCGTACCTCATAAATCCGATAATATTATTATCCGCAATTACTTTCGGGTTCGTGGAAGAAAGGGAAAATTATCAAATTGTTTGTTATGGGATAATAGAATGCTGATGATGACGTGATAATGAGATGACGAGTATCGATCGATGTTTGCCAATTGCAATTGAAGCGTCGATTTTGGGAACGCAGAAATTAAGTTATCAAGAAGCTATTATCTCCTCGTTAATATACGAGAATGGGATGGAAGCTAGCTCAATTACACGTGATTTCGCGTAGCGCAATTAGCAGTCCTCAAAGTGGGAAAATTGAACCGGAAGTGCCGAAACTGGCCCTCCAACTTTCAGCGATTGTTCATGATGTAGCTGACTTTAATTGGACTCCGGAAACATGTAGCACTGCACGCTTGATCGTTAATCTTTTCAATGCTTTTCGACACTTGGTGGCAGTACTTTTTTAAAAATAAGTTGCACATAAATAACCTAAATGTAAGATAAGTAGACCGCGGATTTGTATGCGTTTATGAAGAAATTGGATGGGTGGAATATATAAAACAGTAAACGATTAGAAAAATTGAAGAATATTGTAATATTGTCTTTAATGCATTAAAGTCATTAAAGGATAAAATCAATTTTCATTTTACTCCTGCTTCCCACAATCGATGCAGAACATTTTAGAACAGTATAGTAATAAGATTGCTTTCAATCAAAAATTCTATTTTCACTGCTAATCAATTTGAAAAAGTTATTTTACATTTATATCTTGCAGTCATTATTTTAATCAATTTTGTGACACCCAAAAACATGAAATATTTAAGATAAATATGTCGGAAAGCAGTTTCAACGGACAAGAAATTCTGTAGAATTCGACTTGGCCTGGAGACAACTAAAACTCCTGTTCTCAGACTGTTACGACACCCTTTCCCCTACGATTTTCCAATATTTATTCTACCGGGATCGGAACTTTATATTTTTAATTGAGAATCTTACGTTGGCTGCTAAGAACTTAAAACAGATTGTCTTGCGAACTTCACCCTCAAGACATAAATTTAATTATCTATTTAAGGTCCGCGAAGAGAGAACAGAACTTCAAAATTGATTTAAAAGCCGCTTGCAATTATCAACATGAAAAATTCAATCACTTCTAAAGTTTAAAAATATGTAATACAATCAGTAGATAATGAACGATCAGTTTAACTTCGGAAACTGAAGAAATTGTGTACCTAAAGTCTCCGAAGTCAGATAAAGTTTCGAAATTGTTTCAAAGGGCTCCAGTAATTATTACTTGAAAACCAGACACTCTTGGTAAAAATTAAAAATGTGTAATACAATTATTAGCTGATAACGAACAGTTTGAGTTTGGAAACTGAAGAAATTGTGTACCCAAAGTCTTTGAAGCCAGATAAAGTTTCGAAATTGTTTCAGAGAGCTCTCGTGATTATTACTTCAAAACCAGACATTGTTTGTAACGATGAAAAATACGTAATACAATTATTAGCTGATAACGATCAGTTTAAGTTTGGAAACTGAGGAAATTGTGTACCCAAAGTCTTTGAAGCTAGATAAAGTTTCGAAATTGTTTCAGAGGGCTCTCGTAATTATTACTTGAAGACAACGCACTGTTTGTAACGATGAAAATACGTAATGCAATTATTAGCTGATAACGATCAGTTTAAGTTTGGAATCTGAAGAAATCGTGTACATAAAGTCTTTGAAGCTAGATAAAATTTCGAAATTGTTTCAGAGAGCTCTCGTGATTATTTCTTCAAAACCAGACACTGTTTGTAACGATGAAAAATACGTAATACAATTATTAGATAATGAACGATCAGTTTAACTTTGGAAACAGAAGAAATTGTGTACCCTGAGGTCTTTGATGCTAGATAAAGTTTCAAAATTGCGTCGAAGGGCTCTCGTAATCATTACTTGAAAAGAAGGCACTGCTTGTGAAGATTAAAAATATGTAATACATTTATTAGGTGATAACGAACAGTTTAAGTTTGGAAACTGAAGAAACTGCAGCTTTATAACGTATCTGTGCACCTAAAGTCTTTGAAGCTAGATAAAGTATCGATATTGTTTCAAAGGGCTTGCGCAATTATTACTTTAGAACAGTGCTGGGCACGGTTGGGGCCCCACAAACACTTGCTTCTCCCACCTCCTTTCTTTGCCACACCAAATGTACGTTCTTTCCAACCAGCACTACTATAGAACAAAGGAAATGTTATTTAAAGACAGCGGATTTAATCCATCTGTGACAAAAATGCGTAGGTGTAATTTTCAACAGTAAAAACATTAAAGTAGTTGTACTATTTTCAACCTATTAAACATATTAAGAAAGAAACTAAACTTCTATTTCACTCCAGTTTGTTGCAACTCGTATAGACAATGTCTGTTTTGCATGAAGATCCGCTGTCTAGTTATTAAAGTATAAGCGTATGGGAAACACTTATCAAACAAAATAAACGATCAGCTTAATTTTGAGAACTTTGCATAAAGATTGTCTACCCATGATATTTCATCGTGTAAATACCAAGTGTTTGAAGCTAAACAATTTTTTCAAAATTGTATAAAGGGCTCTCACGATTATTATTTTAACAGAGGACGCCGTCGTACTTGAAATTTTCATATGTGCAACGTTTATTCAACAATTTATGGTGAGTTCAATTCGAGGAGATGCCGGGGGCGCTCACACTGGTATGCGAGGCCTGAAGGATTCTTTAAAATTTGACTCTGCCTCGTCATAGCTGAAATTGTTGCGACATTCTTCTCCCAAGCGATTTTCCAATATTTATTATTCAATATTTATTTTTCAAGGTCGACGATAGCGTCGATTTCGAAGGATCGATGCGATCAGAAAGTTCGTTGTTTCAGCAAAGAAGTCCTTCGCAAAAATTAGCGAGCTCGGGAGTTTTTTGTCGGAGAAAATCCCATTAACCGTCAGATTCCACTAATTGCCATTAAACTTCTTTCCTCGTCTAATTTATCGCGGCTGGAAGAAACGAAATTCCATTATCGTGTAAAACCTACACAGCCGATCGACGCAGAGTGAGTTATTTAGCTCGAAAAGTCAGGAAAAACTATTTTAGCTCTATTTATGAGCTCAAGGTCACAGTATAGCAGGTCGTTGAACTCGTCTTAACGTTAGCTATAATATTATGAAATCAAAAATGCATTTTAACATTTGAAAAATCAAAATGATTTTTATTTATTGCCGAAAAAAATTCTTTTCAAAATTTTATGTATATACATAGAAAAATTTGTAGTTGTTTAATTTCTACTTGAACTAGTTATAAATCTTCGATCTGTGCAAATGTGGAATTAATTCTTTTCGTACTAATACTTTTCGTACTAATACTTTTTGTAATGATACCAGAAAGAATACCGGATATTACTCAATACTATAAGAAAATCGTCAGTGGAGTTTTTTAATCGTAAAAGTACTTACAAAAAGATTGATTATGTTGAAATATTAATAACTATACTAATTCAGATGATAACGAAATGAAATCTGTGCGAAAAGTGCTCTGTATACCTACTTCAAAAGATTCTGCAATGTCAGAATTTACACAGTTTCCTTAAAACACTTGAAAATCGCTAAAATACCGATCCCTTATTCTTCAGACATTTAACAAAGTACATCGGACAGCAAAAATTGTACGGCTTACGCAAAGTTTTGAAATTGACTTATGTCCGACTTTTCGGGCCAAATACCCTATTGTGCGACGACGTGGAAGGACGGTAACAGGGAAATATCGCGATAAACATTTTCCCGCGAGATTTGTGCAACGGCCTCGTCCGTTTTCCTAAATTAATTGCCCGGCGGTCGACACGACGTTTGTACGCGGCTGCCGATTTGCATTTGCGCATATCAATGGCATTAAATTTCAATCAACGACGTCAATTTGCCGTCCTCCAGCCTATTCGAACCGTGTCCCGTGTTTTCCTGATTTCTCCTGTCGCGGTCCCGCGTCCGCCAATTAACGATCAAACTAATAACGCGGTAATTACACCGCAATAAAGCTAACGTTCGACTTCCGGTCCGCGTCGATTCTCGTTATCGCAGTCGGAATACTTTGCTGCCCTCCCCGTAACGATCATCGAGGAAAGATTAAAATCTTCCTACTGGTTCTACGTCGATGTAAATCCAATATTCTGAGAACGTCACGTACAGCAGCTGCTTCAATTTCGTAGAAAATACTGTAACCTGAATACTCTCTTTCCGGAGAAGATCATTCTGGCTCTAAGAACCTACTCAAACGCTTGTCGATATTTAAACTGTTTTCATTACGTTTGAACGAATCGTCCCTTCGTGTCCAGTTTTATTCTGTCCATGTTTTTGGACCGAAAGGCATCGGCAACGCCAGCATTTTATCAGCAAAACGATGCTGATACGGTGAGGAAACTTTTTGGTTTTTAAGTTTTTTTTACTATGAAATATTTGTCATCATTAGACTGCGGATCTTGATGCAAAATAAAAATTGTCTGCATCGATTGCAAGAAATAGAAACCAAACTGAATGTTAGTTCTTCCTTTAACGATTTTTATAAAGGAGAAATCATATATACATTGAGATCTTTAATTTTTAAAATTTTCTATAAACGCATAAAGATCCGCAGTCTAGTCATATTCGTGATGTTTTTTTAATTGAAACGATACCAAACACGGCATAATTTGCACCATGTTTACTTGTTTAATTCGCAATACAATAGAATACTGCATTACACAATACAATACTCCATTTTGTGTCTTATAATATTGTGAAATTGGCAGCTCATCTTCGAGTCAAATTTTAATATTACCATAGCAACAAAAACTGATTGAGACATCCATAATATCATTTTATAGAGCCTAATCGAATATAATCGATCAGAAAAATAATTTTGGAAGTAAAACGATTTTCAGAAAATTATAAAATTTCCATCGAAATAGTACAGACATCTTTAATCTTTCAGAAAATCATTTTTGAAAGTAAACAAAGTGAAGAAAGTAAACATTGTTTCGATAAAAATTTCATAATTTTCTTAACACTAGGTTTACGGAGGTCTAAATATAACTATTTGACATTAATTTATAAACATACCAAGAATGTGTCCATCCAAATTTTTGGCCATTTTCCGATAGTATATACCCCAAGAATTAAATTTGGTAAATAATTTCTCATGGAATCATCTTTACAATCTTAATAATTGTAAATTAAGAATATTAGAACCCGTCATTTTTACGGGTCCCGTAAACCTAGTGTTAAAATCGTTATTGTGAGAACACTGCATTTTTTATTATGTCACTTAGACACTGGAAATAGGTTACAACGGACATGTGAATGAGTATGGCATCAAAGTAATCATTCCGTCGTGTTAATTACAATTTACACGGGGTCAATCAAGCATCCAGTTCTCAATTAATTAGAAAATTCGCCCGGGAATTGAAAAACAGGTTCGACATTAAACATTCATTTAGCTGGACATCTCCGAGAGATGTAAGTAACGGTATCAACATTTCACAATTATGACATAACCAATCTTTATTACGGAACTTGATATTATATTCGGTTTTAACATACGTACCTATTAAGTACTATTTCATTGATTCAGCGGTAGTTATTTATCGAATTAATTTAACGATCAGATGCAGATGATCATTGCTATAATGCGCTGTAATTAACTGCGAACGGCATCCAACAGGTTCCAGTATTAGATGCTCGATCGATAGATTTTCGATTCGGGTTTTCCGCACGCCTTGCAATTTATCTGGAATCCATTGGATTGCGTTGGCTTCATTATGGAAACTCTTCCTTCCTCGGGAATGAAGAGGAAACTGAATAATGCGCTCCTATTCTGTAATTAACGAACGGATTCGGTGTATTGCGCGACCCAGCACGTTGTTTGTTTAAGAGGTATTCCTTCCGCGCGATAAATAATTCTGTCGCGATACTTCATGGTAATTACTCATCGTCAATGGGCGCTAATTAGTCCCGAAGGTTGATTGTGCGTTGAGGCTCGCGTCAATGTTACAGCGTACAGAGATAGAAGAATGTTACGAAAGATAATCACTGATGGGATGCAATGTTGTTTAGCCATTTCAAGTAAAGAAATACGAGTACAGTGCTGTTCACTCGATTAGCCTCGGGTGAAGATATATACAGGGTGTTTATTTGAAAACTTTCCAGCCGAATATCTCGAAAAGTATGAAAAATATTAAAAACGTGTAAAACACGTGTCCAAGGATTTCGAGGGGGAAAGAGGGGGGCTCTTATTGTACGTAAAAAGACCAACAATTTCCGTAGATACCTTTTTTTATCTGCGCACTAGTTTCGGTGATATTTAAAGAGAAATAGAGCGAGTCATACTTATACTGCGAGAAAGTTTGTAATTTCTTTATAACTATAACAAATTTTCAAAATGTTCTCCGTTCTTTTCTAAACAATAATGCAGACGATTCTCAAATTCTGAACGAACATTTTTGAAGGTTTCTGTTGGAATAGCTCTACTACATTCCTGTACAATTCTGCGACGCAAATCGTTGATGTTTTCCAATTGTACTAGTACGTACCGTTTGAAAACAACATTGTCCTTTATTGATCTCTTGTTTATGTTGTCTGTCTTTCAAATCCAATGTCATTCCAACAGATACCTTGAATAATGTTCGTTCAGAATTTGAGAATCGTCTGCATTATTGTTTAGAAAAGAACGGAGAACATATTGAAAATTTGTTATTTATTATTAGGCTGTCCCAAAAGTTTCTTTCGCAATGCGTACATTTGATATTGTTACATCACACAAGTATTAGGTTAGGTTAACCCAGACCTAACCCAGTCCGTTTTATTAGCAATTAATGAAAAGTTAATAAACAGATGATCACGTTGTTTGTATGTACTTGTGTGGTGTAACAATTTTAAATGTACGCATTGCGAAAGAAACTTTTGGAACAACCTAATACAAATCCTATTTTCATAAGTTTTAAAATATTTTTTCTGATGAGGATCAAATAAATTAAATTTTGTTCATTCGTCACGTATAGATTTATGTTCCTTCACAAATTCGCATACGCGCAGTAACCAAATAATATTTCGGTCGTAAAACCGATACTAAATTTTGTGAGAGTTTATGCATGTTAGATTAGTATTATCATGTACATGAACGTCACATACATGTTTACCCATGTCGTACGACACGTAAAAAACAAAAATAAATATTACGTGCGTCGTTATTGGTACCTGTAACTTATGGCTCGGCATACCGCATGTTAATAAGTTATCCACGTTGTGTTTTTTAATATTTTATCCGGACGTTTCAGTGAAACATTGTCACTAGGAACACCGTCATCAGAATATATGGTGCCAGCAAACGTGATAATTATAAAATGAAATTTAGTGAAATGTGTGGAAGGAAAACAAACTAGTTGAAACTGGACAGAATACTCTGTCAAATACTTCACCGGTTATAATAAATATCTCGGAGTAGAACATACTGTATCATCAACTTCACAAATTATGCAACACTTACCGCAATAATTCATTAATATT
This sequence comes from Lasioglossum figueresi, assembly GCA_028455805.1. NCBI lineage: Eukaryota > Metazoa > Arthropoda > Insecta > Hymenoptera > Halictidae > Lasioglossum > Lasioglossum figueresi. The sequence continues at coordinate 12,116,663 of CM052194.1, read as the reverse complement.
ATTAACTTCTTCTTTTCAAAACTGAAATAATAAGTAACTGAAATATTAAGGTAGACAAAATATTCTACTAGGTTGCAAATTATCCTACACTTAATAATATTAATGGAATATTGCATTAACTACTACTTTCCAAAAATGAAAAGATAAGGAATTGAAATCCCATGGTAGACAAAATAGTGTACCAGTTTGAAAATTAACCAACACTTAATAATATTGATGAAATATTGCATTAACTTCTTCTTTCCAAAAATGAAAAGTTGAGGAATTGAAACCCCATGGTAGAAAAAATAATCTTCTAGGTCACAAATTATTCAACACTTAATAATGTTGATGAAATATTGCATTAACTTCTTCTTTCCAAAAATGAAAAAGAATAAGGAATTGAAACCCCATGGCAGACAAAATCTACTAGGTCGCAAATTATCCAACACTTAATAATATTGATGAAATATTGCATTAACTTTTCCTTTCAAAAACTGAAAAGATAAGGAATTGAAACCAAGGTAGAAAATATAATAAACTAGTTCGCAAATTGTCCAACACGTACCGCAACATTTCATCAATACACTAACCTTTTCTTTCCAAAAATGAAAAAAATAAGGAACTGTAATCCCGAGGTACACAATATAATAAACTTGGTCGCAAAGTGCTTAACAGACCACTTCATCAAGTTAGTTAATTTCTACTTTAAAAAAATGAAAACACGAGAAACTGAAGATCAACAAGGTAGAAATCTACGCAAGGTTTAATGCAATATTCCGTCTATTTATGTAATCTCTTCTTTTGTAAAATGAAGAGATAAGGAATTGAAAGCTCAGGGTGGAAAAGATAATCAACTAGATCGTCGAGCGTTCCGATACACTTTATTTGCGCGGGTCAAAGTATATTGCAGCAAAGAATGTTTCCTCGTTCACTGGGAGTGTTCACGGTAGGTACATACATACACGCGAACACTCGCGATATATCAAACGCAACCGGTTGCGCCACGACGACGACGTAAAACAAATCAAAGGTTTACTGATATCACTCGGGGAATTTATCGAGCTTTAATCGTTTCGACGATACTTCAGAAAGGGAGTACGTTTCATCGTTTCCCTGTATACACGACCACCGTTCAAAATCAAACGAAAAAACCTGTAGACCTCGTCGCATATGCATTTACGACACATTGCATAACATTTCATTATTTAAACAAATACTCTCTGGATCGTGTAAACACTTATCTGACGTGACGAATTAATTATTTGTCAAATGTTAACTGCATGATCTGAGGGACTTCGGCTGGGTCGGTTATCGAATATTCCGGACTATTGAACTATGTTTATAATCAGGCTAAAATGAAGTATATAATTTAAAACTTGTTACAATGTAACATGCAATTTATTGGAAAAAATAATTCATGTATTACGTATACAATATAAGTAAAATTTGTTTATATATCGTTCGTATATCCGTCTGGTTCGTACAGGTAGATTTTTTAGTTAAAACATCATTTCATTTAATTCATTTTTGCTATTTCTACACATGATATAATGTTGTGAATATTTTTGAGAAGCATTTCGTGGTCTGACAGGTGCTGTTAGGTTTTTCATCGCATCACAAATTACAAATTGAAAGACACGGTAAACGTTAGAAAATCATAATTCAGAATTTAAGGGGTTAAATCTGATTTATCCAGGCACCGAATTTAATACATTAAATAACGATTCATCACCCGGATTTCTTCGAGAGCAGTTCGCAGCACAAAGGGACTCTCTACAATAACTGAACCTCCTTGAACTCTAAAGAAACAATGCGACCTCGCGATTAAAAGCCTGCATCGAAAATTCCGTAATTTTCGTTCGTACGCGACAAAGTGCCCGTGAAAAGGGGAAAAAGAATAAAAAAAATATCCTCTTTACGACACTCAAGCCGGTTTTTTTTCTCTCTCGCGTAACAAAAGCTCGCCTCGCGCCCTTCGACTTCTTCTCGACGAACTTTATCGCCTCGTCGATTATTTCGAGGCGCGAACCAGCATCTCTCGCCCTGTGAAATTCAAGCAACGAGCACCATCGATCCCAATAATGGATCAGAAGTCGATCAAAACGCTCCGGTTGATCGTTTCAAATAAACAGCTCGAGTAAACGCGATGCGAGCTTCGACGAACAACCGTTCGAAACGTGTCAACGTTTGCTTCCCTTCGTCTTCGTTTCCCCATGACATCGAACACGCTTCCTCATTTCGTCCACATCTGCTGTATGCTCTAATTAATGGTGGCATTCTATTTTATGAACACTTTCAAGTTAACTATTGTTTGAAGGTTTGCTATTACACGTTTCACTAATGCTGTTGTATTAGTTCAAACCGATTACAGTAAAGTCACGTTATTTTGCAAACGGCTGTGTTTTGCACGGAGAAATATCGTGTTGGGACCGCGCCGAAAGTACAAAGGAAGCCGAACGTAGAAAAGGACAGCCTGTAAACACGGATCGCGCTGTCCTTCCTTGCGCCCAAAACTTTCATCGCCAATTAAACCACTAAATACAATTCAAATTATAATCAACGACCGTGGTCCCGTTGAAAGCACTGGTTCTCATTCGATCACCGAAGTTAAACAACGTGGAACGTGGAGCGGGCTTGGATGGGTGAGACCGCCTGGTAAAAACACGGGAAGTGACCCCTGGGTGCTTTTCACGTGTTGTTGGTAAAAGGTGGTTCGGATCCCACCGTAATAAACAGTAGGTCCCTCTGAAAAGGCGACAGGAAGAGTGGAAAGAAGGGAGAGATTGGTAAATGGATTTGAAACCCTGAGGGGACCAAATAATCATATCAATCAGTTTAAACTATATCGTGTTTAGTGTCAATTTAATCAGAAAAATGCCACAAATATGTTAGTGAACGTCCCATAAAAGAATAATGAAAAATAAAGAAGTTTTGTAATTGTATTAGTTCACACCGATATACCCGACCGAGGCCGCTCGAGAGCTTAGTAGCCCATGCGGCGATGCCCCTAGTGGAGGGGGTAGGCACTTGACAAGTTCTGGGTAGGCGGTCGTTGAGAAATAACGCGACTTCACTGTAAAATTATTGAGAAAATAAATCAGTGTCTATACATAGTTCCTGCACCTTGCAATGAAGGTAGACAATTTTTATTTTGCATAATAATCCGCGGTATTCGCATTCTTCTAGGATTGAATATTTTCAAAATGTAAGTACTGTTGTATTAGTTCCAACCGATTAAAATTATTTAGAAAAGAAATCAATATTTGAGTAGCTCCTGCACCTTGCAACAAAGGTTGACAATTTTTATTTTGCATTAAAATCCGCGGTCTACGCATTCTAGGATTGAATATTTTCAAAATGTAAGTACTGTTGTATTAGTTCTAACCGATTAAAATGATTGAGTAATAAATCAATGTCTATGTAGCTCCTGCACCTTGCAACAAAGGAAGACAATTCTTATTTTGCATTAAAATCCACGATCTACGCATTCTAAGATGAATATTTTCAAAATGTAGTTACTGTTGTTTTAGTTTCAACCGAATAAAATTATTGCGAAAAGAAATCAATGTCTACGTAGCTCCTGCACCTTGCAAAGAAGGGAAACAATTTTTATTTCGCATAGTAATCCGCGGTCTCCGCATTTTTCTAGAATTGAAGATTTTCAAAATGTGCTCGTGATTAAATGAATTGATCGCCACACAGTAATTTCTTTGTTTCTCCTTGTTGGAGAGGATTTTAAAGCCGATATTTCGCTTTAGCGTCAGCGGATTAAGAAGAATGAGGTGACAATTAAGCGCTCCAGCTCATTAATCTTGTTCTTGATTATTTCGAACGCGTAAATGGCTTCGTTACAGCGGAACGGAATTTATGAACAATTCCTGGTTTTCAATGATCATTCCTAAAAGCGACGACGCCGGTCCCAACGGGCATTCTCGTCTCGCAACTTTCCAACGATGCTTGATCGTTTCTCCGGAGCTCCGCTTATCTCGGCTGGTCTTTCGTGGGAGCCAGGCAAAGGGCAACAGATCAAAGCACTTAAAATTCGCAGCTATTTTCTGCAACCTTCATTTCCTGCTCTCGTCCGAGTTCTTTGCCCGAGCTACAAGGCCCACGGTACAAGGGCTTGAACGGCGTGCAACGATACGAAGAATTTCCATCAAGAGTACAATTTTCCACGGCGCGTCGCGGCGTCTGAGACGCGTCCGATCGAACGCTATTAAATCTGCACAGCGAAAACGCGTGGAAAACGGCTTAAAGTTTATCTTAGAAAATTCCATTATCCACCGACCGGAGATTCTCCTCCGGTTAACGGTGGATAGAGGGGTGGAGGGAGCACCCCGTCCGATATCGCGGAAAAATGAACACTACGCAAATACGGCGAAACTTTTGTTAGGACAGAATCTTCATTAAGGAACGATTTTTCATTGAGTGAAAAATTAAATTTTCACTCCGCCCTCTACTGTTACAGGATTTCTATGCACCCTGATCGTGCATTAATGCGAGAGTTGCGATTTAATCAAATTCAATGTCAACGTTCGATAGCTTACCAAGAAAGAACGCTTTCTACCAAGTAAGAACCCTTTCTACAAAGTAAGAACCCTTTCTACCATGTAAGAATCCTTTCTACCAAGTAAGAATCCTTTCTACCAAGTAAGAATCCTTTCTACCAAGTAAGAACCCTTTCTACCAAGTTTCAGCGATATACAATAAGTCGCGTTATTTTGCAATCGGCTGTCTTCTGCACGGAGAAATATTGTGTAGGGACACTATCTTTTAATGACTTCACTGCACCGACCGCGCCGAAAGTACAAAG
>CM052194.1:12063245-12111768 GCA_028455805.1 Lasioglossum figueresi | reverse complement strand
CTCGGATTCGTGAGTACATATTGAACTTGACTCGGATTCGTGAGTACGTATTGAACTTGACTCGGATTCGTGAGTACATATTGAACTCGACTTGGATTCGTGAGTACATATTGAATTTGACTCGGATTAGTGAGTACATATTCAACTTGACTCGGATATGTGAGTACATATTGAACTTGACTCGGATTCGTGAGTACATATTAAACTTGATCCCATCCCTACTTGCAAGTATATTCGAATCTTAGTCGAACAGATTCGAAATTTTTATGAATATCTTACGATGCAATTCTGATTTCCAAGATTCGAGTACTACTTGTGAAAGATTCGATTCCTTTCAACATCGAAGTACTTATAAGTATCTTTTTGAAACTTGTAAGTCCTCATTCCGAAGTTCGATATCAGTTCGTACATAATCAATACTTTTCAAATATAATTATTGAAACATTATTGCTTTGAAATAGTAATCGAGACCCATGAAATTAATACTTGGTTATTGAAATTGACTCGGATTCGTGAGAACATGTCGAACTTCATTCCATCCCTAGTTAGGATACAACAATTGGAACTTAAGAAGAATTTTAAACAACAGTGTAGAAAAAAGTGAATGCTCGATTAATATAAGATTTTGTATTTCAGTTTACTATATTATTAACTTTAAAAAAATGCTTGCTACTCTTTACAATGACTTCCCCAAAGTTAATCCACGATCTTTCGTCGTTTTATCGTACTCCGAATGTAAAGTGTGCCGCAGGCATTAGCACAACCCAGAAAAATTCCAAATAAAGAAAAGCTACTTCAGTTTCTCACTCCGCTTTCTAACACAGAAAAGGCAGTATGGAAAATCTGAATCGAAAGGCGTGAAAACGGAGATTTTGCCCTTTTATATGAGCTCGGATGTTCTATCTATATAACATTCTATGATGTAAGCTTTGTTTTGACACAGAGTTACAGAGGTTCAAAGACCGACATTTTTCCCCACTTGTACTTTAATGAAGTTTACAGAGATAGAAGTTCCTTTCCTCTGCCAATAATTCAAATGTATTAGCATTGCAGTGTAATTATTAAAACAATATTAATAGTATTGTACGTGTCAATATTTGCTTCAATCGTCGCCGTTCTCGCGTGTATTTAAAGGTATAACATTTTTATGTACTAAACGTTCGATGTCGGAGAATTAATAAACTAACACTTTCGATCATTATTCGAAATAAAAGATTCTCCTCCAGAAAATACTGCATAATATTCCACAATAGAATTTGATTTGGGCTGCCTTGTTAAACATTTCATTATTTACATTAGCTGTATTTTGTTCAATGTCCGGTGTTGTTTGCAATTTCCTGGTCTGTTGTGTATTCCATTGAAATCTTCGTTTTTCTCCGCAATGTCTTCGTTCCAGCATCGTTGCAACGCGAGATCGTAGCATTTCTGAAATTCCAGTAGTAACAGATTGCACTGGTCGGTCAAGGATCTCGAAGACGGTTGAACCTCTCGATACGAACGTGTGGATTATCTCTCGAGCGTAATTTTCAGCCTTGACGTCATCCGTACATTTTCCTGTCTCGAAGTCAGCTTCTTTATCGTCCTGCAAAATAACAATAATAATTAAAGAATCCATTATTCAGTAGCCTATTATCGTCGGCTTATCCAGTTTACACCAAACAGATGTTTTCAGTCATATACAGTGCTTTTCACTTGATTAGCCTCGGGTGAAAATATATATAATTTCATATCAAAGAAAGGAATTGTGGACAAAATTCTTGATTATTAGTTACATTCGTTTGTAATATAAATTTGCAAGTGATACATGTTTACATCGATATGTCCATTTAAAAGAAACTTTGTGTTTGTAAAAATAAGATGCTTCCACATGAATAGCCTCACATTGTTTCGTCACGGTTTCTTGTCGCTTTGCGATAGATCGGACAAGACATATCCGCAACAAGTCTACATTTCACATATATGTTAAGTATCATATTCATTATTTTTTGTATCATTATTATCATTGTGCTAATATTGGTCGCGGAAAGTCATTGATTGTCGAGGAAATTGGAAAAATTAAAGTTTTAAAAGAGGAAGGGTATTCAAACCGAGGGATTGGAAAAAGAATTAATAGGAGTGCTAAAGTAATTAATAATTTCTGTAATAACCCTGGAAATTATGGAATAAATTCTAAAGGGAGAACAAAACGAGCTACAACGGAGAGAGAGAGAGATCAATTTACGTAAAATTTGGAATGCAGCAGTTTCCCTTAAGAAGGTCAAACAGGAAGTTGGAACAAAAGCGTCCGTTTCAACTATTAGACGTGTCATACAAAGTGTTCCATACATAAAACGCAAGAAAATGCAAAGAAAACCTGCGTTAATGAGAAGGCATATTGAAGCCCGACTCCAATTTGCTAGAACGCATACGAGTTGGACTCAAAAATGGCACAATATAATTTTTTCAGATGAGAACAAATTCAATCTGGTTGCACCAGGCGGATTTTCCTACTACCATCATTATTTACGGAAAGAGAATCGAATTCTTTCTCGACGTCATTCATCACTTGGTTCCGTTATGATATGAGGTGCAATTTCGTACTATGGAGTAATTTGGATTATTCGAGGCTTTTCGAGTGAACAGCACTGTATAAACCCCGTTTTATTTCACTCGACAATGGAGTGCAGAGGGTTAAACAATATATTTAAGCATTCAAAAATTCTGTTATTCGTAATGGTAACGTATCCGCTTCGACTAACACGGCTTCGGACAATTAAGCAAGCTGAAGAATGTAAATCGAGTAACGCGAAGAACTCGTTGGAATTTGAGCTCGACTATCTGCAACGTCGACACTAATTAATTTTCCAGTTGGAAGGCACCCTTGTACTTTTCTCGTTAACAGTTTTTAATTTCTCCTGGCCGACCGGAGCAAGCTACGGAATGATACAGACGGACGTAAAACGGAATGCAAATCTTTTCCTCGCTTTATAATAAGACAAATGAATTCGTTCTCGCTGTCTGAGACTGGAGGATTCGTCGCCGACGGGCCCGACTGATTTGAATAACTTAACTGTTTCCTTGTAACTGGGAGTTCGCGGGAAAGTCGTTCCAACAGCGTTGCTTACGTTTGTCTCGAGCTCACATACATCCGATTTGCTAAAAGCGACGTGCTCCGAGTTCCTTTAAATCGGTCGTGCGATATAAACCAAATAGAAAAGCAGGGCTTCCCCACGCGATTCCGCGCGGCGACCAAACAGTAGCGAGCTCGCGGTTAGGATCCCTTTCTTCGCCATTTTCTCCCCGGGGGTATAAAAGAAACTGCATTGAAACGGTATTATCCGTTTCTTGCTTCCGCCTCCAGCTGACAGCGCATTAGTATTTTATTAAGATCTCGCAGACGGGGACAAATCGCGACAGGGAAACGAAACGTCGCACAGTGCGCTGACAAGAATCGAAAAATCAACATTCGTATTTAAAACCTTCAAAAAAGTTCTCCTAGTCATCTATTACAGAGGCAAGTAACCATTCCACTGCGGATTTAATGCATCAAAAGTGAGTAAGTGTAAGTTACAACGGCACAAGAACAATAGAAGAATTTACAAGTATCGTTATACGATTTTTTCAACCTATTGAGAAAGATATTAATTATAGTTTTACTATTTTCTTTGAAATTCCAATCAATTTTTCAAAATTTCACCTATTAGTTGGTAAACTAATTCTTCTAACTCGTCAAAAAATGTCGATACATTTGATTTAATTTCAAGAAAATTATGCGATTTTGAAATGTGTTCGAATACTTTTTACCACGGAATGTATGCATTTATGACAGACATGAGTTTGTGTAATTTGAAACGATAAAACCATTAGCAGAATTTACAAGTATTGTTGTACGATTTTCAAACTGTTAAGAAATTAATATTAATTAAAGTTTCATCGCAAGCTCAGATAAAAATGTTGAAAAACTGACTTACTTTTTTCTATGCAATTCCGACCAATACGGAATAGTAATCTTTGCAAATTTAATAAACTAATTTCTCTAACACGTCAACATATCTCAATTCGTTTGAAGAAAATTGTGCAATTTTTAAATGTGATTCTGGCTGTTTTGCCTATATACAAACGGGCATATTATGGTCTTCGAGCATTCTACAAATTACGACTATCTGATGTAACAAACGCGAACATACTGAAGTGTTCAACAAGGTTGCAAAGAATATTAAAGCTGTGACTTATTTACAAGCGAGATAACAGTAAAACTAATAAATCGCGTTCTTAAAGATACAAAACGTGAAAATGTCGTGAGAATGTGTGACAATGTGTGACAATATGTGACAATGTGTGACAATATGTGACAATAAAAATGTCGTAAGACAAAAGATTAAACTTGAGTAACTGTGTTCCCTGCGACAATAAGCAAACCGTGCGCCACTATTCTCGCTGCTTGTGTTAAGCGTCTAATTCGCACGATAAATGTTCAACGTACAACAAACATTCAACTCGAGATCCCAGCCACATACATATCCACTAAAATATTAAGAGGGTAAATTCAACGAAATCCTGTTCGTCGGCGTCTATTGTAGAATTCTCTCTGGAGCGTACAATCGCCTCCCATACAATCGCCTCCCATACAATTTCATTACATTTCTTTCTTTCTTCGTATTTGTTTATTGTATAGCCCGTACTTTTCACTTTAACGTAGAATGCGCAGAATCGACTGAAAAATTTCAACAGTTTTTAAACGTCGATAGAAAGTTTCATTTTATATGTTTGTACCGAAATAATGATAGGTTTACTTCAATTTATTGACATACTGTTGTGTTTAATGCAGTATTTTTGATTTTACTTATTATTATTTATTCATTCATTCTAATATAATTAACAAAATACACAGCTCAATCGAATAACACAATGTTAATTAATATCATTTACAAATTTTCTATTACGAAACTTGAGATTTAGTTGCGAAATAAACATAGGATCATTATGTATTTCTACATAAACAATTTAAAAAAAAGAAAAGAAAAATAATTCAATACTTAGTTGAACCTCCTTTGTGTTTTATTACTTCAAATATACTGCGTGGAATTGATTAAAATAATTTTTGTAATGTTTCTAATTTAATTTCAGACCACGCCTTTCTAATCCCATTTTGCAATTCTGAAACAGTGCTATACTGTTTTCCATTGTCGTATACCTTTCGTGCTAATATTCCCCAAACATTTTCAATCGGATTAAGTTCGGACTCCTCGATGGCCAAGGTAAAACTTCAACTTTTACCTCCTCAAAGTAGTTTGTAATTGTTTTTGCACGATGTATTGCTGCATTATCGTGTTGGAATATTAAATTAGGTCCACGAATCTTGTCGCCATATTCATCCAGTACTTATTCCAATAGTTCCTGATATTTTTCAGCATTAGCTTTTGGAGGGAACCACATTATCGGAGTCTTACCGTTTCAGCCGAGTGCAGCTCAAACCATTACAAATCCTCCTTCATGGACTCTTGTGATTTTTACATTTTTTTATTACGCAAATTGTGCCAGTAATATTAAAACCCATTTGGGCTGTTCAAATTAAATTTTTTTCATCAGAAAAAATCGCCGTCTTCCACGTTTCGGTCCATGACATGATATTCTGCAAACTTTAATCTCTCCTCGTTGTGGAATTTAGTTAGCGGAGGTTTTTTCGCTTTTTTAGAATATTTAAGTGTCCCACTCGATCTCAGAACTTGCTGTTCACATCGAACACCAACTGGCAAGTCTAATTCCATTTTTATTTCAGAGGCATTAAGCATATTTTGCCGTGCTGTTTGAAAAGTTTTTCCTTTTTCTCTATGTGTTAATTTTCTTGGATGACCTGTAGACATTTTACTGCCATGTTTTTCATTTAATTTAAAAAAATTGTTTTTGACATTTAATGACCTTTTCAATCTTCTTGCAATTTCTCGGTTAGAGAGACTTATATTGTGGAAAGCAATAATTTACCCCTTTTCGTTGTCATTTAACGATTTCCCCTTGTCATTGTGCTTTAATAATATAAAACGAACATAAAATATTTTTAAACTTTATAAATCTGTGTACTTACCATAGAAAACCGTTAAAAAAATTGCACTACCAATAGTAATTTTTAAATATTTCTCCGTGAACCTAAGATTATTTAGTATTTTGTACACGATAATTTTCAAAGTATTTTTGAAACAGGTACGTCTTTACATTAACACTGTTGATAGTGGACTGACTGATTACACAATGTGTAGAACACATTCTTGCGAAATAAAAACAAAAACCACAGTATACTTCCGAAAATGAAAATAAAATTAGAAGCAGTAAACCAGCCGATGTGGCTAACGAACTTATCATTATTTCGACTACTGTAATAGAAAACAATAGTATAGTATGTGTTGAAATTAAAAAGAACATACGGTACAATTTTAATAATTTAGAATAATTATGTGTAGAAACTTGTTTAATTAACAACTATGCACAGTATCGCCTAGCATCACGTTCAATATATTTATATATAATAGTAATTATTAGAACTGATAAAACCATCAATATTAGTTAAATATACATTAATTTCAGACATAATGCAACACCTTGTGTACATCCGTTTGTTGCGATGATATGCAGAACCATTTTCGCGTGGAAATAATACCGTCACGGTATTAATCACTTCTGATTAAACCGTATGAATTTCATTCGACGTAGACGTTTTTATGGATCGTAATATGATTTACGAGGCTTGCAGAAAATTGCACGGCATCTGTTTGGTTAGTCCAGATATTGGGTATTGTTGATTGCATAATGGCGAAATACTGCTTGTCCTATTTTCTGTTTCAGTTTCGGCAATTTTTTAACACATTACCTACCGGTGATTATTCCATAATTGTTGAAAGTCTATGATTCATGGCTGAGGATTTTTTAATAGAATCCTTTAATAGCATTTTTAATCATAAACCAACAATTCACCCTCAATAACAAAATCCAATAATTTCCATCGGGAGTCTTGTGTAAAAGAAGATTTTTGAGCTTGTATTTGATGCAGTACAATTATTAAAAAGCCTATTAACATTTTACCTACCGAAAGCCTATTAATAGGATTTTCAGTAATTGTGCTGTACCAAAAGAAAGCATAGAAATTTTCTATCTTTTCATCTTAAATGAAACTATTAGATGACGTTATTGAGGGTAACGTGTTAGTTCGCAATGAAAATTTGCTGTTGCTATTGAAGGTTCCATTAAAAAGTGTTCAGCCGAGTATCATAGATTTTCCAAAATTATGCAATAATCACCGGTCGGTAATGTGTTAATAGGCTACCGGTGGATAAATTATTAAGTTGCACTGCTGTGCAAAAGAAAGAAGCACCCGGCCATATTTAATAGAAAAGCGTAAAAAATCAAATAAGGAACATAGTAAGTTTTGAGAAAGGATACCGCTGTTTAATTGAATCGTTCTGAGAATATATGCGTTATTGCGGATTATGTAATACTTTAAATGCAAGAAATCAATCATTGTACAATACAATTTCTACATAAAGATATTGTTCGTCATTGTATCTTATAATTATACTGGGTGCTTCTTTCTTTTGCACAGTAGCGCAAACTATACTAAATTTAGATATACTATTAGGTTGGAGGAAAAGTTCTATCGTATTTTAAAGAAAACATTTCAACCAACTTATAAAAATATATCTTTAATATTATTTAATGACATAATTACCATTATTTGTAACAACCTGTTACTATCTTCCAGATAACCTGTCAATTCCTGTTTGCCAATGACTCACTAGCAACATGTGTTTTTGGTTTACAAGCAAAGTTAGCTGCGTATTTAAAATACGACAAAAATTTTATTTTATTTTTAATCATATCTCTATGAAACTTTCAACAACATATTTGTGGCATTATTCACGATTCAGTAGAACTTCGATTATCCAAACCGATGATACAACACGATTTGTGCATTAAACGAGTAAATATGATTTGAAAAATGTCGCGAATACATCGGCAAAGATTGCATAAATGAAATCGTTAAAAACCGAAAGGTTTTGTCACTGATTTCCAGACTGCGGATCTTTATGCAAAATAAAAATATTCTGCATTGATTGTGGGAAGCACAAATTAAAAATATTCTGCATTGATTGTAGGAAGCACAAATTAAATATAAATTGATTTCATCCCTTAATGACTTTGTTACGTTAAAAAGAATATTACAATATTCTTGAATTTTTCTAATCCATTATTGTTTTATATTTCACCCAACCAATTTCTTCATAAATGCATAAAGATCCACAGTCTACTTATTTCGTTAAAGTGTTTGTACCTACACGATATAAGTAACATTTCGGTTTTGACATATATCGAGACATTACAGTTTAGAATTTGTTACTACAATTCCGTTACCTTCGCAGAAACGCAATGAAAATTAATTGGTTAAATTAAGCTTGCGCTCCAACACAAATTTTAATGCAGGGTTATTTTGACAACAATGGCGTCCACACTAAATCAAGTCTGAAGTATACATGGTTTCTAGCTCGCAAACGACGAGGAAAGAAAATCCTCCGTTTCTCGTTGTAAAATTTATAGAATCGTGCACGTCACGGGGGTAATTTAATAAACAGCAATCTCTTCCCGAACACCGACGTGTGAACACGGACGTGTGAACACGGACGTGTGAACACCGATAAAGGTTCGCAACTCTGCTAGTCGACCATACGTCATCCGCATTCCCAAACTGTAAACAAATTTTACTATCGAATATACGACCGAACGCTGAAACGTTCGTAGTGCAATATGGTTCTTCGGCGAGCCACAAACTGCTGTCATCCCGACAGGTGCTGCATCTTTAGGCAGTATTTACACCAGCCATAATTATAATTCATGCCCCGAAACTTTCGTGTCCCTACAACCCATGAATTATCGCCACTTTCAAATTTTCTCAAACTTCCCTGTTACCGGAAATTACTTTTTCTCACCGTTTCTACAACATATGTTGCCCACGATTTCAACAAAATTTTTTCTTAAGACATAGTCACGTGCTGAAACACCGATGGCGAGAAACATGATCATGAGAACAAATTTTTATTATTGGGTTGGAACGAAAGTTCGCAGCGTTTGTAAATTAAAATTGAAAGCTAAAATTCAGCTATTTATTCATAGATTTATTCAATAACATATTTTCCATTCTGTTCTATTACTTTTTGCCATTTTCGAGGTAACTTCTCGTGTTATTGAATAAGCATAATGAATAAATACCATAATTTTATCTTCGATTCTTAATTTGAAAACGCTACGAACTTTCTATCCAATCAAATAATTGCCCCTTCGGGTCAAATAATGTTTCCATTTCACTCATTTTGTATTTTCGTTATAAATGTAATTAATAGACGGCGGATTTTATGCGTTTACAGTAAAAACGAGTTGATGCAATTTCAAACAGTAGAGAAATTAAAACCGTCCGAGGACGTCGATGTATTATTTTCAATTTATTAAGATCATTAAAGAAGAGAATAAATTTTAATCTGTCTTCTGCTTCTTGCAATTGATCCCCAGTCTACTAATTAATTTGCAAATCATTAGATACTATGTTTCAAACAAGTCAAACTATTTTTTATAATATTGTTTTTATCTTCTATTTGATGCAGAGTTGGTAATATGCAACTTGAGAGACTACATCATTATATCTTTTTAAGGAATAGTATCCTGTACGATGAAAACTGAGTTAACATGTTTTTCTATGATCAAGAGCAAATGAGATTTCATAGTGATCAAGTTTTGTTTATTTTCTTGCGTGACATATTGGATGTCAAAATGTATTTTTTAAATTTTCAATATTGATTCACATAAAAAAGTTGTAAAATGCAAGTTTCAGTATTTTCTCTACAATTCCGATGAATTGCAATATTTGAAAATATTTCGTTTCACATCCTGTAGTAAACTAATTGCTCTAGCTTCCCCAAAAAAGTTCAAATCAAATAGTACAATATTAAAAAAAAGTTATCGTCTTTTTTAGAGCGTCCGAATATTAATCCGGTCCACTGTATATATTTTCAGTCGAGGGTAATCAAGTGAACAGCACTGTATGTGTTTGGTTCTTCAAAAACAGATATAAATTACAAAAAAGTTTGTAATTTATATAATACAAATATAATTTATATAATTATATATATAATTAGTAAACGAAATTCTTTAAAATAAGTAGCAGTCAAGGAACTGTCCTTTGAAGTAAAATTGAAATAAAACACTTAAAATAGTAGGAAGTTGTTGGCAACAAAATTGAAGAATAATTCAATCTAAAAAAATGTCAAAAACAATAAGTTGATGATGTTAAAAAATGTTGTAGAAAAAAGTCAGACGGTATCAGGTAGGCGCACTTTCCGTTGCATATATCTTCTTTTCTATGCGGACGCGTAGAGGTCATATGAATGTCAATTCCATTTACCTAACCCAGACCAACATTCTATTTAAAAAAACAAAGTTGAACCTTGGTATGATCTCTACATGTCCACATAGAAAAACGATATCTATATCGGAAAGTGTGCCCCCTGATAGTGTTCAACTTCTCTCTGGAATATTTTTTAGTATCATCAACTGTTTCAACAGTTGAATGGCACACCCTGTATACATGTTAAAAATGTATAAAAATGCAGAATTCGCTCCTTTCTTTTTTCTACACCCTTTCTTTCATTTTCCTACACCCTTTCTTTCTTTTTCCTACACCCTTTCTGATCATAGACGTAAGCAAATTAAATTAATGGTCAGCATCAGACATCTCGATTTGTCAATATTGATGTCATTAAATAAATTACTATGATATTGCAAATTGTTCGAGATTGTACGATTGGCGTTAATGTTTGAATATCTTTTTTTAGAAACTCGGTTCCATTGAGCACTCTTTCGTAGCGGCCGCGCAAACGTAGTTCAGCTAATATAATTGTATAATGTATAAACAAACGCTATTGGAATCGCGGTTATGTGTCATCGACAAATATTTACGAGACTCGGCGGACAGCAGGACGCGGGCACGCATCAATACGAAAATATTTACGCATTAGCTTGATCAAAACAGAGTGGAGAAAAATGACGGAGCGGCGGCTACATTTCAAAAGCCATGAAGTTAGGGGAGCCTCGCAGCGTGTGACACGACGTCGGAAATACTTCGTACAAGCAACGAATCTGCCGGGTGAAATAAATATCCGGAGGCTGACAAGAACAAAAATAGGATCCCTATAGAGCAGTGAATAGACCTTTTGGCCCGGACAGACTATATCCGGCTTCGAATTCTTCCATCGACAATATTTTCCTCGTTTTTACCGCGAATTCCGCGGATAAAGCCTTGGCAAATATTGTCTGCCGATTTCTCACTGAACACGTACGTTGTTGAATCAACGATGCACGCCCGGGTGCATTATTTCGTGAAAATATTTCCAGAATAATTATCCCGCGAAAAGAGCCACTCGCCATTTTACCCAATAATGCCACATTTCGATCCACGGTCACAAATGAACCACCTGAATTCTTATTTTTTAACAGACAGCTCGTACAGTAAAATCGCGTTATTTCTCCGCGATAGACTACCCAGAATTTGTCAAGTGTCTATTCACTCCACTGACGGCCATCGCCGCAGGGCGACGATGATTGATCTCGGCTCGGGTATATCGGTGTGAACCACTACTAATCCAAGTACAAAACTTTTTCATTTTATATTACTTTTTTATGGGATTTTCACCAACTTATTTGTGTCGTTTTTCTGATTAAAATGACACCAAACACGATATAACTTCAGCTGTATTTAGCGGTTTAATCGACGATGAAAATTTCGGGCGCAAGGAAGGTCAGCATATGGGAAAGAAAGCGGACGTTCACCCTCGCCGGCACAGTTCAAACAATTTCGACTAGACCACTAAAACAGTTGAAATTATATCCTGTTTGGTGACATTTTAATCAAAAAAAATGCCAGAAATAAGTTAGTGAAAGTCTCATAAAAAAATACTGAAAAATAAAGAAATTTTGTAATTGGATTAGTAGTGGTTCTTCGTAGTCTTTTTGTACGTTCGGCTCCGTTTGTACTCTTAAAAAATAGTGTCCCTACGCGTTACTTCTCTGTGCAGAACACAGCCGTTTACAAAATAACGCGATTTTACTGTAATTTTAACTACTCATATGTATTATGTTTAATCTGGGGATCGGTACTGTAGATTCTTATGCATTTATGACAAAAATGAGTAGAGCAGATGCAAAACAATGAAATCGTTTAATGATCGTATTACTCTTAACTAATTAAAATTCTGAAGGAAATTATTAAGTGGCTCCTGCATATTACAAATGATTTTTTTCTTGTATAAACATTCACCGTCTGCTACGAATTGCTGCATAATTCCTGAAACCTCTTTGAAAGCTTAAAGACAAGCTTCTTTTTAGTAATTCACTATAATGTCCCTATAACTGCAGTGTCTATTATTTCTAAGTAACATTTATCTTTGTATAATGATTAGACAGCGGATTGATTTGCAACAAACTGGAATGAAATGGAAATTTGTTTTATTCATAAATGAATAAAATGCTCTATCTAATAATTATACCGTCAGCGGACAAAAAAGCGAAACGAGAAAATTCTTCGACCAAACGGATAATTAATGTTCAGTATTGCTGTGCTGGTTGCATGGAAAAATGAGCGGGAAAATGACGTGACTCGTACGAAACGCTGTTGATGTAATATTTGTGATTCACGGGGCGATTGCGTTATTACCGGGATAATTAAACATAATTTCGCAGGACCGAAGCTCGACGGTGCACGCGTCGCACCGTTTTGTGACACGAGCCGCTAATGAGTTACGTTTGACAGTAAACGACCTTTCATAAAGCAGGCCTCCTGTTGAAACAGATCAATACGACACGACAAGTTCTGCCGGGAACGTCAGATGCTGATTCTGCCTGTGCTCGTATTTACTTCGGCTCGGAATTGTTGATTTCTGGAGCGTGTTCGTTTTGTTAGCATGTCCGCGAGCGGATCCTGGATTTCAATTTTGGGGAACAGTCTCGTCGAACGAAATATTTTGTTTTTCTTTTTTCGATTTGTTTCCCCCGGTCCTTTGCTGACGCCGGCGGGACGGTCCGAAGGGATAGAATTTACGATAGCTGCCGTTCGGATCTTTACGCGAGTTCACAGTTTTCGACTGGAATTTGTGGAATGGGAAAATACGACATAATTTTCTTTCCAGTCTCGCTGTGTTCATAAAAATATAGGGTATATATACTTATTAGAGGAACTTGTTTTTTAAATTGATATTACACGTTAAGAATTACTTAAAGTTAAAGTTTATGTAGCGTTGTTTAAAAATTTTATGAAGATTTGATTTTTAAAATAAAATTTCTTTCTACCGATTTCTGCGGTAACACGCTTCGATCATACTTTATATTTTAATATTATTCCTAATTCATCATGAACAAATAATATGTGCAAGTACTTTAGGGAAGAATGTGTTCTGAATGCAACCAAAATTGATGGTCCTTGAAACCTAATACAACATAAGAAAATATTAAAAAATAAAAACGATAACAATTTTGTACGTATTACTGCGGACGAAAAAGAGTCATGTACTAATTACTGCGTATTAGAATTCGAAATAGTCGAATTGCAATGTAACTAATAATTCTTTTATTTGTTACATTTTAAATGAATAAACATTTTACATTCTTCTAACAAATATTTGATTAATATTTATTATCTTTAGTTTGAAGCTGTTTTAAATTAAGAGCATTGTGAAGTTTACAACATTTTACAATTGCATTTTCAATGTGATCTCCTTTGTCTTTCTCATTTCTTTCTTCCTTTTTGTTTCTTCAACCTCCATTCAGTTTTCAGTTCCATAAGTAGATCTTTTCATGCACTTCGCTTTAATTTGTTTTGATTTGTGTTACTGTTTTTTTCATTACTTTTAAAAATATTCATTTGTACGTATTTTAATCTCATTGAGAAATATACCTCGGTAATAGGTACATTTACCCTATTTTTATTGCTTTATTAATAATCCTTGACGAAATGAACGTGAGAAGGATGATGCCAACAATTTGATCAGGCTATTGCGGGCTAGTATGGTTCCTATTTGACGATCATGAATATTTAATACCACTTCGGTTGCCTTGACTCTCCTGATGGCTTTGCCAAGGTTGGCCTGTCGTTTTAGACACTTATTATTACATGTTACGTGCGATAACGAGGTGTATGAATATTTGTACTCTGAATCCTGCATAATTTCAGTTTTAGGTATTATTGATGTAGTAAAAACTCGTTCATCCGAACACTATATTGAGGATAAATATTGTTTATATTTATTAGTATGCATGGAATAGTTTTTCAGTTGAAATTGAATTCGTAGATTTACATACATTTTGTTAATTTTTTAAGAAAAATTCGTAGCAAGTACCATGAAATACAATTTTCTGTTCACATCTGAACACATTATTTTAAGAATAAATAATCCTTATATTCATAAATGTATCAATCTATGTATTAGTATTTCAATTGAAATTGAATTTGTAGATTTAACTGCATCTTGTTGAAAATTGCATTTCGTACTTTTACATACATTTTGTTACATTTATAAGAAAAATTCGTAGCAAGTACCATGAAATACAGCTTTAGGTTTTAGGTTTTATTGATACATAGTCAGAGTAAATATTGTTTATATTTATTAGTGTATAAATCTATGTAATAGTACTTTAGTTGAAATTGAATTTGTAGATTTAACTGAATTTTGTTGAAAATTGCATTTCGTACTTTTACATACATTTTGTTACATTTATAAGAAAAATTCGTAGCAAGCACCATGAAATACAGCGTGCATAAAAAATTTCCTTATAACACTGAATCACGGTTGCACAGACCGTAAAATTTTTGCAGCCCTAAATCGTTTAGTTTTCCTGCGATAAATTCCTAAAAATGACCGAGTTTTTGTGTGACGTGATATATAGGAGGTTAAGGCGTGAGCCGCCATGTTCGAATGCTTCGTGTGATCCCGCCGAGGATTATTTCGTGAATAAACGTTTGCGCGTTACACTCGTGGCGAAGGATTCGATTTAATTCAAAATCGTGTGTACGTTCGGGAAACTCGGCAGACATTTTCATTGACTAAGGGCGCTCCCTTTGTAATATTATATTCGAGGGCGTCGCGTCGAAAGTTGTTCAAACCTATCCCCGTAAGCGTGCTCAAACTAACTGAAAGTTCTGTCTTCGTTTTCAGCTTGGATGGTTTATGTGTCAAGGGAAATTCGATTCCCGTCCTGTAAACCGAGATCATTTATAACAGCGCCGAGCCATTGACAAAGATTGTTCAATAATTTACCGTTGCTGGAAGGCGGTCCCCCAAACTTAGGCTCGGCTCACACCTCCGCACAGTGCTGCGTTTCGAGGTTCCAGCTGGACAAAACCTTCTTTATGACTACTAATACAAAGTGTGCAGATATTGGAAATATTTAACCGTACAGATTTTTCTGATTCACATAACGTATCTATACACGATTCCTCTAAAACATATTTATACAATCCATTAAGATAATTGTCTTTCCGAAAACTCCTTGAAACTTCCAAAAATTCAGATCGTGAAACATCGATCACTGTCACCAAAAATATAATTATTATTCATTACCGCACATTTCCGCATTTTAAAATTTACTTAAAAAGAATGTTTAAAGTCTGCTCTAATGCTACCAACAACAATTTTTCCGTTTATTGGCGTTTATTGCCTACTTTGAGCTTGTTGAATATTGCATACATATAACCTTCTAATATATATAATTAACGGAATTAATTGAGACATAACGTATCTATACACGATTCCTCCAAAACATATTTATACAATCCATTAAGATAATCGTCTTTCCGAAAATTCCTTGAAACTTCCAAAAATTCAGATTGTGAAACATCGATCACTGTCACCAAACATATAAATATTATTCATTTCCGCACATTTCCGCATTTTAAAATTTACACGAAAAGAATGTTTAAAGTCTGCTCTAACGCTACCAACAACAATTTTTCCGTTTATTGGCGTTTATTGCCTACTTTGAGCTTGTTGAATATTGCATACATATAACCTTCTAATATATATAATTAACGGAATTAATTGAGACAATAAAGCGTACTTTCTCCGTTACTTTTCATTATATACAAAATTTACTTTAGAATATCGAGAAAAGTAAGTATAAAACGTATTTTAAAAGTATCGATTGATATTAATTAGATATAAGAGCTTTCATGGACTTCCATACAAAATGTAAGAAAATATGAATGCAAAATACTTACACAGTTCCGTCGACGAAAAAGACTTTGGAAGTTTTACCGACAGAGAAATATTAATATTTTTACTGTCTAGATGTTACTTCATATGACTAGCATCTATTTTTTACGGAATCATGTTATGAGTTTTGTCCAGCTAATTAGCATTGATCGCAACGCTGTGCTCCGGGGAGAAGTGTTATTAATTATCGGTCGGCGAATCCTGTAAAATTCGCCGCAAGTAAAACATAAATTAATTACACCCCCAGCTGATCCTCCGAGCAAGCAACCCTCGCGGTCTATTCTTATCGTCTCAAGCCAGAAACAAACTGTAGACTTTTCGGATCCCATTGTTGTCCATTTTCACACTTTAAGCGAGTTTACTTCCGCCACGTTAATCTTTCCAGCCTGTAAAATGGTACTTTAGCTAACCAGATGAACTTTCAAGTCTGAACATTTACAGATACGTGACACAAAACGAGAGAAACTGGACACAATTTTTATGAAACTTTTAGCTATATACAGTGCTGTTCACTTGAATAGCCTCGACTGCTCCAAATAACAAATACATGACTTCGAGAAAGAATTCGATTCTCTTTCCGTAAATCACGATGGTAGTAGGAAAATCCATCTGGTCGATCCAGATTGAATTATTTCTCATGTGAGAAAATTATATTGTGCCATTGTTGAGTCCAACTCATATACGTTCTAACAAATTGGAGTCGGGCTTCAATATGCCTTCTCATTAACGCAGGTTATTTTTGCATTTTCTTGGGTTTTATGTATGGAACACTTTGTATGACACGTCTAATAGTTGAAACTGACGCTTTTGTTCCAACTTACTGTTTGACCTTCTTAAGGGAAACTGCTGCATTCGAAATTTTACGTAAATTGATCTCCTTTCTCTCTCCGTTGTAGCTGGTTTTGTTCTCCCTTTAGAATTTTTTCCATAATTTCCAGGGTTATTACAGAAATTATTAATTACTTTAGCGCTCCTATTAATTCTTTTTCCAATTTCTCGGTTTGAATACCCTTCCTCTTTTAAAACTTTAATTTTTCCAATTTCCTCAACAGTCAATGACTTTCCAAGACCCAGATTAGCACAATGACAATAATGATACAAAAAGTAATGGATATAATACTCAACATAGATGTGAAATGTAGACTTGTTCGCGATATGTCTTGTCCCATTTATCGCAAAGCGACAACTAACCATGACTAAACAATGTGAGGCTATTCTTGTGGTAGCATCTTATTTTTATGAACACAAAGTTTCTTGCAAGTGTATATATCGATGTAAACATATATCACTTGCAAATTCATATTATAAACGAATTTAACTAATAAGCAAGAATTTTGCCCACAATTCCTTTCTTTGATATAAACTTATATATATTTTCACTCGAGGCTAATCATGTGAACAGCGCTGTTTTTTAGCGACTCTTTTCTGATCAAAATATACGACGTGATTAAGAATATTTTTGAAACACAAACTTATCATTAATAAGAGTGTGAGGTTTTTTTAGCAATATTTAACCCTTTGTAGTCGGAGCTATTTTAACTCGAAAATTAAACATTTCGATGGATATAAAATTGATATAATGCGAGGGGTCAAATGAACCATTTCAGATTTTTTATTTGACAATTATTGAAATTGTAAAGGTGTTTTCCAGTATATATTATAGTAAAAATCGCACAAAATATAAATAAGTTTAATCTCGTTATTTTTATAATACCATACACATCAGTTACTTTCGATGGTTGATAGATTTATTGTTAAATGTGTAGTAATTGATTAGTAGACAGCGGATCTTCATGCAAAATAAAATTTTTTTATGTAAATTACAACAAATTGGAATAAAATAAAAGATTATTTCCTTTCTAAATATATGCAATAGGTTGATAATAATATAACAGTCTCTTTGAATTTTTCTAATATTTTAAATAAAATCCGCTGTCTATTGATTGGGTACCAACATATTTAATAGTGTAAACAATATTTTGAATAACGATTCAGCAATTTTTGGTGGTGACTCTGAGTGATAAGGGTTTTAAATAAAAATATCTGCTGAACTGATCATTTTCTGACATTCACGGGTCAATACTTTGTTATAAAGAATAAAAAACTGCATCGATTGGTGCATAGAATAATATACGGTTCCATTTAAAAAATCAAAGTAGACCACTCATAAAGAAGTTCTGTACACTACACACCTGTAGACTTCTATACTTCTTGTACAACGCATAATTTAAAGGTTATTCGACGTGATGAAGTTAGGTGCTCGACGTGATTAAGTTAGACGCCCCACCCTGTATATACTTGACGGTAGAAAAGGTATCAATCTCAATTTTCCAAGGTTCACTATTTACACAGATCGTCAAAGAAAACAATTACAAGATAAGAGCGGCGTAAAAATATTTCTCCAGTGTAATAAATCTTCGGAAACGTCA
This sequence comes from Lasioglossum figueresi, assembly GCA_028455805.1. Classification (NCBI taxonomy): domain Eukaryota; kingdom Metazoa; phylum Arthropoda; class Insecta; order Hymenoptera; family Halictidae; genus Lasioglossum; species Lasioglossum figueresi. The sequence goes on along the minus strand of CM052194.1, from coordinate 12,093,065 downwards.
GAAGTTCAACTGGAAGGAGATGAAGGGGTGCGCAAACCGACCGGTAATTAAATAAAACGACCGACGTCGGTGGAAGAGGCAATTCGGGAAGATTTATCGGAAAATAGGATTCTCAGGTTCATCTCGATCGGGAATTACACGGATTTCTAACATTAGAATCGAGACTTCTAATAGTTTTCTTCGTTTTATCGTTCATAACCTCGTGATCGCTACAACCAAATAAATATTCGACAGGTTGTCTCTAACTACCCGTCCCTTATTAAAATAAAAGGGAATAGGGTCTTCCATCAAGATGTTTCATTTTAAATTATAAAAAAATGCTATTCTCTCATAATTAACAACTTTTTACAGTTTCTGCTACATCAAACTGTTTCACTCTCGAAGATCAACCTTCTCTCTGTGTATTGCCATATATTGGAGCAAAATTAGTCGAGAATGGTCAGACACGTGACCTAACCGAGCATATGCAATTATACAAATATTATACTAGAATGTATTTCTCAATAAAATTGGACATATACTTATGCAGACAAATTTTTTCTTTGGTCATTTACTTCTCTCTGTAATTACTAAATATTATAATCACTTAAATATTACGAGGAGGTGGTGTATATTAGTTAGATCAGTAAGAGACTCATTGTTTTCAACCACACCTCGAGTTTATGTCAACAGAAATTACCGTGTGATAATAAGCGTGTGATTTCACGTGGAAATTAAATTCAAGTACTCTTATAATTTTATATAACCTGTTTGCTTGCGTCTGACTATTTTCGACTAATTCTACTTAAACCAATGCAATTTGTTATTTTCTTCTCTCGGTATGTAGTAAATATTATAATCACTTAAATATTTTGAGGGGCTGGTGTACATTAGTTAGATTAATGAGTCATCTATTGTTCCCAAGCACACCTAGGTGTTTATATCAATAGAAATTAGAATAAGCGTGTGATTTCACCTAAAAATTTAAACTCGCGTACCTGTATAATTTTATACAGCCTGTTTAATCATTAGTCTGACTATTTTCGACTAATTCTACTTAAATTAATGGAATTTGTCATTTTCTTCTCTGTGTATTTAGTAAATATTATAATCACTTAAATATTCTGAGTGGGTGGTGTATATTAGTTAGATCGATAAGTGACCTATTGTTTTTAACCACACCCAAAGTTTATTTCAATAAAAATTAGTACGAGCTTGTGATTTCACGTGGAAATATAAATTCAAATACTCTTATAATTTTATATAGCCTGTTAGCTCATTCGTCTGACTATTTTCGACTGATTCTACGTAATCCCACAATATTTTGTTCTTTTCCTTTCCATCTGAACTTTATGATCACTTAAATATTCTGACCGACCTGCGTATTACTTCAATAAATGATCCATTACGTTCAATCGTACAACTTCTTCGTGAAGATCCGCGGAACGGAGTACACTCACACCAATTGAACAATTGCAAATCATTTTCCATCTACAGTGCATTCCTTTGAACATTTTCACTTTAAAAATTAGAAACATATCACAGATAGCATTGCTAGAAAATTGTTGGAAATTTTCCATTCGACAACTTTTTATTTCCGTTTTTATCAGCCTGGCGTGCATTTGCACCTCGTACACAGTGAGAAATTTGAGCATGTACCAAAAAATTGGTTTAGATCATAGCAGACAACGCTTTGAATCTTTGTCTCTCTACATCAAGAAATAACATTGTTTTTATACGACTGACAGTAGGAAAACTCATTAGCCTAAACACCGTTTGACGACGTCAGCGCGCGAATCAAGAAAAATCACTGGGATCCGAGACGAGATCCGAAGAGAGATTGCAATTAGTCCGATAATTACGAGACGTCGAAATAAAACGGGAGAAAAAAGGGGCGGTAAAATTAAGGGTAGGAGTGGGAAGGAAAAATCGTGGGACATCCAGTCGCGGCCGGGAAACGCAATTACTTGACGATATCCGAGAGAAAGCTGGAGAAGGAGAGGAGAAAATGAGAGAGAGGGAGAAGGGGTACATCTGAACCCTCGTCGCACCAAATATTGAAAGGGTGCTCAGGGCACACGGGCCTGATGGTCGATATCGAAGGCAAACGATTGTTAATACAACACAATTCCTCCGCACACGCGTATTCGGACGTACACTCCTCGATTTATTTATTCTTCCTTCTTTCCGCTTCGTGTTTTTCCTCCCAGGTTTTGTCGAACAACAGCCGAAACCGATCGCGATTCTTTCGCCGACGGATTGGTATTGGAATTAGAACGTGCATCCAAGCAAATATTTTGCCCTTTTTTGTTATGGTCCGTTCGTGAACTCGATCGAGCTCGCTGCGCGAAAGTACAAGAGCGATAATTATTCTGGTAGGATCATTCGTGACCCGCCCCCAGGTCGAATCACCATTCCGTGGTCCGCCAGTCGCTAATTAATACGTGGGAACACGAACGACGCCGTTCTGTCCCGCTTGAAATTAATCATTCCGCGTGTTTCTCGCGCTGTTTCCGAACGTCCACGATGAAATACTCCCCATTCCCGTGGCGTTATTATCCGACGAACACTTTTCTATTTGCCTAGATGGCGCGGCTCGAAATAAACAATTACTTTCCGTTTTTAGAAAAATTTCTCTTCGAACTTGTTCGCTTCGTTTCATAAAATATTGGGTTGGTGCATGTGAAATTTTTGACGTTAAGACGCAAATGTATACGGGTTTATTATAACACTCAAGTACAACGATGATTTTTAAGGTCCTACCTCCAGTTTTTATTTAGATATTTAGTTTCAATTTTAAATGCAATTTACATCGATGCTAATAAATGCCGCTGTTATTCATAAATATTAACATTATTTCATTCTTGGTTCATTTCATTTCATTTTTGATTCATTTCATTTCATTTTTGGTTCACTTCATTTCATTTCATTTCATTTTTGGTTCACTTCATTTCATTTCATTTCATTTTTGGTTCATTTCATTTCATTACATTTCATTTTTGGTTAATTTCATTTCATGTTTGGTTCATTTCATTTCTTGTTTGGTTCATTTCATTTCATTTTTGGTTCATTTAATTTAATTTCTGGTTCATTTCATTTCATTTTTGGTTCATTTCATTTCATTTTTGGTTCATTTCATTTCATTTTTGGTTCATCTCATTTCATTTTTGAAAAAATGCAATTTCTTGTATAATCAAGAAACTCGTAATTCGTTGACAGAATATGTCGATTACAATAGTGCTCACTGTCATCAACAAGTTTTATTTCGAAAAAAGTTTTGTTTATTTAATTCTACCGTGTTTAATTCAATTTTATGCCTGAATTTTTATGAGACGAATCGTAACTCTTAGCAATTTCCTCAAAACGTGTTCCAACATTTATTTTATAATCTATATAATAAACACTACGGGAACAAGTTCTTTTGGAACATTTTCGGAAAATTACAAACGCAGAAAATTACTAGTTTTTACTTAGTTTCGTTAATGTATAAATAGAAAGAATTAATAGAAGGTGCACACACACACACACAGCCTCGCTTTCGAGATGAGAATTCATAGTTCACAATCGAGATCCATCCATTTAGCGTTCCGACAGGTTCGAAATTGTATTAACGATTACAATGATCACAAGTATTGTACTTCGTTAACGTACGCGAACGTTGGTTACAGACACTTGATAGAAGTGCCAGGTGCGTGATAAAATATCACGTAACCTGTAACATCGTGATGTTAAGTTACGGCGGGAGTTGGAAGATAATGATTGTACATTATCGACGTACTTACCCTTAATGATTGTGACATTATGTCGGTACGAACGCAGCCGTTAACATACCGTTAAATTGAAATGTATTTTCAAGACTGTTATTAACATTATTCCAGTAATAATAAGTTCGTGGTTATACATGTTTGTTTCGTTAATAGTGATTTATAAGAACTCTAGAGACACATGGAATAAAAACTTTATATTGAACATTGTTTACTAAAGATTGTTGGTTAAAAACAAAATTTTAGTTAATGATTTTAGTTAATGATTTTTATCATGTCATTAGAATAATACATTCGATCTTGAACCGCATTTTATGTAAAAATAGATTACGCATATCAGTAATTGAATGATGATTAATAATGATATGATAATATTAATAATGTTAATACATGTAAGCGTGTGATTGTATGTGGAAAAATATATTCTAGTATAATATTCGTCTGACCATTTTCGAACTGATTCTACTTAAATCAATGGAATTTGTAATTTTCTTCTTTCAGTAATGAGTAAAGATTACAATCACTTAAATATTCTGACGGGGTGGTGTATATTAGTTAGATCAATAAGTGATCCATTGTTCCCAATCACACCTAAAGTTTATTTCAATAAATATCAGCTTGTGATTTCACGTGGTAATATAAATTCAAGTACTCTTATAATTTTATATAGCCTGTTTGCTCGTGCGTCTGACTATTTTCTACTGTTTCTCCTTAAATCAATAGAATTTGTCAATTTCTTCTCCCAATAATTAGTAAATATTATAATCACTAAAATATTCTGATGGAGTGGTATATACTAGTTGGATCAATAAATGATCCATTGTTCCCAACCATACCTAGAGTTTATTTCAATAAATATTAGCATGCGCTTGTGATTTCTCGTGGCAATATAAATTCAAGTACCTGTATAATTTTATATAGCTTGTTATAGCTCATTTGTCTATTTTCGACTGATTCTAGTTAATCGCACAATATTTTGTCCTTTGCACTTATCATTTAAATATTTTGACGTAATGGCATATTACTTCAATAAACAATCTGTTGCATTCAATTATAAAACTTATATAGCCTGTTACATAGCTCAATCGTCTGACTATGTTCGACTGATTCTACTTAATCCCACAATATTTTGTCCTTTTAACTTATCATTGAAATATTTTCACAGAATGGTGTATTACCTCAATAAACAATCTGTTACATTCAATCATACAACTTATATATAGCCTGTTATATACCTCATTTATCTGACTATTTTCGACTGATTCTACTTAATGCCACAATATTTTGTCCTTTTCATTTATCATTGAAATATTTTGACAAAATGATGTATTACTTCAATAAACAATCTGTTACATTCAATCATACAACTTATATAGCCTGTTACATAGCTCATTCGTCTGACTATGTTCGACTCATTCTACTTAATCCGACAATGTTTTGTCCTTTTCACTTATCATTGAAATATTTTGACAGAATGGTGTATTACTTCAATAAATAATCTCTTACATTCAATCATACAACTCCTTCGTGAACATTCGCGTAATGGAGTAGACTTACATGTATTGTACAATTGCATATCATTTGTAATCTACAGTGCAGTCCTTTGAACACGTTGCAAATGTAATTACAGATTGACCATATTCGGCGAGGAACCGATTGCACAGGAAATTATTCGCATTATGCGAAACAAGGTTTAACGTGGCAGGTGTGAATTGCCTGGTTCGATTGATAGGTGATTGATCGACACAGCTGCATGCCTGCGGAGTGGACTGTGATAACGCAAGACAATTTATTAGTGACATGCCGTAGAATAGGACCGAGTATATTAATTGATCACCGTTCATATTTCACGTAGATTATCGTCATCCTGATTTCCGTTTTGATCACTTTCCATCGTAACGAATAGAAATCTTTCATTCTAAAATTATCCCCTGACCCATGAACCATAATGAGACAACCCAAAAGCAATAATGATATAAATAACGCAACGATGTTTATTAATAAATAATTCTATTATGTTGCTACAAAGATAAATAAAAATATCTTAGAAATCTCCAATCTGATTAATTATTCTATCCGTACTTGAAAAATTTAGAAAATAGTGCTATCTATCAAGATACTGTTTGAACAAATACTCATATTGAAAATCTGTTTTTACAGATACAGTGCTGTTCACTTGATTAGCCTCGGCTGAAAATATATATAAGTTTATATCAAAGAAAGCAATTGTAGGCAAAATTCATGATCATTAGTTGAATTCAGTGCTGGGGAAAATAGTATTTTAAACAGTAAATTGTTAATAATCCTATTTATTTTAAAGTATGTGTACAACTTTGAAAATGTAATATTTTATTTGATGCAGTATTGCATGTATGTATTTTATAAGTATGTATTTTATTTCATACTATGGAGTTACTTGGATTGTTCGAGGCTATTCTAGTGAACAGCACTGTATATTTCTTATTGAAGAATATAGAGTTTGTTTATTTTAACGACCCTTCTAGCTCTAATAGTTTCCGAGATATTCAACTTCCAACGTCGAGGATTGTTTTGCCGATGAAAAAATGTGTCCAATATTTTTCTAACAACCCCATTTTCCTTCCCTCGTGGAAGGGTGAATTTTGCGTAAGGATCCGCCCTTCGCTGACAGAAATCGTCGCAATTGCTTCCTCTCGAGTAATTTCGTAAGCGTTCTGAGCATTTAAGGTAAACAGAAACTTGTGCGAGCGTACAGCTCGATCGTCCAAGTCGGTCGAGGACTCTCGCCAATCTCTCGGGCGTCTTCGTTAAGCAATAACTCGCACGTGCGACTCGCTGACGTTCGAATCGGTCCCGACGTCTTTGTTTTATTCGGCGTGGAAAGGAAACGCAGGTGGTAGCTATTCGAAGGCATAACAGTGCGACAGGTCTCAGCGTTGTGTTCACGCAGGTGCGAGTTTCTCGGGACCCTGTACGAAAATCATAAGTAACCATGCTTTCACGACGGAATCCTTCGCGGCGTAATCGTTCCTTGGTGGCGCATTAACACGGCTCAGTACCTTCAGGAATCGCTGTACCGCATGCAAAATGCAAGTTCAGGAGGGAACGCTAGCTCTCGTGCCGTCGGATTGCTGTTTCTGTTGGCTCCCTACATGCGCACGCTATCGTCCACAAGCATTTGGACACTTGGATCCTCCTCGGTAAATATAGAACCATTAGGTTAATATTAGGTTCTAACGCCCGGTGTAAATATTACGTTCTAAACCGAGTCTTCGCGTTTAAGACTCGAATTTATCGACTCGGACCGAGTCGATAGCCGAGGCTGATAGTAATTTTGTGCTGCGAAAATAGTATAATGAATAGGCTGCGGATCTTTATGCAAAATAAAAAATGTTTTCGTTGATTGCAGGACACAGGAGCCAAATAAAAATTGTATTCTTGTTTCAATTATTCTATTATGCTGAAACGAACACATTGATGTACTTAAAAAATTTTAAATGTCCACTGCTTTAAATTGTACGCACCCATTTTTGTAATAGATGCACAAAATCCGCAGTCTAATAATGAAGTTGGAACAGTTATTACTAGACTGCGGATCTTCATGCAAAGTAAATGTGTTCTGCATTGATTGTGGGAAGCAGGAATAAAATAAAAATTGATTTCATCCCTTGACGACTTTGTTACATTCAACTTTGTTACATTCAATTTTGTTACATTCAACTTTGTTACAATATTACTGTTTTATATTTCACCCAACAAGTTTCTTCATAAATGCATAAAGATCGGCAGTCTATTTTTGGAACCTCTTTTGCAGATTGACGATTTTATAGCAAGACGATTTTTACCCCTTGGACAACGGGCGATTTTTATAGATATATAATTGACAATGCTTAGGACCGTGCACAGCTCGAATTAATAATTTAAAAAAATTTTATCTTGATGATATTTCGTGTAGACACATCAATCTTTTCGATATTCATTTAGTTTAATTACCACAAATTGCGTACTTAAATGCTAATTTGGATGTTCCGGGTCATGATAGACCCAGACACAGTCGGACGGTCGGAGGGTTAAACGAAAGTAAATGGAGTGAATCAGTGTTTTTGTACATAGGATATTAAAAGGAATCGGTTGGTTTGACAAGAATATTCGGTTGCAGTACAGAATAAAGTGCAATTGCACCTGACGGGTATGTCGGTGCATCAAGATAAAAAAAAGGTCATAGGAATTTAGGCCTTTTTCCTCTATACGGTTTTTTTATTTTCATTTAACACTGAATCTGCCACGTGGAGTCAAATAACCCATTTTAGATTTTTTATTTAACAATTATTGAAATTGTAAAGGTGTTTCCATGGGAGTTTATTGAATATATTTTTTGACTCCAGTATATATTATAGTAAAAATCGTACAAAATATAAATAAATTTAATCTTGTCATTTTTATAATACTTTACACATCAGTCACTTTTGAAGGTCGGTAGGTTTAGTGTTAAATGTTATTTAACAATTATTGAAATTGTAAAGGTGTTTTCCTGGGAATTTATTGAATATATTTTTTTACTCTAGTATATATTATAGCTAAATCGCACATTATATAAATAAATTTAACCTTGTTATTTTTAAAATACTATACACATAAGTCACTTTTGATGGTATGTAGGTTTAGTGTTACATGTTATTTGACAATTATTGAAATTGTAAAGGTGTTTCCGTGGGAATTTATTAAATATATTTTTTTATTGTTGTAATTTATATTTGTGAAACTTATGTTTTCAATTAAAAAATATAAGACAATTAAATAAATAGAGGAAGAACCAAATACACATAAAACCCCGTTTCATTTGTATTTTTCTTCCTCTGATGTCTAGTCACACTCGACAAAGGCGTGCAAAGGGTTAACCCTTAAAATAATCTTACCCATTTTTCAATCCGAGCAAAGAGGATGATGTTTTGGTCCCTTTGTATTTCTCATATTATCACTGGGTGTATTTCAAAATCCGCGCAGATTGTCAGTTCGTGCTTTCGATTCCCGCAGCTCTGGCAGAAGTCGATCTTGTTGCGCGTTGTCCGCTCGAATGGTTTCCCTCTCGCGACACCGAGTGATGCTCGGCCGAGTAGTGCTTTGGTCCTTACAGTGTATTTTAAAAACGCGGGCTCTCTCTAAAAGACATCCGACGTATCGTCGAAAAGAGAATGAAGCGGGCTCACGTAGATGAAAGGGTTTCGCTCTCCGAGCACGGCCGTTCGTTCTCGTTTCTCCGTTTCTCTCTCTCTGTTTCTCTCTCTCTCTCTCTGTCGCGAGTGATTCCTTCGCCGTATTGTCTCCAGTTCAGAAGGGAGCAAGAATAACGACGACAGAGTTGAACATGATGACTTTTTGTACTCGTTCCGTTTCAGTGATGACGCCGGTGCGGATTTTTCCGCTACCGCGGGTGGAGTAAATCGAAAATTTCGAGTAGCATTTATTTTTCGTTAGCACTCCCTTCTATGTGCATGACGCTGCTTTCTTGTAGCATAAATCAGTTTCACAATAATGCCTGTCTCGTTTATGCACGATGTTTACGAAAAGTTTATCTCCAATCTTTTTGAAAAGATTGAAAAATTCTCCTGTAATATTGCAGCAGAAATATTTTAAATGTATAAGTGTTTGCTAGAGATCGGTTAGTAATTAAATATTTCTTGTAGCGTAAATGAGTTTCACAATAATGTCTATTTCGTATATGCACGATGTTTACAAAAAGTTTATCTCCAATTTGATCTCCAATTTTTTTGGAAAGATTGAAAAATTCTCATTTAATATTACAGCAAAAGAAACATTGACTTCAATGGTACTTTACTGTAAGGAAATATTTTTAATGCATAAATGTTTACTAGAGATCGGGTATTAATTAAATATTTCTAATAGCGTAAATCAGTTTCACATTAATATCTGTTTCGTCTATGCACGATGTTTACGAAAAGTTTATCTCTAATCTTCTTGGAAAAATTGAAAAGTTCTCCTTTAATGTTGCAGTAAATGCATCATTGAAATTAATTGTATGTCTATATAATAATAAGGAAATATTGTAATCGGATGGTGATTGAATATTTCTTGTAGCATGAATCAGTTTCACAATAATGTCTGTTTCGCATGTGTGCACGATGTTTACGAAAATTTTGTCTCCAATCTTTTTGAATAGATTGAAAAATTCTCCTTTAATGTTGCAGCAGAAGAAACATTGAATTGAATTTTAAATGTATAAGTGTTTGCTAGAGATCGGTTAGTAATTAAATATTTCTTGTAGCGTAAATGAGTTTCACAATAATGTCTATTTCGTATATGCACGATGTTTACAAAAAGTTTATCTCCAATTTGATCTCCAATTTTTTTGGAAAGATTGAAAAATTCTCATTTAATATTACAGCAAAAGAAACATTGACTTCAATGGTACTTTACTGTAAGGAAATATTTTTAATGCATAAATGTTTACTAGAGATCGGGTATTAATTAAATATTTCTAATAGCGTAAATCAGTTTCACATTAATGTCTGTTTCGTCTATGCACGATGTTTACGAGAAGTTTATCTCTAATCTTCTTGGAAAAATTGAAAAGTTCTCCTTTAATGTTGCAGTAAATGCATCATTGAAATTAATTGTATGTTACTATAAGGAAATATCGTAATCGGATGTTGATTGAATATTTCTTGTTGCATAAATCAGTTTCACAATAATGTCTGTTTTATATGTTTTGCAGTAGATGTGCAAGAGAAGTGCACAATATTTGTGAAGAGTTTATTTCCAATCTTTTTGGAAAGATTGAAAAATTCTCATTTAATATTACAGCAGAAGAAACATTGAATTCGACGGTAGTTTACTATAAGGAAATATTTTAAGAGCATAAATGTTTACTAGAGATCGGGTATTGATTGAATATTTCTTGTAGCATAAATCAGTTTCACAATAATGTCTGTTTCGCATGTGTGCACGATGTTTACGAAAAGTTTATCTCCAATCTTTTTGGAAAGATTGAAAAGTTCTCCTTTAATGTTGCAGTAAATGCATCATTGAAATTAATTGTATGTTACTATAAGGAAATATTGTAATCGGATATTGATTAAATATTTCTTGTAGCGTAAATCAGTTTCACAGTAACGTCCATTTCGTACGTTTTGCAGTCGATGTAAATGAAAAGTTTATCCCCAATCTTTTTGAAAAGATTATAAAATTCTCTTGTAATGTTGCAGCAGAAGGAAATATTTTAAATGCGTAGATGTATACTGTAATCGAGTATTGATTAAATATACGATTAAATACACACACATGTTTAGCAATTTCTTGAAATAATTAGAAGAGGTGGGGCTTTTAAAGCCTTCGGGACATCAATCTGCGCAATTAAAATGGGTTTAACCCCCCGTTGGTGGTCAGGGGATTAAAGTATATAATCTGCTTTTAGACGATGAGGCGATCAGCTGGTTTTACTTGCTATTTTGAAACTATAATGGATCCGCGTGAACCTCCAATAATTCATTAAAAATTCAGAATATTAATGACGCTCGTGTGTAGCATAAATACTACTGAATGATTAACATTATTTATAAACTAAGCCCCGCCTTTACCTTGTTTTATTTATCTTTGTCGTGTCGTTTTGCCTTCTGTGGAACAACGAACGTTTATTATTATTAGAAAATTTTAAATAGCACTGCAGAAGGACAAAACATGTTTCAGCTTGACAGAGAATAATTACCTGGATTCAGGTTTATTTTCCATATAGAACTAAGTGAAATGAATAGCGAAATTGGGTAACAAAATTCAACAGGTACTTTTTAATGGATTGGGTAATATTAACGGAATACTTGTCGTGTTAATTCGCTATGAATCGATATACTGGAGTTTTTGTAAAAATTTGCAGTTCCCACAAATGTGTTCTAAGCAAGCGCGCCTCTCCACGACGTCGATATCTTCTTCCTGCAGCTTAATCGTATTAGGAAACGTCTGTAACTGTCACAGTAGTTCAGGTTAATGCGCAGACAATAGTGATCCGCTTGTCTCGCGACTTAGTCAATGAAATTCCAGATAGCGTTTCGCCGAATCCACCTGGAATTTAGTTACAGGCTGTGCGCACACTTGTACGATTTACTGAGTGCCAGTTTAAACAACTGGCGACACACACGTAGTACTCGATGCCAATTATCCTGGATAATCGAAGACAATCAGTTGAATTTTCAGTTAAGAGATTCATTTAGAAACATACGAATTAACCTTTAGAGGATCGGAGTGGCAAATACAGTCCCTGGTCATCGAATTGGGACCGCGTACAAAAATTTCACTTTTATAGTTATAATATAATCATACAATATGGTTATATCGTAAACTCCATCCGTTTTACACATCTTTAGGATCACACGTTTAACTTTTTATGCGGTCTAGTTTACACAGAACTAGAGAATATATTATATATTTTAATAATAATTATGAGTTTCGTATTTCGAAATTTTCTCTTTTCAACCCTTACGTCGATAATCGGGTACCCACATTAAATATCTTTTTAAAACTTCTTTAATGCTTTTGTCGATAAATAAACAAATTATTTTTATGTGTATGATATATTATACACTCCCGCTCAAAATTATGTGGACGACACGTTTAATTTTTTATGCGGTCTAGTTTACACAGAACTAGAGAATATGTATTTTAATAATAATTATGTGAGCTTCTTATTTCGAAATTTTCTCTTCTCAACCCTTATGTCGATAACCGGGTACCCACTTTAAATATCTTTTTAAAACTTCTTTAATGCTTTCGTCGATAAATAAAAAAATTATTTTTATGTGTATGATATATACACTCCCGCTTAAAATTATGTGGACAACACGTTTAATTTTTTATGCGGTCTAGTTTACACAGAACTAGAGAATATGTATTTTAATAATAATTATGTGAGCATCTTATTTCGAAATTTTCTCTTCTCAACCCTTATGTCGATAACCGGGTACCCACTTTAAATTTCTTTTTAAAACTTCTTTAATGCTTTTGTCGATAAATAAAAAAATTATTTTTATGTCTATGATATATACACTCCCGCTTAAAATTATGTGGACGACACGTTTAATTTTTTATGCGGTCTAGTTTATACAGTTGATAATAAATTCATTAGATGTCTCACCAATAATTATTATTATTGTCTTGAGTATTAGCCCTGCCGAAGAAACTTTTATTTATTCAAGAGATTTTAATAATTAAATTGTACAATTCGGTACTATTAGAATAACTTATACTTGCATCAAGGTGTCCACATATCTTTGAGCGGGAGTGTACATATGGACTCCTAAAACATAACGGTTACCCTGTTAACTTCACATCTAATATCATGAAGGAACGTATTTCTTAGATATGTCACCCTCTATTGGTTGAAAAACGAAAAGAGGAAAGATTTTTAATAAATGGGGTCAATTACACTGCCCGAAATTTCCATAAAGCCACCTGATTTTTTGGTGAAATCTAATAATTATGTCATAGTAATGAGAAGCTGATGCACGATAACATTTTAGGATTAATAAAAGAAACCATTTACATGATTACATTCAAAGATATATTATTCATTTTCAGAAAAACGTAAAGTTATATAGTTTAACAAAAAACGAACTGCGATATTTCCATAAAGCCACACGTTTTTTTAAGTAGATAACATCAAGATTAACGAGAATTTTCTTCTATATTTATAAATTAATACTTAGTATAATTGCTATTTCTTCGAATAACATCCAAAAATTCGATTGGGCATCGATGAAATCAAAGTTCAAAGAGTTTCTGCTTCGTTTGATGACCACGCTTCGTTCACCGCAATCCATAACTCAGAAACGGTGTTGTACTGTTTACAATTGCCGTACACTTTTCTTGCAAGTATTCCCCAAAGGTTCTCAAGTGGATATAAATCTGGCGAACAAGCTGGCCATGTCAAAATCCTCATATTTTCGTCGTCTAACCGTTCCATTGTCTTGATGCATGAATCGAGGTGATATCATGCTGAAAAAACGAAGTTGTCAGTCTCAATTTCTTCTGTAAATGGCATCAAGATCATCATCAACAGCTCCGTATATTGTGTCGAATTCATTATATGATTAATTAGACAGATTGGTGTTTTTTTATTGGCTCTGAAGATGATCCGAATGAAGATGGAAACGTCGGAATTACTTTAGTAGTTTGCAAAATTACTTTGTAAATCAAGTATAACAAATGATCGAACCTTTGCGCTGGAAGCATTAGTAATTTAATACACTCGTACATGTGAAATGTTTATTTTGAAAGTGGTGCAAGTCCATTTTTTGTTGTTTCGAGAAAATTAAAGGTTAGCATGTTAGTCAATTAAAAAATATAGATTAATTATATCACGTCTGGCAATGTTTCTACTAATTTCCCAATATGTAATTTGATTGTATCAAATTCTTTTAGACGAATTTAACAAGTTCGACCTGCAGATGGAAGATAACCAATAGAGGGGGCATTACACTTCGAAGATCGACAGAAACTGCCACAGAAACTTGTTCGACTGTATACGGTTTATCTGCAGTTCGACAAACTCGATTGAAGTGGCCACAGACTTGAGATTCACACTAATGATTTCGAGGCCAGGATACTGTTGATTACTTTCGCCTGATATTGAGAGCTACGGTCTCGCAGTGTTCACTATAGACTATCTCGCGCTACCAACAGTCGTAGTTAGCGATAACACCCGACAATCTTTAGACGCTTCAACAATTTCTGTGAACAACGAATGTCCGATATACAGAGTCTTCAGAAATCATTAATTTACACTTAGATTGTTACAACATTGAGAGAATTATTTGAACTTTGACATTGTTTTCTGGGAGAAACGAATCATTTGCGACCTATGCAATTAAAAACGATTTTGCGAGTTTTGATCTTGAATCCTCAAGCTCATGGTCAATTTTGCGGCATGTTATTTACTTCAATATCCACCAAACCGAGAGTGCAAAATCACTTTATGATGGTCATGGTATAATGACCGGTATTATATATTTTATTTCACTATTATGGAAATTACGAACTTGCTTACATGGAAATTGATTAGTTTCTTTATCCAAGCACATATTGTAGTAAAAATTGCACAAAATCTAAATAAATAGAGCCTTGTCATTTTTATAAACTGAAACATTTCAATCGCGTGTAGTGTTCGGTAGATTTAGTGTTAGAATATTGTTTGCATTATTAGATATGTTTGTATCTAATCAATAGACTGCGGTTCTTTATGCATTTATAGAAAAATTGAGTAGATGAAATTCGAAATTGTTGGACAATTTAAAAAGTTGAAGATATCGATATATGTGATTTCTCCTGTTTTAAAATCATTCAGGGGGAAAAATAACATGCAACTTAGTTTCTGTTTCTTACAAATTATGCAAACAATTTTTATTCTGCATCAAGAATTGGTTATCATGGACTGCAGATTTTATGCATTTATGACGACAACGAGTAAGTGTATTCTGAAACAGTAAAAAGATTGAATGAGTTTAACAATGTCGATGTACTGCTTTAAGTATATGAAAATTATTAATGAAGAAAATAAATTTTTACTTAACTCCTATAAATTGAAATTGATGTAGAAAAATTTTATTTTGCATAAATATCCGCTGCACATAATAATGGAACAGCGAATATTGTAAATTTTCCTCATTATTTAAGACTTTCATACAAAATCAAGTTTTAGTATTGTTAAAGTCACTTGTGACGAGTTAAAAAGTTTTCTTTTCAAGAAGGTTCAATGGAGCATTTTATTGTTTTAGCTGGAAAATGTGCAGCAATTAATTCCATTGTATAAATAACGAAAAACTCTCTATTTATCCCATAACCCTATTAGAACATAGTTTGAGAATCGGAGAAGTAGGATCACGCGAACCGGCCAGCGTTCCCCATGGGAGTCGTGCTAATCCTTTTTTTCAATTAGCCTGTACCAATAGGAGATCGGCTTGCAGGGCGAGGCATTGTTTGACGTCCGATTTGTCTCGGTCGGTACAGTCATTCCGAATTGTTCGTCCGGAATCAATTAGTTCGACGATCGCGATATATTCGCGTGGCGAGGGAAAAAGGCAAACCGAATCGAAAGCCCAGGTCAAACAAGACGAATAGGTCTGCCTCGCCTGTCCCCTATCGCCATTAAGACGCATTTCTCTACCGGATACTAACAATGTGTCTTCGAGAGCTTTAATCTTTTTAATCCCGTAGGCTTCCGGCTAATGCCGACCCATTTAAGAGTTTCCACGGGGGATGTAATGCGACGCTTTCAATCTACTTCCGGCGTTTCGTACATTAAGGAGTGATATGTGTTCACTTGTATTGCTTAAATAATCGGATTTTTCACAATTTTTATAAAAACGAAATTGTATATCTATTTCGAACGTATGACAGAGTAACATTTTCAGTATATTTAGAAATTTTTTAGATTAAAATATATCCATTTCTTAAAGCCAAATTATCTGAAATAAAAAAGGAGTAAAAAATATGTATTTGTAATACTTAAATAATCGGGGTTTTCACAAACTTTATAAAAAAAATTATATATCTATTTCTATTAACATATGACAGAGTAACCTTTTCAGTATATTTAGAAATTTTTTAGACAAAAATATCCATTTCTCAAAGAGAACCAAATTGTCTGAAATAAAAAGCAGCCAAAAATATTTCTTTATAATGTTTAAATAATCGGGTTTTTCACAATTTTTATACAAAAATTTATATATTTTATATATAAAGTTATATTTAAAATTATCTAATATAAAAAGGACCCCAAAAATATGTTTTTGTAACACTTAATTAATCGGATTTTTCACCATTTTCATAAGGATTATATATTTATTTCTAAGGATTAACATATATGACAGAGTAACATTTCCAGTATATATAGAAATTTTTAGAGAAAACTATGCATTTCTTAAAGTCACATTATCTGAAATAAAAATAAGGTAAAAATATTTCTTTTATATATGAAATTAACACTGTACAAAATTAAAGCGAAGCAAGTTTTAGAGGCAGAAGTTATTAGCTGCAGTTAAATAGCAATGGTTAATGTGATTTTTATTCTGTCTGGTGTTCGACGGAACGCTTGCCCTGTAAGTTAGGCGACGTGAGTTAATATTTGACTACCAATGGCCGCTTTTCCGCGTCATGAATCATCGCGGAAGAGCTCGGCCATTCAGAATCGCCGGGCTTAGCAGCAATCCGTAATAAATTACTCTTCGATGAAATAATTGGATTCGATCATAATTCGGAGCTCGAACATCGTTGAAGCTCGCCTAGCTAAATGATTCTACAAAATCGAACGGAGTCTACTGAAATGATTTTATCTATGCAGTTTCTGATGAATTTTCTGTGCCAAATGGGAAATGACGAGCTGTAGTCGTTGGGAATTATTGAGATAAGAAGCAAATAATAATCATCAATGTTTTTGAGCAACAAGACTGCAAGTTTCGGTGTTAACCACTGTTCTATGAAGGGAAAAATGCGAACAAATATCAGGTTGTTGCCTATGAAATATCCGATTTTAGAATGCGACTCTTATAGGTTTATTAGGTATATAAAACTTTGTTGTACAAAGCTAATCCTTAACACTAAACGTACCACGACCGGTTCTAAATTTTTTTATTTCATAATTAATGAAATTGTAAATATGCTTTCATAAGAAATGATTTAATAAATGTCTTTATTAGAGCACATATTATAATAAGAGTCGTGCAAAGTGTAAATAAATGAATTCTTGTCATTGTTGTAAGGCAACCACGTGCCTGTTGCTTTTATATTGGGTTGGTAAGTAAGTATTCGGTATTTTAAGGTGAAATAAAATATTTTATCGATTGAAGTTCATCGCTTGAATAAAAAGAATTGGGTTTTACTTCACCTTAAAACACCGTTTAATGTTAATATCCTATGTTCAATTTCAATTTAAACGTATAATTTTACTTTTAAATAAAGTTTATTTCAACGTCATTCAACGCGACTGTCGTGTATTCCTTTTATATGTCTGGAAAAATAACTTTGATGTCATTTTTGGTCAAAATGTGATGATTAATTCACTTACTGATCGATGATTGTAAAAAATAACTACAAAATCAAGGTAACAATCTTGTAAATGAAAACCGTGTATGATCATAATATCTTATTCTCAACGTAATACAATCAAGGAACTTGGCAGGTAGGATACATTGGTTACAAAATTGCGTTTGTTTAATATCTAATTACAACGACCTAATAGCATCGGCTCAATTTCGGTGGCTCTCGGTTCCGCAGATCGGTATATCAATCAGGTCTCTAAAAGTAATTCAAATATGTTTTTAAAGTGATCTAATAAAAATCGTATGGCTAGGAAGTGAAAAAAATATTTATTCATGAAAAAATTCTAAGTGCCAGCATAATCTCGAACCACGTGAAGAAGTCTCCTCTTCTTCTTTTGAAGTTGTCTACTTGACACCGCTTAGTTCCAGAACAAGAGCGTATGTCATATTCTATCCTTCTCCAACGAACGATATCGCCGCACGGTCGACCACTTTATGGTTTGCCAGACAATTTTACGGGAACCATAAACTCTCGGCCCGCTGAAGAACAATGTCAAGCCGCACAGGCACCCTTATCCGCAATACATCGAAAGCCATCCGGAGCCATCGTCTTACATCGAAAGTAAAACGGTTATCGATTTTCGTGTATTGCATTATAGCCATTTTTACAGTCTGAAAAATGTTGAAATGTATCACTGTATAATCAAAGAGTTAAGAAAAAACAAGTACAACTTTGAAAAAACGTCGGAGAAGTTGGTTTCTATTTCTTTTTTGTTTTTTGAATGTATCAGATTTTTTTAGAACTTTGAATTGTGGAAAATGGGGCAGAAACTGGTTTTCCGATTTTCTCCTGTAAGTACTTTTACAGATGAACAAGTGTGTTACCTTACACACTTATTTTCACTATATCCATATAATTTGAATTGTCAATCTTTATTTAAACAATTATTTCACATTATTATCCGTTAATGTAAGCTTAGGATGGAAATTTTCCATGTAAGCCCACGTAAAAAAATTTCAAAATACAACCCTTAGAATTTTCTCTGAAATTCCGATAACTTGCAATTTTTCTCAAAAATTTTTGTCACGTTGCGTGCAAACGAATTGTTCTTACTTCTGAAAAAAAGTTCAAATCGTATGGTCCAATATTAAAAAAGTTATCGTCTTTTGAATATCGCCTTTTTAAGAGTGTCGGAATATTAGTGAAAGTCACTGTGTTTCATAAATTAGTAAAAATTATTGTTTAATTAAGAACTATGGGGTTGGCATGAAAATAATTTCGGTGTTTTAAGGTGAGGTAAAACCAAATTCTTTTTATTCAAGCAATGAACGTCAATTAATGAAATATTTTCTTATTTATTCTGTGTGACAAAAGATCATAGAACGAAATGGAAAATACCTTGTTTAGTAAAGTTTATTGCTTCGGCGCTATTTCATCTTAAAACACCGAAATTACTTACTTGCCAACTCAATAGTTCCTCAGCCACTCAGTATCGCCGGTCGTAACAAATTGTCCGTAATAAATTAGTGTTCGGCGAAATAATTGGATCCGATCATAATTCGAGGACCGCTGAGCGTCAGTTTCACGGGTCCTGTACTCGTTCGAGTTGAATCGCAGATATTCCAGCCGGTTACCTAATGGCAATTAACGTTCCCCGACTCGAGATCGTCTGCGCGTCCACATCAATCAAACGCTCGGACGTGGAAACCCTGGACGGGCAACGAAAATAATTAGAATTCGACGTGAAAACTCTGGTAGGGAACCATTAACGCGTTGCTCGGACCTAAACCCGGCTTGTGTTAAGTGCACTACACACGTATCCAAGATGTTCCTTGGGTAAACTTTACTTTACCGGAATCAAAACATTTGCCTTCCTCCTATAAATTATTATGTATTTGGTATGTAATCCAATAGATTTGTACCCGGAGAACCTGCAGATCGGAATTTCGATCCTGTAGGATCGATGGTCCAGGAGTTATGGTTCCTTAAAGTTGACCAATTTGCAGTGTTTTTGACAGGTTAGAGCGCCGCCATATTGGTTTGTAGTGACGATCGCGCGCCGTTTACCGAGCAGAACCGCTAGATGGCCGCACAGGCACACAGTAATATCGCTAAGATAGAGAAAATATAACAGAAAATGTTTGAGAAGAAATATCGTCGAAAATATTTACAAAAACCTAACCTAGACCTAACCCATACCAGTTAAAACACAACATTGCGGCCATGTTTTCCACAATTCAAACAATAATCTCAATACCCGCTCTATATTATCAGCATTAACGCGTGCCCGTGCTGCCATCTAGCGGTTCAACTCGGTAAGCGGCACGCGATCGTCACTACAAATCAATATGGCGACGAATTGCTCAACTTTAAGCGACCATAACTTCTGAACCGTTGATCCTACATGATCGAAACTTCGATCTGCAGGTTCCCCGGGTACAAAACTACTGAATTACATACCAAATACATACTAATTTATAGCAGAAATGCAAAAATTTTATGTCCGGTAAAGTAAAGAGCAGCCCGTTTCTTGGCTCGATGTGTACGGTATGGTAGCTACATAGCTGCTCAGTCATTGCTCAAGTGGCGAGACAGAAATTCGTTATTACACACGAATACCGGCCGCGTAATTATGCCAGCAACGACGGCGCATACTCGTCATCTGGCACTCGATCCAATTCACTGGATGCGTGTAATACGATCGTTGGATGTAACGTGCAGGTGCATGCATAGTTGGATGCAAGCAGCATGCCTTGAAGTGCAAGCTACATCGCGTTACACACCCGTATCCCGGCAAAGAGTGGCTTGGATTTCGACCGACAAATTAGTTGCACGACTTGCCACGCGAAATTCAACACTTCGCCACCCGGAACCCTATTAATTACTAGTTGCACATTTTCTTTTACGACTGCGCTCACTGGAGATACGCACGCCACCGTAAATGTCTAGACACTGTTCAGCTGTTTGCACCTTTACGAGCCTCGGCGAGTTCAAGTAGACTCGTTTCGTTTCTTAACACGAAACCTACCACCACCGATCAGAATGATCGGTTCCAGATTTTTTATTTTACAATTAATGAAATAATAAAAATGATTTTGTAAGAAATGATTGTGTAGATATCTTTAGTAGGAACACGTATTACAATAGGGACCGCACAAAGTCTAAATAAAATTAAACTTTTCATTTTTATAAGGGAATAGGAGGGGACCAGTTACTTTTAATGCTCGATACGTTTAGTGTTAAATCGTGCAGCGTTTTATATTCCTTTATCTTTTTTATCGAGACACACACTTTTATTTCTCCGTCCCTCTGGCTGTGACTATAGTCTCTGGAAAGTGGACTATAGTCGTCGGTATTTAAAAAAGGGTGGTCCCGCTTTGAGATTTCAATGAAATAAAAATAAACATTTGAATGGCATAGTGTTAAAGTAAACGAACGGCGTACAAGCGAAGAGATTCGACGGAAGATTTACCAGAATCAATGAAGAGCTTCTCCTTACTTTTATGTGCACACCTCGACAAAGTCTCGACCATAAAACTTGAACCATAAAACTTGAACCATAAAACTTCATGGTCATACATTGATATTCTCCGAACTCGACAAAAATCTTTGAAAATTCACATTTTTCAACGGAACATTGAAAACACCAAAAGAATTGACGAACAGTAATATATTATTGTGGAACACAATTCTTTCGAACAATTTTTTTCAAGTTCTTCAATGGTCATACATTGATATTCTCCGAACTCGACAAAAATCTTTGAAAATTCACATTTTTCAACGAAACATTGAAAACACCAAAAGAATTGACGAACAGTAATATATTATTGTGCAACACAATTGTTTCGAACAATTTTTCCCAAGTTCTTAAGTTTGGAAAATCAGGTACGAACTTCGCAATTATCAAATAGTATTTGATGAGAAACGTAAGAAATGTCGTAGAACTAACCTGATATGTTGGTACGTTCGATCACGGAACACGTTCGCCACAGGATCCCGATATTTTCCAGGTGCAGTGCTCGAAATAATAATAGGTTCACTAGCCGCGTCGGCTGGTTTATTTCTAATTTTACTTTCGTTTACTGTGGCATTTGTTTTTATTTCGCAAGAATGTGTTCTACACATTGTGTAATCAGTCAGTCGACTATCAACAGTATTAGTGTAATACGTACCTGTTTCAAAAATACTTTGAATATTATATCGAGTAAAAGATACGAAATAATCTTAGGTTCACGGAGAAATATTTAAAAATTACTATTGGTAGTGCAATTTTTTGAACGTTTTTCTATGGTAAGTACACAGATTTATAAAGTTTAAAAATTATAAAAAATATTTTATATTCGTTTGGTATTATTAAAACACAATGACACAGGGAAATCGTTAAATGATAACGAACAGGAACAAATTATTGCTTTCCATAATATGAGTCTCCCTAACAGAGAAATTGCAAGAAGATTGAAAAGGTCATTAAACGTCATAAAAATTTGTTTAAATTAAAAGAAAAATACGGCAGTGAAAAATCTACAGTTCATCCAAAAAATTAACACATAGGGTGAAAGGTAAAAATTTTCAAAAAGCACGGCGAAATATGCTTAATGCCCCCAAAATAAAAATGGAATTAGAGATCGAGTTCTGAGATCGAGTGTGACACTTAAATATTCGAAAAAAGCGAAAAAACCTCCGCTAACTAAATTCCACAAGGAGAAGAGATTAAAGTATGCAGAATATAATATGTCCATAGACCGAAAAGTGGAAGACGGCGATTTTTTTGTATGAAAAAAAATTTAATTTGGGCAGCCAAATGGGTTTTAATATTACTGGCATAATCTGCGTGATAAAAAAATGTAAAAATCATAAGAGTCCATGAAGGAGGATTTGTAATGGTTTGGGCTGCATTCGGCTGCATTCGGCTGGAACGGTAAGACTCCGATAATGTGGTTCCCTCCAAAAGCTAATGCTGAAAAATATCAGGAACTATTGGAATAAGTACTGGATGAATATGGCGACAAGATTGGTGGACCTAATTTAATATTCCGACACGATAATGAAGCAATACATCGTGCAAAAACAATTACAAACTACTTTGAGGAGGTAAAAGTAGAAGTTTTACCTTGACCATCAAGGAGTTCGGACTTAATCCGATTGAAAATGTGTTGGGGAATATTAGCACGAAAGGTATACGACAATGAGAAACAGTATAGCATTGTTTCAGAATTGCAAAACGGGATTGGAAAGGCGTGGTCTGAAATTGAATTAGAAACATTAGAAAAATTAATTTAATCAATTCCACGCAGTATATTTGAAGTTATAAAACACAAAGGAGGTTCAACTAAGTATTGAATTATTTTTCTTCTCTTTTTTTAAATTGTTTATGTAAAAATACATAATGAACCTATGCTTATTTCGCAACTAAATCTCAAATTTTGTAATAGAAAATTTGTAATTGATATTAATTAACATTGTGTTATTCGATTGAGCTGTGTATTTTGTTAATTATATTAGAACGAATAAATGATAATAAGTAAAATCAGAAATACTGCATTAAACACAACATTATGTCAACAAATTGAAGTAAACCTATCAATATTTTTAATTAACATTGTGTTATTCAATTGAGCTTTGTATTTTGTTAATTATATTAGAACGAATAAATAATAATAAGCAAAATCAGAAATACTGCATTAAACACAACATTATGTCAACAAATTGAAGTGAACCTATCATTATTTCGGCCACTGTATTTATTTTGTCGATACAAGATTGAAACAAATCAATCAAAGTACAGGGAAGCGAGGTCTCGTGTTTCAGGGTTTCGGTTCTATGTATCGTATCAGATTAGTTGTCCCGGCGCGGCTTTCTATCCGTCGTTTCCTCGCTTTGTTTGCGACGCATTTTCCCCACTCAGTTCTTCATACTAAATCCGATAAGAAATAAGTGGAGATATCAGGCCGCGTCCGTTGAGGAACGAGTGAGAAAGTAACAGTGACACTCTATAAGACCAAACGCAACCGCCCATTTGTCTCGAGGAAGCCGACACCCAAGCGATACTCTAACAGAGTGCTATCCAACATAAGCACCGAAGCTTAAGGACCCTTCCCCACTCTATCTCCATTTATTTTGTCAGCGTGTCTACATTAGTTTCACCGTGCCAATATTCTGTGTCGCGTCATGTTCGTCGACCTCTCGCAAGACACTATGTAAAGTCGGAATAGCAACGAAGCAGTTTTCAACACGTATGTTGTCATCGAATCTTCGATTTACGAAAATGGCAGTTATACTCCCCCTTTTACAAAGCTCCAATAGCAAGTTCTTCACATAGGGTATACGAGGTGTGATAAAAAAGTAAGGTGACTTTTTGAATTACGCGGGATACCTACAGCCGATTTTCGTTTTCTTTTTTTTCTTATGCTGGTACACTCGTCCCGAACATATGTTCGCAGTTTCAGCTATATAGCATCTTTTTTTGGTTGTGAGAAGCATAAAGGTTAGAAGCGTTTTGCGTGTTCGGCGAAGTTTGTTCCGAAACTGCTTAATTTTGACCAGAAGAAACGTTGCACGAGCATCGCTCAGGAGCTGTTGAATAACATCAATGATGAACCTGATTTGCTCAAAAGGGTCACAACTGATGACGAATCATGGGTATATGGTTAAAACGTTGAAACCAAAGTCCAATCGTCACAATGGAAGTCCCCAGAAGAGCCAAGACCGAAAAAAGCACGCCAAGTTCGATCAAATGTCAAGGTTTTGCTCACTGTTTTCTTCGATTATCATGGCGTAGCGCATCAGGAGTTCTTACCACAAGGTCGTACGGTTAATAAGGAGTATTACCTTGAAGTTATGCGCCGTTTGCGTGAAGCAATACGAAAAAAACGCCCGGAATTTTGGAAACATAATTCATGGATTTTGCATCACGATAATGCACCTGCTCGCGCATCGTTGCTTGTGAGTAATTTTTTGGCCAGAAACAACAGCACAATCATGCCTCAGCCACGATATTCACCGTATTTGGCCCCCTGCGACTTTTTCCTGTTCCCAAAACTGAAGAGACCCATGAAAGGACGGAGATTTGCAACGATTGAGGAGATAAAGACTGCATCGCTGGAAGAGCTCAAAGCTATACCAAAAAGTGCTTATCACAAGTGCTTCGAGGGTTGGAAAAAGCGCTGGCACAAGTGTATTATATCTGAGGGGGATTACTTTGAAAGGGACAACATAAATA
This sequence comes from Lasioglossum figueresi, assembly GCA_028455805.1. Taxonomy (NCBI): domain Eukaryota; kingdom Metazoa; phylum Arthropoda; class Insecta; order Hymenoptera; family Halictidae; genus Lasioglossum; species Lasioglossum figueresi. The sequence goes on along the minus strand of CM052194.1, from coordinate 12,068,081 downwards.
TTGATGAATAAATAAATATTTTTTGATAAATATAAAAACTCACCTTACTTTTTGATCGCACCTCGTATGTACCTATTATTGCGGATATACGTGTTTTACTGAGATATTTTTTCCCAATGAGATTGAAATACGTGAAAATAAATATGTTGCCCTGAATAAATTTGTACAATTCAATGAGAATGTATTCTCGTTGGTGAGGCAATCAAAATTCTCAATCATTTTTCTTCTATCTCGATCACCAAAGGACTGTCGTTCACATGATTGTACATTCTTCATATTGCTTTAAATTGCATAGGGAAAAGTTTTATTATTATTTAGATACCTACTTGAAAAGGAATTTTTCTTGCCTTTTTAGTAAAGAGATTAAGCCCTCAGCATTACGTACATTAAAGTAAAGGAGGCGCTCATTAGTGCGGCACAAAAGTTGCTAGGAATGTCTAATACTTCACTGCAGCCTAACGTTTTAGGTTAGATAACTATTTGATACACGTAAGTAGGTAGGATATGATTCTGGATAAAGCGTATTATTATAGATAAAATAAGAAGATATGGCAAAAATTAAATAGAAAAGTACTGAAAAAACAGTAACAAAAATAGGTAAAGAGAAGTACACGAAAAAATCTACTTATGGAACTGAGAACTTGAGATTTTAAGAAATAAATAAAAGGAAGAAGAATTGAGAAAGAGAAAGGAATAATTTACATTGTGAACGAAACTGTGAAATCTTGTAAATTTCACAATGATCTTAATTTAAAACATCTTCAAACTGAAGATAATAAATATTACTCAAATATTTGTTGAAAGAATATATTTAGTTATGTGATATTATACTACGGTGTTAAAATTAATAAAAGGTTCATTCATTTAAAATGTTATAAATAAAAAAATTATTTGTTACTGTGCTCAGGATTTATTTAAATTAATGCGTAGATAGATAGTTTGTTTCGGTACGCTCGTATATTTTGAATTCAAATCCATAGTAATGGGTACGAAGTAATTGGTAAATTGGTACATTATCGATTTTATTTTTTAATTATTTCTAACGTTATATTAGGTTTTGAGGTCGACCAATTTTTTAAATATTTAGAACACACTCTTCCATAAAATGCTTACACACATTATTATTTCATGATAAATTAGTAATAATAGAGTACGATCGAAGCATGATACCACCGTAATCGGTACAGCTATTATATTACAGTTTACGTTCGATATCTTCATTGTCAAACGAGATGACATTGCCAAATGAGATGGGTCAAATCTCGTTTTTCGAAATTCCAACCGCAGCATTGACAAATTAGCAACGATGTTATTTAAATCGTAAAAGCAACGTGTCAACTTCACAACGTTACAATCCAAATATTGAAATTAGAGATCAATTTTCCAGACAATTGAACAATTTTTTAATTTTGTTCGAACTTACAGTTTGTATCGCGGGATGAATATTTAATAAACTCGCGAGGGATTAAGAAATTCCAACGGTTCTATCCGTTTTCTTCGTTCCCGTAATAAACAACCGGGAGATTCCTCGAGAACGTTGCAAATACCCGTAGATGCATTCAGAATCCAGTGTATAATGGAGCATTACTCGGTTAGTATCGAAGAAAGTTCCGAGAGCGAGAATTTATCGCGAGCGCACGTTGATGCGCGATGAAAGCGCGTGGATGATGGTGCGGTTCGGAGAGCGGGGAAAATTATGCGAGCCCAGGCTGGACGTGCAAAAGAAGAAAAAAAGAATTACAGGAAACTCGTAAATCACCGGGGCTGATAGTGCGTTTTACGGTGACGGCTACGGAAACCCGTGGACTCAACGGTACATACGTATTCTGACATTTATTAATCAAATTCAACGCGACTATCGATCGATTAAGTAGCCGAACGTGACGTTGTTAACGATCATCTGGGCTCGTGATTTATGTAGAAACTAATGTCGAAAACATTGATCGCGTTTCTTATATGTAACTTCGAGAGGCTCCAGTGTTTCATTCACGTTTCTGTCACGAACATCAGTCGTTTTCATTTGACTATTTTCGTTTCTTTTAGTGTGATAGAAAGTTCCTGTAGTACTAATGATTCTTTCATGGAACTTGTACTGGTATATTTGTGACACTTTTCTGATTGCAATGATACCAAACATGATACATTTTGTAATTCGATTATCCATACGATTTGAATTATAAAAATGTTACAAATATACTGGTGAAAATTACATTAAAAAGTTTTGTTACTCGATTAGTATTGTCTTATCCATATGTACACCCCCGCTCAAAATTATGTGGACCACAGGTTTAACATTTTATGCGGTCTAGTTCATACAGCTAATAATAAATTGATTAGATATCTCACCAATAATTATTATTATTGTCTTGAGTAGACAGCAAACCACGCTAATGGATCATCGTAGATTGAAATACAGTATTAGCCCTGTCGAAGAAACTTTTATTTATTCAAGAGATTTTAATAATTAAATTATACAATTTGGTACTATTAGAATAAGTTATACTTTCAACAAAGTGTCCACATATTTTTGAGCGGGAGTGTATGTCTATCAACTAGGAAGAGTTAAAAATTGAAGTAACATTTGATTTTCTTATTGATATTTATGTCGTGTTTGATCTAAAAAATTGCGAAAAAAAGTGTTCTTATTGGATTAGTATTGTCTTATTCGTACGTCTATCTTCTTTAAAAGTTCACGTTTCAATAGACAACTACGAAGAATTAAAAATTGAAGTAAAATTTTATTTTCTTATTTATTAAATTCCATACGTCAACCATTATAGTAATCGTAGATGGGGTAAATGCATAGTGAACGCGTTGTTTGTAAATAATTAATAAATTCATAACAGAAGTGTTACGAATGAATGTGTACATCTAATAATATTATCGCATGATTTTCGCATCGTATTCATCGCTACAGCCATAGATGGAGATCCTCGCGTTGCGGAACATCTCTTTTCCAATTACCTCTATCCCACAAATTCCATTATACTATTATTTCTCGAACCGTTCGCGCAGTTTCGCCGGAACAACAGTTACGGAACGCTTCGTTTCACAGACAGTTTTTCATTTGAATCTCCTTGCGTTTTCGCGAACGGAATTTCAACGAAAACCATCTCCGCCGACGGAGATGGAACAGAGGTCCGAAGTTTTTATCACACGCGGTATTTTATCGCGCTGCACCTATCGGATATTGTATTCCTTTCTTCGGTGTAGGTTGTTATTTTATGCAACAGCCACGTTCCGACGGAGCTAAAACGGATCTACCGTTGCACATGCCAGCATTTACAGAGGAACAGAGGACCAAATTATTCTATCCTGTTACTCGGTGCTTCATAGTTCCACAAATGTTCTGTTACTGTTTTTTTATCGGCTATTTGAAAATGTACAAACTTACAGAAAATGATTACTTTTTATTAGCGGTGTGCGAGATTCCCGAAAATGTTCAGGATTCCCGCAAATGTTAGGGATTCCCGAAAATATACAGGATCCCGCGAGGATTCGGGATTCCCGACAATTTACGGGATATAGAATAATATTTCGGATTCTCGAAAGTGTCGTTATTCTTGAAAATTTCAGCAATCCGAATCTTTTGTGTTCTTCGAGCTTCGGATTCTTTTCGGAATCACAGATATTTTCGGGAATCGCAGATACTTTCGGGAATCACAGATATTTTCGGGAATTCTGAATATTTTTGGGAATTCTGAACATTTTCGAGATTCCGAAAATCTAGGGAATCCCGAATAGTTTCGGGATTCCGTCCCAATCTTTTAGACAGCGGATCTTTATGCAAAATAAAAACTTTCTACCTGCATTACAACAAACTTGAGTGAAATAGAAATTTATTTTCGGTCTTAATATGCTTAACAGACTAAAAATAACGTAACAGTATTTTCGTATTAGACCTACTCATTTTTATCACAAATGCGTGTAATACGCCGTCTAATTATTACACTATGTTACATATTTAATACTATTATACTTGTTCTTGCCGATCTACTCGTTTTTTTACTTCGCAAATTTCTTTTTCACTGCGTCGAAAAATTATATCGCAACGTTTCACCGTGTATCGCAGAGTTATTTCAAATTTTCCCTTAGCTATTAATCAGTTGAGCGTGAAAAACGGTTAGTAAAAACAGTTATGGTTTCAAATTCCGTCGACACTTTTTATCAAAATATTCCAACGTGCCCACTCCGCGGTAAACTTTAAAAATGAAATTTTGTTTAATTTTCATCAGCCGCGTGCGCCGCGCCTGGGGTGAAAATCCTGCGGCGCTTCGAACATGATTAGTTAAACCGTTTCGCACCGAAACTACCGATTGTTTTCGGCACGTGTGTGCGCGGAAATCCGCCAATAACGTCGCCTGCTTTGTTGTTTTTCTACGAACGATAACGGCCGCGTAATTGCGTCGACGCAAAACGCGGGGCACATTTCATAATCGTCGAATCGATCCGTCACCGCTCGAGTTTTTCCTCTCCGCGAATTTTTCATTTATTTCCGACGTAAATCGATACACTTGGAAATTACTGTTATTATCAATGGGTAAATAAATCCGATAATATTGGATTATCGGAAAAGTTTCCAATCTTTTTGAGCTGTTAAACTGGAAGCCACGGGAATTTTATATACTCCCACTTTTACAATAGTATATACTTTCGGATAAATATGAACGTTATATTCACCGATTATTAACTTCAAAAAGATACTTCAATTTACTCTTGCCTATCGTTAATCAATAAATTATATCCTGCTCTTTCTGTTCTATATTCTCGATTTTATTTATTTTTCGATGTCACCGAAATTTGATAAACTCCCATTCCGACGATAGTGTATTCTTT
>CM052194.1:12035222-12063145 GCA_028455805.1 Lasioglossum figueresi | reverse complement strand
TCTTATGGAACTTTCACTACCTTATTTCTGGAATTTTTCTGATTAAAATGACATCAAACACGATATAATTTCAACTGTATTTAGTGGTTTAATCGACGATGAACTTTCGAACGCAACGAAGAACAGCGTATGGGAAAGAAAGAGACTCAGACAGTCGCCGTCGCCGGCACAGTTCAATAATGTCCCATACGCTGTTCTTCGTTGCGACCGAAACTTTCACCGTCGATTAAACCACTAAATACAATTGAAATTATGTCGTGTTTGGTCTTATTTTAATCAGAAAAATGCCAGAAACAAGCGACGGAAAGTCCCATAAGAAAATAATGAAAATTAAGGAGTTTGAACATTCGATTCATGGTGTCAATGGTACCAGTTCATATATGTTCACACCAATATACCCGAACCGAGATCAATCATCGTCGCTCTGCGATTGCACAGACAACATGAACACCGATTGAAGAATTACTGTAGTTGAGATTTATAGAAGAGTGAGTGAAAAATTTCGGAGCCGCCGTGTATATTTGTAACAGAATATGGCGGAGTGCTCCTTCTCTGTGTCAAAGGATTAACACTGGCGAGTTGTAATTACAAGAGCCACCTTGGGGAGCGAATGCTCTTTTCATCCGCAAGGAGCTCAAATGAAATCTCACCGTTGATTACGACGAATACGCCGCTCTTCTTTTCGCGTCCTGGCAAAAGGAAAATTAATTTCGCCGGCACGTCGTCATTCGAGCAACGTGATACAAAGAATCGCGGTATTTCAATAAGAGTCCAATTTTATTCTTGCGCGATGCACGCTGCGATTGGTTCAACGTAACGGGAGGACCGGTATCTTCGAAACAGCGAAGGAATATCGCATATTTCTCGAAATAGAATATTTTTGCCAACCTTTCCCGCAATGTAATGTTATAATTAGACAGCGGATTTGATGTATTTATTACAAAAATGAGTAAGTGTAATTTGAAACAGTAGAAACATTAGAAGAATTTAGAATATTAACACAGAGAATAAATTTCTATTTCATTCCAGTTTGTTGCAATTCAGGTAGACAATTTTTATTTTGCGTAAAGATTCGATCTGTCTAGTTATAATTTTTTATTCTATCCCTTCAATTTATACTTATATCCTATTCCATAATTTATGGAAACTGATTTTATAATATGTTTCTGAGATCGGTATCTTCGAAGCAGCGAAGGAATTTTCCATACTTCTCGAAATAGAATGTTTTCGCCAACCGTTCTCGCAATATAATGTTATAATTAGACAGCGGATTTGATGTATTTATTATAAAAATGAGTAAGTGTAATTTGAAACAGTAGAAACAGAAGAATTTAGAATATTAACACAGAGAATAAATTTCTATTTCATTCCAGTTTGTTGCAATTCTGGTAGACAATTTTTATTTTGCGTAAAGATTCGATCTGTCTAGTTATAATTTTTTATTCTATCCCTTCAATTTATACTTATATCCTACTCCATAATTATATGCAAACTGAATATATAATTTGTTTCTGTACCCTTTGAATTTATTTTTGTATGCGACTCAACGCTGTTTCGGACTCGAAATTTTTATTATAAAAATTAATAGGTACTAGATGATTTTATTGTCATTTTATATAAATTTTTAATCAGAAGCTGAAAACATTATTCAACTCAAGTTTTTCTAAGTCAGGTCTTCAAGTTTCTATCTCAGTTCAACTGAAGTCTTCCTGCAACAAATTTAAAACAGAATCAACTGAATTGATAAATTTTTCTATTTTGCGTTTGTTCGAGAGCGAGATCAAACATTTTGCACTATTTAGAAACGCTAGATAACGATACTCGATTTTTAATAGTACAGAAATTAATTTTTATGACATTATAAATCTTGAGACCTTTCATTAATATTAACAATTTCATAAATACAAACTTTATTTTGTTCTTTCAAACGGAAATGAGATAATGTATCTAAAACTGTGTGTATTTATCTAAATACATACTAAATTTAACTGTTCAATTGTAGGTAATGTTCGATTTCTTCAGATTTTCAATTTAATAATTAGGGCCACGTCGATCGACAGGCGAGAAAAGAGTAATCTACAGCTGATAGAGAGTCCTGAAGGACTCGAAGGACCTGAGGAAATAGTCTTCGACACGTGATCCCGGTTCGAAGGAAATGCGCTGCGGAAATCGTTTACTTGCTCTACTAGTTCGAGTAAACTGATGCAAATCCTCCCGAAGTGCATAACGTTCTTCAGCTGTTCGACAGTGTGTGGATGAAAATTTTGGTTGAATTATTCAAGGGACGTCATCGACTGGTTGCTGCGCATTACCTTTGAGAAATGAGCGCCACCATTCATAGAATTTAATATAAACTGTCTCTAACTTCACCTCGATTCTACTATTCACTGTCGCATTCACAATTTGTCTGTCAAAAGTTTGCAATATCTTTTCTAATGACTACGTTACACACAGCTCGTTTCTCTTTAAATTATAATCTACACTGAAGTTTATAGATTGTGAATAATTGTTGAGAAATATCATTCTTAGAAATCTGTCCAAAAGGTAAATTAAAATAATCGTGAAAGATTAATTGGATTACATTCCAGAGGGTGGTGTGTTGATAAATGACCAACGTTGTTATTGTTATTAAACAATTTTTTAAGAAATTCTCAGACGTGTATCATAAATGTTTAAAATCTTTCAACGTGTTAATATAATGAATTTTTCATTAACTACAATTCCAACAAACTTATACATGAAAATTTGCAATCCACAACAAAATTTGTACTGTGCGAAGCTCTACTAATTGATCTACAATGATCTACAATGATCTACAATAATCTACAATGATCTACAATGATCTACAATGATCTACAATGATCTACAATGATCTACAGAATTCAAATTATTTTAGTCTTTAATACAGTCCTTAACAGAATTTCCGCATCCGCAAATACACAGATGGCCAATCCATCTCCATGGAATGTTTCCATAAAATCTGTCATGGTCCCTATGGAGCTGCGTTTATTGAAACGAGTATCAGAAGGGATTAGGATAGTCCGCGTAAGCGTGATCGGTCTTATCGGGGTCAGATGTGTCGCGAAATGGGAGCACAACACGTTGCCTGAGAAATTTTTCTTCCGAACGCGACGTTAACCGAACAGTTTAATGAAGGAAGGGTGGCCGTGGATGATGAAGAATTCGTATAATCTCACTGGATGTTCCCGCGATCGATACAGTATCTTCCCACCGTAACGATAGACGTTTCTCCGAACCATTTATCTTTGATTTCTGACCAATCGGGCCGTCATACGTTTCGCCTCGAATGTTATCCGGCGAAAATGAACGGGAAATTTTTCCTATGATATTAATTTCACCCATTATCGTCCACTGAAAGTCGGTCTCTCTCGAAGAAAATTCGTTCGGGGGACTACAACGTTTGGAAAAATTGTACAAACTCTCGGTGAGTAACCGAAGATATTTCTAAATTTTCTGTAAATGTTGCAGAAGTAATTCATAAATATCTCGTGAATAGACAGAGGATCTTTATGAAAAATAATCATTTTCTACCTGATTCGCAACATACTGGAGTGAAATAGAAATTTATTTCCTTTTTCAATATATTTAATGGATTGAAAATAATATAACAGTTTTTTTAAATTCTTCTAATCTTCTTAATGCTTTAAATTACACCTACTCATTTTTGTCATAAATGCATAAAATGAATAAACTATTTGTAATATTCTACAGGAATGATCCCTTTTAGGGATGATAATTGTAAATTTTTCATGAAGGGAATATTAAGGCACGTTATATTGATAGAATTGATAATTGAGCCTAAGTAGAATAATACGCACCTAAAGTTTAAAATAGGTTTGGTCACTTAATGGCATTAATAAATCTGAAGGGGATTCCTAATTATTAAGGAAGTTAAATATAATAAGTTAAGTTGAATGCTGTAATATTAAAATTGAAAATAATTGGTACAGTAGGTTGGAGTATATTTGTTCATATGCTTCGAGTATTGCAAGTATTTAAATTATTAATTCAATTATGTTTGTGCATTCCTCTTCCATTTATGAAACCATAGATCACCATGAATGCTGCAATAAAATTGCATTTTTTTTCAAATGCTGTATTTTAAATAGAAATTCTTAACTCAATTATGTTTGCTCATTCCTATTCCATTTATCTAATCATTAGACTGCGGATCTTTAGGCATTTAAGGCTTCTGAAAATCTCCAAAAAAGGGTGAAATATAAAATTCGACAGAATTTAGTACAATTTCGATATTTTTGAGATCTGCGAATGCTACTACCACTGGAAATAATATTGAATTTTATTTCACTTTCTTAAAATTCATCTACAAAAATTGAAAATTGCATAAACATTCGCAATCTACTAATCATATATCACCCACAATTCACATGTCCGTCCCATTCTATTTGCCAAACCATAGACACCCCTATTTCATTTGCCTGGTTACAAACCACCCCATATTATTCCATTTATCTAGCCACACCCATGCACTTGCCTCAGCAAACGTTTGTCCCCATTCTACTCGTCTGAATGTAGGCTGTTTCTATTCTACTTGTGTCACTGCAGATTGTCCTAATTTTGCTTGTACGATCTCTGCTTATACAGATTACAGATTGTCTCAATATTAATTATACGATTATTTGCCAGGCTGATTCTACTTGTTTCACAATGCATCACACTTCTTCCACTTGTCTGACCATTAGTCGACCCTGTTCTACTTGTTTCCCATCCACATTCTGCTTGTCTGACCATACGTCACTCATGTTCCACTTGCATGACCATAGCACGAACATATTATATCACTTGTCGAACTATAAATCGTTATTCTACATTCGTTTGGACACAGATGATTCCCAATACTATACATCACACACATACCGACACATTTCTGCTTGAAGTTTTAACATGATCGCTGGATTCTACGATTTCTTATTTGGAACTTATGACGAAGTTCGTATTTATTGTATTTATTTTATTATAAAATGTGTTATTTTCATTTGAAAGAAATAACAGTTGTACTTATTGTCAGTATATTCTATTCGAAATCTTCGTAACGAGCCTGACGCAGTATTATTGAATGTGGCGTCACTTTTGTAGCAGCTGAACATTCATCAACCCGGGTCCAATGATTTTTAACGAAACTATAGAAACATTTCAGTAAAACATTGTCTCATTTGCATGGTGGGTAACAATTTTACCGCTAAAAAATAAACGAAAATGTATACAGCACGAGCGAACGGAAGGGAACGAAGTTAAATAGCGTTTCGGTTCTTTTGCCACGTTTATTTGTTCAATGGAACAGAATATGAAAGCTTCATCGATTTTTATAACAGCATTTTTTAATTCCCTCCGTTGCGAATATTCCATCTAAACCCGTGAGATTTTCTGAATTCCCCGATTGGTTAAAATGTTCATGCTATTTTTACACGCACGTGTGCGCCGAAAAAGAAGAATGTATTTAATGTGCAGTCTCTAGTAGAACCGCGGTATTTATCCAGCTAAATTTTCCTTGGCGCGTCCATCGGCTGGCTAACTGGCAGTCGACGGAACAGTGCAAGTTGAATTTTCCGCGAAAAATTTTTTACCCGGCAGATATTATCGCGCATCTCTCCCCGCCCCGTTCGGCAACGGTGTCGAGCAGTTTTTAATTAATCCGTCGCTTCTGCACGCCATGAAATTAATTTCACGTTCAAACACCGCTCGGGAAATTTATTATCATAAAACGTTTTACCCAGTCAAGGTACCGGGCCGCGTGTCATATTTTCACCGAGTAACTCACAGTGAACAATTTAAACAACGCCGGACGTAAACCGGTTCGCTGGTTCGTTTCGTCTTTCTGACTATCGTATAATTTACCTCGATTCGATTAAAAGCGGCCAACGGACCAGGTGAAAATTCTTTAAAGAAGTTCGCACAGCAAGTCTACCGGAAAATTCTACACTACTACAACAATCGTGTGGAAATAAAATTACGGTTCACCGTTTGATTACTGTGCAATCGAATTTCCATCGACCAGCAATTGCCATTTCTTTTGTGCCTTTTTAATGCTGTCTTTGTGACATTTTTAGTCCCTTGCAATATTTTATAAATTCATATTGGTAAAGCCAATTTAGTATCAATAAAGCCAATTCTTTCGACTGTTAGTTTCGTTGCTTGAATTTTTCCACAACTGCATTTTCCTTCGTTGATGAATTAATTACTGAACTTTTTACATCTTGTACACCATTTACACGTTACAGTAAATTCTCTATAAACGCAAAAAGGCCGTACACGATAAAAGCAAACAAATGTTCACTTTAGTAATCGGATTTCGGCTCGAGCATATCGGTGTGAACCACTACTAATGCGACGCGGAGAGTCGCAGTCGTCGGCACAGTTGAAAGGCCCGTGCGTCCTCACAATGTAATACCAGTATAAAATCGTTTTTATTATTACTTATTTTTTTATGAAACTTTCGCCAATATATTTTTGGCATTTTTCTGATTAAGATAAGACCAAACACGATATAATTTCAACTGTATTTAGTGGTTTAGTTGACGATCGACAGCGTATGGGAAAGAAAGAGACGCGGAGAGTCGCAGTCGCTTTGGCCACGCGCGGTCTCCCTTTACACTCGCTATCCTTCTCTACGTTCGGCTCGCTCTTTGAAGCTCAAACAGAGTGTCCGTCTACGATAAATGCAAATGAATCTCCCCGAGACTTCTGCGTTTATAGAGGATTTACTGTACAACTAATCTATATTTACGTGTATCTAAAAAATATAACGATGTAAATGAATATGTAATTACTAGACTGCGGCTTTTATGCATTTATTGCAAAACTGAATAGGTGCAATTGGAAACAATAGACAAATTAAAAGAGGTTAAGACATTCAACATGTAGTTCAACATAGCTCATTGAAATAATTAATGCTACAAAGAAATTTCTGTTTGACTCCTGAATAATTATTGAACTACGGATTTTATGGATTTATTACGAAAATTGGTAACAGCAATTTAAACCATTAAAAGGATTAAATGAATACAACAACGTTTATATATTACCTTGTTGAAATTATTAAAGCAAAAATGATCATTTTATTTGACTTGTGTTTCATACAATCGATGCAAGCAATTTTTATTTTGCATACACATCCGCAGTTTAATAATTATATATCACGTGGAAACAAGTTAATCATTCAAAATTTAATAACGATTGAACTACGGATTTTATGGATTTATTACAAATATGGGTAAAAGAAATTTAAACCAGTAGAAGAATTAAATGAATACAACAACGTATATAGATTACCTTGTTGAAATTATTAAAGAAAGAATGACCATTTTATTTGACTTGGGTTTCATACAATGGACGCAAACAATTTTTATTTTGCATACAGATTCGTATTTTAAAAATTATACATATGTCACGTGGAAAGACGTTAATCGTTCGAAATTTAATAACGATTGAACTGCTGATTTTATGGATTTATTACAAAAATGGGTAAAAGCAATTTAAACCAGTAGAAGAATTACATGAATACAACAACGTTTATATATTACCTTGTTGAAATTATTAAAGAAAGAATGACCATTTTATTTGACTTGTATTTCATACAATCGATTCAAACATTTTATTTTGTTTCCAAATTCGCAGTTTAATAATTATACATATATCACGTAGAAAGAAGTTAATCATTCGAAAAGTCAATCTCAATTAAACAACAATTACAGTTCTTTGTCAAATCACTGTCGCATCCATGTCGCGACGTTATTAAGAAATGCAAAGCCACGTGCTCAATAAACATAATCCGCGCAAACACCGAAACGAGGCGAGAATCGCTCGATCCGCGTTAATAAATAATGAATAAAACATTCCGGGGAATTTAGCAAATCTCACGTCGCAAAACAGCTGTTGTTTCGCGTGCCAATTATAATCCACGTTGAAACGAATTACGAAGCCGGTGCGCGATGATTAATTAGACGTCTGCCGATAACTACCTTCCTATATGAAAAATATGTACGTGATGCCGGTCGTTTTCACGGAAAAACATTTTTGCGATAAATTCGTATTCCGCGCGGGCGAGCTGATCCGAATTGATCCATTGTATTCGTCCGAACAAGATGGTCCGTCGTATTAGTCCATCGTATTGGTTCGTCATATTGGTTGTCGTATTGATTCGTCGTATTGATTCGTCGTATTGATTCGTCGTATTGGTTTGTCGCATTGGTTTGTCGTATTAATTCGTCGTATTGGTTCGTCATATAGGTTGTCGTATTGATTCGTCGTATTGAATCGTCGCATTGATTCGTCGTATTGGTTTGTCGCATTGGTTTGTCGTATTAATTCGTCGTATTGGTTCGTCATATTGGTTGTCGTATTGATTCGTCCTATTGGTTTTTCACATTGGTACGTCGTATTGGTTTTTCACATTGGTACGTCGTATTGGTACGTCGTATTGGTACGACGTATTGGTACGTCGTATTGGTTCGTCGTATTTGTTCGTCGTATTTGTCCGAGCAAGATGGTCCATCGTATTGGTCCGTCGTATTGATTCGTCGTATTGGTTTGTCGTATTGGTGCGTCGTATTAGTGCGTTGTATTGGTGCGTCGTATTGGTGCGTCGTATTGGTTTATCGTATTGGTTTATCGTATTGGTTCATCGTATTGGTTCATCGTATTGGTTCATCGTATTGGTCCGTCGTATTGATTCGTCATATTTGTCCCAGTAAAATGGTCCGTCGTATTGGTTCGAACAAGATGGTCCGTCGTATTTGTCCGTCGTATATTGTCCGTCGTATTCGTCCGTCGTATTGGTTTGTCGTATTGATTCGTCTTATTGGTTTGTCGTATAGGTTTGTCGTATTGGTTCATCGTATTGGTTCGGCGTATTGATTCGTCGTATTGGTTTATTGTATTGGTTCATCGTATTGGTTCATCGTATTGGTTCGTCGTATTGATTTGTCGTATTGGTTCGTCGTATTGATTTGTCGTATTGGTTCGTCGTATTTGTTCGTTGTATTTGTTCGTCGTATTGGTTCGTCGTATACGTTCGTCGTATTCGTTCGTCGTATTTGTTCGTCGTATTCGTTCGTCGTATTTGTTCGTCGTATTTGTTCGTCGTATTCGTTCGTCGTGTTTGTTCGTCGTATTCGTTCGTCGTATTGGTTCGTCGTATTGGTTCGTCGTATTTGTTCGTCGTATGTGTTCGTCGTATTCGTTCGTCGTATTGGTTCGTCGTATTTGTTCATGGTATTGGTTCGTCGTATTTGTTCGTCGTATTGGTTCGTCGTATTTTTTCGTCGCAAAACAGAAATAACCGGAAAGAGCGTTTATCGAAGATTGAGTTAGAAATTACCCGGAAACTCGATTTCAGCCGATATTAAAGCGCGACGCAGCGCCGGAGAATCACGTGTCCGCGAGATCGGATTATTGGCTTCCGATTAACGATCGGGAGTATTCGATTGATGACGCTTGCGGCATTGTCAGAGTAAAAATCCAACGGTCGTCGCAAAGAAAGAATGAAACAACATAACCATTTCAACGACACAGATACTCAAAGGTCACACATAAATGAGACATCCTTTCTAACCCAAACGAAATTTTGTTTTCATTGGATTTTACGTATCTTTGACTATTTTTCTACGTTTTTCCAGATGTAAAAGCCACGTACTGTTTTCCTCTTTGTAGTAGTTCCTTCTTATGTAAAGCTGATATAGGAGGCCTGTAAATAATTTATAATTTTCTGAAACAATGTTCCGTAAGTATTTAGGAACAACGTAACCGTATTGTGATTGTTAATTAACCACTCGGTTTACAGCAATAATAAATAAATAAAATAAAATACTGTGCACATAAAAAAATTAATTGCACACTTGGTTGTTTCTTGCTCGCTCGGCTATCTTCGACTCCTCGAGTTTACCCGAGTAGCGAGCGTTTCACCTCGGAGCGTGACGGATCAGACTCATTCACTGCTCAGCAATTGTATACGCGGTGCGCCTAAACAAGTTTTTACTTCAATACATAAATAAATGCAATAAGACTCTATCGAATGAAAGGAAAAGGTGGATTTTTACCAGAAACAACGTGTGAGGGTTGCGTTTTATAAAATTGTGATTGTTTTGCTAACTGTAAGGTTGCAATGAGAGGATTCGAACCGAACATTCGGGGTTTCCGTAACAGTATTCCTTTGATTATAAAAACAATTTATCTGCGTTTTCGATTGACGACGCCCCCGGCCTTGCCAGAAGGATAGTTTCGACGATCGACAGAAAGAAAGAACCGAACCATTTCAATGAAACGTTACGACCTCCCGGCGAACAACCGATTCCGGGATTTCGCAATCGAGGAAGATCTAAAATTCGTTTTTACGGTCTCGCGAGCCATCAACCATCGCCGCGTGCTCCGAAGAAGTCTTTAAAGTCTTCGCGGATGGAGAACCGTTTCGCGATCACCGTTCCCAGCGTAGGTTTCTTTTAATTCTTACAATTGAAACTGGTTCGCCAACAAGAACCCTTGTCCCGTTTTATTTTTTCTCTCTTTGTTGCCTACGGGGTATAAAGAAGTCGTAAATTCGCAGACTTCCGGGGTTTGCAGGATACCTCGAGGTACTTGAAGAGGCATTTCAAGAGAAATGCGTAAAATGGTGTTATAAATATTATAAGTCTTTAAGTTATAACTGACTTTATACTGAAAACAAAATTTTTGAAACATCCTGCATATAATTTAAAGGTAAAAAGCTAATCTTGTGAGGGGTTATATACAATTGTAAATCGATTTTCAAAAAATTCATTTTCTGGTAGTGTATTATCATAATAATCTGTAAAAGTAATCTGTAAAAACTCCAATAATAATCTGGGTGACGTACACGCTGTTACGAGCAAGGCTGTGCGCCTTTTATTTTCTGACGAGTCATTTGTTGTAATTCGAAAGCTATCCACTTGTGTACATATATTAGAAACAGTCTCGATGTAGTTCAACGAATGCTCAAGCAAATTCACTAAGTGAGCGTCGACACGTTTTCAGTGCGACATTTACCGCAGACCTGTGTAGTTCGATGCTAGTTCCTCTACTTTAAAAGTTCAAACACGTTTCGCTCGAAAACGCATTCTTAAAGACGATGAGCAAGATACCTCGGAAGCTAGAATACCGATTTGTTGAAAATTTCTCGTGTTTACTGTGGTATAATCGAAAAATTCGTCACTTGCTGACAGAATTTAATTACTAGACTACCGGATCTTTATGCAAAATATGAAATGTTCTTCTTTTGTATTCTTCTTTTAATCATTTTATCAAGATGAAATTAATATCTTGATGTCCTTAAATATTTGTAACATGGGCAATGGTGTTTATTTTATCAATATAATATTTTATTTAGAGAAAAGTTACTGTTGCGAATACTTTCTATCTGGCTAGACTATCTGGCATACTTCCTTTACAAACGACAGATAAATCTTGCTAAAGAAGCACCGAATTTATATGCACATTATTAGTTTATTAACTGGTATACTTCATTTACGAACGAGAGCTAAATATCGCTAAAAAAGGTACCGAATTTATTTACATATCTAATAGTTCACTATCTGGTATACTTTCTTTACGAATAAAACCTAAATATCACTTAAAAAAGCACCGAATTTATTTCCACATCTAATAGTTGACTATCTGGTGTACTTCCTTTACAAACGAAAGCTAAATATTGCTAGAAATGACACCGAATTTATTTGCACATAAATAGTTGATTATCTGGTGTACTTCATTTACAAACGAAAGCTAAATATTGCTGAAGAAGCACCAAATTTATTTGGACAGCTAATAGTTGACTATCTGGTATACTTCCTTTACAAACAAAAGCTAAATATCGCTAAAAAGGTACCGAATTTATTTACATATCTAATAGTTCACTATCTGGTATACGTCCTTTACGAAGAAAACCTAAATATCACTTAAAAAATCACCGAATTTATTTGCACATCTAATAGTTGACTATCTGGTGTACTTCCTTTACAAACGAAAGCTAAATATTGCTAAAAATGACACCGAATTTATTTGCACATAAATAGTTGATTATTTGGTGTACTTCCTTTACAAACGAAAGCTAAATATTGCTAAAAATGACACCGAATTTATTTGCACATAAATAGTTGATTATCCGGTGTACTTCATTTACAAACGAAAGTTAAATATCGCTAAAAAAGACATCGAATTTAATTACACATGTAATACATAGTTGACTTTTCAACAAAGTGTCGCTAAATTTTTCGCGTGGGTCGTTTTTCTATAGCTTAGTTTAACTCCTTAAGCGCGCGCAGGCAGCTACTAAAACAATATTATTCTTTGTCCTTCCAGGTTGCCTCGATGCATCACGGATCCCTGATATCTGACGAAGCGGGGGAATGTTTGCCTGAATTAAGTGCCACGTGTCTCTCCGACGGTGTCGTCGAACAAAAATGGCTAGACGCCTCGAAGAAGCCGCGAGGATCGATAAATCGCACTCGAGGATTCGTTGATTGCGTGTCCGGGATTCATCGTTGCCGCGAGCGTTTCGTGAAAAATTCGAGCGGATCGATGTCTCTCGAAAGTTGCTCGAGGAGATGAAGGGTCGTCGGTGTTACCGTCTTGGATGGTTGCGTACCGGTTCTGCGATCCTGGCTGACGTTTTTCCGTTAAATCGTTGTTTGGGATATTCGGCGGACGTCTCGAGTGGGACACGGCGCGCGAACCATATTCATGGGAATTGATCGAGGCTGGTATTATCATGTAAAACGACGGGCGGTCATGTAAATCTGGCCAATCGACGAGCCGAAGGAACGTTCCGCGCGATTGGCCACTACCATGAGGCAGAGATTGAGGCGGCACGATCGATTAATTGTACGACTCCCGCGGACCAGTGGATTCTCCAACACACCTCGCCGAAGATGTTAATCGGGCGCTCGCGAATTGACGGTGAGTTTGCCGACCGCATTGTTTACTATTAGACCTGGGTAAATAGTATTTTAAATAGTACACAACAAAGTTAATAATGCTACAATGCCCAAAATTACCACAAAGCCACCTGATTTTTTGGCGAAATCATATAATTATGTCACAGTAATGAGAAGCTGATGCACGATAGCATTTTAAGATTAATAACAGAAACCATTTACATGATTACATTCAAAGATATATTATTTATTTGCAGAAAAACGTGAGGTTATATAGTTTAACAAAAAAACGAACTGCGAAATTTCCATAAAGCCACACGTTTTTTAAGTAGATAACATCATGTTTAACGAAAATTTCTTCTATACTTGTAAATTAATACTTAGTATAATTGCCATTTCTTCGAATAACGTCAAAAAATTCGATTAGGTATTGATGAAATCAAAGTACTAACAGTTTCTGTTTCGATGGATGTCCACACTTCGTTCACCGCAATCCATAACTCAGAAACAGTGTTGTACTGTTTGCAATTGCCGTACACTTTTCTTGCAAGTATTCCCCAAAGGTTCTCAAGTGGATATAAATCTGGCGAACAATCTGGCCATGTCAAAATCCTCATATTTTTGTCGTCTAACCATTCCATCGTCTTGATGCATGAATCGAGGTGTTTTCATGCTGAAAAATGAAGTCCCGTATATTAAAAAACCTGTGGCTTTATGGAAATTTCGCAGTTCGTATTTTAATCATGTAAATGGTTTCTTTTATTAATCCTAAAATTCTATCGTGCATCGGCTTCTCGTTACTGTGACATAATTATATGATTTCACCAAAAAAACCGGTGGCTGTATGGTAATTTTGGGCACTGTATTTGTTTTAAAGTATGCATAGAACTTTAAAATTAGAATATTCTATTTTTTTTATTTGAAACCTTAAGGGGGATGAGCCCTCTCATTTCTCGACAATGCAAAGATAAATATAGGCTGCGATCGCCCTCAAAAGTCCTATTTTTACGTTTACGAGGCGTAATTTGCATTATTCGGATGCATACAGCTGCGCATGTAGCTATTTTCATAAAGCTGCGAGAACTACAGGCTACCTACTATGCTGCCTACTAAAAATCGATATTTTTATATCTAAAATTCCGAAAAAATTCACAGTTGTGTGTGCTTTTAGGTCGGCTGTTCGTAAATATTTTCGTAATTTTTTGTTAAGCAGAACAGAAGAAATAGAGAATAATGCATTAAGCCGTGCTCACCCTACATATAACTACCCTTATGGTAGGAGTACCGACTTAAACTTGTCACAAAGGGTTTTCGTTGGGGGTCCTATCGAAATATATATATATATATATCCGGCTTTCTAAATGTAGCCAAAATATTTAAAACAACATGATGCTAGATTATTAGGTTCCATGCACTTTCGGACATTATTATCTACTTTATAGAATTTGACGATGAGTATGAACAATATCAAAGAGTCTAAATCACCAAGAGATTATGGTAACATCGTGCAACGTCAGTGGTACAAGAAGAAATTAACAGGCGACGTTCCTGAAGGGTTAATTGCCGTGGTTCGCCGCGAAGTACGAGGCACATCCACAAAGTAAAGTCGAATTAACTGTAAAGCTGGCTCATTTAACACGTTGACTGCCGTGCCACCCACATTCACGCGACAAAATTATTTATCTGTACTACAAAGTCAACCTTTGGCCCGATGGGTGCACCAAATTTTGTTAATCACCCGCGAAGTAAGAGGAAATTGAAGAAGTCTTTCATTAAATAAATTACTCCGACTTTGTCTGATCTTTTTTAACTTTCAAACTTAAAAAATATATTTCCAGATATCTAAAAAATATTAAAAGAGACCGCCTATATGTATGTATAGGAAAAAGTTATTGATAATGCCGGGATCTATAACATATTTAAATTTAATCAAAATCGGAAAACGCACAGGACCACTTTGTAAATACTTACCTCCATTTTTCTTCTTTTAGTCTTCATACGTGCGTACTTAATTTCAATTGGGCTATTTCCTCTGCCCCTAATAATCTTAACCCATTCCCTTTGCTATTATAGTCGACGTAGTTTATTTTTTTACAAATTATTAAAATTTGAGAATTACACCTTCGATCCATTAAACAGAAAAACAAACGAAAATGTGGAGGATTCGTTTCAGCAGCATCGTTTTCGTGAAAAGCAGTCCAGAGGCCGAGAATAGTGGGAAAACATGTCTGTATCATGAGCTGGGCTCCTGCCATTGTCCTTGACAGCTGAAAATTTGTGTGGCTGGGCTTTATCGAAACGTGTTTACGCGAAATACGTTCCAACACGGTCGAGTCACGTAACTGGTACCGATAGTGGCGTCTTTTTAGTCAAAGACGGAACGAAATATCGAGGGAAAATGTTTAGCAGTGCGATAAGACCGAAACTTCGTACATTCTTACATTTTTTTCTCTTACCCGCGTATAAATTCAACCACTCTAGATAAACTTCTTTCTCTTTCCCTGCACGAGGAGCGCAAGAAGTTTACAAATTTCTTTCAAAACTCTCCTGTACGGGAAACACCATCCATTTTTCAGGCAAGACATTTGTACAGGCGTTAGATAACATTATGTTGTAAATAGAGTATTTGTAACTGTATTTTGTCAGCTCGTAGAGTGCTGACTTTGTTTTTACAAAAATTATAGAAAATCGCAGATTTTGTACATTTTATGGACGTTGATTAACTCGGCAGTTAACGTCGAACAAATTCTGAACAAATAACTTTTATCTAAAAACGTAAATAAATGTAATATTAAATTAAAAAATTTATTTAAAGCCAGGAGGTTTCTAAAATTGTTATTATCGCTACTATCTGTATTATAATCGAAAGATTTTTATTCATTTCTGCGTATTTCTATATCTTTTCACTTTATTTATTGATTTTTGTAAGAAAACGTAGAATATTTTATTTTTCTCGTAGTTTCACATGTGTTTGGGTTTATTGGTTGCTCGAATCAAATTTTTTTAGTCGAAATAAATGTCACTACTATCTACACATTATTCCAAACGTTGTACAAACTTATTCGATATGTTGCGATAAAGACAGTTAGTGCGATAAATAAACAGCGGATATTATGCATACTTGTACAGACAGTAGATAAAGGAAAGAAACCTATCTAGAAATTTTTTTCATATTGCATTTTTCGCAAGCTGCATACGCTTTGCATATTTATGAATAAACGGTATAGACAAGAATATATTGCATATGTTGTTTGCGGCCCGTATTCGGAATATCTGTCTTTCGAATTAATTTTGTCTAACAGTAAATCCATGTATCACATGTAATAATTCATAACAGTAATGATGCGCAGTGAATGCTAATCATTGATTATGCGAAATCATGTTTTTGTAATTTCGAATTTAGCGGTAGATGGGACAGTTTGTGATTGGAATTCAAATAGTTCAGTTCAATAATCTCGTCGAACAAAATTCATGTAAAATAGTGAATAGTTTAGTTGCTAATTTAAATAATATATTTATCATTAATTATAATATGCACATAATAGTGTAATCAAACATCTTTTTATTCTTTTAAGAGGTACTTACTTTGTAAATATTGATTGCAGTAACGCACATTTTTAAGCCCATTTGCTAAGTTACGTTTTTAAGTTCAAATAATATAATTAATATAATATGCACATAGTAGTGTAATCAAGCATTTTTTAATTCTTTTCAGACGTGCTTACTTTGTACATATTGATTGTAATAATGCACATTTTTAAGCCCATTGCTAGTTCAAATAATATAATTAATATAATATGCACATAGTAGTATAATCAAGCATTTTTCAATTCTTTCAAAAGGACGTATGTACCTCTACACGTTGTACATGTTGATTGCAATAATGCACAAATTTAAATATTATATTTTTCATTAATTATAATATGCACATAGTAGTGTAATGAAGAATGTTTTAATTCTTTTAAGAGGTATTTACTTTGCAAATATTGATTGCAATCATGAACAGTAGCAAGTTTAAATAATATATTTATAATTAATATTTTCAAGAAGTACGTACGTCGTAAATGTAGACTGCAATAATGCAGATTTGCTAATGTGTATACGTGCATATTTCTCGTGTCTAAACATCGCATGGTTTTTGCACATTTATCGTGCACAAATATCCGCTGTTCCGCAATAAACGGTGGCAGGGAACGTGTTAATTTTCGGGTCCGAGTAATTTTTGCCATAGTTTCACGAATGTTTTCGAAATGGTTCGAAGTATCGTTTGAAAATTTTCCGATTCGAGTGGCGGTACAATTAATGCAGCGGCGGCGGAGGAACGTGTAATATATAAATCACACGTTCGATAACCTACTAAGCACGTAGTTCTGCAAACAAGATATATTCTGTCTGCACAAATATCAGTTGGATCGCGACTGACCGACTTACTACGGAAATTATAGGGGTTCGGTCTCGCTCGCACGGTGAAGCAGCTACGAAAACTGGCAGAACGCAGTCCCGCAAATTCCGCCGACTATTTCATAGTCACAATATTACCCTTGGATTTCATTTAATGAAAAAAACCAGGGACAGAGCGATCACCCGCTCTCCGTTGCTCTTCCTCTATCTCTCGAGTACTCTGCGAATTCCAGAAAATTCAGTCGAAATTAAAACCAAGCTCATGCGACTTTGACGTTGACGAGATTCGAGAAATTCTCTCGGTCGAATTCATTGTGAAACATTCTGCTGCGACAAATTCTTTTAATAATGTACCGACGAAGTACCCTCAGTATCGGATACATAAGCTTTTCTTATAATATGTAAAATTATACAGTAATGTCTTCATACGTATGTCTAAAGATTTGATTAATTTATTAGAAATGTACGGACACTTTTACGAAACATCGACGCCGATGTATTCTAATCTCGTGACAAAGCTTTCTTGTTTTTAATTATTTTTTTAAGAACCTTTCCCAGACACACTTGTGACATTTCTCAGACAAGATCTAAGATAATAATCATATGAAATAATGAATTTGTTAGAATTGTACGGACACTTTTACGAAACATCGACGACAATGTATTCTAATCTCGTGACAAAGCTTTCTTGTTTTTAATTATTTTTTTACGAAACTTTCACAGACATTTGTGACATTTCTCAGGCAAGATCTAAGATAATAATCATTTGAAATAACGAATTATGCTAAATACTTTATTATTTATATTTCACAAGCAACATAAAATATTTATTTTCATTCGGCAATTACTTCCAAATATTTTATTTCAATTGTTCGAATAGAAAAATAATTAATGTCACCCCAAGTAGAGGTTATTGAAGTAACTAAACTGATTATTAAATTTAGGTTATACTAATTTTGGTAGTTTAATGATTAAATTTTGGTTGCATTCGCGGTTAAAATTGTTCTCTAATATATATTAGAGTATAGAATTTTGGAGAATTTGGAATAGGGATTTGGATGAAATGAAACATTGTTTGAATTTCATTTTAAATTCATAGAATGAAATAATTATGCATGTTCATATAAGCAAAAATCATTTCAAATGATACGTAACAAAATAGAATAATATCTTATACATTATTTCTCAAATAATTTATTTGGATAATGCCCAAGCCTGCACACAGGAGTCACCATCAATCGTTTCAGTGCCTGGTACGTTTATTGTTAATACTAAACCTACCACCACCGGTCAAAACGACCGATTCCAGATGTTTTATTCTACAATTATTAAACTAATAAAAATGATTCCATAATAAATGATTGTATAGATATCTTCAGTAGAGCAATAGGAGCCGAACAAAGTCTAAATATCAGGTTGGCAACTAAACTCGCGACCTTCTGTTTCGCAATTCTTTTATTGTATCATTATAACCTCTTTCAGTAACCATTCCTTTTGAATTGAATATCATTGGAGAGCTCTGAATTTTGCGATTAATTTTATATAAAATACTTGTGCTGAAATATATATATATAAATAACTTTGTTTGAGAAAATGTGAAGGTCACGAACTTAGTTGCCAACCGAATAAAATCAATCTCGTCAGTTTAATAAGGGAAGTTTAGTATTAAAGGGGTACGAAGGGAAATCGTGGGACACGTGGAGGTGGAATAGTAATTCCGCGAATTCATTGACGGCCAGATCGAAATTTGCTCTCGGTATGATAGGGACCGTTATCGCCTGGCCACGACAAAGAAAATGACGAAGCCGTAGCTTGAGTGCGAGCCGTGGGTCACGATCGTGCCTTCCGTGACTCGGCAACGTTAATTAGCGCTTTGCTACTCTTAAGTTCGAGCCTCGCCGGTTCTGTTGACCGCCGTCGTGGCTTTCCGCGTGGGGAAACTTCATACGACACCCTCAACGAAGCCCGCAAATGCAATCGTAACGATTCCATTCGCGGAACGGCAACATTCGTGGGATAATCCCTTATCGATTCGAAGTTTAAACCGTTTGCAAACATATTTTCCACTAACTATCTTCCTTACTGATGTTACGAGCCAGGGCCGTAAGCAGCACGAGTGGCCGGCGAAGGGTTGTTACCCTGGGAATGTGGTCTCAATTTGTTAGTTAAAGGTACGCGAACGAACCCAATGCGAGATTAGGGAGCCGCTAGGATTATAGGCAGCGAGGACAAACTGATGCGTAATCAGGGAGCTGCTAGGATAGTATAGTTTTCGTGGACGAACCCAATGCGAAATTGGGGAGCCACTTGGTTGAATACATCTCTGTTTGGACGATTGGAATGTCGCGAACGAACCTAATGCGTAATCAGAGAGCTACTCGGAAGGTGAAACTTCGTGAACGAACCCA
The DNA here is from genome assembly GCA_028455805.1 of Lasioglossum figueresi. Taxonomy (NCBI): domain Eukaryota; kingdom Metazoa; phylum Arthropoda; class Insecta; order Hymenoptera; family Halictidae; genus Lasioglossum; species Lasioglossum figueresi. The sequence continues at coordinate 12,043,413 of CM052194.1, read as the reverse complement.
ATGCGAAATTGGGGAGACACTAGATGCGAAGCGCAGACGAACCTGATGCGTAATCCGGAAACTGCTAGGAGGTTGTAGAACAACGCGGACGAACCCAATGCGAAACTGGGGAGCTCTGGGAGGTTGGATGAAAACACAGACGAACCTGATGCGAAATCAGGGAGCTGTTAGGATGCGGACGAACCTGATGCCTAATTAGGGAGCTGCTAGGAGGTTGTAGAACAACGCGGACGAATCCAATGCGAAATTGAGGAGCCGCTGGAAGGTTGGATGAAATCACAGACGAACCTAATGTGTAATCAGGGAGCTGTTAGGTTGAGGACGAACCTGATGCGTAATCAGGGAGCCGCTGAGATTGGATGAGAGCACAGGCGAACCTGATATCTAATCAGGGAGCCTCTAGAAATGGAGTCAAACGCAGACGAACCTGATGCGTAATCAGAGAGGTGCTAGGAGGTTGTAGAACAACGCGGACAAACCCAATGCGAAACTGGGGAGCTCTGGGAGGTTGGATGAAAACACAGACGACCCTGATGCGAAATCAGGGAGCTGTTAGGATGCGGACGAACCTGGTGCTGACTTTAGTACGATTTTCATTTATTTCAGATCTACAAGTGCTACTACCACGAAAAATAAGATTATATTAGGTACGAGTTTTCTAAATATTTGTCTAGAAAAATTGCAAATTGGATAAACATCCGCAGTCTAGTAATAAATGACGAACTGTAACCCTAAATTTGAAGCATGCATTTTCAAGGTAAAAGAATGCTCTTCATTGAAAGAAGAAGTTCTTGTAAAAATATTAGATAGGCTTGGCAGGGTTCGTAAGAGAAAATTAGTAATTTTTTCGATCGAAAACCATATTCACAAAATGTTCATTTTTAAATGCTTGTTCGAATCATAATTTTTATTGAATTTCGTTGATATCGACATTTTCGTCATTGTAAAATATTTATCACAATATTAGACAAGTCATGTTTTACCAAATGAACTGTTAGATCGGCCGACCGGAGAACTGCGAGAAGGTCGTTCTGGCGTTCCGAAATCTGCGATCGTGACCTTTGGCGTGGTTTTCTTCGGGATCTCCGTTGAAGTCTGTTAAAAGCCTCTTAAGCTTGTTTACCATATATAGAACATATCGCGGAGCGTACCTAAAACTCGGTCCCGGTTCAATTCGCCAAACAATACGCCCATCAGCCGCAGATACATTAAGAGCTAAGTGCTCCCCTGAAGCCAGACACGAAAGAGACAGAGGGGAGAGAGATAGAGAACGCTTCTGTTCGAACGGCTGCTGCATCGAGCGACGGTAAGCGTCGCGGCGCCGTATCCGCACACGTGCACCACGGCGTCGGGGGAAGCATTCTCAAAAATTACCTTTCCGTTTGAAAGTGAGCTCACGTCCGCCGCGGATCGTGGACGGGGAAACGAACACCGGTGAAACACACCGGCCGGTTAAACTTTCCTGCTTCATTTCGGAAGCTCATAAAGCGTGGTTTACGACCGTGCCGGGACCTGGGTCAACGCTTTTCAACTTTCCCGTCCAAGCGTGCTCCTTCGCCGACCGAGAGGACGCCCCCGTCAATCTCGAATTCAGTCCCGGCGTTTCATTATTGTTAATTTTAGGGTTAGCTTTATCACCAGCTCCCAGGCACGAAGTTGCTCAGGTGTGCCGTGACTCGCTGCTTAAACCCTGCGACGCATATGGCGTCCGACATATCAAATGGTGGGCTGAGAATCAGTGCCAGTCCAAATTCTGAAGATTCCAGTTAATATTGTATTCCGAATCTAGAAGGCTTCATTCATTTCCAGACAGCGTTGATTCGTGTGGAACTTCATTTTACACTGAAAGATGCAGTATATTCTTTCGTCACAAAACCGGTACACCAAAAGCAAGACATTATTTTACTTTAAACGCCATGTGAGTTACTTAATATTTGTAAGCTACTTAATATCTGTAAGTTACTTAATATTTGTAAGTTACTTAACACTAGAAAGACTGAAACTTAGTATATACCTATATTGCCCCAAAGCAGTCAAAATGACTGCATTGCGAAATAATAACTAATGTGTAAAGAAATTTGTTTAAAATTAATTTTTAATATTTTTTATATTATTTACAGTCATACATAGCGCGTTCAAGGGGAACGAGGCGCGTGGGCAGGCCTGGCATAAAGATTCGAATAACAAGTACTACTTTAGTTATCGAACAACTGCAACTTATCAAGTATGTGCTCAAATCGACAATTTATCATGAACTTGTATGTTATCGTGTGACGGTAATAAAAAAATATATAAACTGTTATTCCAATCCAGAGCCGAACTGGCCATATAAGAAATTTACTCGATTCAATAATAAAAGTCATTTGATTATTTAAAATTTCCCAAGTAGTCAAAATGACTGCTTTTGGGCAATACAGGTATAACACACACATATATATATATATATATATATACATACCGGAAATGAAGGAGGGGGAGGCAACTACAATGATTAATAAACGCATTTATATGTTGTACAAAAAGTCACAAAATTCTAAGAAGCTGTGTCATTATATACATAATTGTTTTTCTAATTGAAATTGAGAAGCAGTCAAAATGACTTCCTTAGGCAATCTATATTTATAAGTTACTTAATATTTGCAAGTTACTTAATATTTGTAAGTTACTTAATATTTGTAAGTTACTTAATAATTGACGTTTATTATCTTGATCGAAGTTCACGAACGACATCGTTATTATATTTACAGTATCGAAGTATATTCAAAGCTTAAGACATAGTATTGTAAATTTTTCGAAATTCTTTTAATGCTTCTACTGTTTTAAATTTCACCTTGGCATTTTTATGATGAATGTATAAAATCTATTAGCGAATTGCATATTATTGTTAGACAGCGAATTTTGGAGTAGGTTCAATATGAAATAGTGAAACCATTAGAAGAATTTAAAAATACTATTATATTATTTTTCACCTCTTAAACATATTAAGAAAGAAAATAATTTTTATTATGCATAAAAATCTGCTGTCTACTTATTATAATATATACAATTGTTAGACGCGTTACAGTTTCTTGATCAAGAATACAATTAGAAGATAACAATTTGCATTATTGATTCTAAAAGATTTTTCTGTGCCATAATTCCATGACAAGACGACGTGTGTCGCAAGCACGTGTTCGAAACATGAACATTGACTTCGCATATCGTTTTTCCGTTGGCAATGAACGCGGACGTTCACTGAATGAAAAAATATGAAGCATTTTTATGAAACGTTTACCACACGACAACCGTAGCGGTCACACGGTGCACGAAAATGAATAAGCACGAACGCCATTACTCATTCTTCCTACGTTCGCTGTAACAGCGATATTTTACGGGTACCGCGCGCTGATGAAAATGTATGGAGTTTACGAAAAAATGGAGGAACTCGAAATAATTAATCTTGTTGTTGACTTAAGGCTCGTCGTAAACTGGAACACGCGTATGACAGAAACCGCGGAGTTCCACCATGAAATGTACGGGAGGATGATACATGAGGAAATTCTGAAGGATGTGTTTTGCATACTGGTTTCAAAATGTCTGTCATCCTGATTTTGTAAACAAAAAGTCAGGATTGATTACAGATAGCTAAAATAAATTACAAACGTGATATTCGACTCAAAAACTACAATGGTTTTCTTCTGAACACTAGAACTTCTTAATTGACCATTATTGAATTTTTAAAGATGCATTTATGGGAGATTATTCAGTAAATTTATTTCTGTGAGCATAAAAATATATTGCAGATAAATCTCGCTGTATATTTTGTATAAACACACTCTTGTTACTTTTAGAAAGTAATGTAAAATTGTGACATTTAATGCTCGTTAGATCCAATATTAACGTCCAACGTTATTGTAAAAATGCATTTATAGGGAATTTATTTAATACATTTATTTCTTGGAACTTATATTATGGTAAAAATAGACATAAATATATCTTGGAGATAAAAATCGCTGTATCGAATTAAATACACTCTTGCCACGTTTATAAAGTAATATGAAATAATAATTTTTTTTTAATGCGCAAGAGGACGGACCCTAAATTTTTTAATTTACAATTATTGTGATTGTAAAAACACATTTATAGGTAATTTATTTGACACATCTATTGCTTGGAGCATATGTTATGATGAAATGGTGTTCCGTATATCTAGCGTTTCTTAACGAAGCAGTATGTCATTCTCTAATTAGAGTCTTTCTTCGTCTTGGACTTAAACGAGGAACTAAAAATGTATACATTCCCAGTGTAATTTTCAGGAAACGTTTCAACGGTAATTACGAGAATTTGCAATTGCAAAAATATGTAAACGCTTTTGTACTTGAGACCCGATGCATATTAAAGTGCATAGGAAAAAAATGCACGCACATTCGTGCGCATTCGACTCGCTGGGGATCGTGTAATTTATGTTCTTACTGTTTGCGAGGTCGCAGTTGTTTAATGCAGAGCAGGAACAAAAATGCGGATTTTTGCATTGTTCGCAATAACGGGTGTGCTACGGTGGCTATTTAAAACTCCGTTGGTTCCATCTCGCTTCGAGATCACAGAATCGTTTATCTGCGTGGAGAAATTACGATCTACATGAAATCAGTTTCAAGATTAACGCGATAACCATTTCAGCGATATCGCCAGACAATTATAATTTTAAATAAACAATTCTTCTTTCTAAACGTGTCGTCTGGAAATGTTAGCATAAAGCTACGTATATTTATGGCTTTCTATCGATCGTATTTGTTGTTAATAAAATTGTTAATGCTTTCAGCGCAAGGGTTCCATCATTTGTTACTTAATTTACAAAGCAATTTTGCAAATTAATAAAGTAATTCCGACGTTTCGATCTTCATTCGAAAATTTTTTTTAAATTTCCAAGTGAAACTTTTCTTTGCTTCAATGGATTAACATCAATTGTTCTCACATACAACTTGAAGAGTTTGTAGTTATTTCATGGACAAATGAATGTCAAAGAATTACCATAAATTCATACATATGGTATATAAGCAGTTACAAGAGTTATGAAAAGTGTTATTGCGTTTCAAAGTAATTTTAAATTTACCGCCTCATATTGATTGGTATACTGCGATCTATGATCTTTCACGTTCTTGGCTAATGTTTATTGTTTACCTCAGTGTTTCGATAACCGGCATGCGCCCAACAAGTAGTACAGTATCACGTCGAATTTATTAACACTAGGTTGTATTAACTGTAGGCTGTAGAAATAACTATTTCACATTACTTTATAAACATAACAAGGATGTGTCTATCCAAATTTTCGGCTATTTTTCCAATAATATATACCCAAAGAAATAAATTTGGTAAATAATTCCTCAGGAAAGCACTTTTACAATCTTAACAATCGCAAATTAAGAATATTAGAACCCGTCATTTTGACGGGTCCCGTAAATCTAGTGTTAATGTTCATCGCTAAGCTAGTGAGTAGTTTTATTACCAGCATTATTCCCTTTCTCTGTTATGTATTCTTAAATTTCAAAATATTTTTAATTTATTTTTAAAAAATTTTTCACAGACGCAATTCTAGTAATCCTTGAAGATGATCTGAATGAAGATCGAAACGTCGGATTTACTTTAGTAATTTGCAAAATGGCTTTGTAAATTAAGTAACAACTGATCGAACCCTTGCGCCGAAAGCATTAATAATTTTATTAACAACAAATACGATCGATAGAAAACTATATTTATTTGTATGTCACAACGCTGTGTTAGACTGATAGATTAATAGAATAATTGTTGATCGAATGTACGTTGGCACTCGAATTAAATTTTTCATCGATGGAAACATTTGCATAAGCCATGTACCACATATTCTTTTAATGTTTCGAATGTTTGGGGTAAATGAAACTGTTCGATGGAATTGAACATTTCACGGAGCAGCGCAGCGGTATGAAATGAAAAGTTACTAGAATTGCGTTTGTGAAATTTTTTTTTAACAAATTAAGAATATTTTGAAATTTAAGAATACATAACAGAAAGTCTTACTTCTAACTCTTAAATTACAAAATATTCTGAATTTGTTAAAAAAATGTTTTACAGACGCAATCCTAGTAACCCTTTAAGATGATTTGAATGAAGAACGAAACGTCGGAATTACTTTAATAATTGTCGAAATTGCTTTATAAATTAAATAACCAATGATCGAACCCTTGCGCCGAAAGCATTTACATTTTTAATAAAGCTACAAATCGAGCAATTTTTCATGCACATTTGTCCTACACATAATCAAAGTGTTTACATTACAGTAAATTAAGAAAATATGTAGAACGTTAACCGTAATTCATAACGTAAACTAATTTTGTACACAACTTTTAATATTCTGTTTGTAATTCCGACAAATTGCAGTAAATAAACTAATTATTCAGACTTCTCAAAAAAATCGAAATCGTATAATCCAACATTGAAAAAGTTTTCGAACACCACCGTGCCTCGCATTATATTCAAACGCATTAAGAAATGTTTATCCGATCGATGCTGAACAAACACATTTCATGTTTGTGCGGATAGCATAAATCGAACTTCGCGCGTGCTCCGGTAACACGTGTGTTTTAATAAAACGTTAAATCGCGGGCTTTAATGAATACGTTAAAAAAAAAGAAAAAAATTCCTGTACCATTCATCTCCGGTTTTTTTTTCAGCATGACCAGGTGAACGCTTAACAAATACTCGGGGCGCGAGCGTGTTCACAGTCGAAACAGATAGAATCAACATTCGCCGTTTAATCCGACCGCATGCAAATCCCTAATTAACCCGATCAAGATAATCAGCGGCGCGGCTTGATTCTTCTGCTCGGCCCTGGTAATCAGTGCAAATTAATTGAAATATACGCGGCAGAAAAATATCGTTATCGGTGGATCCTATACGGTCCCGGTTCCGTTTGATAACGATCGGGCCAGAGCTATCCGGGACCCGCTATTTCCGCGTGCAGCTCCGACCATCCGGTTAGCCCTTTTAAAAGTAAGTTATAAACAGCAATCCGACGATCTAATCCCATCCGGGAGACGTTCACGGTAACCGAACTTTCTCGAAGCGGGTCTTGGCCGGGTAACATGGCGGCCGCGTACCGGGAAGGGCTTCGCCGTTAGTTAGAACTGCTTAGCGTGTCGCTGTAACACGAGTTCCTCTTATTTCAATGGTGGCACGTAATGCAGCTTTCGCGTGCGTCCCCATCGATCGGCCCGAATATCGTCGAAGTAATCTGCCAACCGTAGGAAATAAAGGAACGGAATAACCGAGACGGCTCCGGGCCCTCTTTCCCTTTGCATCGCGCCGAGCCGAGCCCTTCGCAATACACGTATCGAAACCCTCTCGATCCGACGCGGATCGCACCAGGTGCGATCATCGTTCTCTTCTTCGGGACAGCTTTATTTCTATGGAACGCCATATGCTGAATATCTGCGCTCCACGTGCAGGAAGATACCGTACGCAGTGGTCTACAGTGGCCCACGAAACATTCAAACGCCCCACAGTGGGGTATTTGGCCGGAAATGCCGGAAAAAATGATTTTAGCGTTATTTATGGGCACAAGGTCGCAATATAGAAGGTCGTTGAATTTGTTTTTACGTCGGCTATAACGTTATGAAATCAAAAACACACGTACAATATGCGATATATTCGACATTCAATATACATATACAATACACGATATATTCGATACATTCGTCATGTGTAACAGTATGAAATCAAAAATACATTTTAATATACAATATACTATATATTCGATATATTCGTCAGCTGTAACACTATGAAATGAATAATGTGTTTGAATATACAATATATAATATATCCGATATTCAATATAGTATACAATATATTCTATGTACAATACGTTCGATATGCATAAAAATGCATTTTAATATACAATGTACAATATATTCGATACTCAATTTAGTATACAATATATTATATGGACAATATGTTCGATATGCATAAAAATGTATTTTAATATACAATATACAATGCATTCGATATTCAATATATACAATACACAATATATTCGATATGCGATACACAATATATTCGATATGCAATATACAATATATTCGATATGCAATACACAATATATTCGATATGCAATATATTCCATATATTTGTCAGTTATACAATATATTCGATGTACATACAATATATTCGATGTACATACAAT
>CM052194.1:11995242-12029892 GCA_028455805.1 Lasioglossum figueresi | reverse complement strand
TCCGCAGTCTTGTAGTTATCCACGCAACAGTGAGTTGAAAAGAAGGAACAAAATTCCAACTCGTGTCCCATCAGTACGGATAACAGAGGTTTTACTGTATCGCGGATTAAACAAGGAAATATGATCCAAAGTGTGTCGTGTTCGGGGTCTTTTCAATCAGAAAAAATGTCACGAATATATTGGGGAAACATTTCATTAAAAAACATTTAAACGCAAGAATGTTTTGTTACGTGATTACTACATACTATATTGTATTGTCTCACCAATGTGCTAGTTTGAATGTTTCGACGTTAGAGGTACATCAAGGAATAGTCTGAACATACAAACATTGAACATACAAACATTGAACATACAAACATTGAACATACAAAATTGTTGGACAAATCGAGGCATTGCTGTACTTTTTAAGACCATTAAGATACATTATGAACCGCAGAACCATTTCATAAGGAAACAATGATTTCTCGGTTTTTTCTCGTATTCAAATTTTTAAGGATTCAGAACACATGGATAATTACGCGCAGGATCGCATTTCATTGGCAAATATTTTCCCTGCGGTAAACGTCTGTCAAATTTACATCTTCGACCGAGTATTTGTGGTTTCTGTCCTAGAGACAGCTCGTAACGCCGCGCTATTTCAGGAATTCGAATAATCCGAACGTCGAAACGAGACCGATAGGGCCGCGCATGATTTATTACTCTCGCATTTCTCTTTTATCTCGATATTAATCCCGGTGGCTTCTTAATAATGTCGGTGTACGAGCAGGTAGAATTTTAATTTCAGCCTCATGTAAATCGCTCGCGTCCTCTACTCGGCTCTCTTCCGCTGGACAGACTTTATAAGTACACTCACGGCGCACTAAAAATTTTATAGCGCACCGTATTCCGTGAAACGGTGCAAAGAAACGAAATAATTCTATTCTTCGCTGTTAATGCGACCACGTCTAAATATTTGTAAATTAATAAATAAAGAAATTCTACTCTTTTAGCACACGGCGTGAGATAAGCACACGAAGTAAACGCGATTCTGGCACTAATTTCGAGGTCGATATAAGTATTGTACTTGCTAAATAAATCAGTGGGTTTAAAGCAATAATAAATAAATAAATAGAGTAAGAATGAATAAGCACATTCACGTGTTTGTACATTTAGGAAAATTTCAAGTTTGGAAGAGAATTACGGACACTTTTCTTTTATTTTATTCTTATTGCAAGTATTGTACTAATTAGAAAAATATATTCTCTTATTTCGGTACATCATTTATGAAATTGGAAATTTATAGAATTGGTAAATTCACTGATCGAAACATTTGGTGGATTAGAGGGCATTATTTTCATTGTATATAATATATAGTCCTTTTATAACTTTCAGTATTTTTTAGTTCTATTGTTTCATACTTATCATTGTTGGTTTTTTTCCTGTGTTTATGCTCTCCATTGCCACAATATTTCTTTATTAAAGATCCATTTAACCTCTTTTATCCCCTGAGGAAATATTTACTACTAAAAATTCAAGTAACATGCTGCTATCTTAATTATTGTAGTACAATAATAACCACCAGGTAGCTCCAAGCTTATTATAATTAACCCAACAGTATATCCCGAGCAAGATTCGAGCATAGCGTCGAATTCTACAACATATTTATATTGCATTATTATCACTAGATTGCGGATTTTTATATAAAATCTTCTGCATCGATTCTGAGAAGCAGAAATAAAATAAAGATTGATTTAATGATATTAAATCCTTAATGACTGTATTACAAGAAACTCAAGATTACAATATTCTTGAATTTTTCTGATGTTTTCCTATTTTCCTCGTTTGATGATGAGTCAAGGATGAAATCATGAGTTTGTATAGTATTTTGGGTGAAAAACAAGAAGCCGGGAATCTATGAGGAATGAAATGACGTTGGATTCTGGGAAGTAGGCATAAAATAAAAATTAATTTCATCCCTTAATGACTTGTTTGTTTTTTGGTTACATTAAAAATAGAATTACAATATTCTTAACTTATTCTGGTCTTTTCCTGTGTTTTCCTTTTCACTCAACCAATTTCTTCATAAATGGATAAGGATCTGCAGTTCTGCAATTAGCCATTTTTTACTGGAAGATTTGATTGGACAGTTGAAGGGTTAATAAAGAGGGAGACGGATTATCCCGAGCATGAGCATGTTTGACGATGACCGAGTGATGAGATTCCGTTCCGTTTTCGAATTTCAGTGGAGCAAAGACAGCAGCGTGCAGCGGCGGCGATGATCGTCTAAGGTGGGATCACGGGTCGAGGAATCGAGGGAAGATTTCCATGCACTCGCCGAACGTCTCAGGAATCCCATGGTCGAGAGGAGAGGAGGAGCATGACGTAGGCGTCGACAAGGGGGGCGCTTCGGATGCTCCGAGCTGCCGACTAGGGTCGTATGGAGGGGAAGGACGCAATCACCACGGAAGGCACCCTGCTTCTAAACCTGACGACCATCGCAACACAAGACGTCGACGGCTTCTTCGGAGGATTTCCCGGCAAAAACTCGCCCTACACGGCCACGCAGGTAAGATTGATGGCCGTCGTGTCAGCCCGGGAGTCTGCCCAGGCCCTCGGTAGCTGTTCAACCCCCCTGGACACCTCCCTCAACTTCGTTTACTTCCCAGCCGCCGTCGTCATCCCTCGTGGGATCACGTCGGAGTCTTTTAATCTGCCGGCTCGCACAGCCGTATCCATTAGCGCGAACTTAATAACTCGCGGACCATAATATCCCATCGGTCCGTAATACAATTACTCGCTGCTACCTCACGGCTTCTGTCGCTGAGAGCACAATACGCCACGCGGGATCTGCTCGCTAGAGAAAATGGAACAGCCATTTTCTCAGAGTGGGCGTATTAAATGTACTAATCAGCTGTCCGATCTTTTTTCTTAACCACCGCGCTACGAAATCATACTTCATGCCCGGCATATTCCCTTTTACCAGTTCGGATCTCATCTTCAATTCTTGAAAATTGATTAGCGTTTAATACAATGCCACAGTGGGAGTATTTCACCCGAAGTCATCGAAATTTTCCGTAATTCGTACAATTTTTTCTGTCCGATATAATTAAATGTCTGAAGAATAAGACTTCGGTATTGTCTTTCTAATTTGTACTCCCGTGAAGTACCCTACTTCATCGAAAGTCAACAGAGTTTATAGCACGTTCTAGCCAGCCATTTTCTCAGAGTGAGCGTATGAATTATACTAATCAGCTGTCCGATCGCTTTTCTTAACCATCGCGCTAGGAAATCATGCTTTATGCCAGGCATATTCCCTTTTACCAGTTCGGATCTCATCTTCAATTCTTGAAAATTGATTAGCGTTTAATACAATGCCACAGTGGGAGTATTTCACCCGAAGTCACCGAAATTTTCCTTAATTCTTACAATTTTTTCTGTCCGATGTAATTAAATGTCTGAAGAATAAGGCTTCGGTATTGTCTTTCTAATTCGTACAGCTGTCTTCGCGACAATCTAGAAAAAGATCTATTGGGATTCGCGTAACTTCCGACGTTCGCCCGAGGATTACCGTGAAATCATGATTAATTATTTTGACCACGGTTGCGATAGGAAAATCCGTAGCATCGTCGCACGACGAAGTTATCGCGGTCAGAACTTCGAAATCTGTGCTGCTAACGATAAGTATATAATTAGTTTATGCCAGGTTGACGCTGGCGAGATGGAGGGGGTACAGTCTTTATTAGAGAGTCTAAATAAAGTTTGAAGTCATTTTTCCGTGCTTGAAACTCTATCACAGTATAATGATATAATTTAGAACAACAACGTCACGAAGTTCGCCATGTCGTATTCGCTGTTGTAGTCGCTGTAAAACGATAGAAACATTCCACCATAAATTACATAAGTATTGCACGCAAGTATTGACAAAAATGTATACGTCGAATACAAAACTGAGAAGACATTAGAATTATTTTTCGAATTTTTAAGGTAATTAACAAAGAAAATACTTAGGATAAAATACAAAACTGAGAAGACATTAGAATTATTTCCGAATTTTTAAGGTAATTAACACAGAAAATACTCAGGATAAAATACAAAACTGAGAAGACATTAGAATTATTTCCGAATTTTTAAGGTCATTAGAACAGAAAATACTTAGAATAAACTTGGAGTAATTTTGTATATTTTGCACGAAACCCGTAGGCTAATTATAAGTTACAGAAATTTGCTTCAATCATTTTAAACATTTAAATATTATTGCGATTCGTATACAAATCGCCAATAATATAATTGTACTAAAATTATGATACGGAGGCTTTGAACGAAACTGTAGGTACTCTTTGGAATATTTTCGTCGTTCGTTGTACTTGAAATGCGATTTCCACTGTGGAGCGACCGTAGTATCATGCGGCTCCGTGATCCGAGATACCAGACCATCCCTTTAACTGAAATTACAAGCGGATACAAGTGCCACGAATTTTAAGCAGGAATGTTTATGTCCGGACTATAGAACTTCCTGCTCCACCATTTTATTTATACCCGGCGCATCAGGTTTGTAGATTTCTTTTCTTTCTTTTAAACGGCGTTTCCGTCTCGGGCTCATTGAAATTCCCTTGGAGGACCCGTCGAGGAGTGTGGCTTAGAGCGCATTGTGCGTCGCTCGCAACAATGGTACGTGGATTCTTAATCTACTTCAGAACTCTATTTTCGTGCCGACCGGAGAGACCGGTGACATTCGACTCGGCTACTCTGACGAACTTGCCCGTTTCGAGTTGTTCTGCGACCTTGACGAAATCTCGTCGATACCATTGTTACGGATGACGAACAGATGTTCAAGATCATCTCTGGCAGGAATCGTCCTAGATAAACGCACAGAACCACCCTAGATAAATCCGCAGTTCAAACCACAGTCAAATCACAGTTCCACCACAGTCAAATCACAGTTCAACCACAGTTCAATCATTTGTTACCAGATATAACCCTCGCGCCGCAAGCATTAACAATTTTATTAACAAGAAATACGATCGATAGAAAGCTATAGTTATCATGGATGGCGAAACACTCGCAACAAAGGAAAGTTTTTATGCTTCAATCTCAAGACAGTTTGGATTTGAAACTGTAAAGGTTCTCAAGATTGGTCCAACACAAAATTATCAATTGTTAAGATAAGTAATAAAAAATTGTTTTGAATAAAATGCAGATCTAATAATGTTACAATGAAAACATTAACAGTTTTATTAATTAGAATATTAATCCAGCATTTACAAGATTCTACCGTACCTCGCCGTTCCTCCGCCGGATTAGGCGATATACAGTAATTCTTCAATCGGTGTCCAACAGCCGTGATCCGCACGGACGGCGATGGTATAGAGACACTATTTTTTAATAACAACGCAAAGTAGAGACATCTTTTTTTATGCCTGCGTCTACTGCGCCGACCGCGCCGAGAGTACAGACGAAGCCGAACGTAGAAAAGGACAGTATGTAAATACGGATCGCGCGGGCGAAGCGTATCGAAATGAACCACTACAGTAATTCTTCAATCGGTGTCCAACAGCCGTGTTCCGCACGGACGGCGATGGTATAGAGACACTATTTTTTTAATGACTGTTCGTTTCCTCTCGGATTCGTAATTATTCGGTGGATCTTCGCGATAGCCAGCGTGTTAAGGAATTAGAAATACAGTAAACGTTCATTTACTGTCCGACAGCCGTATTCTGCAGGGACAGCGTTTGCATAGGAACACTAATTTTGTTTTGACTGCGTCTACCGCGCCGACTGCGCCGAGACTTCAAACGAGAGCCCTAACATAGAGAAGGACAGAATGAAATACGGATCGCGTGACCGAAGCGTGTCGCCGTCGCCAGCACAGTTTAAAGCCCCGCGAGTTCTCACAATGCAATGGCAATGATAGAATTGTTTATTTTTCATTATTTTCTTATGGAACTTTCACTACCTTATTTCTGGAATTTTTCTGATTAAAGTGACACCAAACACGATATAATTTCAACTGTATTTAGTGGTTTAATCGACGATGAAAGTTTCGAACGCAACGAAGAACAGCGTATGGGAAAGAAAGAGTTCAAAGAGTGTCCCATGCGCTGTTCTTCGTTGCGACCGGAACTTTCACCGTCGATTGAACCACTAAATACAATTGAAATTATATCGTGTTTGGTCTTGTTTTAATCAGAAAGATGCCAGAAACAAGCCACTGAAAGTCCCATAAAAAAATCATGAAAATTAAGAAGTTTGAACATTCGATTCATGGTGTCAACGTAGTCGTGTTCACACCGATATACCTCGGACACCGATTGAAGAATTACTGTACTTGGAAAGGACGTTATAGCAGGCAAAAAACACATGCGTTTCGGCTCCGAACGGGCCGATTATTTTACAACCACCGCGCTCCGACAATTTCAACCCCAACAGATGGACAACACGTGCGACAGACAATAAATCACGCCATTGACGACCGAAGACAATAACAAAAGGAATTTCTTTGACAGTTTCCCACTCCTCAACCTAAAGTCCTTTCGACACATTCTCGTCCAATAAACAAACGCTACAATTCCCCACCTAAATCCACCCTTAATCATTCACGAAAAAAACCAAGGTGAGACCCGCAGTATTATTTTGACCGTGGTCGGAGTAAATTCTTCTTCGCTGTCACGATTTCGGAACGTGTGTTGTATAGTGCTCAGTGATTGTTATGAACAGACTGCGGATTTTATGCATTTGTGGCAAGAATGAGTGGGTGCAATTTAAAACAGTAGAAAGATTACAATGATTTAGAAGTGTAAATCTATTTTTCTCAACTTGTTAAAATTATTACAGTAAGAACAAGCTGTTTATGTGGCTCCAGTCACTTGAAATTTGTGCAAGCCATTTTTATTTTGCATTAAGATCCGCAGTCTAGTTATGTTGTTATCAAGACGTACTCGTTCAAATGGCAGTACCCTGTGATTCCGACAGAGGACCAGAGGATTCTGAAAAATTTGTATGTACCTAGACTTTACATTACTATTTTACAATGCAGGATTAATATTCTTATGTGTAACAATGGATATAAGGTTTTCATTCATATTTTGTAATTTCAAATTTATCATCCGAAAATGAATATTTACCTTTTGAATAATGGTAAAAAAAGGATTAACACTTCACCATGCTTACAAAATTTCATACGAAATAAACAATAAGAACTTGAATTGTGCAAAATATGGAAAATTTAATATTTATCATCTTTAAGTACTTTACACTTAAGACGTGTCATTGTTGGTGTAAAGTACCTTCGTGCAATGGTGTAACTTCATGCAATTTATCTTGCTTCCCAGCATTCTATACAAAATAAACAAAAACTTTCTTCGACATCGTGGAAACGAAATATATATCTCGTCTACCGTAGCGAAAGAGTCAAGTGTAATCAGTAGACCTGCGGATCTTTATGCAACATAAAAATGTTTGGCATTGATTGTGACAAGCAGGAGTAACATAAAAATTGATTTCATCCCTTAACAACTTTGTTACAATAAAAGCAACATTACAATATTCTTAGATTGCTTAAATCTATTAATGTTTTATATTTCGCTAAACCAATTTCTTCATAAACGCATAAAGATCAGCAGTCTAGTGATTAAACATGATATTGCAAGAATTCTTATAACAATTCTAATACTCACAGATTTGCTATGATTTCGTTGATCGTGTTTTTCATCGATTGTGATTAAAAGATTGCGAATCTTTATACAAAATACAAATGTTTTGCATTGATTGCGGGAAGCAGGAGTAACATAAAAATTGATTTCATCCCTTAACGACTTTGGTACATTAAAAGCAACATTACAACGTTACAACATTCTTGAACTGTTTATATCTTTTACTGTTTTATATTTCGCCCAAGAAATTTCTTCATAAATGTATAAAGATCCGCAGTCTACTTATCATTTATTCTTATCGTTTCTTCGACATCGTGGAAACGAGATATCTCGTCCATCGTAGTAAAAGGGTTAAGAAACCATAAACATGGTTTGATTTGTATATAATAATGCATTATTCACAGCTTTATTTAAAATTGTAAATTCGTATAAAATATCCGCAACATTCGGAGGACGCGGTAAAACATGTTTGATGCGTGTCATACATGTCACGGTAGCTGTTGGCGTAAATTAAGGTGTACGGTGAGAATATAAAAAACGTAACAATTTTTATGGGACGTTGTGCATTCCGTCGCTTTTTCTCACACCGGCGGGGGTTTGTTTATCGAGTGGCGTTTTTCGGGGCGTTCGAGCACCGGTTTACGAGCCGTAACAAATCTGTAACAGTACAAAGTTCTCGTGGTAGGCCAGGTCATGGCGTGGAACGTAGTTCTCCCGTAAAAAAGATGCAAGAATCCCTTATTTATTACCGATGCATGAATATTGAACGCGCGGCAGTATGATGAGCCAATAACCTACTTTAGCCATGCATGATTCAAGCATACGCGCGCTCGATATTAGCTCTGTAATAAAAGTGAGCTCTGTGGGCAACTTTCGCCATTCACCAACAAGCCGCGAGCAAAAAAAAAAGTCATTCTCGATCAGGAATTCCGATTGGATGGATTTATTTATCGTCTCCGCCACTGCTTCGTTAATATTTGATCGCTTATGAAATAACTGGGGAATTCCAGCACTCGAAAATCAAGGTTTTAATTCCAATTCCATCGTAGCCGGTTTTAATTTCGCCGGTCAGCTTAAAAGATCGAATATTTCGATGAACGTTCTCGCGAATATGAAAAATGACTGATATTAGTTGCAATCAAATGAACAATTCTTTTTGTTACGAAATTCTCGAGAATATTTCTCTCGTTTACATATGCAATTTCACCAGTTGGCTTAAAAGACTGAATATTTCAAGTAATGTGGTCACGGAATCGAATATCGGGAATAGCTGAAATTAATTACAAAGCTATCATTAATAGACCGACGAATTATCGATCAATTGCACAATAGATACTTTATTACAAAATGCACAATGTTAATAGTTTTTACATTTGTTGATATTGAGATAGGTTTTTCTGGAGATGCTTGTTGATATTTGGATATTTAAGCAATTTCATTTGTAATATTTCTTTGTCGAGGTTTTCTGTTGTAATAAATAAAGCACGCGTACGGGGAAGAGTAAATACGTGTTCGTATAATATGGGAACAGTGTTGGGCAAATTTTAATTTAAATAATAAATAATAAATAAACGTGTGATTTTAATTGCAAATAATAACTAAACTTTTTATTTAAATAAAAGTAATTTAAATAATTCCTAAAGTGATCAATTTATTATTTCTTATTTGCAAATAGGAGATTATTTATTATTTGGATTGAGGTGGAAATGAAATAAATAGTTTTTGGTCTTCTCTTATTTCATGTATTTTGTACAATTTACACGTGGCGAAATTAATATCGTCATTACCCGTATGTATACATAATATTTACATAAATACTATTTGTATTATTATGTGTTAATACTATTTATAATTACTATTAATATTATGTGTTAAATACTATTTGTTGTGCTGATCCGTGCGTGTTTTTTGTCTGCTATAGCAACCTTTTCAGGTATATCGCCAGTGGTCGGGCCCGCCGTGAACAGCTAGTTATTAATAAATAAAAATACAATTTAATTTATTAATTGTCAATACAAATAATAATGGAAATTGTATTTGTAACTAACAATTAACTTTATTATTTTAGATAATTCATTTAGACTTGCTCAGATAATAAATAATTATTTTTGCTTTTTATTTGAATATTCAAATAACAAATAACTTGTTATGTAAATGTTTATTTAAATAATGATTTATTTAAATATTGCCCAGCACTGTATGGGACGAAGTGAAATTATTAATGCTCGAGGAAGAAGGCACTTGTAACTCAATTGGTAAGTGTTTCAGGGGTGTGTACATTTTCCACGTAGTTCCATACAAAATGTTTTATCGGAACAAGAGAGGCTCTTTACAAACGCGCGGGTAAATCATTCTTGAATTTCGAAACCGTTTCCGAAAAATCCAATAAACCTTGACAGTCCCGTGTTACAGTATTTAAAACTGTTTCGACAAGGGGCTTCGATCAAACGACGATCACTATGATCTTCTAGTTTCCATCAAAATAATCCTACTATCTTTTTCTACGTCCATTGTACACTTTAAAGAAAGATGGAGCACAATTTGTAAATAATTTTTGAGTTTCAATAGGCACGTCAACACGTGTAGTTGTATCTTGTTGGATTTTATTTATTTATTTTTTCATAAATAAATTTCGTCATAAATTATATTCGCGAACGAGAATAGAAGTACCAAACGGTGAAAGATAGACATAAGAAATGAATTTGTTTTCATGGATATGAATGATTAAATTACACGAAAATTAAGAAGTATAATATATATTTATTGATTTATTTATTATTGCTTTAAACCGAGTGGTTTATATAGCAAGTACAATATTGTTACATGCAGCTTCCATAACATTGGTGTTACATCGTTGCTAAATTCATAATTATGAAAGTGATCTAAGTTAAAATTTAAAAAAAAAAATGAGTTTATCAGTTATTTCACGTCACATTATTTTAAACTAAATTAATTCTAAGAAATTTTTACGATATTATTAAAAATAAACCGTTGGATAGTGCTTGGTATTTCAACATTATATGGAATTTATTTGGATTTAATTTTCTTTTCCTTTAAATATCTCGAAACAAGAAATACACCACTTTTATAATTGGGGGCATATTTATTGTTGCATAATTCATTTTTACGAAACGAAAACAGTTTAAACACCGACAACTTCCCAAAAATCGTGCTTGCACATATTTTTTCACCACTGTGTGCTGGGAACAATATTCCAAAAAACAAAAGCTGGAATAAATCCGCACGAACTGTTAGAAAGCTCTCCATTTTATGAATTTCTAGATTATTTTATACTCTACGAATGCATAAAATTCTACGGTCCGCGCGTCGCGTTCGGTCTTTTTCGAAAGTGGTTTACCAACGCTGTTTTTTTTCCCACTGTAACGGTCCAAAGATTCTTCACCTGCAATTTCGCTGGGGCCAAACTCGATTAAAATTCCGCTGCAGCTGGTAACTCCGACAGTTCGCGCGAACATAACGCGACGCACGACGCAAACATGTCCCTCGATTGCATACGATTTTCATTTTAATCAAATCGGACGACCGCGCGAGATGGTCGCAATTCGATCGGTCCTGGAAACTTGTAGTTGAGGTTTTACGCGGTGCCATTTATTTCGCGATTTCTGCCATTGATGTGGGCGCCGCTGTCGTCGCGCACGTTTTCACGGGCAGGCGCAAACATTCCGCGTGATCGGCGGTTAACCGGGCTCAATATTATCTAGTTTGATTATTATAGTATTCTATCGATCGTATTTGTTGTTAATAAAATTTTTAATGCTTTCGGCCCAAGGGTTCGATCATTCGTTACTTAATTGACAAAGCCATTTTGCAAATTACTAAAGAAATTTTGACGTTTCAAGGGTTACTAGAATTGCGTCTGTGAATTCTTTTTAAAACAAATTAAGAATATTTTGAAATTTAAGAATCTTAAGAATCCTAAAATCATAGGGAATGGAAATATTCTGATCGGAAGAAATGATTAATTTTTCGGTTAAAATAGCTCCGGGTGCGGAGGGTTAAAGAAACGTCTGGTTTCCTTACGTCGACCATTTCTTTTTCCCAAACAGCACATTCTATTGCAGGGTGAGATTTATTTCTGTGTATTCAATTATCCCTCTGCATTCCGTACATAATGAACAATAAAAACTGTAACTGTATAAACTGTAGAGTATTTATTCAAATTGTTAATGCTGTCGGCGCAAGGGTTCGATCATTTGTTACTTAATTTACAAAGCCATTTTGCAAAATTATTAAAGGAATTCCAACGTTTCTATCTACATTCAGATCATTTTTAAGGGTTACTGGAATTGCGTCTGTGAAATTTTGTTTTAAAACAAATTAAGAATATTTTGAAATTTAAAAAATTTAAGAATCCTAAAATCATGGGGAATGGAAAAATTCTAGATCGGAAGAAATGTTTAATTTTTCGGTTAAAATAGCTCCGAGTGCGAAGGGTTAAACAAACATCTGGTTTCCTTGCGTCGACCATTTCTTTTTCCCAAACAACACATTCTATTGCACGGTGAGATTTATTTCTGTGTATTCATTTATCCCTCTGCATTCCATACAAAATAAACAATAAAAACTGTAACTGTATAAAATGTAGACTATTTATGAAAATTGTTAATGCTTACGGCGCAAGGGTTCTATCATTTGTTACTTAATGTACAAAGCCATTTTGCCAATTAATAAAGTAATTCCGACGTTTCGATCTACATTCAGATCATTTTCAAGGATTACTAAAAGTGCGTCTGTGAAAATTTTTTTTTTAAACAAACTAAGAATATTTTGAAATTTATAAATACATAACAGAGAAAGGGAATAATGCTGGTAATAAAACTATTCACTAGCTTTCTGATGAACATTAATAAATTCGACGTGACATTGTAATACTTGTTGAGTGCATGCTGATTGTCGAGACACTCAGATAAACAGTAAACATTAGGCAAGAACGTATGAGATCATATATCGAATTATACCAATCAAGATTAGGTAGAGTATTTATATTCATCATTTATAATTATCATTTTTACTTATCAATAAGGGGCTCTTAGACGATCAATAATATTATCAATACGCCTATCAATAATATTGACAAGACGCGTTGAAAGGGCATATTGCCCGTTTAGCAGGGGTTCAATGCATTGTCATATTGTTAGCTTCAATATTACAGTCAACCTACATTGTCAATATTATTGATCGTCTAGGGGCCCCTTTAGACTGCGGATCTTTATGGAAAATAAAAAAATTTTGCATTGATCGTGGGAAGCAGGAATAACGTAAAAAGTGATTTCATCCCTTAACGACATTCTTACCTTAAAAGCAACATTACAACATTCTTGAATTTTTAAGAGATAGCTATACTCTCATATTTCAAATTTTTTAAATGTTTCCTTCTATGAAAACATTGCATTTGTTAAAATAATTGCATACGAATTGGTGAGAAAAACATTTTTTTTTAAATGACTACATTTTTAGTAGATAGTCTTGTTTTCTCTAAATGCTCCTAGAAACTTATTCTCATCGATTTGTTAGTTCTAGTCTTATAATTTGATGTGAAAAAAGGATGACATTTTGTTTACACGTTCTGTTTCACAATCCTGTAGATTTTGACGAGAATATTCCAAAAATAAAAGTATTAAAGTTAGGTATTCACTGGGGTTCAAACGTGATGCCTCTTTTTAAAAAAGAAAACTTTTAAGTATCTTTTTCACAGATGATTTGCGTTGATATGCAATTGCACATGATAATATAATTTTTATATGCATGATAATAATTAAATCACAGAGCGCTTTCTATTCATTTACAATGAAGTATTTCTCGAAATACCAAAATGTCCAACATAAAATATTCGTATGTTTTCGCAAACAGTGATTATCAAAAAATAATTACCCTGGTTCGGATTTTGGTCAACGGTTTTTCAAATGATCGTCTCGTGTCGATAACAGACAGCAAAGCGCGGTAATAACAACATCGTAATTTTTCCTATGGAAATGGTCACCCGAATAAGCCGTGGTAAATATAATGCGTTCATGCGAGCTCGGTCGCATCGTACCGCGAGAGATTATCTGAAATGGAACTGTACGTTTGATACAGTATCCAATTTAATTACGAAGATAATTCCTATTTATTTCGTGGCTCCGTTGTTTGTGCGTCGCGTGTTCGGTTTGTTGTCCAACACTCATAAGACAATCCAAGGAATGAAAAGTTTAGATGATTCAAGTACCTGATCAATTGAGATTAATAAAATTTTCATAGTGTTAATTTTAACCCCCTCGTTTTTCCACGTGTTTTCTCTCTTCTACTGTGTTCTGTGAAACAAACGAACGAATGCAAAATAATATTATATTAATCATATTGAATAAATTGAAATTCTATATTCGTTTTACACAGTTAAGAAAGGTGTGGTGCTATTGAACAATGTATAACAAACGTATTAATTACTTGCAAGGTATATTAAAGAATTCGAGTATCCAAACATATGAAGTATATTTTTATAACTTTTCCAATTTTCATGTTTCGGGGGATAAAAGTACAATAATGTGTATGTGTGTGTAACATATAAAATCTAACTTTTGAATAATCCCTTGCCGTATTTTGACGAGCCAGACTCGTGATGAAAGTTTTTAACAAAGCCTAACGAATATGAATGTTTCGCGTTTCATTTTAGATGAAATAAAATTTCTTTCGTCTGTAATCAATATTTAAGAAAATTGTTAATGCTTTCGGCGCAAGGGTTCGATCATTTATTACATAATTTACAAAGCCATTTTGCAAATTGCTAAAGTAATTCCAACGTTTCGATCTTCATTCAGATCATCTACAAGGGTTACTAGAAATTTTTTTTAAAACAATTTAAGAATACATTACAGAGAAAGGGAATAATGCTGGTAATAAAACTATTCACTAGCTCTTTAACTATTATAACTATATATTACCTATTTTAACTATTACCAGCATTATTCCCTTTCTCTGTTATGTATTCTTAAATTTCAACATATTCTTAATTTGTTCTAAAAAAAAATGTTCACAGACGCAATTACAGTGTCACGTCGAATTAATAAATTAACAGGACCGTTAATAAACGTTCATCACAAAGATAGTGAGTAATTTTATTACCAGCATTATTCCCTTTCTCTGTTATGTATTCTTAAACTTCAAAATATTCTTCATTTGTTTTAAAAAAAATTATTCACAGACGCAATTCTACTAACCGTTGAATATGATATGGATGTAGATCGAAACGTCGGTATTACTTCAGTAATTACCAAAATGGCTTTGTAAATTAAGTATCAAATGATCGAACCCTTGCGCCGAAAGCATTAACAATTTTATTAATAACAAATACGATCGATAGAAAACTATAATTATCAATATTTATGCATTAAAATAAACGTAGCCATAGAAAAAATATAAATTTTCATTTTTCTTCTACGGCATTTTTGTGCGTAAAGACGTTCTAATCACTGTAACTGTAAAGAAAATGGTACGGAAAGAGGTTAACATTTTCGAGTTATTAAGATATTTTATAAATAAGTTTCTCGTCCCCATATTTGAAGGTTACTTCCACCCTGCGAACGTAAAAACAGGCAGCTGTAAAAAAAAATACGTGTCGAATATTTTTTTACTGTCTACACATATACCGAATTGCGTTGCAATCAACAGGATCGAGTTGGTCGATGTTCCCTGCTAGACGGGGACTCTACCAAGTATTATGATCTACCTTGCGCCGAGCATAAAACGAAACATTGCTCCTTTCGATCGTTGCTCATCGTGAACGCAATAGTAAGTGTGTTTGCCGACGACGCGACGGTCGAATCAGATAAGTCTGTTTTGTGTGAGAGAGAAGAGAATACAATTGCTCGTTGAATACGAAAACAATTCCGCCTCTTTCACAATATTTATTCGTTGCTCAAGCTGTCTGGCAGCATGCTAAAACGTGCTACAGTTACAATACTGATCCGTCACGCTCCGAAGTGAAACGCTATTTGGGTAAACACAGTATTGTTTCGTTTTAAATGCAAAACGAATTATAAGAGAACAAATTAAATAAAAACAAAAAACAAATGCACGTAACGAAAAATTCTTGTCCTAAAAAATTAAAAAACGAAAGTCACTGTATCCAAAATGAATCTACCATTTTTCTAATATTTATTTGTACGTCAAAACGCTGTGTTAGACTGATAGATTAATAGAATAATTGGACCGTTTATTTTGAAAGTGGTGCAAGTCCATTTTTTAAAAAAATGAGACCTCACATAATTTGTGATTAATTTAGTGTAAATAGAAAGTAATTTTTTTTTTAAATACACTTGCACCACTTTCAAAATAAACGGTCCATTGTCGATCGAAAGAAACGTTGGCGCTCGAATTAGATTTTTATCGAAGCAAACATTTGCACAGTTATGTACCGCATATTTTTTTTAATGTTTCGAATGTTTGGGGTAAATAAAACTGTTTGATGGAGTTGAACATTTCACGGAGCAACGCAGCGGTATGAAACTTGATATTGACAGTGATTCCGCGGTGTAATACATACTGCAACACCGGAGATCCAATCAACCACTTGCAAGTCATTATGCAAAACTACATTCTATAGAGACTTATAACGACTTCTGAAGCATTTGCATATAGAACAGTCCGATGCGACGGGTGTAGCCGCATCAGTGAGTTCTCGATACGCCCACAATCTTTAAGAAATGAATTCGTTAGTATCTGAAAGAGGTTGTGATATGATCACTGGAATTTTCAGAATTGCAAACGTTATTACTTATGGACTGAATTTTATGCATTTGCGACAAAAGTGAGCAGATGCTATTTCAACCAATAGGCAGATTAAGAACATACATCTATCGGCTTCAACTTATTTAATTCGTTGAAAGAAAAAAAAAATTTCTACTCAGCTACTCCACCTTGCTATTGATAAAATTTCTTTTTTCATAAAAATCCACAGTTTATATTTGATTATATATATACTATTTCTGAGAGATCCAGATGATAAAATCATTGAAAGAAGAAAACAATTTCTACTCAGCTCCTCCATCTTCCAATTGATACAATTTTTATTTTGTATAAAAATGCACAGTTCGCTTTTGATTATACATAAACTATTTTTTAGAGATCCGGGTGATAAAATCATTGAAAGAAGAAAAAAATTTCTACTCAGCTACTCCACCTTGCAATTGATAAAATTTCTTTTTTCATAAAAATCCACAGTTTACTTTTGATTATATATATATACTATTTTTGAGAGATCCAGATGATAAAATCATTGACAGAAGAAAACAATTTCTACTCAGCTCCTCCATCTTCCAATTGATACAATTTTTATTTTGTATAAAAATGCACAGTTCACTTTTGATTATACATAAAGTATTTTTTAGAGATCCGGGTGATAAAATCATTAAAAGAAGAAAAAAATTTCTATTCAGCTACTCTACCTTGCAATTGATAAAATTTCTTTCTTCATAAAAATCCACAGTTTACTTTTGATTATACATATACTATTTCTGAGAGATCCGGGTGATAAAACAGTTTATTTTCTGGTCAGACGGAAAATTAGGACATTTTCCTACATTATTCACTGGTTTCATTTAATTGCTGTATTATACAGTGTATCACCCCAGATATTACCACCTTGATTTACGACATTATTATTATTCACTACGCGAAACGTTTTTATGCAGTTTAAATGGTTTCAAGAGATGCTCATACTGGTGATATTAGTTTTGTTGTAGGTGGAGGCGTTGAGGACTTATGAAGGACAACTTTCATTTTTTAAATGGAACTGTACATTTTTTTACATAGATATATTGCATACATATTTTGCTAAGAAAACGTCGTATAAAGAATAAAGTAAATAACGTAGTTCATACTTTTTCAACGAATAAAAAGCTTCATTGACTGATGCATACAAAAATATACGATTCGATTTTAAAAAATGAAGATTAAACTCCACAAGTCTTTGATGCGTCCACCTATAAAAAAAATTAATAACACCAATAATAACTAAACAAATAAAAAACTAATAACACCAATAAAACAATAGTAGGTCGTTGAATTCGCCCCGATCCCAGGATATTATGAAGTTAAAAAGATTGATTAACATTTAAAATAGGGGTGACCTCTATTTTTTATGAAATAAATTTGTTCTGACGTGTTTTATATTGATATTTGTGGAAACAGTAATCAACTTTTGTTGGAAACCTGTATATAAGTAAATAACTTTTGTTGGAAACCTGTATATAAAATGGTTACTATTTTGGATTTTGAAGCATTGAGAAACTATTAATCGCATCTTTATGCAAAATAAACATTTTCTACTTATATTGCACCAACCTCGAGTGAAATAGAAATTGATTGTTTCTCTTAATACATTTAATAGGTTGAAACTAATATAACAGTATATTTAAATTCATCTAATTTGTTTACAGTTCTAAATTACACCTACTCATTTTTGGTATAATTGCATAAAATCCTCTGTCTATCCATAAAATCCTCTGTCTATCCATAAAATCCTCTGTCTATCCATAAAATCCTCTGTCTATCCATAATGGATGTACACAACAATTTTTAAAAAATATTGAACTTTGAAAATTGACTTTCGCCAGTAGAAGCGCGTTCTCAGATCACTGTACGCCGTGGTATAATTAAAATGCGCGCGGTTTCATCTAACTTGAATGGAGTTTGTATGCGCATTTATACAGGGCGATTCTGGTAACCGGGATAAGGGAATTACTTCGCTCCGGGTGAAGACAGAAAACATCATAAAGGAAAAGTTCGCTCGGCTTAATCGCTTCTAGCTACCTCGGAGAAAACCTCGCTGATGAATACGGTGGTGGAGTTGCGGAGAGCAATTGCGTACTTCCGCATAACTCGAAACCCAAGTAACGTGAAAAGCACGATGGCTGAAAAAAATGTCGACTATCATCGGTTGAATAAAGTGGGAATTAAAAACATGGTGACAAATCTCTCAGAGGTACAAGCTTTCATCTCAAAAAAGGTGATTACTAGACTCCAGATCTTTATACATTTATGAAGAAATTGCTTGGGCGAAATATAAAACAGTAAAAGATTCAAACAATTCAAGAATGTTGTAACGTTGTAATGTTACTTTTAATGTAACATAGTCGTTAAGGGATGAAATCAATTTTTATGTTATTCCTGCTTCCCACAATCAATGGAAAACATTTTTATGTTGCGTAAAGACCCACCTATTAATGACAATCAATGAAAAACACGATCGACGAAATCCTAGCAAATCTATGAGTATTAGATTTGTTACAAGAATTTTTACAATATCATGTTTAATCGGTAGACTGCTGATCTTTGTGCATTTATGAAGAAATTGATTGGGCGATATATGAAACACTAAAAGGTTAATCGATCCAAGAATGTTGTAATGTTACATTTAATGTGACAAAGTCGTTAAGGGATGAAATCAATTGTTATGTTATTCCTGCTTCCCACAATCAATGGAAAACCTTTTTATGTTGCATAAAGACCCGCAGTCTACTGATTACACTTAACTCTTTCGCTACGGTGGACGAGACATTTCGTTTCCACGATGTCGAAAAAAGTTGCTGTTTATTTTGTATAGAATACTTGAAGCACGGTAAAATGCATAATGTGACGGAACAATTTTTACAGAAATATCTAATTTTCTTCAAACAATACAGTCTATTGTTGGATGAGATTTTTTTTGTAGGTTATAGGTTATATTTTTGTATACTAGATCTTCTACATTGATTACAATTATTCCTCTGAATTCCATACAAAGTTAACAATGAAAACTCTAATGGTGTAAGATATGGAATATTTTATACTTATCGTTAGACTGTGAATCTTCATGCAATTATGGCTTTTAAAAATTTTCAAAAAATGCTAGGATATAAAATACGACAGAATTTAGTATGATTTTGATTTGTTTTAGATCTAAAAAGGCTACTACTATGGAAAATGAGATTCTGTTTGATTATAGTTTCTTAAAATTCGTCTACAAAAATTGCATAAACATTCGCAGTCTACTTGTCATCTTTAAGCACCCTCCATCAACGATGACATGTCTTAAAAATCGATTATTTGTGTCAAATTTTTAAATGAAACACTTCACATATATAGAAATATCTCGTCCATTGTAGCGAAAGGGTTAAAACTTTCTTGTTGTAATATAATACACGCCTCCAGTAACACAATCTATATGGAGATAATGAAAAGCTTTGGTAAATGAATTTCAATAGAAACTTTTTCGCTTGCAGGTGAAGTATGCAGGCATATTTATCGCTTGCGATCATCATTTATCTTTGTAGATATCAAGGAACACTTTTATAATGGTTTCAAATATCGTCATGAAAATGTATTTTGATTATCGATCGTAAGATTGTTAATAACAAGATGTATCGATGATCTCGGCGCAATTTAAAATTTACAGACGCAGTTTTTTCTTCTTTCTTGAAAAGGATCGATATTAGGATCGAAACGTAGAAAGTTTAATCAAACTAGCAATATTGCTTTAATTTATATCTCCGATCGAACCTTTGCGCCGAGATCATCAATACATCTTGTTATCGTCATGAAAGTTGATTTTCACCTATTTTTCAACACGCTGTTTATTGTCGCAGGATGTTAGAATTATAATGTTGGTTTTTTCTGTTCGGCAGGCAATACTTATCGCCCTGGTGCTTGGTACTATCATCGTCGGGACCGTGATCGGCAATATTCTGGTCTGCGTCGCCGTGTTTCTCGTTAGGAAGCTGCGAAGGCCGTGCAACTACCTGCTGGTGAGCCTGGCAGTTAGTGATCTCTGCGTCGCTCTTCTGGTAATGCCGATGGCGTTGCTCTACGAGATCTCCGGTAATTGGTCCTTCGGCGCAATTATGTGCGACGTTTGGGTTAGCTTCGACGTGCTCAGTTGCACGGCCAGCATCCTGAACCTCTGCATGATCTCCGTCGATCGGTGAGTGGTATCCGTGGTACCACAAGTTTCACTCAAAACTAGATTTACCAAAAGTTCGGTCTCTTTCCAAAAGTTTCACCGCAACCCTTTGAACAGTGCCACAAGCTTTCATTTTTCTCAGAGTATTCACGAAATGCGTTTCTAAACTAAACTGTTCATCAACAAATACAAATGAAAGTCTATGGCTGAAATATTGTAGTTGTTGATTGCTTAATAATCATATTGTCACAGAAATGTGATGGCAGGAACATGCGAGTCTGTCAGACTATTTGCCAAATGTTAATCCATTTTGATAATGTTGGATTACACTGTCCAACAAATTTCAACTTTTTTTATGTTTCGCTATAACTGTTGGGTGTACCTTATAGAGTTTTTTGCGCTGATTCCGAATCTGGCCTTAATTTTTCTCCTACACGTACAGTCTTCAATCATTGTTTAAACATGTTTAAACATTCATAACGTATTAATATTGCATATCATTCTACTCGGGAAAGTCTACAGAATCTTTTGCTGCAAAGAACAATTCAATATCTTTTATAATAACATCACCATATTTGTTTAAAGTTGAAAAATGTGGTTTTTTTCAAGGCCAGATTCGGAATCAGCGCAAAAAACTCTATAAGGTACACCCAACAGTTATAGGGAAACAAATTTGGTGTTGGACAGTGTTATTTATACAGGGTGAGGCACGTACGCAAAGTTATGCTTCTTGAAGAATAACTCTTTCGAAGGCCGTTGAATTTGTCGTTTTCATTAGCTATAATGTGATATTAATTGACCCACCGAACCAAAACATTTTCTACCTGAAACATTGTCTCGTACTACTAAAAACAACGGAGATATTTTCGGTGGGAGTCTCAGGTGCCTCACCCTGTATTATTAAATTTGATCTCACTAAATTTAATTCAAATATAACTGTTCTATTTCATACGTTCTGTTCTTTCATGAATTATGCAATTTTGTAAAAGTATTTTTCTAATAGTCGTAAAAATAGTTTAGTTATCTGAGGTTAACATACTACTTGTGGTCGTTCTTATTCAAGAGTTTAATATACAGTAAGTCATATAAATTTGATAGTATTAGATCATTTATATTATTCAATGTTATATTACCGAAATGAAGTTTAACTGTCTTATTTGTAATTTTGTATGAAACTATTTTTCTAATAGTTAATATTCTACGATTAACTTCTTGATGGTTCTTATTTAAGAGTTCAATATACCGGAAATTAGAGTAGCGTTAGTAATTTGGGTCAAGGAATAAGTGTGATTAAGATCAAGTGTTTTATAACAAAAATTTGTGGGCACAGAAAATGGCACATCCATCAAACAAGACAAATTCAGTTATCAATTACTAAGAAAGATACATGGTCGTACGTTTGTTTATACATTACAATCAACACAAACACATCAATAGAAGAATATAATTCTCACTACTAGACTGTGGATTTTATGCATTTATGACAAAAATGAGTGGATGTAATGTAAAACAACAACAGCATTAAGACGATTTAAGAACATCCATATGTTTTATTTTCAATTTATCAATCAATAGAAGACTATAACTCTCACTATTAGACTGTGGATTTTATGCATTTATGACAAAAATGGGTGGATATAATGTGAAACGACAACAGAATTAAGACGATTTAAGAACATCCATATGTTTTATTTTCAATCGATCAATCAATAGAAGACTATAATTCTCACTACTAGACTGTGGATTTTATGCATTTATGACAAGAATGGGCGGATGTAATGTAAAACGACAACAGTATTAAGACGATTTAAGAACAACCATATGTTTCATTTAGGAAGAACTCTTTAAAAATTTTATTTTGCAAGAAGATCCGCAGTCTACTCGTCACAGTTTTGCTTTGAAAATACACTGTATATTTTTACTGAACTCAGGGGAAGTAGAAACACCAACAACACTAACTACCACTAAACAATACACACTCTCACACGGTCGGTAAAGGT
This sequence comes from Lasioglossum figueresi, assembly GCA_028455805.1. NCBI lineage: Eukaryota > Metazoa > Arthropoda > Insecta > Hymenoptera > Halictidae > Lasioglossum > Lasioglossum figueresi. The sequence goes on along the minus strand of CM052194.1, from coordinate 12,007,330 downwards.
GTTGTCGATCCGAAAGTTACATTGAAAGCTTAGAACTGCAAATTCGTTGTAGAACTCATACAAAATTCCGCGCGGAATGGGACGAGTCGAGATGCAAGATTAGAGGGTATTTATTTTGGACTAGACACCAGTTGCTTCGTTTGCCAAGGTCTGGGTTAGGTCTTTGTAGAAGTTAGAGTACGCGAAGGAAGCGAATAGGAAGAAAGGAAACAGATCCCCTGCTCGTCCGACGGGACGTGAACCCGTTCTATTTGATCAGTCACCGTTCCGTGTTTTGTTAGACGGTTCTGCACAAATACGCCGTTCTGATGCAGATTCTGTGCCATAACGAAGCCACTGAAGTACGGGGTGAAAAGGACACCGCGGAGAATGATCATCTACGTCAGTCTGGTCTGGTTGGGAGCAGGCTGCATCAGTTTGCCGCCGTTACTGATTATGGGGAACGAGCACACCTACTCGGACACAGGGCCGTCGCACTGCGTCGTATGCCAGAACTTCTTTTATCAGATATACGCCACCCTCCTCAGCTTCTACGTGCCCCTCTTCGTCATGATCCAAGTGAGTCTTCTTCATTGTTTTCCTTTCGAAGGTCAACTTTCCTTTTTTTTCAAATAGAACCACTTCGTCACACTTTTAAACATCTAGACTCCACAGCAGGGAACGAAAGAATCTTTTGTGTTTGATCCGTTTGGGATCTCGGTACGTCGCACAGTGGGTAAAACCGACGAAATCTGTATCAAAGAACTTTCGTTAGAAATGAGATAGAACCATGAAATTTTTTTTAAATGAAACCTGAAACTTTGCTGATTATGGGATAATTATGGAGATTGTGGTACGAACGTTTTTTAAACTTGAAAACATTCGTTAAAGTTGCATAATTTTAAGAAAATTGTGCTTTCTCAAATACCATGCGCGGAAAATTTTTTTTTGTAACATGCTATACATTATTCCCCGTAGATTTTTTCACGCTGATTTCAAATCTGGTTTCAAAATTTGTCTACGACCTCAGAATATTAAAAAAATCGATTTTTGTGAGAAAAAAAACAATGAAATCATCATTTTTTCGTTGAAATGATTTGATAACCCACTGATTTGAAGATATATTGTATTCTCATATATAAAAAACCGTAAAAATAAATATAACGAAGTGTGTAAACTTTTACTTGACGTATATCACTTGACGTATCGCTGCGATTGTATTGTATTGGGAGAACCACAATTTTCTTGAAATTGTGCAAGTTTAACGAATTTTTTCAAGGTTAAAAAACGTGCGTACCACAATCTCCATAATTATCCCATATTCTGCAAAGTTTCAGCTTTCACTTTAAAACAATTTCATGGCTCTATCTCATTTCTATCGAAAGTTCTTTGATTTTGACACAGAATTCATCCGTTTGTCCCACTGTGCGTCGCACTGACCCTAATCAGTCGACTGCGGATTTTTATGCATTTATGGTGAAATTGGCTGAGCGATATATAAAACAGTGAAAGATTAGAAAAATCTAAGAATATTGTGATTGTTCAAGCTATTTATATTAAGCTATTAACATATTTAACAAAACATATTACGTGTAACGCAAACGATGTTCAATTAACAACTGACAAATTTTCCTTCTTTCGTTCAACCAAATTCACTTCATACGTTTTGTCTCCCATTATGTATCTTTCTTGTTCTCACCACACATATTCACACCTACACATTCATCCTCCTTGCTTTATTGAATATATACTTATATCTTATTTATCATAAAAACAACAATTCTCGTATTTGATTTTCATACATTACACGCACTCACAGTAATTATGATGTTTTCAATGTGAAAAATCTATTAAGGGATGAAGTGAATTTTTATTGAACTCCTACTGCTTATTTTCCATAAAGATCCGCAGTCTACTGAGTGTTGCGAAGAGAGTGTTCTCGAAAGAGTATCATACATTATTTTTTTTTCTCCATTAAATAAATTACTTCGATTTTATGGAACGTTTCAAGTTCCCTGGTTGGCAGATGTTGTATAATATAAGCGATATAGCTTATTATAAAAAGAGCACGATCAAGGTGTCGCGATAAAATTTTACCTTGTTAAATGATCTTCTTTACGTGACCATGCAAGTTGGGCTGTACGCGTTGAAAGTAATTAAAACGTCCTAACTACATTCTTTGAGGCTGGCGAGACTTGAGTGCGTCGGCGAGTAATCAGAAACACGCTTCAGATCTTTAGCGAAGTTTAATGAACACCGTAAAAGTATTTAAAGTATTCCGAAACATGAGCCTGATGCAGATTTCAAAGAATTCCTAATTTGAAGATTGAAGCAGTTATTGGTCGTGATGCAGATACTAAATTCAAATTGAGTAGATCAGGAACGTGTCTTGTAAACCTATATGCTAGCTACCTAAAATTTTTAGTAAAATAATTATTACTCTGATTTATATATATTATATCAGAAATTCATATAATATTACTTTAATTTATTTTTAAGCATCTTTCACCAAGTTGGTTTAATTCATTTTTTGAATAAAATAATTAGTAGTTCAAATGAAATTTCTGATATAATAATTTACTGGTTTTCTACCATTGTTTTAAGCATCTTTCACCAAGTTGGTTTAATTCATTTTTTGAATAAAGTAAATAGTAGTTCAAATGAAATTTCTGATATAATAATTTACTAGTTTTCTACCATTGTTTGAAGCATCTTTCACCAAGTTGGTTTAATTCATTTTTTGAATAACATAATTAGCTCTTTAAATAAAATTTCTGATATAATAATTCATTATTTACTGGTTTTCTACATTTTTTTAAAGCATCCTTCACGGTGTTGGTTTAATTCATTTTTTAAATTTACACTCCTGTTAGATAAAATCTTAATATTGTGCGTCACTATTCATCGACTCAGATATTACAGCTTCGAAATTGTTCTAACTTTTTGCCAAATTATTTTCTTCGATATTAGAACTTTCTTATCTGTAATAGTTTTCTGATATAAAAAGGAAATTAATGTTTATGTCTGCATTTGCTTCAATGCTTACATATTGATCGACATCCATGGTTAGTAGCCTCCGTTTAGAAACTTCATCAGCTATTTATAAAGTCGAATTTATCAGAATTATAAATTATGCATGTTTCATTTCCACGCGACACAAAGCTCCCCTCGAAAGTAATACCAACCAATAAGCCTCAAGTATCAGCCCCCGGAAGTCTAAAGTACCTGTTTCGGAACAGCGTCACGAATTGTTCACCCTCATTGAATTAATGGAGATGCTGACACCGTAAACTTATTATGGGACTATCGAAATTTAATAATATATTGGCCGACAGCCGAGTTAGTTATCTTAATCTAGTCAAGTCTGATTAATGAGTTCCTAAAGTGTATTACGTTACCAACCGGATCGTTCGTAGGCTTTCGAGCATAATGTCTAGCACTAATTAGCTCTAAATGGTGTGATACACTTCTGTATACATTCCTGTAAATGTGCAGAGATATATTATCTCAATGTTGATACATCTGATATATATAATATCACTTTTTTAACACTGAACCTACCACCAGAGTTGTGCTAATTCGGTTACATTGTAATTACATTGTAATCATTAGATTTGTTTCAGTTATAGGCTGAAAACGTTTGTAGCTTATTGCAACGTTGATCGATTTTAATTAAATTTTCAGAATACGTATAATCGACACAGATCTACAAAATATATTGTTTAAATTTTCAATATGAGCCCCCATAAAAAAGTTGTAAACAACAACTTCTAGTATTTCTTGTATAATTCCGAACAATTGCAATTTTTCCAATAATTTTTTCCACGTCTTGTAGTAAACTTATTGTCCTTTTAAAAGTCTCCGAAAATTACTATGGTTCACTGTATCATTCTTACGACATCACAGACATTTGTAAAGCAGTCCAGTCAACAGGAAATGTTCGCCAAAGAAATTTCGATTAATCCTCATTTTCTTAAGGATAGTTGTTTAAAAAAATATTGTCACTTCTCTACAAATACTTGCAAAGTAGTCCCGCGTCAATAACCGCTTGCTAAAATAATTTGTTAGTTCTAACTTTCGCGAGGATACTGAAATAAAGTTTGTTTATTCTCGCTTCTCTGCAAACAGCAGCTAAACGTTTTCACGCCACCGCAAATGCGAAATACATTTTTGTCGATCTCATTTCGTTGGCAGTATTTGCCCAAGTATGGTTCGCGAGAATGATGAAATTTCTTCGTGTTTTACGCGCATTCACAGTGGGGTACGGGACAATCGTTCGCAATTCTAACGGATGTTTTTCACACCGCAGAGATACGTCAGCAATTTGTGGTGTTCCCTTTTGCGCGAGCAACGGTGTCACATTTTATTGCGTTAATTAAAGCAACGGCCAGCGATAAAAGCGAGGTGCGGCGATCAACGAAGATGATTCGCCGGTGTAGCAATTATTTAGCTGTTATTATGTCAATTCACGTTAACGTTCGTGCGGCCACGAGGAGGCGCGCACGGTCTGTCGTTTATTTTCCAGACGGTGTGGCCTCTGCTCTCCCGCCAATTATTTTCATGGGTGTGTTTACCACACGCGAAACCTCCAATCAATCGAGTGCGCAGAATGCCGCGGCGAAAGGGAAAAACGAAATTGTGAACTTTACTGATTGCCTCGCCCCGTGTAACTGGAAATTTCGAACATCGGTCAAGGAATGTTGAATTACTACTGCGAAAAAAATGTGTTCGAAGCGTAGGTTTCGTTACAGCGCGGAATTCTTCGCGGTACACGGCTCGATTTAATCTATCTATGGAAACCGAGTATCAGTTTTTCGCTTGTGAGCAAAGCCGCCCCGGGTCGTTTGTCTGACCAGTGCTAGTCATTTCTACTCGCTTGGGAGAACGGAGAATCTTCCAGTGTAATACCGGTAAAAGAGACGAATGCTACAGCTCTTATGTTCGATCACTCCTACGCTTCACCGAATGTTACCAGCTCCAAAGATTTTTCATCAACAAATACAAATGAAAGTCTATGGCTGAAATATTGTAGTTGTCGATTGCTTAATAATCATGTTATCACAGAAATGTGATGGCAGGAACATGCGAGTCTGTCAGACTATTTGCCAAATGTTAAGCCATTTTGATAGTGTTAGATTGTTTATTCAGGGTGAGGCACGTACGCGAAGTTATGCTTTTTGAAAAATAACTCCTTCGAAGGTCGTTGAATTTGTCGTTTTCATTATCTATAATGTGACACTAATCGACCCACCGAACCAAAACATTTTCTACCTGAAACATTGTTTCGTACTACTAAAAACAACGGACATATTTTCGGTGGCAGTCTCAGGTGCCTCCACCTGTATTATTAAATTTGATCTCACTAAATTTAATTCAAATATAACTGTTCCATTTCATACGTTCTGTTCTTTTATGAATTATGCAATTTTGTAAAAGTATTTTTCTAATAGTCGTAAAAATAGTTTAGTTAACTTAATACTCCAAAGATTTTTCCGCTCTGCTTTTATATAAACTATATTATTGCTTCGCGTCGGAGAGAAGCGATCAAGTTGTAGCAATAACCTGTTTCTCCTACTTCTGCAGTTTTGCACTGGGATTGATAGATTCGGATTCGGATTCGGATTGTATGCCTTTGTAACCAAAATTGACACGTGCAATTTAAAGCAGATAGAAATATGTTATGTTAAAAATATTTAAGGACATCAATGTATTAGTTTCAAGATAATTAAAAGAAGATTGCAATTTTTATTGGCACGTGTGTTTTGTAATCAATGCGAACATTCATTATTTTGCAAAATACAAATACAAACTTCAAAATACAAGATACAAAATACAAATACAAAATACAAAATACAAAATACAAAATACAAATACAACATACAAATACAACATACAAATACAACATACAAATACAACATACAAATACAAAATACGGATTGAGAATTGTATGATCATGAATATTCTATTGGAACAAAAGTTCTTAGCGGTTTTCAATTAAAATAATACAAATATACAAAACACATTTAAAAAAATTTTAATATACCATTCATTCATAAGAAAAGTGACAACTCAAAATATATTTCGAAAAAAATTATAATAATAAATATATAAATTGTGGTATACTTTATATCCAATATACGTAACAATTAACGCAGTATCTAAATAATAACCAATTATTTTACATTTCTAAGTTGATGATGTACAATTTTAAAAAATTGCACTTTTTGGTCATTTTCAAATGGTTCTCCTGTAGAATTTTTTTTAACTTATGTCAGTTTTCTTATGAATGAATGATACGACTACATAAGAAATTAGTGAAAAGTAACTTTTAGTAACTTATCCGTAATAACGACCAGTTGCAATTTTTCCGAAATTTCTTGAAAAGAAACTGTCCTTTGAAGTGCATTTCAAATGAAACCATTAAAATAGTAGAGAGTTATTGGTAGGGATGGGATCAAGCTCAATATGTACTCACGAATCCGAGTCAATTTCAATAACCAAGTTTCATTTCATGGGTTTCGATTACTACTTAAAAGAAATAGTGTTTCAATGATTATTTTTGAAAAGTATTCATTTTATACAAACTGATATCGAAACTCGGAATGAGTACTTACAATTTTCGAAAAGATGCTTATAAATACTTCGATGTTGAAAGGAATCGAATCTTTCATAAGTAGTACTCGAATTTTGGAAATCAAAATTGCAAAGTAGGTATTTATAAAAGATTCGAATCTTTTCGACCCAGATTCGAATCTTTTCGACCCAGATTCGAATCTTTTCGACCCAGATTCGAATATACTAGCAAGTAGGGATGGGATTAAGTTTAATATGTACTCACGGATCCGAGTCAATTTCAATAACCAAGTTTCATTTCATGGGTTTCGATTACTACTTAAAAGAAATAGTGTTTCAATGATTATATTTGAAAAGTATTCATTTTATACAAACCGATATCGAAACTCGGAATGAGTACTTACAAGTTTCGAAAAGATGCTTATAAGTACTTCGATGTTGAAAGGAATCGAATCTTTCATAAGTTGTACTCGAATTTTGGAAATCAGAATTGCAAAGTAAGTATTCATAAAAGATTCGAATCTTTTCGACCAAGATATACTTGCGATTAACTCGATACTCGAATATACTTGCAAGTAGGGATGGGATTAAGTTTAATATGTACTCACGGATCCGAGTCAATTTCAATAACCAAATTTCATTTCACGGGTTTCGATTACTACTTGAAAGCAGTAATGTTTCAATGACTATATTTGAAAAGTATTCATTTTATACAAACCGATATCGAACCTCGGAATGAGTACTTACAAGTTTCGAAAAGATACTTATAAGTAGTTCGTTGTTGAAAGGAACTGAATTTTTCATAAGTAGTACTCGAATTTTGGAAATCGGAACTGCATAGCAGGTTCCGGTACGATATTCATAAAAATTTCGAATCCGTTCGACCAAGATTCGAATATACTTGCAAGTATTATTTTCGTTTACCAAAGTACTTGTACAAGGTTCGAAACTGTCTGGCATAGGTTCGAGTATACTTAGTAGTGCTATTTCTGTTTTTCGAAGTACTTATAGAGAGTTCGAATTCAATCAATCAAAGTTCGCACCTGTTTGTGAGGTACTTGATCCCATCCCTAGTTATTGGCAACAAAATTGAAAAATAATCCGGAGTGCGAAGGGTTAAGAAACTGATGATCCTTTGAAAAGTGTCTGAATATTCCCGTGACTATAAATCGCGTCTGCGTCGCGCGTCGTCTCGGAAGCAGGCTCGTTCGAGCCACACGTGTTCCGCAGTTCGTAGCCGGTTGAACAATGATCGCGCGAATAATGGCGCTTGAATGAAGACAAAGATAGAAGCGCAAGGTCGTAAGAGCTAAACGAATTAGCCAGCGTCTACGGTTGGTGTTCTAGCGACGATTCGTTGGGTTTCAGGTCTACTACAAGATATTCTGCGCGGCGCGCAAGATAGTGCTTGAGGAGAGGAGGGCGCAGAGCCACTTGGAGGCTCATTGCTATCTCGACATACAGCCAACGGTTCAGCACCATCACCAGGTCCCCGAAAACCGTCAATTAAGCTCCGACATACACGCGACCCATGGCAGCCCTCCAGTACAGCACCGGAGTTCCAGCGCCTCGACGACGGTGAGTAAATGAATCGATTCGACACCGGCGAACCGTCACGCGGACCAAATCCGCTTTTAATGTTTACAAACGGTGCGCACCGTTGACAAATCATTTCCCGCCTGCCTCTCGCTCTCTATCTGCCTGTCTCTTTCCATTTCTCGCCTTCCATTTGCCTCGGGAATCATCGATGACGAATCGGAAGCGGCGAGGGCGCGCTTATGTTGCAGCTGCGATGAAAGCTGATGAGAGCGTTGAACAGAATGGTGATAAATAGACTGCAGATTTTATGCGTTTACGACAAAAATGGGCACGTACAATCTAAAGCAGTGGACGTGTTAGAAATATTTAAGGACATCAATGTACTCGTATTAGTTTCAGCTTAGTAGGATAATTAGGGACTGTGGGTCTCGAAAACTCAGAGCGTCATTAATTATAACTTAACATTCGCGAGAGTGGCTTGTTTGCATTTTAGTGAAACATCGTGGTGAGATACTAAACCATTAAATATTCACATTTTCCGTTTTTTTTTCTAAAAAAGAACTTTGAGAACCGAGCGTGAAGTACACGTGTCAAAAAATAAGTGTGACGTTCCAGGGTTAAAAGAAGAAGACAATTTTTATTTGGCTCCTGTGTCCTGCAATCAATACGAACATTTTTTATTTTGCATAAAGATCCGCAGTCTTGTGGTAAACGTTGCTAAAATTTCCTCCTTTGTTGTGCTTGTAATGCAGCATTTAAATGTGTACAGGGTGAGTCACTTGTAACACAAGTCACCTGAATAACTTCTACATTTTTGAGATAGAAACCAAACGACTTTTGTGTCTGAAACTTTTCTTCCTATCTCATAAAAGGTAGATGCTATTCAGGTGGTTTGTCTTGGGTGTATCACCCTGTATGCACGAAGTAGAATCGGTAAATCATGGTCAGACCAATCTACCTATTTAATTTGATTTAATCCGATTGAATCGATTTAAACTAGAAAGCTTTTAAGTTCATACGAATGGAAATACTTCAGATTATATCGTGCGTAACATATCGGTGAAATTAGGCGAATTTCTCCGGAAGAAAATGGCGATGCAAATGCAACGTATTGCTGCTGAAACTTTTCTTCCTATCTCATAAAAGGTAGATGCTATTTAGGTGGCTTGTCTTGTGTGTCTCACCCTGTATGCAAGAAGTAGAATCGGTAGATCATGGTCAGACCAATCTACCTATTTAATTTGATTTAAGCCAATTGAATCGATTTAAACTATAAAGCTTTTAAGTTTATACGAATGGAAATACTTGAGATTATATCGTGCGTAACATATCGGTGAAATTAGGCGAATTTCTCCGGAAGAAAATGGCGAAGCAAATGCAACGTATTGCTGTTCGTTAGGTACGCGTCGCTCCGCTCGCTGCTTCAATGCAAAGATCACCATTATATAGCAATGAAATGTATTCTTACGATTCGCTCTGATCGTTTGTCGCAGCTGAACGTAAACGTACCCTAACTCACGCTCATGCTTACGCACGAATCATTCCACTCGACGCTGAATGGAGCAGATTAGACGCGATCAAGGGTCCTCCTCTGGCTGCGAAAAGGTTCAATCTGAACCTTTGATGCTACTTTCCAGCTTCAGTTTTCAGGTCATCTATTCTTCAAACGCACTTTCAGGATATGTATTATCACGAAGACAAATATTCTGAGGAGTTACAGTTATCACAAATTGATTATCAGCAGACAGCGGATCTTTATGCAAAATTAAAATTGTCTATCTAAATTGCATCACACTCGAGTGGAATACAAATTGATTTTCGTTAATGAATTTACAGCAGCATTTCATTAATAAATACAATATTAACCCTTTGCAGTCGGAGCTATTTTAACTTGAAAATTAATTATTTCTTACCACCTAGAATAATTTCATTGTTTGTGCTTTTTTTCATATAGATATGAAATTCTGAAATAATACCTCATACGATTCTGAAATGTTTAGTAAATTATTAGATACCAGCATATTTAATAATGAAAACAATATTATGAATATTATGAATAATATTGTTTGCATTATTAAATAATCTAGGTGCCAGATTAATTACTAAATAATCTATCTCTAAGGGGGTTAATATATTTAATAGGTTGAAAACAATGTAACTATATTTTTAATTCTTTTAATTTTTTGCTGTCTGAAATTGTATCTGGTAATTGATTAGATACCAAGATATTTAATAAAGTAAACAATATTTTCAATAATGGTATAGCAAGTTTTAATGCTGATTCTAAGTCGTCACTCGAGTGCTAAGGGTTTATATGTTTATTGGTTGAAAACAATATAACAGCATTTGTAAATTCTTCTAATACTGTTGCTGTCTTAAATTGCACCTACTTATTCATGTCATAAATGCATAAAATCTGCTGTCTAATTATCAGGCTCACCATATATTTGAAAAATTCTAGTGGAATGAATTTGAGGGAGATTTTATCATTCAGAAACAACAGATCAAAGTCGAAGATTATCGCAACACGATTGTTAGCATTCCCCGACGTTCCTACATCAGTAAGGACGGCGTTTGTGTAATAGACAATTTAATGAACACGATTCCGCGATCGTACGCCGCAAATTAGTGACGTAAGCTCTCCGCAGAAATTTGTCCTGCTGTCGGGAATGTCAAACCCGCTTCCGTATAACGAAACCCCTGGCGATACACACTGCTAGACCCCGAACGTTTACACCGAGACTGTTTAACGAGCATGATTTTCCAGTCGTCGAATTAGCGTGAACCGCGAATTAGCAATGCAAACTTTCACGGAAATCCGCTTTCCGGTCGCTCGTTCCCAGTCCGACTCGCAACGAAACTAATCGATAAAACAACGAATCGTTTTGAACCGGTCATCCCTCGAGAGAGCTGAACATCATCGCAGTCTGTTGGGACAGAAAAACCCCTGTCCCAAATTCATCCAATTTCCACCAACCACGAAAAACCTTGGACGCCACGCCGTTGAGAATATTTTATGTATTATAAATATTTATTCGCGACGGAATACGTGCCCTGCAAAATGTTCGGTTGCACCTCCTTCCATTCGATAGTCACTTTTAATTGCATGTCTCTTCTTCCGCGTTCTGTATAGTTAAACAATATTGCTAATGTTTAACCACGATTTTGTAAAGGTATCTTAAGCTTGAATTTCTGTTGCTATTAGATGGCATCACAAATTTCTATTTCCAGGAACAAATTCTAATGATGCAGTTGCAGTTGTTGTAAAGGGTTGTAAATTCAATCTTCAAATCTGTGATAGATTCATTCAGAAAAAAAATTTGTTATAGTCTCACAAGCAAAATGTTCGGTTGCACCTCCTTCCGTTCGATAGTCCCTTTTAATTGCATGTCTCTTCTTCCGCGTTCTGTATGGTTAAACAATATTGCTAATGTTTAACCACGATTTTGTAAAGGTATCTTAAGCTTGAATTTCTGTTGCTATTAGATGGCATCATAAATTTCTATTTCTAGGAACAAATTCTAATGATGCAGTTGCAGTTGTTGTAAAGGGTTGTAAATTCAATCTTCAAATCTGTGATAGATTCATTCAGAAAAAAAATTTGTTATAGTCTCACTAGCGATTATGTTTGTAGTATTTTCTGTTTCTATTAGATATAAATAATTTGTACATTGAGTGAAAAATTGCAATAATGCGTTTATCACCTTAACATCTAACAGTTGATGCAAAGGGTTGTAAATTCAATCTTCAAAAATCTGTGATAGATTCATTAAAAAAAAACTTGTAGTAGTTTTTGTTTCTATTAAATGGGATCATAAATAATTTCTATTTCCAGTGATAAATTGCAATGATGCATTTATCACCTTAATGTCTAACAGTTGATGTAAAGGGTTGTAAGTTTAAGCTTCAAATCTGTAATAGATTCATTCAGATAAAAATTTGTTATAGTCTCACAAGCGATTATATTTATAGTATTTTCTGTTTCTATTAGATGGGA